>JAOVVJ010000027.1:0-614431 GCA_026230145.1 Diorhabda elongata
AGTTTTTCCGGCTAATTTTTGAGTTTTTCTGTCTAACTTCTGGGTTTTATGGCTAATTTTTGGGTTTTTTTAGCTACTTTCTGAGTTTTTCTGTGTGATTTTTGAGTTTTATGGCAAATTTTTGAGTTTTTCTGGCTAAATTTTGGGTTTTTCTGGCTAATTCTTGGGTTTTATTGCTAATTTTTGGGTTTGTCTGGCAAATTTTTGGGTTTTTCTGGCTAATTTCTGGGTTTTATGGCTAATTTTTGAGAGTTTTTGGCTAATTTTTGAGTTTTTCTTGCTAAATTTCGGGTTTTTCTGGCTAATTTTTGGGTTTTATGGCTAATTTTTGAGATTTACTGGCTAATTTTTGAGTCTTTCTGGCTAAATTTTGGGTTTTTCTGGCTGATTTTTGGGTTTTATGGCTAATTTTTGGGTTTTCTGGCTACTTTTTAAGAGTTTTTGGCTATTTTTGAGTTTTTCTGGCTTAATTCCGGGTTTTTCTGGCTAGTTTTTGGGTTTTATTGCTAATTTTTGGGTTTTATGGCTAATTTTTTTATTTTTTCTAGCTAATTTTTTTTTCTGGCTAATTTTTGGGTTTCATGGCTAATTTTTGAGTCTTTTTGGATAATTTTGTAGTTTTTCTGGCTAATTTTTGGGTTTCATGACCAATTTTCGAGTTTTTCCGGCTAATTTTTGAGTTTTTCTGTCTAACTTCTGGGTTTTATGGCTAATTTTTGGGTTTTTCTGACAATTTTTGAGTTTTTGTGGCTAATTTCTGAGTTTTTCCAGCTAATTTTTGAGTTTTTCCAGCTAAATTTTGGGTTTTTCTGTCAAATTTTTGGGTTTTATGGCTAATTTTTTTATTTTTTCCAGCTAATTTTTTTTTCTGGCTAATTTTTGGGTTTCATGGCTAATATTTGAGTTTTTTTGGCTAATTTTTGGGTTTACCTAGCTATTTTTTGAGTTTTCCTGGCTAATTTTTGGGTTTTTCTGTCTAATTTCTGGATTTTATGGCTAATTTTTGGGTTTTTCTGACAATTTTTGGGTTTTTGTGGCTAATTTCTGAGTTTTCCTAGACAATTTTTGAGTTTTTCCAGCTAAATTTTGGGTTTTTCTGTCAAATTTTTGGGTTTTATGGCAAATTTTTTTATTTTTTCTAGCTAATTTTTTTTCTGGCTAATTTTTGGGTTTCATGGCTAATTTTTGGATTTTTTGGCTAAATTTTGGGTTTTTCTGGCTAATTTTTGGGTTTTATTGCTAATTTTTGGGTTTGTCTGGAAATTTTTGGGTTTTTCTGGCTAATTTCTGGGTTTTATGGCTAATTTTTGAGAGTTTTTGGCTAATTTTTGAGTTTTTCTTGCTAAATTTCGGGTTTTTCTGGCTAATTTTTGGGTTTTATGGCTAATTTTTGAGATTTACTGGCTAATTTTTGAGTCTTTCTGGCTAAATTTTGGGTTTTTCTGGCTAATTTTTGAGTTTTATGGCTAATTTTTGGTTTTTCTGGCTATTTTTTAAGAGTTTTTGGCTATTTTTGAGTTTTTCTGGCTTAATTCCGGGTTTTTCTGGCTAATTTTTGGGTTTTTCTGGCAAATTTTTGGGTTTTATGGCTAATTTTTCCATTTTTTCTAGCTAATTTTTTTTTCTGGCTGATTTTTGAGTTTCATGGCTAATTTTTGAGTTTTTTTGGATAGCTTTTGGGTTTTTCTAGCTAATTTTTGAGTTTTTCTGGCTAATTTTTAGGTTTCATGACCAATTTTCGAGTTTTTCCGGCTAATTTTTGAGTTTTTCTGTCTAACTTCTGGGTTTTATGGCTAATTTTTGGGTTTTTCTGACAATTTTTGAGTTTTTGTGGCTAATTTCTGAGTTTTTCCAGCTAATTTTTGAGTTTTTCCAGCTAAATTTTGGGTTTTTCTGTCAAATTTTTGGGTTTTATGGCTAATTTTTTTATTTTTTCCAGCTAATTTTTTTTTCTGGCTAATTTTTGGATTTCATGGCTAATATTTGAGTTTTTTTGGCTAATTTTTGGGTTTATCTAGCTATTTTTTGAGATTTCCTGGCTAATTTTTGGGTTTTTCTGTCTAATTTCTGGAGTTTATGGCTAATTTTTGGGTTTTTCTGACAATTTTTGGGTTTTTGTGGCTAATTTCTGAGTTTTCCTAGCTAATTGTTGAGTTTTTCCAGCTAAATTTTGGGTTTTTCTGTCAAATTTTTGGGTTTTATGGCAAATTTTTTTATTTTTTCTAGCTAATTTTTTTTTCTGGCTAATTTTTGGGTTTCATGGCTAATTTTTGAATTTTTTGGCTAAATTTTGGGTTTTTCTGGCTAATTTTTGGGTTTTATTGCTAATTTTTGGGTTTGTCTGGCAAATTTTTGGGGTTTTCTGGCTAATTTCTGGGTTTTATGGCTAATTTTTGAAAGTTTTTGGCTAATTTTTCAGTTTTTCTTGCTAAATTTCGGGTTTTTCTGGCTAATTTTTGGGTTTTATGGCTAATTTTTGAGATTTACTGGCTAATTTTTGAGTCTTTCTGGCTAAATTTTGGGTTTTTCCGGCTAATTTTTGGGTTTTATGGCTAATTTTTTCATTTTTTCTAGCTAATTTTTTTTTCTGGCTGATTTTTGGGTTTCATGGCTAATTTTTGAGTTTTTTTGTATAGCGTTTGGGTTTTTCTAGCTAATTTTTGAGTTTTTCTGGCTAATTTTTGGGTTTCATGACCAATTTTCGAGTTTTTCCGGCTAATTTTTGAGTTTTTCTGTCTAACTTCTGGGTTTTATGGCTAATTTTTGGGTTTTTTTAGCTACTTTCTGAGTTTTTCTGTGTGATTTTTGAGTTTTATGGCTAATTTTTTAGTTTTTCTGGCTAAATTTTGGGTTTTTCTGGCTAATTCTTGGGTTTTATTGCTAATTTTTGGGTTTGTCTGGCAAATTTTTGGGTTTTTCTGGCTAATTTCTGGGTTTTATGGCTAATTTTTGAGAGTTTTTGGCTATTTTTGAGTTTTTCTGGCTTAATTCCGGGTTTTTCTGGCTAGTTTTTGGGTTTTATGGCTAATTTTTGGGTTTTATGGCTAATTTTTTTATTTTTTCTAGCTAATTTTTTTTTCTGGCTAATTTTTGGGTTTCATGGCTAATTTTTGAGTTTTTTTGGATAATTTTTGAGTTTTTCTAGCTAATTTTTGAGTTTCTCTGGCTAATTTTTCGGTTTCATGACCAATTTTCGAGTTTTTCCGGCTAATTTTTGAGTTTTTCTGTCTAACTTCTGGGTTTTATGGCTAATTTTTGGGTTTTTCTGACAATTTTTGAGTTTTTGTGGCTAATTTCTGAGTTTTTCCAGCTAAATTTTGGGTTTTTCTGTCAAATTTTTGGGTTTTATGGCTAATTTTTTTATTTTTTCCAGCTAATTTTTTTTTCTGGCTAATTTTTGGGTTTCATGGCTAATATTTGAGTTTTTTTGGCTAATTTTTGGGTTTATCTAGCTATTTTTTGAGTTTTCCTGGCTAATTTTTGGGTTTTTCTGTCTAATTTCTGGATTTTATGGCTAATTTTCGGGTTTTTCTGACAATTTTTGGGTTTTTGTGGCTAATTTCTGAGTTTTCCTAGCTAATTTTTGAGTTTTTCTAGCTAAATTTTGGGTTTTTCTGGCAAATTTTTGGGTTTTATGGCTAATTTTTTTATTTTTTTCTAGCTAATTTCTTTTTTCTGGCTAATTTTTGAGTTTTTTCGGCTAAGTTTTGAGTTTTTCTAGCTAATTTTTGAGTTTTTCTGGCTAATTTTTGGGTTTTATGGCTAATTTTTGAGTTTTGCTAACTAATTCTTGGGTTTTATAGCTAATTCTTGTATTTTTGTGGCTAATTCTTGTATTTTTGTGGCTAATTTTTGAGTTTCTCTAGCTAATTTTTGGGTTTTTCTAGCTAATATTTGAGTTTTTCTAGCTAAATTTTGGGTTTTTCTGGCTAATTTTTGGGTTCTATGGCTAATTTTTGAGATTTATTGGCTAATTTTTGAGTTTTCCTGGCTAAATTTTGGGTTTTTCTGGCTAATTTTTGGAATTTATTGCTAATTTTTGGGTTTTCTGGCTAATTTTTGAGATTTATTGGCTAATTTTTGAGTTTTCCTGGCTAAATTCTGGGTTTTTCTGGCTAATTATTGGGTTTTATGGCTAATTTTTGGGTTTTATGGCTAATTTTTTCATTTTTTCTAGCTAATTTTTTTTCTGGCTGATTTTTGGGTTTCATGGCTAATTTTTGAGTTTTTTTGGATAGCTTTTGGGTTTTTCTAGCTAATTTTTGAGTTTTTCTGGCTAATTTTTGGGTTTCATGACCAATTTTCGAGTTTTTCTGGCTAATTTTTGACTTTTTCTGTCTAACTTCTGGGTTTTATGGCTAATTTTTGGGTTTTTTTAGCTACTTTCTGAGTTTTTCTGTGTGATTTTTGAGTTTTATGGCTAATTTTTTAGTTTTTCTGGCTAATTTTTGGGTTTTCTGGCTATTTTTTAAGAGTTTTTGGCTATTTTTGAGTTTTTCTGGCTTAATTCCGGGTTTTTCTGACTAGTTTTTGGGTTTTATGGCTAATTTTTGGGTTTTATGGCTAATTTTTTCATTTTTTCTAGCTAATTTTTTTTTCTGGCTAATTTCTGGGTTTCATGACGAATTTTCGAGTTTTTCCGGCTAATTTTTGAGTTTTTCTGTCTAACTTCTGGGTTTTATGGCTAATTTTTGGGTTTTTTTAGCTACTTTCTGAGTTTTTCTGTGTGATTTTTGAGTTTTATGGCTAATTTTTTAGTTTTTCTGGCTAAATTTTGGGTTTTTCTGGCTAATTCTTGGGTTTTATTGCTAATTTTTGGGTTTGTCTGGCAAATTTTTGGGTTTTTCTGGCTAATTTCTGGGTTTTATGGCTAATTTCTGAGAGTTTTTGGCTAAATTTTGAGTTTTTCTTGCTAAATTTCGGGTTTTTCTGGCTAATTTTTGGGTTTTATGGCTAATTTTTGAGATTTACTGGCTAATTTTTGAGTCTTTCTGGCTAAATTTTGGGTTTTTCTGGCTGATTTTTGGGTTTTATGGCTAATTTTTGGGTTTTCTGGCTACTTTTTAAGAGTTTTTGGCTATTTTTGAGTTTTTCTGGCTTAATTCCGGGTTTTTCTGGCTAGTTTTTGGGTTTTATTGCTAATTTTTGGGTTTTATGGCTAATTTTTTTATTTTTTCTAGCTAATTTTTTTTTCTGGCTAATTTTTGGGTTTCATGGCTAATTTTTGAGTCTTTTTGGATAATTTTGTAGTTTTTCTGGCTAATTTTTGGGTTTCATGACCAATTTTCGAGTTTTTCCGGCTAATTTTTGAGTTTTTCTGTCTAACTTCTGGGTTTTATGGCTAATTTTTGGGTTTTTCTGACAATTTTTGAGTTTTTGTGGCTAATTTCTGAGTTTTTCCAGCTAATTTTTGAGTTTTTCCAGCTAAATTTTGGGTTTTTCTGTCAAATTTTTGGGTTTTATGGCTAATTTTTTTATTTTTTCCAGCTAATTTTTTTTTCTGGCTAATTTTTGGGTTTCATGGCTAATATTTGAGTTTTTTTGGCTAATTTTTGGGTTTACCTAGCTATTTTTTGAGTTTTCCTGGCTAATTTTTGGGTTTTTCTGTCTAATTTCTGGATTTTATGGCTAATTTTTGGGTTTTTCTGACAATTTTTGGGTTTTTGTGGCTAATTTCTGAGTTTTCCTAGACAATTTTTGAGTTTTTCCAGCTAAATTTTGGGTTTTTCTGTCAAATTTTTGGGTTTTATGGCAAATTTTTTTATTTTTTCTAGCTAATTTTTTTTCTGGCTAATTTTTGGGTTTCATGGCTAATTTTTGGATTTTTTGGCTAAATTTTGGGTTTTTCTGGCTAATTTTTGGGTTTTATTGCTAATTTTTGGGTTTGTCTGGAAATTTTTGGGTTTTTCTGGCTAATTTCTGGGTTTTATGGCTAATTTTTGAGAGTTTTTGGCTAATTTTTGAGTTTTTCTTGCTAAATTTCGGGTTTTTCTGGCTAATTTTTGGGTTTTATGGCTAATTTTTGAGATTTACTGGCTAATTTTTGAGTCTTTCTGGCTAAATTTTGGGTTTTTCTGGCTAATTTTTGAGTTTTATGGCTAATTTTTGGGTTTTCTGGCTATTTTTTAAGAGTTTTTGGCTATTTTTGAGTTTTTCTGGCTTAATTCCGGGTTTTTCTGGCTAATTTTTGGGTTTTTCTGGCAAATTTTTGGGTTTTATGGCTAATTTTTCCATTTTTTCTAGCTAATTTTTTTTTCTGGCTGATTTTTGAGTTTCATGGCTAATTTTTGAGTTTTTTGGATAGCTTTTGGGTTTTTCTAGCTAATTTTTGAGTTTTTCTGGCTAATTTTTAGGTTTCATGACCAATTTTCGAGTTTTTCCGGCTAATTTTTGAGTTTTTCTGTCTAACTTCTGGGTTTTATGGCTAATTTTTGGGTTTTTCTGACAATTTTTGAGTTTTTGTGGCTAATTTCTGAGTTTTTCCAGCTAATTTTTGAGTTTTTTCCAGCTAAATTTTGGGTTTTTCTGTCAAATTTTTGGGTTTTATGGCTAATTTTTTTATTTTTTCCAGCTAATTTTTTTTTCTGGCTAATTTTTGGATTTCATGGCTAATATTTGAGTTTTTTTGGCTAATTTTTGGGTTTATCTAGCTATTTTTTGAGATTTCCTGGCTAATTTTTGGGTTTTTCTGTCTAATTTCTGGAGTTTATGGCTAATTTTTGGGTTTTTCTGACAATTTTTGGGTTTTTGTGGCTAATTTCTGAGTTTTCCTAGCTAATTGTTGAGTTTTTCCAGCTAAATTTTGGGTTTTTCTGTCAAATTTTTGGGTTTTATGGCAAATTTTTTTATTTTTTCTAGCTAATTTTTTTTTCTGGCTAATGTTTGTGTTTCATGGCTAATTTTTGAATTTTTTGGCTAAATTTTGGGTTTTTCTGGCTAATTTTTGGGTTTTATTGCTAATTTTTGGGTTTGTCTGGCAAATTTTTGGGGTTTTCTGGCTAATTTCTGGGTTTTATGGCTAATTTTTGAGAGTTTTTGGCTAATTTTTCAGTTTTTCTTGCTAAATTTCGGGTTTTTCTGGCTAATTTTTGGGTTTTATGGCTAATTTTTGAGATTTACTGGCTAATTTTTGAGTCTTTCTGGCTAAATTTTGGGTTTTTCCGGCTAATTTTTGGGTTTTATGGCTAATTTTTTCATTTTTTCTAGCTAATTTTTTTTTCTGGCTGATTTTTGGGTTTCATGGCTAATTTTTGAGTTTTTTTGTATAGCGTTTGGGTTTTTCTAGCTAATTTTTGAGTTTTTCTGGCTAATTTTTGGGTTTCATGACCAATTTTCGAGTTTTTCCGGCTAATTTTTGAGTTTTTCTGTCTAACTTCTGGGTTTTATGGCTAATTTTTGGGTTTTTTTAGCTACTTTCTGAGTTTTTCTGTGTGATTTTTGAGTTTTATGGCTAATTTTTTAGTTTTTCTGGCTAAATTTTGGGTTTTTCTGGCTAATTCTTGGGTTTTATTGCTAATTTTTGGGTTTGTCTGGCAAATTTTTGGGTTTTTCTGGCTAATTTCTGGGTTTTATGGCTAATTTTTGAGAGTTTTTGGCTATTTTTGAGTTTTTCTGGCTTAATTCCGGGTTTTTCTGGCTAGTTTTTGGGTTTTATGGCTAATTTTTGGGTTTTATGGCTAATTTTTTTATTTTTTCTAGCTAATTTTTTTTTCTGGCTAATTTTTGGGTTTCATGGCTAATTTTTGAGTTTTTTTGGATAATTTTTGAGTTTTTCTAGCTAATTTTTGAGTTTCTCTGGCTAATTTTTCGGTTTCATGACCAATTTTCGAGTTTTTCCGGCTAATTTTTGAGTTTTTCTGTCTAACTTCTGGGTTTTATGGCTAATTTTTGGGTTTTTCTGACAATTTTTGAGTTTTTGTGGCTAATTTCTGAGTTTTTCCAGCTAAATTTTGGGTTTTTCTGTCAAATTTTTGGGTTTTATGGCTAATTTTTTTATTTTTTCCAGCTAATTTTTTTTTCTGGCTAATTTTTGGGTTTCATGGCTAATATTTGAGTTTTTTTGGCTAATTTTTGGGTTTATCTAGCTATTTTTTGAGTTTTCCTGGCTAATTTTTGGGTTTTTCTGTCTAATTTCTGGATTTTATGGCTAATTTTCGGGTTTTTCTGACAATTTTTGGGTTTTTGTGGCTAATTTCTGAGTTTTCCTAGCTAATTTTTGAGTTTTTCTAGCTAAATTTTGGGTTTTTCTGGCAAATTTTTGGGTTTTATGGCTAATTTTTTTATTTTTTTCTAGCTAATTTCTTTTTTCTGGCTAATTTTTGAGTTTTTTTCGGCTAAGTTTTGAGTTTTTCTAGCTAATTTTTGAGTTTTTCTGGCTAATTTTTGGGTTTTATGGCTAATTTTTGAGTTTTGCTAACTAATTCTTGGGTTTTATAGCTAATTCTTGTATTTTTGTGGCTAATTCTTGTATTTTTGTGGCTAATTTTTGAGTTTCTCTAGCTAATTTTTGGGTTTTTCTAGCTAATATTTGAGTTTTTCTAGCTAAATTTTGGGTTTTTCTGGCTAATTTTTGGGTTCTATGGCTAATTTTTGAGATTTATTGGCTAATTTTTGAGTTTTCCTGGCTAAATTTTGGGTTTTTCTGGCTAATTTTTGGAATTTATTGCTAATTTTTGGGTTTTCTGGCTAATTTTTGAGATTTATTGGCTAATTTTTGAGTTTTCCTGGCTAAATTCTGGGTTTTTCTGGCTAATTATTGGGTTTTATGGCTAATTTTTGGGTTTTATGGCTAATTTTTTCATTTTTTCTAGCTAATTTTTTTTCTGGCTGATTTTTGGGTTTCATGGCTAATTTTTGAGTTTTTTTGGATAGCTTTTGGGTTTTTCTAGCTAATTTTTGAGTTTTTCTGGCTAATTTTTGGGTTTCATGACCAATTTTCGAGTTTTTCTGGCTAATTTTTGACTTTTTCTGTCTAACTTCTGGGTTTTATGGCTAATTTTTGGGTTTTTTTAGCTACTTTCTGAGTTTTTCTGTGTGATTTTTGAGTTTTATGGCTAATTTTTTAGTTTTTCTGGCTAATTTTTGGGTTTTCTGGCTATTTTTTAAGAGTTTTTGGCTATTTTTGAGTTTTTCTGGCTTAATTCCGGGTTTTTCTGACTAGTTTTTGGGTTTTATGGCTAATTTTTGGGTTTTATGGCTAATTTTTTCATTTTTTCTAGCTAATTTTTTTTTCTGGCTAATTTCTGGGTTTCATGACGAATTTTCGAGTTTTTCCGGCTAATTTTTGAGTTTTTCTGTCTAACTTCTGGGTTTTATGGCTAATTTTTGGGTTTTTTTAGCTACTTTCTGAGTTTTTCTGTGTGATTTTTGAGTTTTATGGCTAATTTTTTAGTTTTTCTGGCTAAATTTTGGGTTTTTCTGGCTAATTCTTGGGTTTTATTGCTAATTTTTGGGTTTGTCTGGCAAATTTTTGGGTTTTTCTGGCTAATTTCTGGGTTTTATGGCTAATTTCTGAGAGTTTTTGGCTAAATTTTGAGTTTTTCTTGCTAAATTTCGGGTTTTTCTGGCTAATTTTTGGGTTTTATGGCTAATTTTTGAGATTTACTGGCTAATTTTTGAGTCTTTCTGGCTAAATTTTGGGTTTTTCTGGCTAATTTTTGGGTTTTATGGCTAATTTTTGGGTTTTCTGGCTATTGTTTAAGAGTTTTTGGCTAAATTTTGAGTTTTTCTTGCTAAATTTCGGGTTTTTCTGGCTAATTTTTGGGTTTTATGGCTAATTTTTGAGATTTACTGGCTAATTTTTGAGTCTTTCTGGCTTAATTCCGGGTTTTTCTGGCTAGTTTTTGGGTTTTTCTGGCTAATTTCTGGGTTTTATGGCTAATTTTTGAGAGTTTTTGGCTAATTTTTGAGTTTTTCTTGCTAAATTTCGGGTTTTTCTGGCTATTTTTTGGGTTTTATGGCTAATTTTTGAGATTTACTGGATAATTTTTGAGTCTTTCTGGCTAAATTTTTAGTTTTTCTGGCTAATTTTTGGGTTTTCTGGCTATTTTTCAAGAGTTTTTGGCTATTTTTGAGTTTTTCTGGCTTAATTCCGGGTTTTTCTGGCTAGTTTTTGGGTTTTATGGCTAATTTTTGGGTTTTATGGCTAATTTTTTTATTTTTTCTAGTTAATTTTTTTTTCTGGCTAATTTTTGGGTTTCATGGCTAATTTTTGAGTTTTTTTGGATAATTTTTGGGTTTTTCTAGCTAATTTTTGAGTTTCTCTGGCTGATTTTTGGGTTTCATGACCAATTTTCGAGTTTTTCCGGCTAATTTTTGAGTTTTTCTGTCTAACTTCTGGGTTTTATGGCTAATTTTTGGGTTTTTTTAGCTACTTTCTGAGTTTTTCTGTGTGATTTTTGAGTTTTATGGCTAATTTTTTAGTTTTTCTGGCTAAATTTTGGGTTTTTCTGGCTAATTCTTGGGTTTTATTGCTAATTTTTGGGTTTGTCTGGCAAATTTTTGGGTTTTTCTGGCTAATTTCTGGGTTTTATGGCTAATTTTTGAGAGTTTTTGGCTAAATTTTGAGTTTTTCTTGCTAAATTTCGGGTTTTTCTGGCTAATTTTTGGGTTTTATGGCTAATTTTTGAGATTTACTGGCTAATTTTTGAGTCTTTCTGGCTAAATTTTGGGTTTTTCTGGCTAATTTTTGGGTTTTATGGCTAATTTTTAAGTTTTCTGGCTATTTTTGAGTTTTTCTGGCTTAATTCCGGGTTTTTCTGGCTAGTTTTTGGGTTTTATGGCTAATTTTAGGGTTTTATGGCTAATTTTTGGGTTTTATGGCTAATTTTTTTTATTTTTTCTAGCTAATTTTTTTTCTGGCTAATTTTTGGGTTTCATGGCTAATTTTTGAGTTTTTTTGGATAATTTTTGGATTTTTCTAGCTAATTTTTGAGTTTCTCTGGCTAATTTTTGGGTTTCATGACCAATTTTCGAGTTTTTCCGGCTAATTTTTGAGTTTTTCTGTCTAACTTCTGGGTTTTATGGCTAATTTTTGGGTTTTTCTGACAATTTTTGAGTTTTTGTGGCTAATTTCTGAGTTTTTCCAGCTAATTTTTGAGTTTTTCCAGCTAAATTTTGGGTTTTTCTGTCAAATTTTTGGGTTTTATGGCAAATTTTTTTATTTTTTCTAGCTAATTTTTTTTTCTGGCTAATTTTTGGGTTTCATGGCTAATTTTTGAAGTTTTTGGCTAATTTTTGGGTTTTATTGCTAATTTTTGGGTTTGTCTGGCAAATTTTTGAGTTTTTCTTGCTAAATTTCGGGTTTTTCTGGCTAATTTTTGGGTTTTATGGCTAATTTTTGAGATTTACTGGCTAATTTTTGAGTCTTTCTGGCTAAATTTTGGGTTTTTCTGGCTAATTTTTGGGTTTTATGGCTAATTTTTGGGTTTTCTGGCTATTTTTTAAGAGTTTTTGGCTATTTTTGAGTTTTTCTGGCTTAATTCCGGGTTTTTCTGGCTAATTTTTGGGTTTTATGGCTAATTTTTGGGTTTTATGGCTAATTTTTTCATTTTTTCTAGCTAATTTTTTTTTCTGGCTAATTTTTGGGTTTCATGACCAATTTTTGAGATTTATTGGCTAATTTTTGAGTTTTTCTGGCTAAATTTTGGGTTTTTCTGGCTAATTTTTGGGTTTTATGGCTAATTTTTGGGTTTTATGGCTAATTTTTGGTTTTATGGCAAATTTTTTTATTTTTTCTAGCTATTTTTTTTTCTGGCTAATTTTTGGGTTTCATGGCTAATTTTTGAATTTTTTGGCTAAATTTTGGGTTTTTCTGGCTAATTTTTGGGTTTTATTGATAATTTTTGGGTCTGTCTGGCAAATTTTTGGGTTTTTCTGGCTAATTTTTGGGTTTTATGGCTAATTTTTGAGTTTTTCTAGTTAAATTTTGGGTTTTTCTAGCTTATTTTTGGGTTTTATGGCTAGTTTTTGATTTTTTCCAGCTAATTTTTGAGTTTTTCTGGCTGATTTTTGCGTTTCATGGCTAATTTTTGAGTTTTTCTAGTTAAATTTTGGGTTTTTTTAGCTTATTTTTGGGTTTTATGGCTAATTTTTGAGTTTTTCTGGCTAAATTTTGGGTTTTTCTGGCTAATTTTTGGGTTTCATGGCTAATTTTCGAGTTTTTTGGTTAATTTTTGGGTTTTTCTAGCTAATTTTTGAGTTTTTCTGGCTAATTTTTGGGTTTTATGACTAATTTTCGAGTTTTTCCAGCTAATTTTTGAGTTTTTTTGTCTAATTTCTGGGTTTTATGGCTAATTTTTGAGTTTTTCTGACAATTTTTGGGTTTTTGTGGCTAATTTCTGAGTTTTCCTAGCTAATTTTTGAGTTTTTCTAGCTGAATTTTGGGTTTTTCTAGCTGAATTTAGGGTTTTTCTGGCAAATTTTTGGGCTTTTTGGCTAATTTTTTTATTTTTTCTATCTTTTTTTTTTCTGGCTAATTTCTGGGTTTCATGGCTAATTTTTGAGTTTTTTTGGCTAATTTTTGGGTTTTTCCAGCTGATTTTTCGAGTTTTTTTGGCTAATTTTTGGGTTTTATGACTAATTTTCGAGTTTTATTAGCTACTTTCTGAGTTTTTCTGTGTGATTTTTGAGTTTTATGGCTAATTTTTGAGTTTTTCTGGCTAAATTTTGGGTTTTTCTGGCTAATTTCTGGGTTTTATGGCTAATTTTTGAGAGTTTTTGGCTAATTTTTGAGTTTTTCTTGCTAAATTTCGGGTTTTTCTGGCTAATTTTTGGGTTTTATGGCTAATTTTTGAGATTTACTGGCTAATTTTTGAGTCTTTCTGGCTAAATTTTGGGGTTTTCTGGCTAATTTTTGGGTTTTATGGCTAATTTTTGGGTTTTCTGGCTATTTTTTAAGAGTTTTTGGCTATTTTTGAGTTTTTCTGGCTTAATTCCGGGTTTTTCTGGCTTAATTCCGGGTTTTTCTGGCTAGTTTTTGGGTGTTATGGCTAATTTTTGGGTTTTATGGCTAATTTTTTCATTTTTTCTAGCTAATTTTTTTTTCTGGCTAATTTTTGGGTTTCATGGCTAATTTTTGAGTTTTTTTGGATAATTTTTGGGTTTTTCTAGCTAATTTTTGGGTTTTTCTGGCTAATTTTTGGGTTTTATGGCTAATTTTTGGGTTTTCTGGCTATTTTTTAAGAGTTTTTGGCTATTTTTGAGTTTTTCTGGCTTAATTCCGGGTTTTTCTGGCTAGTTTTTGGGTTTTATGGCTAATTTTTGGGTTTTATGGCTAATTTTTTTATTTTTTCCAGCTAATTTTTTTTTCTGGCTAATTTTTGGGTTTCATGGCTAATTTTTGAGTTTTTTTGGATAATTTTTGGGTTTTTCTAGCTAATTTTTGAGTTTCTCTGGCTAATTTTTGGGTTTCATGACAATTTTCGAGTTTTTCCGGCAAGTTTTTGAGTTTTTCTGTCTAACTTCTGGGTTTTATGGCTAATTTTTGGGTTTTTCTGACAATTTTTGAGTTTTTGTGGCTAATTTCTGAGTTTTTCCAGCTAATTTTTGAGTTTTTCCAGCTAAATTTTGGGTTTTTCTGTCAAATTTTTGGGTTTTATGGCTAATTTTTCTATTTTTTCCAGCTAATTTTCTTTTCTGGCTAATTTTTGGGTTTCATGGCTAATATTTGAGTTTTTTTGGCTAATTTTTGGGTTTATCTAGCTATTTTTTGAGTTTTCCTGGCTAATTTTTGGGTTTTTCTGTCTAATTTCTGGATTTTATGGCTAATTTTTGGGTTTTTCTGACAATTTTTGTGTTTTTGTGGCTAATTTCTGAGTTTTCCTAGCTAATTTTTGAGTTTTTCTAGCTAAATTTTGGGTTTTTCTGGCAAATTTTTGGGTTTTATGGCTAATTTTTTTATTTTTTTCTAGCTAATTTCTTTTTTCTGGCTAATTTTTGAGTTTTTTCGGCTAAGTTTTGAGTTTTTCTAGCTAATTTTTGAGTTTTTCTGGCTAATTTCTGGGTTTTATGGCTAATTTTTGAGTTTTGCTAACTAATTCTTGGGTTTTATAGCTAATTCTTGTATTTTTGTGGCTAATTCTTGTATTTTTGTGGCTAATTTTTGAGTTTCTCTAGCTAATTTTTGGGTTTTTCTAGCTAATATTTGAGTTTTTCTAGCTAAATTTTGGGTTTTTCTGGCTAATTTTTGGGTTCTATGGCTAATTTTTGAGATTTATTGGCTAATTTTTGAGTTTTCCTGGCTAAATTTTGGGTTTTTCTGGCTAATTTTTGGAATTTATTGCTAATTTTTGGGTTTTCTGGCTAATTTTTGAGATTTATTGGCTAATTTTTGAGTTTTCCTGGCTAAATTCTGGGTTTTTCTGGCTAATTATTGGGTTTTATGGCTAATTTTTGGGTTTTATGGCTAATTTTTTCATTTTTTCTAGCTAATTTTTTTTCTGGCTGATTTTTGGGTTTCATGGCTAATTTTTGAGTTTTTTTGGATAGCTTTTGGGTTTTTCTAGCTAATTTTTGAGTTTTTCTGGCTAATTTTTGGGTTTCATGACCAATTTTCGAGTTTTTCTGGCTAATTTTTGAGTTTTTCTGTCTAACTTCTGGGTTTTATGGCTAATTTTTGGGTTTTTTTAGCTACTTTCTGAGTTTTTCTGTGTGATTTTTGAGTTTTATGGCTAATTTTTTAGTTTTTTTGGCTAAATTTTGGGTTTTTCTGGCTAATTCTTGGGTTTTATTGCTAATTTTTGGGTTTGTCTGGCAAATTTTTGGGTTTTTCTGGCTAATTTCTGGGTTTTATGGCTAATTTTTGAGAGTTTTTGGCTAAATTTTGAGTTTTTCTTGCTAAATTTTGGGTTTTTCTGGCTAATTTTTGGGTTTTATGGCTAATTTTTGAGATTTACTGGCTAATTTTTGAGTCTTTCTGGCTAAATTTTGGGTTTTTCTGGCTAATTTTCAGGTTTTATGGCTAATTTTTGGGTTTTCTGGCTATTTTTTAAGAGTTTTTGGCTATTTTTGAGTTTTTCTGGCTTAATTCCGGGTTTTTCTGGCTAGTTTTTGGGTTTTTCTGGCTAATTTCTGGGTTTTATGGCTAATTTTTGAGAGTTTTTGGCTAATTTTTGAGTTTTTCTTGCTAAATTTCGGGTTTTTCTGGCTAATTTTTGGGTTTTATGGCTAATTTTTGAGATTTACTGGCTAATTTTTGAGTCTTTCTGGCTAAATTTTGGGTTTTTCTGGCTAATTTTTGGGTTTTCTGGCTATTTTTTAAGAGTTTTTGGCTATTTTTGAGTTTTTCTGGCTTAATTCCGGGTTTTTCTGACTAGTTTTTGGGTTTTATGGCTAATTTTTGGGTTTTATGGCTAATTTTTTCATTTTTTCTAGCTAATTTTTTTTTCTGGCTGATTTTTGGGTTTCATGGCTAATTTTTGAGTTTTTTTGGATAATTTTTGGGTTTTTCTAGCTAATTTTTGAGTTTCTCTGGCTAATTTTTGGGTTTCATGACGAATTCTCGAGTTTTTCCGGCTAATTTTTGAGTTTTTCTGTCTAACTTCTTGGTTTTATGGCTAATTTTTGGGTTTTTCTGACAATTTTTGAGTTTTTGTGGCTAATTTCTGAGTTTTTCCAGCTAATTTTTGAGTTTTTCCAGCTAAATTTTGGGTTTTTCTGTCAAATTTTTGGGTTTTATGGCTAATTTTTTTATTTTTTCCAGCTAATTTTTTTTTCTGGCTAATTTTTGGGTTTCATGGCTAATATTTGAGTTTTTTTGGCTAATTTTTGGGTTTATCTAGCTATTTTTCGAGTTTTTCCGGCCAATTTTTGAGTTTTTCTGTCTAACTTCTGGGTTTTATGGCTAATTTTTGGGTTTTTTTAGCTACTTTCTGAGTTTTTCTGTGTGATTTTTGAGTTTTATGGCTAATTTTTTAGTTTTTCTGGCTAAATTTTGGGTTTTTCTGGCTAATTCTTGGGTTTTATTGCTAATTTTTGGGTTTGTCTGGCAAATTTTTGGGTTTTTCTGGCTAATTTCTGGGTTTTATGGCTAATTTCTGAGAGTTTTTGGCTAAATTTTGAGTTTTTCTTGCTAAATTTCGGGTTTTTCTGGCTAATTTTTGGGTTTTATGGCTAATTTTTGAGATTTACTGGCTAATTTTTGAGTCTTTCTGGCTAAATTTTGGGTTTTTCTGGCTAATTTTTGGGTTTTATGGCTAATTTTTGGGTTTTCTGGCTATTGTTTAAGAGTTTTTGGCTAAATTTTGAGTTTTTCTTGCTAAATTTCGGGTTTTTCTGGCTAATTTTTGGGTTTTATGGCTAATTTTTGAGATTTACTGGCTAATTTTTGAGTCTTTCTGGCTTAATTCCGGGTTTTTCTGGCTAGTTTTTGGGTTTTTCTGGCTAATTTCTGGGTTTTATGGCTAATTTTTGAGAGTTTTTGGCTAATTTTTGAGTTTTTCTTGCTAAATTTCGGGTTTTTCTGGCTAATTTTTGGGTTTTATGGCTAATTTTTGAGATTTACTGGATAATTTTTGAGTCTTTCTGGCTAAATTTTGGGTTTTTCTGGCTAATTTTTGGGTTTTCTGGCTATTTTTCAAGAGTTTTTGGCTATTTTTGAGTTTTTCTGGCTTAATTCCGGGTTTTTCTGGCTAGTTTTTGGGTTTTATGGCTAATTTTTGGGTTTTATGGCTAATTTTTTTATTTTTTCTAGTTAATTTTTTTTTCTGGCTAATTTTTGGGTTTCATGGCTAATTTTTGAGTTTTTTTGGATAATTTTTGGGTTTTTCTAGCTAATTTTTGAGTTTCTCTGGCTAATTTTTGGGTTTCATGACCAATTTTCGAGTTTTTCCGGCTAATTTTTGAGTTTTTCTGTCTAACTTCTGGGTTTTATGGCTAATTTTTGGATTTTTTTAGCTACTTTCTGAGTTTTTCTGTGTGATTTTTGAGTTTTATGGCTAATTTTTTAGTTTTTCTGGCTAAATTTTGGGTTTTTCTGGCTAATTCTTGGGTTTTATTGCTAATTTTTGGGTTTGTCTGGCAAATTTTTGGGTTTTTCTGGCTAATTTCTGGGTTTTATGGCTAATTTTTGAGAGTTTTTGGCTAAATTCTGAGTTTTTCTTGCTAAATTTCGGGTTTTTCTGGCTAATTTTTGGGTTTTATGGCTAATTTTTGAGATTTACTGGCTAATTTTTGAGTCTTTCTGGCTAAATTTTGGGTTTTTCTGGCTAATTTTTGGGTTTTATGGCTAATTTTCAAGTTTTCTGGCTATTTTTGAGTTTTTCTGGCTTAATTCCGGGTTTTTCTGGCTAGTTTTTGGGTTTTATGGCTAATTTTGGGGTTTTATGGCTAGATTTTGGGTTTTATGGCTAATTTTTTTTATTTTTTCTAGCTAATTTTTTTTCTGGCTAATTTTTGGGTTTCATGGCTAATTTTTGAGTATTTTTGGATAATTTTTGGATTTTTCTAGCTAATTTTTGAGTTTCTCTGGCTAATTTTTGGGTTTCATGACCAATTTTCGAGTTTTTCCGGCTAATTTTTGAGTTTTTCTGTCTAACTTCTGGGTTTTATGGCTAATTTTTGGGTTTTTCTGACAATTTTTGAGTTTTTGTGGCTAATTTCTGAGTTTTTCCAGCTAATTTTTGAGTTTTTCCAGCTAAATTTTGGGTTTTTCTGTCAAATTTTTGGGTTTTATGGCAAATTTTTTTATTTTTTCTAGCTAATTTTTTTTTCTGGCTAATTTTTGGGTTTCATGGCTAATTTTTGAAGTTTTTGGCTAATTTTTGGGTTTTATTGCTAATTTTTGGGTTTGTCTGGCAAATTTTTGAGTTTTTCTTGCTAAATTTCGGGTTTTTCTGGCTAATTTTTGGGTTTTATGGCTAATTTTTGAGATTTACTGGCTAATTTTTGAGTCTTTCTGGCTAAATTTTGGGTTTTTCTGGCTAATTTTTGGGTTTTATGGCTAATTTTTGGGTTTTCTGGCTATTTTTTAAGAGTTTTTGGCTATTTTTGAGTTTTTCTGGCTTAATTCCGGGTTTTTCTGGCTAATTTTTGGGTTTTATGGCTAATTTTTGGGTTTTATGGCTAATTTTTTCATTTTTTCTAGCTAATTTTTTTTTCTGGCTAATTTTTGGGTTTCATGACCAATTTTCGAGTTTTTCCAGCTAATTTTTGAGTTTTTCTGTCCAATTTCTGGGTTTTATGGCTAATTTTTGGGTTTTTCTGGCTAATTTTTGGGTTTTATGGCTAATTTTTGAGATTTATTGACTAATTTTTGGGTTTTATTGCTAATTTTTGGGTTTGTCTGGCAAATTTTTGGGTTTTTCTGGCTAATTTCTATGTTTTATGGCTAATTTTGGAGAGTTTTTGGCTAATTTTTGAGTTTTTCTTGCTAAATTTCGGGTTTTTCTGGCTAGATTTTGGGTTTTATGGCTAATTTTTTTCTTTTTTTCTAGCTAATTTCTTTTTTCTGGCTAATTTTTGGGTTTTATGGCTAATTTTTGAGATTTATTGGCTAATTTTTGAGTTTTTCTGGCTAAATTTTGGGTTTTTCTGGCTAATTTTTGGGTTTTATGGCTAATTTTTGGGTTTTATGGCTAATTTTTGGTTTTATGGCAAATTTTTTTATTTTTTCTAGCTATTTTTTTTTCTGGCTAATTTTTGGGTTTCATGGCTAATTTTTGAATTTTTTGGCTAAATTTTGGGTTTTTCTGGCTAATTTTTGGGTTTTATTGATAATTTTTGGGTCTGTCTGGCAAATTTTTGGGTTTTTCTGGCTAATTTTTGGGTTTTATGGCTAATTTTTGAGTTTTTCTAGTTAAATTTTGGGTTTTTCTAGCTTATTTTTGGGTTTTATGGCTAGTTTTTGATTTTTTCCAGCTAATTTTTGAGTTTTTCTGGCTGATTTTTGCGTTTTATGGCTAATTTTTGAGTTTTTCTAGTTAAATTTTGGGTTTTTTTAGCTTATTTTTGGGTTTTATGGCTAATTTTTGAGTTTTTCTGGCTAAATTTTGGGTTTTTCTGGCTAATTTTTGGGTTTCATGGCTAATTTTCGAGTTTTTTGGTTAATTTTTGGGTTTTTCTAGCTAATTTTTGAGTTTTTCTGGCTAATTTTTGGGTTTTATGACTAATTTTCGAGTTTTTCCAGCTAATTTTTGAGTTTTTTTGTCTAATTTCTGGGTTTTATGGCTAATTTTTGAGTTTTTCTGACAATTTTTGGGTTTTTGTGGCTAATTTCTGAGTTTTCCTAGCTAATTTTTGAGTTTTTCTAGCTGAATTTTGGGTTTTTCTAGCTGAATTTAGGGTTTTTCTGGCAAATTTTTGGGCTTTTTGGCTAATTTTTTTATTTTTTCTATCTTTTTTTTTTCTGGCTAATTTCTGGGTTTCATGGCTAATTTTTGAGTTTTTTTGGCTAATTTTTGGGTTTTTCCAGCTGATTTTTCGAGTTTTTTTGGCTAATTTTTGGGTTTTATGACTAATTTTCGAGTTTTATTAGCTACTTTCTGAGTTTTTCTGTGTGATTTTTGAGTTTTATGGCTAATTTTTGAGTTTTTCTGGCTAAATTTTGGGTTTTTCTGGCTAATTTCTGGGTTTTATGGCTAATTTTTGAGAGTTTTTGGCTAATTTTTGAGTTTTTCTTGCTAAATTTCGGGTTTTTCTGGCTAATTTTTGGGTTTTATGGCTAATTTTTGAGATTTACTGGCTAATTTTTGAGTCTTTCTGGCTAAATTTTGGGTTTTTCTGGCTAATTTTTGGGTTTTATGGCTAATTTTTGGGTTTTCTGGCTATTTTTTAAGAGTTTTTGGCTATTTTTGAGTTTTTCTGGCTTAATTCCGGGTTTTTCTGGCTTAATTCCGGGTTTTTCTGGCTAGTTTTTGGGTTTTATGGCTAATTTTTGGGTTTTATGGCTAATTTTTTCATTTTTTCTAGCTAATTTTTTTTTCTGGCTAATTTTTGGGTTTCATGGCTAATTTTTGAGTTTTTTTGGATAATTTTTGGGTTTTTCTAGCTAATTTTTGGGTTTTTCTGGCTAATTTTTGGGTTTTATGGCTAATTTTTGGGTTTTCTGGCTATTTTTTAAGAGTTTTTGGCTATTTTTGAGTTTTTCTGGCTTAATTCCGGGTTTTTCTGGCTAGTTTTTGGGTTTTATGGCTAATTTTTGGGTTTTATGGCTAATTTTTTTATTTTTTCCAGCTAATTTTTTTTTCTGGCTAATTTTTGGGTTTCATGGCTAATTTTTGAGTTTTTTTGGATAATTTTTGGGTTTTACTAGCTAATTTTTGAGTTTCTCTGGCTAATTTTTGGGTTTCATGATAATTTTCGAGTTTTTCCGGCAAGTTTTTGAGTTTTTCTGTCTAACTTCTGGGTTTTATGGCTAATTTTTGGGTTTTTCTGACAATTTTTGAGTTTTTGTGGCTAATTTCTGAGTTTTTCCAGCTAATTTTTGAGTTTTTCCAGCTAAATTTTGGGTTTTTCTGTCAAATTTTTGGGTTTTATGGCTAATTTTTCTATTTTTTCCAGCTAATTTTCTTTTCTGGCTAATTTTTGGGTTTCATGGCTAATATTTGAGTTTTTTTGGCTAATTTTTGGGTTTATCTAGCTATTTTTTGAGTTTTCCTGGCTAATTTTTGGGTTTTTCTGTCTAATTTCTGGATTTTATGGCTAATTTTTGGGTTTTTCTGACAATTTTTGGGTTTTTGTGGCTAATTTCTGAGTTTTCCTAGCTAATTTTTGAGTTTTTCTAGCTAAATTTTGGGTTTTTCTGGCAAATTTTTGGGTTTTATGGCTAATTTTTTTATTTTTTTCTAGCTAATTTCTCTTTTCTGGCTAATTTTTGAGTTTTTTCGGCTAAGTTTTGAGTTTTTCTAGCTAATTTTTGAGTTTTTCTGGCTAATTTTTGGGTTTTATGGCTAATTTTTGAGTTTTGCTAACTAATTCTTGGGTTTTATAGCTAATTCTTGTATTTTTGTGGCTAATTCTTGTATTTTTGTGGCTAATTTTTGAGTTTCTCTAGCTAATTTTTGGGTTTTTCTAGCTAATATTTGAGTTTTTCTAGCTAAATTTTGGGTTTTTCTGGCTAATTTTTGGGTTCTATGGCTAATTTTTGAGATTTATTGGCTAATTTTTGAGTTTTCCTGGCTAAATTTTGGGTTTTTCTGGCTAATTTTTGGAATTTATTGCTAATTTTTGGGTTTTCTGGCTAATTTTTGAGATTTATTGGCTAATTTTTGAGTTTTCCTGGCTAAATTCTGGGTTTTTCTGGCTAATTATTGGGTTTTATGGCTAATTTTTGGGTTTTATGGCTAATTTTTTCATTTTTTCTAGCTAATTTTTTTTCTGGCTGATTTTTGGGTTTCATGGCTAATTTTTGAGTTTTTTTGGATAGCTTTTGGGTTTTTCTAGCTAATTTTTGAGTTTTTCTGGCTAATTTTTGGGTTTCATGACCAATTTTCGAGTTTTTCTGGCTAATTTTTGAGTTTTTCTGTCTAACTTCTGGGTTTTATGGCTAATTTTTGGGTTTTTTTAGCTACTTTCTGAGTTTTTCTGTGTGATTTTTGAGTTTTATGGCTAATTTTTTAGTTTTTTTGGCTAAATTTTGGGTTTTTCTGGCTAATTCTTGGGTTTTATTGCTAATTTTTGGGTTTGTCTGGCAAATTTTTGGGTTTTTCTGGCTAATTTCTGGGTTTTATGGCTAATTTTTGAGAGTTTTTGGCTAAATTTTGAGTTTTTCTTGCTAAATTTTGGGTTTTTCTGGCTAATTTTTGGGTTTTATGGCTAATTTTTGAGATTTACTGGCTAATTTTTGAGTCTTTCTGGCTAAATTTTGGGTTTTTCTGGCTAATTTTCAGGTTTTATGGCTAATTTTTGGGTTTTCTGGCTATTTTTTAAGAGTTTTTGGCTATTTTTGAGTTTTTCTGGCTTAATTCCGGGTTTTTCTGGCTAGTTTTTGAGTTTTTCTGGCTAATTTCTGGGTTTTATGGCTAATTTTTGAGAGTTTTTGGCTAATTTTTGAGTTTTTCTTGCTAAATTTCGGGTTTTTCTGGCTAATTTTTGGGTTTTATGGCTAATTTTTGAGATTTACTGGCTAATTTTTGAGTCTTTCTGGCTAAATTTTGGGTTTTTCTGGCTAATTTTTGGGTTTTCTGGCTATTTTTTAAGAGTTTTTGGCTATTTTTGAGTTTTTCTGGCTTAATTCCGGGTTTTTCTGACTAGTTTTTGGGTTTTATGGCTAATTTTTGGGTTTTATGGCTAATTTTTTCATTTTTTCTAGCTAATTTTTTTTTCTGGCTGATTTTTGGGTTTCATGGCTAATTTTTGAGTTTTTTTGGATAATTTTTGGGTTTTTCTAGCTAATTTTTGAGTTTCTCTGGCTAATTTTTGGGTTTCATGACGAATTCTCGAGTTTTTCCGGCTAATTTTTGAGTTTTTCTGTCTAACTTCTTGGTTTTATGGCTAATTTTTGGGTTTTTCTGACAATTTTTGAGTTTTTGTGGCTAATTTCTGAGTTTTTCCAGCTAATTTTTGAGTTTTTCCAGCTAAATTTTGGGTTTTTCTGTCAAATTTCTGGGTTTTATGGCTAATTTTTTTATTTTTTCCAGCAAATTTTTTTTTCTGGCTAATTTTTGGGTTTCATGGCTAATATTTGAGTTTTTTTGGCTAATTTTTGGGTTCATCTAGCTATTTTTCGAGTTTTTCCGGCTAATTTTTGAGTTTTTCTGTCTAACTTCTGGGTTTTATGGCTAATTTTTGGGTTTTTTTAGCTACTTTCTGAGTTTTTCTGTGTGATTTTTGAGTTTTATGGCTAATTTTTTAGTTTTTCTGGCTAAATTTTGGGTTTTTCTGGCTAATTCTTGGGTTTTATTGCTAATTTTTGGGTTTGTCTGGCAAATTTTTGGGTTTTTCTGGCTAATTTCTGGGTTTTATGGCTAATTTCTGAGAGTTTTTGGCTAAATTTTGAGTTTTTCTTGCTAAATTTCGGGTTTTTCTGGCTAATTTTTGGGTTTTATGGCTAATTTTTGAGATTTACTGGCTAATTTTTGAGTCTTTCTGGCTAAATTTTGGGTTTTTCTGGCTAATTTTTGGGTTTTATGGCTAATTTTTGGGTTTTCTGGCTATTGTTTAAGAGTTTTTGGCTAAATTTTGAGTTTTTCTTGCTAAATTTCGGGTTTTTCTGGCTAATTTTTGGGTTTTATGGCTAATTTTTGAGATTTACTGGCTAATTTTTGAGTCTTTCTGGCTTAATTCCGGGTTTTTCTGGCTAGTTTTTGGGTTTTTCTGGCTAATTTCTGGGTTTTATGGCTAATTTTTGAGAGTTTTTGGCTAATTTTTGAGTTTTTCTTGCTAAATTTCGGGTTTTTCTGGCTAATTTTTGGGTTTTATGGCTAATTTTTGAGATTTACTGGATAATTTTTGAGTCTTTCTGGCTAAATTTTGGGTTTTTCTGGCTAATTTTTGGGTTTTCTGGCTATTTTTCAAGAGTTTTTGGCTATTTTTGAGTTTTTCTGGCTTAATTCCGGGTTTTTCTGGCTAGTTTTTGGGTTTTATGGCTAATTTTTGGGTTTTATGGCTAATTTTTTTATTTTTTCTAGTTAATTTTTTTTTCTGGCTAATTTTTGGGTTTCATGGCTAATTTTTGAGTTTTTTTGGATAATTTTTGGGTTTTTCTAGCTAATTTTTGAGTTTCTCTGGCTAATTTTTGGGTTTCATGACCAATTTTCGAGTTTTTCCGGCTAATTTTTTAGTTTTTCTGTCTAACTTCTGGGTTTTATGGCTAATTTTTGGATTTTTTTAGCTACTTTCTGAGTTTTTCTGTGTGATTTTTGAGTTTTATGGCTAATTTTTTAGTTTTTCTGGCTAAATTTTGGGTTTTTCTGGCTAATTCTTGGGTTTTATTGCTAATTTTTGGGTTTGTCTGGCAAATTTTTGGGTTTTTCTGGCTAATTTCTGGGTTTTATGGCTAATTTTTGAGAGTTTTTGGCTAAATTCTGAGTTTTTCTTGCTAAATTTCGGGTTTTTCTGGCTAATTTTTGGGTTTTATGGCTAATTTTTGAGATTTACTGGCTAATTTTTGAGTCTTTCTGGCTAAATTTTGGGTTTTTCTGGCTAATTTTTGGGTTTTATGGCTAATTTTCAAGTTTTCTGGCTATTTTTGAGTTTTTCTGGCTTAATTCCGGGTTTTTCTGGCTAGTTTTTGGGTTTTATGGCTAATTTTGGGGTTTTATGGCTAGATTTTGGGTTTTATGGCTAATTTTTTTTATTTTTTCTAGCTAATTTTTTTTCTGGCTAATTTTTGGGTTTCATGGCTAATTTTTGAGTATTTTTGGATAATTTTTGGATTTTTCTAGCTAATTTTTGAGTTTCTCTGGCTAATTTTTGGGTTTCATGACCAATTTTCGAGTTTTTCCGGCTAATTTTTGAGTTTTTCTGTCTAACTTCTGGGTTTTATGGCTAATTTTTGGGTTTTTCTGACAATTTTTGAGTTTTTGTGGCTAATTTCTGAGTTTTTCCAGCTAATTTTTGAGTTTTTCCAGCTAAATTTTGGGTTTTTCTGTCAAATTTTTGGGTTTTATGGCAAATTTTTTTATTTTTTCTAGCTAATTTTTTTTTCTGGCTAATTTTTGGGTTTCATGGCTAATTTTTGAAGTTTTTGGCTAATTTTTGGGTTTTATTGCTAATTTTTGGGTTTGTCTGGCAAATTTTTGAGTTTTTCTTGCTAAATTTCGGGTTTTTCTGGCTAATTTTTGGGTTTTATGGCTAATTTTTGAGATTTACTGGCTAATTTTTGAGTCTTTCTGGCTAAATTTTGGGTTTTTCTGGCTAATTTTTGGGTTTTATGGCTAACTTTTGGGTTTTCTGGCTATTTTTTAAGAGTTTTTGGCTATTTTTGAGTTTTTCTGGCTTAATTCCGGGTTTTTCTGGCGAATTTTTGGGTTTTATGGCTAATTTTTGGGTATTATGGCTAATTTTTTCATTTTTTCTAGCTAATTTTTTTTTCTGGCTAATTTTTGGGTTTCATGGCTAATTTTTGAGTTTTTTTGGCTAATTTTTGGGTTTTTCTAGCTAATTTTTGAGTTTTTCTGGCTAATTTTTGGGTTTCATGACCAATTTTCGAGTTTTTCCGGCTAATTTTTTAGTTTTTCTGTCTAACTTCTGGGTTTTATGGCTAATTTTTGGGTTTTTCTGACAATTTTTGAGTTTTTGTGGCTAATTTCTGAGTTTTCCTAGCTAATTTTTGAGTTTTTCTAGCTAAATTTTGGGTTTTCCTGGCAAATTTTTGGGTTTTATGGCTAATTTTTTATTTTTTTCTAGCTAATTTCTTTTTTCTGGCTAATTTTTGGGTTTTATGGCTAATTTTTGAGTTTTTTCGGCTAAGTTTTGAGTTTTTCTAGTTAATTTTTGAGTTTTTCTGGCTAATTTTTGGGTTTTATGGCTAATTTTTGAGTTTTGCTAACTAATTCTTGGGTTTTATAGCTAATTCTTGTATTTTTGTGGCTAATTCTTGTATTTTTGTGGCTAATTTTTGAGTTTCTCTAGCTAATTTTTGGGTTTTTCTAGCTAATATTTGAGTTTTTCTAGCTAAATTTTGGGTGTTTCTGGCTAATTTTTGGGTTCTATGGCTAATTTTTGAGATTTATTGGCTAATTTTTGAGTTTTCCTGGCTAAATTTTGGGTTTTTCTGGCTAATTTTTGGAATTTATTGCTAATTTTTGGGTTTTCTGGCTAATTTTTGAGATTTATTGGCTAATTTTTGAGTTTTCCTGGCTAAATTCTGGGTTTTTCTGGCTAATTTTTGGGTTTGTCTGGCAAATTTTTGGGTTTTTCTGGCTAATTTCTGGGTTTTATGGCTAATTTTTGAGAGTTTTTGGCTAATTTTTGAGTTTTTCTTGCTAAATTTCGGGTTTTTCTGGCTAATTTTTGGGTTTTATGGCTAATTTTTGAGATTTACTGGCTAATTTTTGAGTCTTTCTGGCTAAATTTTGGGTTTTTCGGGCTAATTTTTGGGATTTATGGCTAACTTTTGGGTTTTCTGGCTATTTTTTAAGAGTTTTCGGCTATTTTTGAGTTTTTCTGGCTTAATTCCGGGTTTTTCTGGCTAATTTTTGGGTTTTATGGCTAATTTTTGGGTTTTATGGCTAATTTTTTCATTTTTTCTAACTAATTTTTTTTTCTGGCTGATTTTTGGGTTTTATGGCTAATTTTTGAGTTTTTTTGGATAGCTTTTGGGTTTTTCTAGCTAATTTTTGAGTTTTTCTGGCTATATTTTGGGTTTCATGACCAATTTTCGAGTTTTTCCGGCTAATTTTTGAGTTTTTCTGTCTAACTTCTGGGTTTTATGGCTAATTTTTGGGTTTTTTTAGCTACTTTCTCAGTTTTTCTGTGTGATTTTTGAGTTTTATGGCTAAATTTTGAGTTTTTCTGGCTAAATTTTGGGTTTTTCTGGCTAATTCTTGGGTTTTATTGCTAATTTTTGGGTTTGTCTGGCAAATTTTTGGGTTTTTCTGGCTAATTTCTGGGTTTTATGGCTAATTTTGAGAGTTTTTGGCTAATTTTTGAGTTTTTCTTTCTAAATTTCGGGTTTTTCTGGCTAATTTTTGGGTTTTATGGCTAATTTTTGAGATTTACTGGCTAATTTTTGAGTCTTTCTGGCTAAATTTTGGGTTTTTCTGGCTAATTTTTGGGTTTTATGGCTAATTTTTGGGTTTTCTGGCTATTTTTTAAGAGTTTTTGGCTATTTTTGAGTTTTTCTGGCTTAATTCCGGGTTTTTCTGGCTTAATTCCGGGTTTTTCTGGCTAGTTTTTGGGTTTTATGGCTAATTTTTGGGTTTTATGGCTAATTTTTTTATTTTTTCCAGCTAATTTTTTTTTCTGGCTAATTTTTGGGTTTCATGGCTAATTTTTGAGTTTTTTTGGATAATTTTTGGGTTTTTCTAGCTAATTTTTGAGTTTCTCTGGCTAATTTTTGGGTTTCATGACAATTTTCGAGTTTTCCTGGCTAATTTTTGGGTTTTTCTGTCTAATTTCTGGATTTTATGGCTAATTTTTGGGTTTTTCTGACAATTTTTGGGTTTTTGTGGCTAATTTCTGAGTTTTCCTAGCTAATTTTTGAGTTTTTCTAGCTAAATTTCGGGTTTTTCTGGCAAATTTTTGGGTTTTATGGCTAATTTTTTTATTTTTTTCTAGCTAATTTCTTTTTTCTGGCTAATTTTTGGGTTTTATGGCTAATTTTTGAGTTTTTTCGGCTAAGTTTTGAGTTTTTCTAGCTAATTTTTGAGTTTTTCTGGCTAATTTTTGGGTTTTATGGCTAATTTTTGAGTTTTGCTAACTAATTCTTGGGTTTTATAGCTAATTCTTGTATTTTTGTGGCTAATTCTTGTATTTTTGTGGCTAATTTTTGAGTTTCTCTAGCTAATTTTTGGGTTTTTCTAGCTAATATTTGAGTTTTTCTAGCTAAATTTTGGGTTTTTCTGGCTAATTTTTGGGTTCTATGGCTAATTTTTGAGATTTATTGGCTAATTTTTGAGTTTTCCTGGCTAAATTTTGGGTTTTTCTGGCTAATTTTTGGAATTTATTGCTAATTTTTGGGTTTTCTGGCTAATTTTTGAGATTTATTGGCTAATTTTTGAGTTTTCCTGGCTAAATTCTGGGTTTTTCTGGCTAATTATTGGGTTTTATGGCTAATTTTTGGGTTTTATGGCTAATTTTTTTATTTTTTCTAGCTAATTTATTTTTCTGGCTAATTTTTGGGTTTCATGGCTAATTTTTGAGTTTTTTTGGCTAATTTTTGGGTTTTTATAGCTAATTTTTGAGTTTTTCTAGCTAAATTTTGGGTTTTTCTGGCTAATTTTTGGGTTCTATGGCAAATTTTTGAGATTTATTGGCTAATTTTTGAGTTTTCCTGGCTGAATTTTGGGTTTTTCTGGCTAATTTTTGGGTTTCATGGCTAATTTTTGAGTTTTTTTGGCTAATTTTTGGGTTTTTTTGACAATTTTTGGGATTTGTGGCTAATTTCTGAGTTTTCCTAGCTAATTTTTGAGTTTTTCTAGCTAAATTTTGGGTTTTTCTGGCAAATTTTTGGGTTTTATGGCTAATTTTCCTATTATTTCTAGCTAATTTTTGGGTTTTATGACTAATTTTCGAGTTTTTCCTGCTACTTTTTGAGTTTTTCTGTCTAATTTCTGGGTTTTATGGCTAATTTTTGGGTTTTTCTGACAATTTTTGGGTTTTTCTGACAATTTTTGGGTTTTTGTGGCTAATTTCTGAGTTTTCCTAGCTAATTTTTGGGTTTTTCTAGCTAAATTTTGGGTTTTTCTAGCTTATTTTGTGTTTCATGGCTAATTTTTGAGTTTTTTAGGCTAATTCTTGGGTTTTTCTAGCTAATTTTTGAGTTTTTCTGTGTGATTTTTGAGTTTTATGGCTAATTTTTGAGTTTTTCTGGCTAAATTTTGGGTTTTTCTGGCTAATTTTTGGGTTTTATTGCTAATTTTTGGGTTTGTCTGGCAAATTTTTGGGTTTTTCTGGCTAATTTCTGGGTTTTATGGCTAATTTTTGAGAGTTTTCGGCTAATTTTTGAGTTTTTCTGGCTAATTTTTGGGTTTGTCTGGCAAATTTTTGGGTTTTTCTGGCTAATTTCTGGGTTTTATGGCTAATTTTTGAGAGTTTTTGGCTAATTTTTGAGTTTTTCTTGCTAAATTTCGGGTTTTTCTGGCTAATTTTTGGGTTTTATGGCTAATTTTTGAGATTTACTGGCTAATTTTTGAGTCTTTCTGGCTAAATTTTGGGTTTTTCTGGCTAATTTTTGGGTTTTATGGCTAATTTTTGGGTTTTATGGCTAATTTTTTCATTTTTTCTAGCTAATTTTTTTTTCTGGCTGATTTTTGGGTTTCATGGCTAATTTTTTTGGATAGCTTTTGGGTTTTTCTAGCTAATTTTTGAGTTTTTCTGGCTAATTTTTGGGTTTCATGACCAATTTTCGAGTCTAGCTAATTTTTTTTTTCAGGCTGATTTTTGGGTTTCATGGCTAATTTTTTTGGATAGCTTTTGGGTTTTTCTAGCTAATTTTTGAGTTTTTCTGGCTAATTTTTGGGTTTCATGACCAATTTTCGAGTTTTTCCGGCTAATTTTTGAGTTTTTCTGTCTAACTTCTGGGTTTTATGGCTAATTTTTGGGTTTTTTTAGCTACTTTCTGAGTTTTTCTGTGTGATTTTTGAGTTTTATGGCTAATTTTTTAGTTTTTCTGGCTAAATTTTGGGTTTTTCTGGCTAATTCTTGGGTTTTATTGCTAATTTTTGGGTTTGTCTGGCAAATTTTTGGGTTTTTCTGGCTAATTTCTGGGTTTTATGGCTAATTTTTGAGAGTTTTTGGCTAATTTTTGAGTTTTTCTTGCTAAATTTCGGGTTTTTCTGGCTAATTTTTGGGTTTTATGGCTAATTTTTGAGATTTACTGGCTAATTTTTGAGTCTTTCTGGCTAAATTTTGGGTTTTTCTGGCTAATTTTTGGGTTTTATGGCTAATTTTTGGGTTTTCTGGCTATTTTTTAAGAGTTATTGGCTATTTTTGAGTTTTTCTGGCTTAATTCCGGGTTTTTCTGGCTTAATTCCGGGTTTTTCTGGCTAGTTTTTGGGTTTTATGGCTAATTTTTGGGTTTTATGGCTAATTTTTTCATTTTTCCTAGCTAATTTTTTTTTCTGGCTAATTTTTGGGTTTCATGGCTAATTTTTGAGTTTTTTTGGATAATTTTTGGGTTTTTCTAGCTAATTTTTGGGTTTTTCTGGCTAATTTTTGGGTTTTATAGCTAATTTTTGGGTTTTCTGGCTATTTTTTAAGAGTTTTTGGCTATTTTTGAGTTTTTCTGGCTTAATTCCGGGTTTTTCTGGCTAGTTTTTGGGTTTTATGGCTAATTTTTGGGTTTTATGGCTAATTTTTTTATTTTTTCTAGCTAATTTTTTTTTCTGGCTAATTTTTGGGTTTCATGGCTAATTTTTGAGTTTTTTTGGATAATTTTTGGGTTTCATGACCAATTTTCGAGTTTTTCCGGCGAGTTTATGAGTTTTTCTGTATAACTTCTGGGTTTTATGGCTAATTTTTGGGTTTTTCTGACAATTTTTGAGTTTTTGTGGCTAATTTCTGAGTTTTTCCAGCTAATTTTCGAGTTTTTCCAGCTAAATTTTGGGTTTTTCTGTCAAATTTTTGGGTTTTTTGGCTAATTTTTCTATTTTTTCCAGCTAATTTTTTTTTCTGGCTAATTTTTGGGTTTCATGGCTAATATTTGAGTTTTTTTGGCTAATTTTTGGGTTTATCTAGCTATTTTTTGAGTTTTCCTGGCTAATTTTTGGGTTTTTCTGTCTAATTTCTGGATTTTATGGCTAATTTTTGGGTTTTTCTGACAATTTTTGGGTTTTTGTGGCTAATTTCTGAGTTTTCCTAGCTAATTTTTGAGTTTTTCTAGCTAAATTTCGGGTTTTTCTGGCAAATTTTTGGGTTTTATGGCTAATTTTTTTATTTTTTTCTAGCTAATTTCTTTTTTCTGGCTAATTTATGGGTTTTATGGCTAATTTTTGAGTTTTTTCGGCTAAGTTTTGAGTTTTTCTAGCTAATTTTTGAGTTTTTCTGGCTAATTTTTGGGTTTTATGGCTAATTTTTGAGTTTTGCTAACTAATTCTTGGGTTTTATAGCTAATTCTTGTATTTTTGTGGCTAATTCTTGTATTTTTGTGGCTAATTTTTGAGTTTCTCTAGCTAATTTTTGGGTTTTTCTAGCTAATATTTGAGTTTTTCTAGCTAAATTTTGGGTTTTTCTGGCTAATTTTTGGGTTCTATGGCTAATTTTTGAGATTTATTGGCTAATTTTTGAGTTTTCCTGGCTAAATTTTGGGTTTTTCTGGCTAATTTTTGGAATTTATTGCTAATTTTTGGGTTTTCTGGCTATTTTTGAGATTTATTGGCTAATTTTTGAGTTTTCCTGGCTAAATTCTGGGTTTTTCTGGCTAATTATTGGGTTTTATGGCTAGTTTTTGGGTTTTATGGCTAATTTTTTTATTTTTTCCAGCTAATTCTTTTTTCTGGCTAATTTTTGGGTTTCATGGCTAATTTTTGAGTTTTTTTGGATAATTTTTGGGTTTTTCTAGCTAATTTTTGAGTTTTTCTGGCTAATTTTTGGGTTTCATGACCAATTTTTGAGTTTTTTTGGCTAATTTTTGGGTTTTTATAGCTAATTTTTGAGTTTTTCTAGCTAAATTTTGGGTTTTTCTGGCTAATTTTTGGGTTCTATGGCAAATTTTTGAGATTTATTGGCTAATTTTTGAGTTTTCCTGGCTAAATTTTGGGTTTTTCTGGCTAATTTTTGGGTTTCATGGCTAATTTTTGAGTTTTTTTGGCTAATTTTTGGGTTTTTTTGACAATTTTTGGGATTTGTGGCTAATTTCTGAGTTTTCCTAGCTAATTTTTGAGTTTTTCTAGCTAAATTTTGGGTTTTTCTGGCAAATTTTTGGGTTTTATGGCTAATTTTCCTATTATTTCTAGCTAATTTTTGGGTTTTATGACTAATTTTCGAGTTTTTCCTGCTACTTTTTGAGTTTTTCTGTCTAATTTCTGGGTTTTATGGCTAATTTTTGGGTTTTTCTGACAATTTTTGGGTTTTTCTGACAATTTTTGGGTTTTTGTGGCTAATTTCTGAGTTTTCCTAGCTAATTTTTGGGTTTTTCTAGCTAAATTTTGGGTTTTTCTAGCTTATTTTGTGTTTCATGGCTAATTTTTGAGTTTTTTAGGCTAATTCTTGGGTTTTTCTAGCTAATTTTTGAGTTTTTCTGTGTGATTTTTGAGTTTTATGGCTAATTTTTGAGTTTTTCTGGCTAAATTTTGGGTTTTTCTGGCTAATTTTTGGGTTTTATTGCTAATTTTTGGGTTTGTCTGGCAAATTTTTGGGTTTTTCTGGCTAATTTCTGGGTTTTATGGCTAATTTTTGAGAGTTTTCGGCTAATTTTTGAGTTTTTCTGGCTAATTTTTGGGTTTGTCTGGCAAATTTTTGGGTTTTTCTGGCTAATTTCTGGGTTTTATGGCTAATTTTTGAGAGTTTTTGGCTAATTTTTGAGTTTTTCTTGAAAATTTCGGGTTTTTCTGGCTAATTTTTGGGTTTTATGGCTAATTTTTGAGATTTACTGGCTAATTTTTGAGTCTTTCTGGCTAAATTTTGGGTTTTTCTGGCTAATTTTTGGGTTTTATGGCTAATTTTTGGGTTTTATGGCTAATTTTTTCATTTTTTCTAGCTAATTTTTTTTTCTGGCTGATTTTTGGGTTTCATGGCTAATTTTTTTGGATAGCTTTTGGGTTTTTCTAGCTAATTTTTGAGTTTTTCTGGCTAATTTTTGGGTTTCATGACCAATTTTCGAGTCTAGCTAATTTTTTTTTTCAGGCTGATTTTTGGGTTTCATGGCTAATTTTTTTGGATAGCTTTTGGGTTTTTCTAGCTAATTTTTGAGTTTTTCTGGCTAATTTTTGGGTTTCATGACCAATTTTCGAGTTTTTCCGGCTAATTTTTGAGTTTTTCTGTCTAACTTCTGGGTTTTATGGCTAATTTTTGGGTTTTTTTAGCTACTTTCTGAGTTTTTCTGTGTGATTTTTGAGTTTTATGGCTAATTTTTTAGTTTTTCTGGCTAAATTTTGGGTTTTTCTGGCTAATTCTTGGGTTTTATTGCTAATTTTTGGGTTTGTCTGGCAAATTTTTGGGTTTTTCTGGCTAATTTCTGGGTTTTATGGCTAATTTTTGAGAGTTTTTGGCTAATTTTTGAGTTTTTCTTGCTAAATTTCGGGTTTTTCTGGCTAATTTTTGGGTTTTATGGCTAATTTTTGAGATTTACTGGCTAATTTTTGAGTCTTTCTGGCTAAATTTTGGGTTTTTCTGGCTAATTTTTGGGTTTTATGGCTAATTTTTGGGTTTTCTGGCTATTTTTTAAGAGTTTTTGGCTATTTTTGAGTTTTTCTGGCTTAATTCCGGGTTTTTCTGGCTTAATTCCGGGTTTTTCTGGCTAGTTTTTGGGTTTTATGGCTAATTTTTGGGTTTTATGGCTAATTTTTTCATTTTTCCTAGCTAATTTTTTTTTCTGGCTAATTTTTGGGTTTCATGGCTAATTTTTGAGTTTTTTTGGATAATTTTTGGGTTTTTCTAGCTAATTTTTGGGTTTTTCTGGCTAATTTTTGGGTTTTATAGCTAATTTTTGGGTTTTCTGGCTATTTTTTAAGAGTTTTTGGCTATTTTTGAGTTTTTCTGGCTTAATTCCGTGTTTTTCTGGCTAGTTTTTGGGTTTTATGGCTAATTTTTGGGTTTTATGGCTAATTTTTTTATTTTTTCTAGCTAATTTTTTTTTCTGGCTAATTTTTGGGTTTCATGGCTAATTTTTGAGTTTTTTTGGATAATTTTTGGGTTTCATGACCAATTTTCGAGTTTTTCCGGCGAGTTTATGAGTTTTTCTGTATAACTTCTGGGTTTTATGGCTAATTTTTGGGTTTTTCTGACAATTTTTGAGTTTTTGTGGCTAATTTCTGAGTTTTTCCAGCTAATTTTCGAGTTTTTCCAGCTAAATTTTGGGTTTTTCTGTCAAATTTTTGGGTTTTTTGGCTAATTTTTCTATTTTTTCCAGCTAATTTTTTTTTCTGGCTAATTTTTGGGTTTCATGGCTAATATTTGAGTTTTTTTGGCTAATTTTTGGGTTTATCTAGCTATTTTTTGAGTTTTCCTGGCTAATTTTTGGGTTTTTCTGTCTAATTTCTGGATTTTATGGCTAATTTTTGGGTTTTTCTGACAATTTTTGGGTTTTTGTGGCTAATTTCTGAGTTTTCCTAGCTAATTTTTGAGTTTTTCTAGCTAAATTTCGGGTTTTTCTGGCAAATTTTTGGGTTTTATGGCTAATTTTTTTATTTTTTTCTAGCTAATTTCTTTTTTCTGGCTAATTTATGGGTTTTATAGCTAATTTTTGAGTTTTTTCGGCTAAGTTTTGAGTTTTTCTAGCTAATTTTTGAGTTTTTCTGGCTAATTTTTGGGTTTTATGGCTAATTTTTGAGTTTTTTCGGCTAAGTTTTGAGTTTTTCTAGCTAATTTTTGAGTTTTTCTGGCTAATTTTTGGGTTTTATGGCTAATTTTTGAGTTTTGCTAACTAATTCTTGGGTTTTATAGCTAATTCTTGTATTTTTGTGGCTAATTCTTGTATTTTTGTGGCTAATTTTTGAGTTTCTCTAGCTAATTTTTGGGTTTTTCTAGCTAATATTTGAGTTTTTCTAGCTAAATTTTGGGTTTTTCTGGCTAATTTTTGGGTTCTATGGCTAATTTTTGAGATTTATTGGCTAATTTTTGAGTTTTCCTGGCTAAATTTTGGGTTTTTCTGGCTAATTTTTGGAATTTATTGCTAATTTTTGGGTTTTATGGCTAATTTTTTTATTTTTTCTAGCTAATTTATTTTTCTGGCTAATTTTTGGGTTTCATGGCTAATTTTTGAGTTTTTTTGGCTAATTTTTGGGTTTTTATAGCTAATTTTTGAGTTTTTCTAGCTAAATTTTGGGTTTCTCTGGCTAATTTTTGGGTTCTATGGCAAAGTTTTGAGATTTATTGGCTAATTTTTGAGTTTTCCCGGCTAAATTTTGGGTTTTTCTGGCTAATTTTTGGGTTTCATGGCTAATTTTTGAGTTTTTTTGGCTAATTTTTGGGTTTTTTTGACAATTTTTGGGATTTGTGGCTAATTTCTGAGTTTTCCTAGCTAATTTTTGAGTTTTTCTAGCTAAATTTTGGGTTTTTCTGGCAAATTTTTGGGTTTTATGCCTAATTTTCCTATTTTTTCAAGCTAATTTTTGGGTTTTATGACTAATTTTCGAGTTTTTCCTGCTACTTTTTGAGTTTTTCTGTCTAATTTCTGGGTTTTGTGGCTAATTTTTGGGTTTTTCTGACAATTTTTGGGTTTTTGTGGCTAATTTCTGAGTTTTCCTAGCTAATTTTTGAGTTTTTCTAGCTAAATTTTGGGTTTTTCTAGCTTATTTTGGGTTTCATGGCTAATTTTTGAGTTTTTTAGGCTAATTCTTGGGTTTTTCTAGCTAATTTTTGAGTTTTTCTGTGTGATTTTTGAGATTTACTGGCTAATTTTTGAGTCTTTCTGGCTAAATTTTGGGTTTTTCTGGCTAATTTTTGGGTTTTATGTCTAATTTTTGGGTTTTCTGGCTATTTTTTAAGAGTTTTTGGCTATTTTTGAGTTTTTCTGGCTTAATTCCGGGTTTTTCTGGCTAGTTTTTGGGTTTTATGGCTAATTTTTGGGTTTTATGGCTAATTTTTTTATTTTTTCTAGCTAATTCTTTTTTCTGGCTAATTTTTGGGTTTCATGGCTAATTTTTGAGTTTTTTTGGATAATTTTTGGGTTTTTCTAGCTAATTTTTGAGTTTTTCTGGCTAATTTTTGGGTTTCATGACCAATTTTCGAGTTTTTCCGGCTAATTTTTGAGTTTTTCTGTCTAACTTCTGGGTTTTATGGCTAATTTTTGGGTTTATCTGACAATTTTTGAGTTTTTGTGGCTAATTTCTGAGTTTTTCCAGCTAATTTTTGAGTTTTCCCAGCTAAATTTTGGGTTTTTCTGTCAAATTTTTGGGTTTTATGGCTAATTTTTTTATTTTTTCCAGTTAATTTTTTTTTCTGGCTAATTTTTGGGTTTCATGGCTAATATTTGAGTTTTTTTGGCTAATTTTTGGGTTTATCTAGCTATTTTTTGAGTTTTCCTGGCTAATTTTTGGGTTTTTCTGTCTAATTTCTGGATTTTATGGCTAATTTTTGGGTTTTTCTGACAATTTTTGGGTTTTTGTGGCTAATTTCTGAGTTTTCCTAGCTAATTTTTGAGTTTTTCCAGCTAAATTTTGGGTTTTTCTGTCAAATTTTTGGGTTTTATGGCAAATTTTTCTATTTTTTCAAGCAAATTTTTTTTTCTGGCTAATTTTTGGGTTTCATGGCTAATTTTTGAATTTTTTGGCTAAATTTTGGGTTTTTCTGGCTAATTTTTGGGTTTGTCTGGCAAATTTTTGGGTTTTTCTGGCTAATTTCTGGGTTTTATGGCTAATTTTTGAGAGTTTTTGGCTAATTTTTGAGTTTTTCTTGCTAAAATTCGGGTTTTTCTGGCTAATTTTTGGGTTTTATGGCTAATTTTTGAGATTTACTGGCTAATTGTTGAGTCTTTCTGGCTAAATTTTGGGTTTCTCTGGCTAATTTTTGGGTTTTATGGCTAATTTTTGGGTTTTCTGGCTATTTTTTAAGAATTTTCGGCTATTTTTGAGTTTTTCTGGCTTAATTCCGGGTTTTTCTGGCTAATTTTTGGGTTTTATGGCTAATTTTTGGGTTTTATGGCTAATTTTTGAGTTTTTCTGTCTAACTTCTGGGTTTTATGGCTAATTTTTGAGAGTTTTTGGCTAATTTTTGAGTTTTTCTTGCTAAATTTCGGGTTTTTCTGGCTAATTTTTGGGTTTTATGGCTAATTTTTGAGATTTACTGGCTAATTTTTGAGTCTTTCTGGCTAAATTTTGGGTTTTTCTGGCTAATTTTTGGGTTTTATGGCTAATTTTTGGGTTTTCTGGCTATTTTTTAAGAGTTTTTGGCTATTTTTGAGTTTTTCTGGCTTAATTCCGGGTTTTTCTGGCTAGTTTTTGGATTTTCTGGCTAATTTTTGGGTTTTATGGCTAATTTTTGGGTTCTATGGCTAATTTTTCCATTTTTTCTAGCTAATTTTTTTTTCTGGCTGATTTTTGGGTTTCATGGCTAATTTTTGAGTTTTTTGGATAGCTTTTAGGTTTTTCTAGCTAATTTTTGAGTTTTTCTGGCTAATTTTTGGGTTTCATGACCAATTTTCGAGTTTTTTCCGGCTAATTTTTGAGTTTTTCTGTCTAACTTCTGGGTTTTATGCCTAATTTTTGGGTTTTTTTAGCTACTTTCTGAGTTTTTCTGTGTGATTTTTGAGTTTTATGGCAAATTGTTGAGTTTTTCTGGCTAAATTTTGGGTTTTTCTGGCTAATTCTTGGGTTTTATTGCTAATTTTTGGGTTTGTCTGGCAAATTTTTGGGTTTTTCTGGCTAATTTCTGGGTTTTATGGCTAATTTTTGAGAGTTTTTGGCTAATTTTTGAGTTTTTCTTGCTAAATTTCGGGTTTTTCTGGCTAATTTTTGGGTTTTATGGCTAATTTTTGAGATTTACTGGCTAATGTTTGAGTCTTTCTGGCTAAATTTTGGGTTTTTCTGGCTAATTTTTGGATTTTATGGCTAATTTTTAGGTTTTCTGGCTATTTTTTAAGAGTTTTTGGCTATTTTTGAGTTTTTCTGGCTTAATTCCGGGTTTTTCTGGCTAGTTTTTGGTTTTTCTGACTAATTTTTGGGTTTTATGGCTAATTTTTGGGTTTTATGGCTAATTTTTTCATTTTTTCTAGCTAATTTTTTTTTCTGGCTGATTTTTGGGTTTCATGGCTAATTTTTGAGTTTTTTTGGATAGCTTTTGGGTTTTTCTAGCTAATTTTTGAGTTTTTCTGGCTAATTTTTGGGTTTCATGACCAATTTTCGAGTTTTTCCGGCTAATTTTTGAGTTTTTCTGTCTAACTTCTGGGTTTTATGGCTAATTTTTGGGTTTTTTTAGCTACTTTCTGAGTTTTTCTGTGTGATTTTTGAGTTTTATGGCAAATTTTTGAGTTTTTCTGGCTAAATTTTGGGTTTTTCTGGCTAATTCTTGGGTTTTATTGCTAATTTTTGGGTTTGTCTGGCAAATTTTTGGGTTTTTCTGGCTAATTTCTGGGTTTTATGGCTAATTTTTGAGAGTTTTTGGCTAATTTTTGAGTTTTTCTTGCTAAATTTCGGGTTTTTCTGGCTAATTTTTGGGTTTTATGGCTAATTTTTGAGATTTACTGGCTAATTTTTGAGTCTTTCTGGCTGAATTTAGGGTTTTTCTGGCTAATTTTTGGGTTTTATGGCTAATTTTTGGGTTTTCTGGCTATTTTTTAAGAGTTTTTGGCTATTTTTGAGTTTTTCTGGCTTAATTCCGGGTTTTTCTGGCTAGTTTTTGGGTTTTATGGCTAATTTTTGGGTTTTATGGCTAATTTTTTTATTTTTTCTAGCTAATTTTTTTTTCTGGCTAATTTTTGGGTTTCATGGCTAATTTTTGAGTTTTTTTGGATAATTTTTGGGTTTTTCTAGCTAATTTTTGAGTTTTTCTGGCTAATTTTTGGGTTTCATGACCAATTTTCGAGTTTTCGGCTAATTTTTGAGTTTTCTGTCTAACTTCTGGGTTTTATGGCTAATTTTTGGGTTTCATGACCAATTTTCGAGTTTTTCCAGCTAATTTTTGAGTTTTTCCAGCTAAATTTTGGGTTTTTCTGTCAAATTTTTGGGTTTTATGGCTAATTTTTTTATTTTTTCCAGCTAATTTTTTTTTCTGGCTAATTTTTGGGTTTCATGGCTAATATTTGAGTTTTTTTGGCCAATTTTTGGGTTTATCTAGCTATTTTTTGAGTTTTCCTGGCTAATTTTTGGGTTTTTCTGTCTAATTTCTGGATTTTATGGCTAATTTTTAGGTTTTTCTGACAATTTTTGGGTTTTTGTGGCTAATTTCTGGGTTTTATGGCTAATTTTTGAGAGTTTTTGGCTAATTTTTGAGTTTTTCTTGCTAAATTTCGGGTTTTTCTGGCTAATTTTTGGGTTTTATGGCTAATTTTTGAGATTTACTGGCTAATTTTTGGGTTTTCTGGCTATTTTTTAAGAGTTTTTGGCTATTTTTGAGTTTTTCTGGCTTAATTCCGGGTTTTTCTGGCTAATTTTTGGGTTTTTCTGGCAAATTTTTGGGTTTTATGGCTAATTTTTTCATTTTTTCTAGCTAATTTTTTTTTCTGGCTGATTTTTGGGTTTCATGGCTAATTTTTGAGTTTTTTTGGATAGCTTTTGGGTTTTTCTGACAATTTTTGAGTTTTTGTGGCTAATTTCTGAGTTTTTCCAGCTAATTTTTGAGTTTTTCCAGCTAAATTTTGGGTTTTTCTGTCAAATTTTTGGGTTTTATGGCTAATTTTTTTATTTTTTCCAGCTAATTTTTTTTTCTGGCTAATTTTTGGGTTTCATGGCTAATATTTGAGTTTTTTTGGCTAATTTTTGGGTTTATCTAGCTATTTTTTGAGTTTTCCTGGCTAATTTTTGGGTTTTTCTGTCTAATTTCTGGATTTTATGGCTAATTTTTGGGTTTTTCTGACAATTTTTGGGTTTTTGTGGCTAATTTCTGAGTTTTTCTAGCTAAATTTTGGGTTTTTCTGGCAAATTTTTGGGTTTTATGGCTAATTTTTTTATTTTTTTCTAGCTAATTTCTTTTTTCTGGCTAATTTTTGGGTTTTATGGCTAATTTTTGAGTTTTTTCGGCTAAGTTTTGAGTTTTTCTAGCTAATTTTTGAGTTTTTCTGGCTAATTTTTGGGTTTTATGGCTAATTTTTGAGTTTTGCTAACTAATTCTTGGGTTTTATAGCTAATTCTTGTATTTTTGTGGCTAATTCTTGTATTTTTGTGGCTAATTTTTGAGTTTCTCTAGCTAATTTTTGGGTTTTTCTAGCTAATATTTGAGTTTTTCTAGCTAAATTTTGGGTTTTTCTGGCTAATTTTTGGGTTCTATGGCTAATTTTTGAGATTTATTGGCTAATTTTTGAGTTTTCCTGGCTAAATTTTGGGTTTTTCTGGCTAATTTTTGGAATTTATTGCTAATTTTTGGCTTTTCTGGCTAATTTTTGAGATTTATTGGCTAATTTTTGAGTTTTCCTGGCTAAATTCTGGGTTTTTCTGGCTAATTATTGGGTTTTATGGCTAATTTTTGGGTTTTATGGCTAATTTTTTCATTTTTTCTAGCTAATTTTTTTTTCTGGCTGATTTTTGGGTTTTATGGCTAATTTTTGAGTTTTTTTGGATAGCTTTTGGGTTTTTCTAGCTAATTTTTGAGTTTTTCTGGCTAATTTTTGGGTTTCATGACCAATTTTCGAGTTTTTCCGGCTAATTTTTGAGTTTTTCTGTCTAACTTCTGGGTTTTATGGCTAATTTTTGGGTTTTTTTAGCTACTTTCTGAGTTTTTCTGTGTGATTTTTGAGTTTTATGGCTAATTTTTTAGTTTTTCTGGCTAAATTTTGGGTTTTTCTGGCTAATTCTTGGGTTTTATTGCTAATTTTTGGGTTTGTCTGGCAAATTTTTGGGTTTTTCTGGCTAATTTCTGGGTTTTATGGCTAATTTTTGAGAGTTTTTGGCTAAATTTTGAGTTTTTCTTGCTAAATTTCGGGTTTTTCTGGCTAATTTTTGGGTTTTATGGCTAATTTTTGAGATTTACTGGCTAATTTTTGAGTCTTTCTGGCTAAATTTTGGGTTTTTCTGGCTAATTTTTGTGTTTTATGGCTAATTTTCGGGGTTTTCTGTCTATTTTTTAAGAGTTTTTGGCTATTTTTGAGTTTTTCTTGCTAAATTTCGGGTTTTTCTGGCTAATTTTTGGGTTTTATGGCTAATTTTTGAGATTTACTGGCTAATTTTTGAGTATTTCTGGCTAAATTTTGGGTTTTTCTGGCTAATTTTTGGGTTTTCTGGCTATTTTTCAAGAGTTTTTGGCTATTTTTGAGTTTTTCTGGCTTAATTCCGGGTTTTTCTGGCTAGTTTTTGGGTTTTATGGCTAATTTTTGGGTTTTATGGCTAATTTTTTTATTTTTTCTAGCTAATTTTTTTTTCTGGCTGATTTTTGGGTTTCATGGCTAATTTTTGAGTTTTTTTGGATAATTTTTGGGTTTTTCTAGCTAATTTTTGAGTTTCTCTGGCTAATTTTTGGGTTTCATGACCAATTTTCGAGTTTTCCGGCTAATTTTTGAGTTTTTCTGTCTAACTTCTGGGTTTTATGGCTAATTTTTGGGTTTTTCTGACAATTTTTGAGTTTTTGTGGCTAATTTCTGAGTTTTTCCAGCTAATTTTTGAGTTTTTCCAGCTAAATTTTGGGTTTTTCTGTCAAATTTTTGGGTTTTATGGCTAATTTTTTTATTTTTTCCAGCTAATTTTTTTTTCTGGCTAATTTTTGGGTTTCATGGCTAATATTTGAGTTTTTTTGGCTAATTTTTGGGTTTATCTAGCTATTTTTTGAGTTTTCCTGGCTAATTTTTGGGTTTTTCTGTCTAATTTCTGGATTTTATGGCTAATTTTTGGGTTTTTCTGACAATTTTTGAGTTTTTGTGGCTAATTTCTGAGTTTTCCTAGCTAATTTTTGAGTTTTTCTAGCTAAATTTTGGGTTTTTCTGGCAAATTTTTGGGTTTTATGGCTAATTTTTTTATTTTTTTCTAGCTAATTTCTTTTTTCTGGCTAATTTTTGGGTTTTATGGCTAATTTTTGAGTTTTTTCGGCTAAGTTTTGAGTTTTTCTAGCTAATTTTTGAACTTTTCTGGCTAATTTTTGGGTTTTATGGCTAATTTTTGAGTTTTGCTAACTAATTCTTGGGTTTTATAGCTAATTCTTGTATTTTTGTGGCTAATTCTTGTATTTTTGTGGCTAATTTTTGAGTTTCTCTAGCTAATTTTTGGGTTTTTCTAGCTAATATTTGAGTTTTTCTAGCTAAATTTTGGGTTTTTCTGGCTAATTTTTGGGTTCTATGGCTAATTTTTGAGATTTATTGGCTAATTTTTGAGTTTTCCTGGCTAAATTTTGGGTTTTTCTGGCTAATTTTTGGAATTTATTGCTAATTTTTGGGTTTTCTGGCTAATTTTTGAGATTTATTGGCTAATTTTTGAGTTTTCCTGGCTAAATTCTGGGTTTTTCTGGCTAATTATTGGGTTTCATGGCTAATTTTTGGGTTTTATGGCTAATTTTTTCATTTTTTCTAGCTAATTTTTTTTTCTGGCTGATTTTTGGGTTTTATGGCTAATTTTTGAGTTTTTTTGGATAGCTTTTGGGTTTTTCTAGCTAATTTTTGAGTTTTTCTGGCTAATTTTTGAGATTTACTGGCTAATTTTTGAGTCTTTCTGGCTAAATTTTGGGTTTTTCTGGCTAATTTTTCGGTTTTATGGCTAATTTTTGGGTTTTATGGCTAATTTTTTTATTTTTTCTAGCTAATTTTTTCTCTGGCTAATTTTTGGGTTTCATGGCTAATTTTTGAGTTTTTTTGGATAATTTTTGGGTTTTTCTAGCTAATTTTTGAGTTTCTCTGGCTAATTTTTGGGTTTCATGACCAATTTTCGAGTTTTTCCGGCTAATTTTTGAGTTTTTCTGTCTAACTTCTGGGTTTTATGGCTAATTTTTGGGTTTTTCTGACAATTTTTGAGTTTTTGTGGCTAATTTCTGAGTTTTTCCAGCTAATTTTTGAGTTTTTCAAGCTAAATTTTGGGTTTTTCTGTCAAATTTTTGGGTTTTATGGCTAATTTTTTTATTTTTTCCAGCTAATTTTTTTTCTGGCTAATTTTTGGGTTTCATGGCTAATATTTGAGTTTTTTTAGCTAATTTTTGGGTTTATCTAGCTATTTTTTGAGTTTTCCTGGCTAATTTTTGGGTTTTTCTGTCTAATTTCTGGATTTTATGGCTAATTTTTGGGTTTTTCTGACAATTTTTGGGTTTTTGTGGCTAATTTCTGAGTTTTCTTTGCTAATTTTTGAGTTTTTCTAGCTAAATTTTGGGTTTTTCTGTCAAATTTTTGGGTTTTATGGCTAATTTTTTTATTTTTTTCTAGCTAATTTCTTTTTTCTGGCTAATTTTTGGGTTTTATGGCTAATTTTTGAGTTTTTTCGGCTAATTTTTGGGTTTTATGGCTAATTTTTGAGTTTTGCTAACTAATTCTTGGGTTTCATAGCTAATTCTTGTATTTTTGTGGCTAATTCTTGTATTTTTGTGGCTAATTTTTGAGTTTCTCTAGCTAATTTTTGGGTTTTTCTGGCTAATTTTTGAGTTTTTCTGGCTAATTTTTGGGTTTTATGGCTAATTTTTGAGTTTTGCTAACTAATGCTTGGGTTTCATAGCTAATTCTTGTATTTTTGTGGCTAATTCTTGTATTTTTGTGGCTAATTTTTGAGTTTCTCTAGCTAATTTTTGGGTTTTTCTAGCTAATATTTGAGTTTTTCTAGCTAAATTTTGGGTTTTTCTGGCTAGATTTTGGGTTCTATGGCTAATTTTTGAGATTTATTGGCTAATTTTTGAGTTTTCCTGGCTAAATTTTGGGTTTTTCTGGCTACTTATTGGGTTTTATGGCTAATTTTTGGGTTTTATGGCTAATTTTTTTATTTTTTCTAGCTAATTTTTGGGTTTCATGGCTAATTTTTGAGTTTTTTTGGCTAATTTTTGGGTTTTTATAGCTAATTTTTGAGTTTTTCTAGCTAAATTTTGGGTTTTTCTGGCTAATTTTTGGGTTCTATGGCTGATTTTTGAGATTTATTGGCTAATTTTTGAGTTTTCCTGGCTAAATTTTGGGTTTTTCTGGCTAATTTTTGGGTTTCATGGCTAATTTTTGAGTTTTTTTGGCTAATTTTTGGGTTTTTTTTGACAATTTTTGGGATTTGTGGCTAATTTCTGAGTTTTCCTAGCTAATTTTTGAGTTTTTCTAGCTAAATTTTGGGTTTTTCTGGCAAATTTTTGGGTTTTATGGCTAATTTTCCTATTTTTTCTAGCTAATTTTTGGGTTTTATGACTAATTTTCGAGTTTTTCCTGCTACTTTTTGAGTTTTTCTGTCTAATTTCTGGGTTTTATGGCTAATTTTTGGGTTTTTCTGACAATTTTTGGGTTTTTGTGGCTAATTTCTGAGTTTTCCTAGCTAATTTTTGAGTTTTTCTAGCTAAATTTTGGGTTTTTCTAGCTTATTTTTGGGTTTCATGGCTAATTTTTGAGTTTTTTAGGCAAATTTTTGGGTTTTTCTAGCTAATTTTTGAGTTTTTCTGTGTGATTTTTGAGTTTTATGGCTAATTTTTGAGTTTTTCTGGCTAAATTTTGGGTTTTTCTGGCTAATTTTTGGGTTTTATTGCTAATTTTTGGGTTTGTCTGGCAAATTTTTGGGTTTTTCTGGCTAATTTCTGGGTTTTATGGCTAATTTTTGAGAGTTTTCAGCTAATTTTTGAGTTTTTCTTGCTAAATTTCGGGTTTTTCTGGCTAATTTTTGGGTTTTATGGCTAATTTTTGAGATTTACTGGCTAATTTTTGAGTCTTTCTGGCTAAATTTTGGGTTTTTCTGGCTAATTTTTGGGTTTTATGGCTAATTATTGGGTTTTATTGCTAATTTTTGAGAGTTTTTGGCTAATTTTTGAGTTTTTCTTGCTAAATTTCGGGTTTGTCTGGCAAATTTTTGGGTTTTTCTGGCTAATTTCTGGGTTTTATGGCTAATTTTTGAGAGTTTTTGGCTAATTTTTGAGTTTTTCTTGCTAAATTTCGGGTTTTTCTGGCTAATTTTTGGGTTTTATGGCTAATTTTTGAGATTTACTGGCTAATTTTTGAGTCTTTCTGGCTAAATTTTGGGTTTTTCTGGCTAATTTTTGGATTTTATGACTAATTTTTGGGTTTTCTGGCTATTTTTTAAGAGTTTTTGGCTATTTTTGAGTTTTTCTGGCTTCATTCCGGGTTTTTCTGGCTAGTTTTTGGGTTTTATGGCTAATTTTTGGGTTTTATGGCTAATTTTTCTATTTTTTCTAGCTAATTCTTTTTTCTGGCTAATTTTTGGGATTCATGGCTAATTTTTGAGTTTTTTTGGATAATTTTTGGGTTTTTCTAGCTAATTTTTGAGTTTTTCTGGCTAATTTTTGGGTTTCATGACCAATTTTCGAGTTTTTCCGGCTAATTTTTGAGTTTTTCTGTCTAACTTCTGGGTTTTATGGCTAATTTTTGGGTTTTTCTGACAATTTTTGAGTTTTTGTGGCTAATTTCTGAGTTTTTCCAGCTAATTTTTGAGTTTTTCCAGCTAAATTTTGGGTTTTTCTGTCAAATTTTTGGGTTTTATGGCTAATTTTTTTATTTTTTCCAGCTAATTTTTTTTTCTGGCTAATTTTTGGGTTTCATGGCTGATATTTGAGTTTTTTTGGCTAATTTTTGGGTTTATCTAGCTATTTTTTGAGTTTTCCTGGCTAATTTTTGGGTTTTCCTGTATAATTTCTGGATTTTATGGCTAATTTTTGGGTTTTTCTGACAATTTTTGGGTTTTTGTGGCTAATTTCTGAGTTTTCCTAGCTAATTTTTGAGTTTTTCCAGCTAAATTTTGGGTTTTTCTGTCAAATTTTTGGGTTTTATGGCAAATTTTTTTATTTTTTCTAGCTAATTTTTTTTTCTGGCTAATTTTTGGGTTTCATGGCTAATTTTTGAATTTTTTGGCTAAATTTTGGGTTTTTCTGGCTAATTTTTGGGTTTTATTGCTAATTTTTGGGTTTGTCTGGCAAATTTTTGGGTTTTTCTGGCTAATTTCTGGGTTTTATGGCTAATTTTTGAGAGTTTTTGGCTAATTTTTGAGTTTTTCTTGCTAAATTTCGGGTTTTTCTGGCTAATTTTTGGGTTTTATGGCTAATTTTTGAGATTTACTGGCTAAATTCTGGGTTTTTCTGGCTAATTATTGGGTTTTATGGCTAATTCTTGTATTTTTGTGGCTAATTCTTGTATTTTTGTGGCTAATTTTTGAGTTTCTCTAGCTAATTTTTGGGTTTTTCTGGCTAATTTTTGAGTTTTTCTGGCTAATTTTTGGGTTTTATGGCTAATTTTTGAGTTTTGCTAACTAATTCTAGGGTTTCATAGCTAATTCTTGTATTTTTGTGGCTAATTCTTGTATTTTTGTGGCTAATTTTTGAGTTTCTCTAGCTAATTTTTGGGTTTTTTTAGCTAATATTTGAGTTTTTCTAGCTAAATTTTGGGTTTTTCTGACAATTTTTGGGTTTTTGTGGCTAATTTCTGAGTTTTCCTAGCTAATTTTCGAGTTTTTCTGGCTTAATTCTGGGTTTTTCTGGCTAATTTTTGGGTTTTATGGCTAATTTTTGGGTTTTATGGCTAATTTTTTCATTTTTTCTAGCTAATTTTTTTTTCTGGTTGATTTTTGGGTTTCATGGCTAATTTTTGAGTTTTTTTGGATAGCTTTTGGGTTTTTCTAGCTAATTTTTGAGTTTTTCTGGCTAATTTTTGGGTTTCATGACCAATTTTCGAGTTTTTCCGGCTAATTTTTGAGTTTTTCTGTCTAACTTCTGGGTTTTATGGCTAATTTTTGAGAGTTTTTGGCTAATTTTTGAGTTTTTCTTGCTAAATTTCGGGTTTTTCTGGCTAATTTTTGGGTTTTATGGCTAATTTTTGAGATTTACTGGCTAATTTTTGAGTCTTTCTGGCTAAATTTTGGGTTTTTCTGGCTAATTTTTGGATTTTATGACTAATTTTTGGGTTTTCTGGCTATTTTTTAAGAGTTTTTGGCTATTTTTGAGTTTTTCTGGCTTCATTCCGGGTTTTTCTGGCTAGTTTTTGGGTTTTATGGCTAATTTTTGGGTTTTATGGCTAATTTTTCTATTTTTTCTAGCTAATTCTTTTTTCTGGCTAATTTTTGGGATTCATGGCTAATTTTTGAGTTTTTTTGGATAATTTTTGGGTTTTTCTAGCTAATTTTTGAGTTTTTCTGGCTAATTTTTGGGTTTCATGACCAATTTTCGAGTTTTTCCGGCTAATTTTTGAGTTTTTCTGTCTAACTTCTGGGTTTTATGGCTAATTTTTGGGTTTTTCTGACAATTTTTGAGTTTTTGTGGCTAATTTCTGAGTTTTTCCAGCTAATTTTTGAGTTTTTCCAGCTAAATTTTGGGTTTTTCTGTCAAATTTTTGGGTTTTATGGCTAATTTTTTTATTTTTTCCAGCTAATTTTTTTTTCTGGCTAATTTTTGGGTTTCATGGCTGATATTTGAGTTTTTTTGGCTAATTTTTGGGTTTATCTAGCTATTTTTTGAGTTTTCCTGGCTAATTTTTGGGTTTTCCTGTCTAATTTCTGGATTTTATGGCTAATTTTTGGGTTTTTCTGACAATTTTTGGGTTTTTGTGGCTAATTTCTGAGTTTTCCTAGCTAATTTTTGAGTTTTTCCAGCTAAATTTTGGGTTTTTCTGTCAAATTTTTGGGTTTTATGGCAAATTTTTTTATTTTTTCTAGCTAATTTTTTTTTCTGGCTAATTTTTGGGTTTCATGGCTAATTTTTGAATTTTTTGGCTAAATTTTGGGTTTTTCTGGCTAATTTTTGGGTTTTATTGCTAATTTTTGGGTTTGTCTGGCAAATTTTTGGGTTTTTCTGGCTAATTTCTGGGTTTTATGGCTAATTTTTGAGAGTTTTTGGCTAATTTTTGAGTTTTTCTTGCTAAATTTCGGGTTTTTCTGGCTAATTTTTGGGTTTTATGGCTAATTTTTGAGATTTACTGGCTAAATTCTGGGTTTTTCTGGCTAATTATTGGGTTTTATGGCTAATTCTTGTATTTTTGTGGCTAATTCTTGTATTTTTGTGGCTAATTTTTGAGTTTCTCTAGCTAATTTTTGGGTTTTTCTGGCTAATTTTTGAGTTTTTCTGGCTAATTTTTGGGTTTTATGGCTAATTTTTGAGTTTTGCTAACTAATTCTAGGGTTTCATAGCTAATTCTTGTATTTTTGTGGCTAATTCTTGTATTTTTGTGGCTAATTTTTGAGTTTCTCTAGCTAATTTTTGGGTTTTTTTAGCTAATATTTGAGTTTTTCTAGCTAAATTTTGGGTTTTTCTGACAATTTTTGGGTTTTTGTGGCTAATTTCTGAGTTTTCCTAGCTAATTTTCGAGTTTTTCTGGCTTAATTCTGGGTTTTTCTGGCTAATTTTTGGGTTTTATGGCTAATTTTTGGGTTTTATGGCTAATTTTTTCATTTTTTCTAGCTAATTTTTTTTTCTGGTTGATTTTTGGGTTTCATGGCTAATTTTTGAGTTTTTTTGGATAGCTTTTGGGTTTTTCTAGCTAATTTTTGAGTTTTTCTGGCTAATTTTTGGGTTTCATGACCAATTTTCGAGTTTTTCTTTCTAACTTCTGGGTTTTATGGCAAATTTTTGGGTTTTTTTAGCTACTTTCTGAGTTTTTATGTGTGATTTTTGAGTTTTATGGCTAATTTTTGAGTTTTTCTGGCTAAATTTTGGGTTTTTCTGGCTAATTCTTGGGTTTTATGGTTAATTTTTGGGTTTTCTGGCTATTTTTTAAGAGTTTTTGGCTATTTTTGAGTTTTTCTGGCTTAATTCCGGGTTTTTCTGGCTAGTTTTTGGGTTTTATGGCTAATTTTTGGGTTTTATGGCTAATTTTTTTATTTTTTCTAGCTAATTTTTTTTTCTGGCTAATTTTTGGGTTTCATGGCTAATTTTTGAGTTTTTTTGGATAATTTTTGGGTTTTTCTAGCTAATTTTTGAGTTTTTCTGGCTAATTTTTGGGTTTCATGACCAATTTTCGAGTTTTTCCGGCTAATTTTTGAGTTTTTCTGTCTAACTTCTGGGTTTTATGGCTAATTTTTGGGTTTTTCTGACAATTTTTGAGTTTTTGTGGCTAATTTCTGAGTTTTTCCAGCTAATTTTTGAGTTTTTCCAGCTAAATTTTGGGTTTTTCTGTCAAATTTTTGGGTTTTATGGCTAATTTTTTCATTTTTTCCAGCTAATTTTTTTTTCTGGCTAATTTTTGGGTTTCATGTCTAATATTTGAGTTTTTTTGGCTAATTTTTGGGTTTATCTAGCTATTTTTTGAGTTTTCCTGGCTAATTTTTGGGTTTTTCTGTCTAATTTCTGGATTTTATGGCTAATTTTTGGGTTTTTCTGACAATTTTTGGGTTTTTGTGGCTAATTTCTGAGTTTTCATAGCTAATTTTTGAGTTTTTCCAGCTAAATTTTGGGTTTTTCTGTCAAATTTTTGGGTTTTATGGCAAATTTTTTTATTTTTTCTAGCTAATTTTTTTTTCTGGCTAATTTTTGGGTTTCATGGCTAATTTTTGAATTTTTTGGCTAAATTTTGGGTTTTTCTGGCTAATTTTTGGGTTTTATTGCTAATTTTTGGGTTTGTCTGGCAAATTTTTGGGTTTTTCTGGCTAATTTCTGGGTTTTATGGATAATTTTTGAGAGTTTTTGGCTAATTTTTGAGTTTTTCTTGCTAAATTTCGGGTTTTTCTGGCTAATTTTTGGGTTTTATGGCTAATTTTTGAGATTTACTGGCTAATTTTTGAGTCTTTCTGGCTAAATTTTGGGTTTTTCTGGCTAATTTTTGGGTTTTTCTGGCTAATTTTTGGGTTTTATCGCTAATTTTTGGGTTTTCTGGCTATTTTTTAAGAGTTTTTGGCTATTTTTGAGTTTTTCTGGCTTAATTCCGGGTTTTTCTAGCTAATTTTTGGGTTTTTCTGGCAAATTTTTGGGTTTTATGGCTAATTTTTTCATTTTTTCTAGCTAATTTTTTTTTCTGGCTGATTTTTGGGTTTCATGGCTAATTTTTGAGTTTTTTTGGATAGCTTTTGGGTTTTTCTAGCTAATTTTTGAGTTTTTCTGGCTAATTTTTGGGTTTCATGACCAATTTTCGAGTTTTTCCGGCTAATTTTTGAGTTTTTCTGTCTAACTTCTGGGTTTTATGGCAAATTTTTGGGTTTTTTTAGCTACTTTCTGAGTTTTTCTGTGTGATTTTTGAGTTTTATGGCTAATTTTTGAGTTTTTCTGGCTAAATTTTGGGTTTTTCTGGCTAATTCTTGGGTTTTTTTGCTAATTTTTGGGTTTGTCTGGCAAATTTTTGGGTTTTTCTGGCTAATTTCTGGGTTTTATGGCTAATTTTTGAGAGTTTTTGGCTAATTTTTGAGTTTTTCTTGCTAAATTTCGGGTTTTTCTGGCTAATTTTTGGGTTTTATAGCTAATTTTTGAGATTTACTGGCTAATTTTTGAGTCTTTCTGGCTAAATTTTAGGTTTTTCTGGCTAATTTTTGGGTTTTATGGTTAATTTTTGGGTTTTCTGGCTATTTTTTGAGAGTTTTTGGCTATTTTTGAGTTTTTCTGGCTTAATTCCGGGTTTTTCTGGCTAGTTTTTGGGTTTTATGGCTAATTTTTGGGTTTTATGGCTAATTTTTTTATTTTTTCTAGCTAATTTTTTTTTCTGGCTAATTTTTGGGTTTCATGGCTAATATTTGAGTTTTTTTGGCTAATTTTTGGGTTTATCTAGCTATTTTTTGAGTTTTCCTGGCTAATTTTTGGGTTTTTCTGTCTAATTTCTGGATTTTATGGCTAATTTTTGAGTTTTTCTGACAATTTTTGGGTTTTTGTGGCTAATTTCTGAGTTTTCCTAGCTAATTTTTGAGTTTTTCCAGCTAAATTTTGGGTTTTTCTGTCAAATTTTTGGGTTTTATGGCAAATTTTTTTATTTTTTCTAGCTAATTTTTTTTTCTGGCTAATTTTTGGGTTTCATGGCTGATTTTTGAATTTTTTGGCTAAATTTTGGGTTTTTCTGGCTAATTTTTGGGTTTTATTGCTAATTTTTGGGTTTTTCTGGCTAATTTCTGGGTTTTATGGCTAATTTTTGAGACTTTTTGGCTAATTTTTGAGTTTTTCTTGCTAAATTTCGGGTTTTTCTAGCTAATTTTTGGGTTTTATGGCTAATTTTTGAGATTTACTGGCTAATTTTTGAGTCTTTCTGGCTAAATTTTGGGTTGTTCTGGCTAATTTTTGGGTTTTATGGCTAATTTTTGGGTTTTCTGGCTATTTTTTAAGAGTTTTTGGCTATTTTTGAGTTTTTCTGGCTTAATTCCGGGTTCTTCTGGCTGATTTTTGGGTTTTATGGCAAATTTTTGGGTTTTATGGCTAATTTTTTTATTTTTTCCAGCTAATTTTTTTTCTGGCTAATTTTTGGGTTTCATGGCTAATATTTGAGTTTTTTTGGCTAATTTTTGGGTTTATCTAGCTATTTTTCGAGTTTTCCTGTCTAATTTTTGGGTTTTTCTGTCTAATTTCTGGATTTTATGGCTAAATTTTGGGTTTTATGGCTAATTTTTTTATTTTTTCCAGCTAATTCCTTTTTTCTGGCTAATTTTTGGGTTTCATGGCTAATTTTTGAGTTTTTTCGGCTAAGTTTTGAGTTTTTCTAGCTAATTTTTGAGTTTTTCTGGCTAATTTTTGGGTTTTATGGCTAATTTTTGAGTTTTTCTAACTAATTCTTGGGTTTTATAGCTAATTCTTGTATTTTTGTGGCTAATTCTTGTATTTTTGTGGCTACTTTTTGAGTTTTTCTGTCTAATTTCTGGGTTTTATGGCTAATTTTTGGGTTTTTCTGACAATTTTTGGGTTTTTCTGACAATTTTTGGGTTTTTGTGGCTAATTTTTGAGTTTTTCTAGCTGAATTTTGGGTTTTTCTGGCTAACTTTTGGGTTTTATGGCTAATTTTTGAGTTTTTCCAGTTAAATTTTGGGTTTTTCTAGCTTATTTTTGGGTTTTATGGCTAGTTTTTGAGTTTTTCCAGCTAATTTTTGAGTTTTTCTGGCTGATTTTTGGGTTTTATGGCTAATTTTTGAATTTTTCTAGCTAATTTTTGAGTTTTTTTTGTCTAATTTTTGGTTTTATGGATAATTTTTGGGTTTTTCTGACAATTTTTGGGTTTTTGTGGCTAATTTCTGAATTTTCCTAGCTAATTTTTGAGTTTTTCTAGCTAAATTTTGGGTTTTTCTGGCAAATTTTTGGGTTTTATGGCTAATTTTTTCATTTTTTCTAGCTAATTTTTTTTCTGGCTAATTTTTGGGTTTCATGGCTGATTTTTGAGTTTTTTTGGCTAATTTTTGGGTTTTTCTAGCTAATTTTTTGTTTTTCTGGCTAATTTTTGGGTTTTATGACAAATTTTCGAGTTTTTCCAGCTAATTTTTGAGTTTGTCTGTCTAATTTCTGGGTTTTATGGCTAATTTTTGGGTTTTTCTGATAATTTTTGGGTTTTTGTGGCTAATTTCTGAGTTTTCCTAGCTAATTTCTGAGTTTTTCTAGCTTAATTTTGGGTTTTTCTGGCAAATTTTTGGGTTTCATGGCTAATTTTTCTATTTTTTCCTAGATAATTTCTTTTTTCTGGCTAATTTTTGGGTTTCATGGCTAATTTTTGACTTTTTTTGGCTAATTTTTGGGTTTTTCTAGCTAATTTCTGAGATTTTCTGGCTAATTTTTGGGTTTTATGACTAATTTTCGAGTTTTTTCAGCTACTTTCTGAGTTTTTCTGTGTGATTTTTGGGTTTTATGGCTAATTTTTGAGTTTTTCTGGGTAAATTTTGGGTTTTTCTGGCTAATTTTAGGGATTTATTGCTAATTTTTGGGTTTGTCTGGCAAATTTTTGGGTTTTTCTGGCTAATTTTTGGGTGTTATGGCTAATTTTTGGGTTTTTCTAGCTAATTTTTGAGTTTTTCTTGCTAAATTTTGGGTTATTCTGGCTAATTTTTGGGTTTTATGGCTAATTTCTGAGATTTATTGGCTAATTTTTGAGTATTTCTGGCTAAATTTTGGGTTTTTCCGGCTAATTTTTGGGTTTTATGGCTAATTTTTGTGTTTTCTGGCTAATTTTTGAGAGTTTTTGGCTAATTTTTGAGTATTTCTGGCTGAATTCTGGGTTTTTCTGGCTAATTTTTGGGTTTTATGGCTAATTTCTCTATTTTTTCTAGCTAATTTTTTTTTCTGGCTAATTTTTGGGTTTCATGGCTAATTTTTGGGTTTTTCTAGCTAATTTTTGAGTTTTTCTGGCTAATTTTTGGGATTTATGACTAATTTTCGAGTTTTTCCAGCTAATTTTCGAGTGTTTCTATCTAATTTCTGGGTTTTATGGCTAATTTTTGGGTTTTTCTGACAATTTTTTGGTTTTTGTGGCTAATATCTGAGTTTTCCTAGCTAATTTTTGAGTTTTTCTAGCTAAATTTTGGGTTTTTCTGGCAAATTTTTGGGTTTTATGGCTAATTTTTCCATTTTTTTCTAGTTAATTTCTTTTTTCTGGCTAATTTTTGGGTTTCATGGCTAATTTTTGAGTTTTTTTTTGGCTAATTTTTGGGTTTTATAACTGATTTTCGAGTTTTTCCAGCTAATTTTTGAGTTTTTTTTCTAATTTCTGGGTTTTATGGCTAATTTTGGAGTTTTTCTAGTTAAATATTGGGTTTTTCTAGCTTATTTTTGGGTTTCATGGCTAATTTTTGAGTTTTTTTGGCTAACTTTTGGGTTTTTCTAGCTAATTTTTGAGTTTTTCTGGCTAATTTTTGGGTTTCATGACCAATTTTCGAGTGTTTCCGGCTAATTTCTTAGTTTTTCTGTCTAGTTTCTGGGTTTTATGGCTAATTTTTGGGTTTTTCTGACAATTTTTGAGTTTTTGTGGCTAATTTTTTTATTTTTTCCAGCTAATTTTTTTTTCTGGCTAATTTTTGGGTTTCATGGCTAATATTTGAGTTTTTTTGGCTAATTTTTGGGTTTATCTAGCTAATTTTTGAGAGTTTTTGGCTAATTTTTGAGTTTTTCTTGCTAAATTTTGGGTTTTTCTGGCTAATTTTTGGGTTTCATGGCTAATTGTTGGGTTTTCTGGCTATTTTTCGAGAGTTTTTGGCTCATTTTTGAGTTGTTCTGGCTAAATTCCGGGTTTTTCTGGCTAATTTTTGGGTTTTATGGCTAATTTTTTTATTTTTTCCAGCTTATTTTTTTTTCTGGCTAATTTTTGGGTTTCATGACCAATTTTCGAGTTTTTCCAGCAAATTTTTGAGTTTTTCTGTCTAATTTCTGGGTTTTATGGCTAATTTTTGGGTTTTTCTGGCTAATTTTTGGTTTTTATGGCTAATTTTTGAGATTTATTGACTAATTTTTGGGTTTTATGGCTAATTTTTTTATTTTTTCTAGCTTATTTTTTTTTCTGGCTAATTTTTGGGTTTCATGGCTAATTTTTGAGTTTTTTTGGCTAATTTTTGGGTTTTTCTAGCTAATTTTTGAGTTCTTCTGGCTAATTTTTGGGTTTCATGACCAATTTTCGAGTTTTTCCAGCTAATTTTTGAGTTTTTCTGTCTAATTTCTGGGTTTTTCTGACAATTTTTGGGTTTTTGTGGCTAATTTCTGAGTTTTCCTAGCTAATTTTTGAGTTTTTCTAGCTGAATTTTGGGTTTTTCTGGCAAATGTTTGGGCTTTATGGCTAATTTTTTTATTTTTTCCATCTCTTTTTTTTTCTGGCTAATTTCTGAGTTTCATGGCTAATTTTTGAGTTTTTTTGGCTAATTTTTGGGTTTTTGCAGCTGATTTTTGAGATTTTCTGGCTAATTTTTGGGTTTTTGTGGCTAATTTCTGAGTTTTCCTAGCTAATTTTTGAGTTTTTCTAGCTGAATGTTGGGTTTTTCTGGCATCTTATTTTTTTTTCTGGCTAATTTCTGAGTTTCATGGCTAATTTTCGAGTTTTTTTGGCTAATTTTTGGGTTTTTCCAGCTGATTTTTTAGATTTTCTGGCTAATTTTTGGAATTTATGACTAATTTTCGAGTTTTTTTAGCTACTTTCTGAGTTTTTCTGTGTGATTTTTGAGTTTTATGGCTAATTTTTGAATTTTTCTGGCTAAATTTTTTTCTAGTTAATTTCTTTTTTCTGGCTAATTTTTGGGTTTCATGGCTAATTTTTGAGTTTTTTTTGGCTAATTTTTGGGTTTTATGACTAATTTTCGAGTTTTTCCAGCTAATTTTTGAGTTTTTTTTCTAATTTCTGGGTTTTATGGCTAATTTTGGAGTTTTTCTAGTTAAATATTGGGTTTTTCTAGCTTATTTTTGGGTTTCATGGCTAATTTTTGAGTTTTTTTTGGCTAACTTTTGGGTTTTTCTAGCTAATTTTTGAGTTTTTCTGGCTAATTTTTGGGTTTCATGACCAATTTTCGAGTGTTTCCGGCTAATTTCTTAGTTTTTCTGTCTAGTTTCTGGGTTTTATGGCTAATTTTTGGGTTTTTCTGACAATTTTTGAGTTTTTGTGGCTAATTTTTTTATTTTTTCCAGCTAATTTTTTTTTCTGGCTAATTTTTGGGTTTCATGACCAATTTTCGAGTTTTTCCAGCAAATTTTTGAGTTTTTCTGTCTAATTTCTGGGTTTTATGGCTAATTTTTGGGTTTTTCTGGCTAATTTTTGGTTTTTATGGCTAATTTTTGAGATTTATTGACTAATTTTTGGGTTTTATGGCTAATTTTTTTATTTTTTCTAGCTTATTTTTTTTTCTGGCTAATTTTTGGGTTTCATGGCTAATTTTTGAGTTTTTTTGGCTAATTTTTGGGTTTTTCTAGCTAATTTTTGAGTTCTTCTGGCTAATTTTTGGGTTTCATGACCAATTTTCGAGTTTTTCCAGCTAATTTTTGAGTTTTTCTGTCTAATTTCTGGGTTTTTCTGACAATTTTTGGGTTTTTGTGGCTAATTTCTGAGTTTTCCTAGCTAATTTTTGAGTTTTTCTAGCTGAATTTTAGGTTTTCCTGGCAAATGTTTGGGCTTTATGGCTAATTTTTTTATTTTTTCCATCTCTTTTTTTTTCTGGCTAATTTCTGAGTTTCATGGCTAATTTTTGAGTTTTTTTGGCTAATTTTTGGGTTTTTCCAGCTGATTTTTGAGATGTTCTGGCTAATTTTTGGGTTTTATGACTAATTTTCGAGTTTTTTAGCTACTTTCTGAGTTTTTCTGTGTGATTTTTGAGTTTTATGGCTAATTTTTAAGTCTTTCTGGCTGAATTTTGGGTTTTTCTGGCTAATTTTTGGGTTTTTCTAGCTTATTTTCGGGTTTTATGGCTAATTTTTGGGTTTCATGGCTAATTTTTGAGTTTTTCTGGTTAATTTTTGGGTTTTTCTAGCTAATTTTTGTGTTTTTCTGGCTAATTTTTGAGTTTTTCTGGTTAATTTTTGGGTTTTTCTAGCTAATTTTTAAGTTTTTTCTAGCTAATTTTTGAGTTTTTCTGGCTAATTTTTGAGTTTTATGACTAATTTTCGAGTTTTTCCAGCTAATTTTTGAGTTTTTTCGTCTAATTTCTGGGTTTTATGGCTAATTTTTGGGTTTTTCTGACAATTTTTGGGTTTTTGTGGCTAATTTCTGAGTTTTCCTAGCTAATTTTTGAGTTTTTCTAGCTGAATTTTGGGTTTTTCTGGCAAATTTTTGGGCTTTATGGCTAATTTTTTTATTTTTTCTCTTATTTTTTTTCTGGCTAATTTCTGAGTTTCATGGCTAATTTTTGAGTTTTTTTGGCTAATTTTTGGGTTTTTCCAGCTGATTTTTGAGATTTTCTGGCTAATTTTTGGGTTTTATGACTAATTTTCGAGTTTTTTTAGCTACTTTCTGAGTTTTTCTGTGTGATTTTTGAGTTTTATTGCTAATTTTTGAGTTTTTCTGGCTAAATTTTGGGTTTTTCTGGCTAATTTTTGGGTTTTATTGCTAATTTTTGGGTTTTATTGCTGATTTTTGGGTTTGTCTGGCAAATTTTTGGGTTTTTCTGGCTAATTTTTGGGTTTTATGGCTAATTTTTGAGATTTACTGGCTAATTTTTGAGTCTTTCTGGCTAAATTTTGGGTTTTCCTGGCTAATTTTTGGGTTTTTCTGACAATTTTTGGGTTTTTGTGGCTAATTTCTGAGTTTTCCTAGCTAATTTTTGAGTTTTTCTAGCTGAATTTTGGGTTTTTCTGGCAAATTTTTGGGCTTTATGGCTAATTTTTTTATTTTTTCTCTTATTTTTTTTCTGGCTAATTTCTGAGTTTCATGGTTAATTTTTGAGTTTTTTTGGCTAATTTTTGGGTTTTTCCAGCTGATTTTTGAGATTTTCTGGCTAATTTTTGGGTTTTATGACTAATTTTCGAGTTTTCTTAGCTACTTTCTGAGTTTTTCTGTGCGATTTTTGAGTTTTATGGCTAATTTTTGGGTTTTTCTGGCTATAAAACCCAAATATTAGTTAGAAAAACTCAAAGATTAGCCATAAGAACACAAAAATTAGCCATAAAACCCATAAATCAGCCAGAAAACCCAAAATTTAGCTAGAAAAACTTTTTTGAGTCTTTATGGCTGATTTTTGAGTTTTTCTAGCTTTCTTTCGCGTTTTATAGCTAATTTTTGGGTTTTTATGGCTAATTTTTGGGTTTTATGGCTGATTTTTGAGTTTTTTTGGTTAATTTTTGGGTTTTTCTAGCTAATTTTTGAGTTTTTCTGGCTAATTTTTGGGTTTTATGACTAATTTTTGAGATTTATTGGCTAATTTTTGAGTTTTCCTGGCTGAATTTTGGGTTTTTCTGGCTAATTTTTGGGTTTTTCTAGCTTATTTTTGGGTTTTATGGCTAATTTTTGAGTTTTTCTGGCTAATTTTTGGGTTTCATGGCTAATTTTTGAGTTTTTTTGGTTAATTTTTGGGTTTTTCTAGCTAATTTTTGAGTTTTTCTGGCTAATTTTTGGGTTTTATGACTAATTTTCGAGTTTTTCCAGCTAATTTTTGAGTTTTTTTGTCTAATTTCTGGGTTTTATGGCTAATTTTTGGGTTTTTCTGACAATTTTTGGGTTTTTGTGGCTAATTTCTGAGTTTTCCTAGCTAATTTTTGAGTTTTTCTAGCTGAATTTTGGGTTTTTCTGGCAAATTTTTGGGCTTTATGGCTAATTTTTTTTATGTTTTCTCTTACTTTTTTTCTGGCTAATTTCTGAGTTTCATGGCTAATTTTTGGGTTTTTCCAGCTGATTTTTGAGATTTTCTGGCTAATTTTTGGGTTTTATGACTAATTTTCGAGTTTTTTTAGCTACTTTCTGAGTTTTTCTGTGTGATTTTTGAGTTTTATGGCTAATTTTTGAGTTTTTCTGGCTAAATTTTGGGTTTTTCTGGCTAATTTTTTGGTTTTATTGCTAATTTTTGGGTTTTATTGCTAATTATTGGGTTTGTCTGGCAAATTTTTGGGTTTTTCTGGCTAATTTTTGGGTTTTATGGCTAATTTTCGAGATTTACTGGCTAATTTTTGAGTCTTTCTGTTTTTCCTGGCTAATTTTTGGGTTTTTCTAGCTTATTTTTGGGTTTTATGGCTAATTTTTGAGTTTTTCTGGCTAAATTTTTGATTTTTTCTGGCTAATTTTTGGGTTTCATGGCTAATTTTTGAGTTTTTTTTGGTTAATTTTTGGGTTTTATGACTAATTTTCGAGTTTTTCCAGCTAATTTTCGAGTTTTTTTGTCTAACTTCTGGGTTTTTATGGCTAATTTTTGGGTTTTTATTGCTAATTTTTGAGTTTTTTTTGAGTTTGTCTGGCAAATTTTTGGGTTTTTCTGGCTAGTTTCTGGTTTTATGGCTAATTTTTGAGAGTTTTTGACTAATTTTTGAGTTTTTCTTGCTAAATTCCGGGTTTTTCTGGCTAATTTCTGGGTTTTTTGACTAATTTTTGGGTTTTATGGCTAATTTTCCATTTTTTCTAGCTTATTTTTATTTCTGGCTAATTTTTTGGTTTCATGGCTAATTTTTGAGTTTTTTTGGCTAATTTTTGGGTTTTTCCAGCTAATTTTTGAGTTTTTCTGTCTAATTTCTGGGTTTTATGGCTAATTTTTGAGTTTTTCTGGCTAATTTTTGGGTTTTATGGCTAATTATTGAGATTTATTGGCTAATTTTGAGTTTTCCTGGCTGAATTTTGGGTTTTTCTGGCTAATTTTTGAGTTTTATGGCTAATTTTTTTATTTTTTCTATCTTTTTTCTTTTCTGGCTAATTTCTGAGTTTCATGGCTAATTTTTGAGTTTTATGGCTAATTTTTGAGTTTTTCTGGCTAAATTTTGGGTTTTTCTGGCTAATTTTTGGGTTTTATGGCTAATTTTTGGGTTTTTTGGCTATTTTTTAAGAGTTTTTGGCTAATTTTTGAGTTTTTCTGGCTAAATTCCGGTTTTTCTGGCTAATTTTTGGGTTTTCATGGCTAATTTTTGGGTTTCCATGGCTACTTTTTGAGTTTTTTTGGTTAATTCTTGGGTTTTTCCAGCTGATTTTCGAGATATTCTGGCTAATTTTTGGAATTTATGACTAATTTTCGAGTTTTTCTAGCTACTTTCTGAGTTTTTCTGTGTGATTTTTGAGTTTTATGGCTAATTTTTGAATTTTTCTGGCTAAATTTTGGGTTTTTCTGGCTAACTTTTGGGTTTTATTGCTAATTTTTGGGTTTGTCTGGCAAATTTTTGGGTTTTTCCGGCTAATTTCTGGGTTTTATGGCTATTTTTTAAGAGTTTTTGGCTAATATTCGAGTTTTTCTGGTCAAATTCCGGTTTTTCTGGCTGATTTTTGGGTTTTATGGCTAATTTTTGGGTTTGTCTGGCTAATTTTTGGTTTTTATGGCTGATTTTTGAGATTTATTGACTAATTTTTGGGTTTTATGGCTAATTTTTTTATTTTTTCTAGCTTATTTTTTTTCTGGCTAATTTTTGGGTTTCATGGCTAATTTTTGAGTTTTTTTGGCTAATTTTTGGGTTTTTCTAGCTAATTTTTGAGTTCTTCTGGCTAATTTTTGGGTTTCATGACCAATTTTCGAGTTTTTCCAGCTAATTTTTGAGTTTTTCTGTCTAATTTCTGGCTGAATTTTGGGTTTTCCTGGCTAATTTTTGGGTTTTTCTAGCTTATTTTTGGGTTTTATGGCTAATTTTTGAGTTTTTCTGGCTAAATTTTTGATTTTTCTGGCTAATTTTTGGGTTTCATGGCTAATTTTTGAGTTTTTTTGGTTAATTTTTGGGTTTTATGACTAATTTTCGAGTTTTTCCAGCTAATTTTCGAGTTTTTTTGTCTAACTTCTGGGTTTTTATGGCTAATTTTTGGGTTTTATGACTAATTTTCGAGTTTTTTTAGCTACTTTCTGAGTTTTTCTTTGTGATTTTTGAGTTTTATGGCTAATTTTTGAGTTTTTCTGGCTAAATTTTGGGTTTTTCTGGCTAATTTTTGGGTTTTATTGCTAATTTTTGGGTTTGTCTGACATATTTTGGGTTTTTGTGGCTAATTTCTGAGTTTTCCTAGCTAATTTTTGAGTTTTTCTAGCTGAATTTTGGGTTTTTCTGGCAAATTTTTGGGTTTTATTGCTAATTTTTGGGTTTTTCTGGCAAATTTTTGGGTTTTTCTGGCTAATTTTTGGGTTTTATGGCTAATTTTTGAGATTTACTGGCTAATTTTTGAGTCTTTCTGGCTAAATTTTGGGTTTTTCTGGCTAATTTTTGGGTTTTTCTAGCTTATGTTTGGGTTTTATGGCTAATTTTTGAGTTTTTCTGGCTAAATTTTGGGTTTTTCTGGCTAATTTTTGGGTTTCATGGCTAATTTTTGAGTTTTTTTGGTTAATTTTTGGGTTTTATGACTAATTTTCGAGTTTTTCCAGCTAATTTTTGAGTTTTTTTGTCTAATTTCTGGGTTTTATGGCTAATTTTTGGGTTTTTCTGACAATTTTTGGGTTTTTGTGGCTAATTTCTGAGTTTTCCTAGCTAATTTTTGAGTTTTTCTAGCTGAATGTTGGGTTTTTCTGGCATCTTATTTTTTTTTCTGGCTAATTTCTGAGTTTCATGGCTAATTTTCGAGTTTTTTTGGCTAATTTTTGGGTTTTTCCAGCTGATTTTTGAGATTTTCTGGCTAATTTTTGGAATTTATGACTAATTTTCGAGTTTTTTTAGCTACTTTCTGAGTTTTTCTGTGTGATTTTTGAGATTTATGGCTAATTTTTGAATTTTTCTGGCTAAATTTTGGGTTTTTCTAGCTAATTTTTGGGTTTTATTGCTAATTTTTGGGTTTGTCTGGCAAATTTTTGGGTTTTTCTGGCTAGTTTCTGGGTTTTATGGCTAATTTTTGAGAGTTTTTGACTAATTTTTGAGTTTTTCTTGCTAAATTCCGGGTTTTTCTGGCTAATTTCTGGGTTTTTTGACTAATTTTTGGGTTTTATGGCTAATTTTTCATTTTTTCTAGCTTATTTTTATTTCTGGCTAATTTTTTGGTTTCATGGCTAATTTTTGAGTTTTTTTGGCTAATTTTTGGGTTTTTCCAGCTAATTTTTGAGTTTTTCTGTCTAATTTCTGGGTTTTATGGCTAATTTTTGAGTTTTTCTGGCTAATTTTTGGGTTTTATGGCTAATTATTGAGATTTATTGGCTAATTTTTGAGTTTTCCTGGCTGAATTTTGGGTTTTTCTGGCTAATTTTTGAGTTTTATGGCTAATTTTTTTATTTTTTCTATCTTTTTTCTTTTCTGGCTAATTTCTGAGTTTCATGGCTAATTTTTGAGTTTTTTGGCTGATTTTTGGGTTTTTCCAGCTGATTTTTGAGATTTTCTGGCTCATTTTCGGGTTTTATGACTAGTTTTCGAGTTTTTTTAGCTACTTTCTGAGTTTTTCTGTGTGATTTTTGAGTTTTATGGCTAATTTTTGAGTTTTTCTGGCTAAATTTTGGGTTTTTCTGGCTAATTTTTGGGTTTTATGGCTAATTTTTGGGTTTTTTTGGCTATTTTTTAAGAGTTTTTGGCTAATTTTTGAGTTTTTCTGGCTAAATTCCGGGTTTTTCTGGCTAATTTTTGGGTTTTCATGGCTAATTTTTGGGTTTCATGGCTAATTTTTGAGTTTTTTTGGTTAATTCTTGGGTTTTTCCAGCTGATTTTCGAGATTTTCTGGCTAATTTTTGGAATTTATGACTAATTTTCGAGTTTTTCTAGCTACTTTCTGAGTTTTTCTGTGTGATTTTTGAGTTTTATGGCTAATTTTTGAATTTTTCTGGCTAAATTTTGGGTTTTTCTGGCTAACTTTTGGGTTTTATTGCTAATTTTTGGGTTTGTCTGGCAAATTTTTGGGTTTTTCCGGCTAATTTCTGGGTTTTATGGCTATTTTTTAAGAGTTTTTGGCTAATATTCGAGTTTTTCTGGTCAAATTCCGGGTTTTTCTGGCTGATTTTTGGGTTTTTATGGCTAATTTTTGGGTTTCATGGCTAATTTTTGAGTTTTTTTGGTTAATTTTTGGGTTTTTCTAGCTAATTTTTGAGTTTTTCTGGCTAATTTTTGGGTTTTATGACTAATTTTTGAGATTTATTGGCTAATTTTTGAGTTTTCCTGGCCGAATTTTGGGTTTTTCTGGCTAATTTTTGGGTTTTTCTAGCTTATTTTTGGGTTTTATGGCTAATTTTTGAGTTTTTCTGGCTAAATTTTGGGTTTTTCTGGCTAATTTATGGGTTTCATGGCTAATTTTTGAGTTTTTTTGGTTAATTTTTGGGTTTTTCTAGCTAATTTTTGAGTTTTTCTGGCTAATTTTTGGGTTTTATGACTAATTTTCGAGTTTTTCCAGCTAATTTTTGAGTTTTTTTGTCTAATTTCTGGGTTTTATGGCTAATTTTTGGGTTTTTCTGACAATTTTTGGGTTTTTGTGGCTAATTTCTGAGTTTTCCTAGCTAATTTTTGAGTTTTTCTAGCTGAATTTTGGGTTTTTCTGGCAAATTTTTGGGCTTTATGGCTAATTTTTTTATTTTTTCTATCTTATTTTTTTTTCTGGCTAATTTCTGAGATTCATGGCTAATTTTTGAGTTTTTTTGGCTAATTTTTGGGTTTTTCCAGCTGATTTTTGAGATTTTCTGGCTAATTTTTGGGTTTTATGACTAATTTTCGAGTTTTTTTAGCTACTTTCTGAGTTTTTCTGTGTGATTTTTGAGTTTTATGGCTAATTTTTTTATTTTTTCTATCTTATTTTTTTTTCTGGCTAATTTCTGAGTTTCATGTGTGATTTTTGAGTTTTATGGCTAACTTTTGAGTTTTTCTGGCTGAATTTTGGGTTTTTCTGGCTAATTTTTGGGTTTTATTGCTAATTTTTGGGTTTGTCTGGCAAATTTTTGGGTTTTTCCGGCTAATTTCTGGGTTTTATGGCTATTTTTTAAGAGTTTTTGGCTAATATTCGAGTTTTTCTGGCTAAATTCCGGGTTTTTCTGGCTAATTTTTGGGTTTTTATGGCTAATTTTTGGGTTTCATGGCTAATTTTTGAGTTTTTTTGGTTAATTTTTGGGTTTTTCTAGCTAATTTTTGAGTTTTTCTGGCTAATTTTTGGGTTTTAGGACTGATTTTTGAGATTTATTGGCTAATTTTTGAGTTTTCCTGGCTGAATTTTGGGTTTTTCTGGCTAATTTTTGGGTTTTTCTAGCTTATTTTTGGGTTTTATGGCTAATTTTTGAGTTTTTCTGGCTAAATTTTGGGTTTTTCTGGCTAATTTATGGGTTTCATGGCTAATTTTTGGGTTTTTCTAGCTAATTTTTGAGTTTTTCTGGCTAATTTTTGGGTTTTAGGACTGATTTTTGAGATTTATTGGCTAATTTTTGAGTTTTCCTGGCTGAATTTTGGGTTTTTCTGGCTAATTTTTGGGTTTTTCTAGCTTATTTTTGGGTTTTATGGCTAATTTTTGAGTTTTTCTGGCTAAATTTTGGGTTTTTCTGGCTAATTTATGGGTTTCATGGCTAATTTTTGGGTTTTTTGGCTATTTTTTAAGAGTTTTTGGCTAATTTTTGAGTTTTTCTGGCTAAATTCCGGGTTTTTCTGGCTAATTTTTGGGTTTTCATGGCTAATTTTTGGGTTTCATGGCTAATTTTTGAGTTTTTTTTGTTAATTTTTGGGTTTTTCCAGCTGATTTTTGAGATTTTCTGGCTAATTTTTGGGTTTTATGACTAATTTTCGAGTTTTTCCAGCTAATTTTTGAGTTTTTTTGTCTAATTTCTGGGTTTTATGGCTAATTTTTGGGTTTTTCTGACAATTTTTGGGTTTTTGTGGCTAATTTCTGAGTTTTCCTAGCTAATTTTTGGGTTTTTCTAGCTTATTTTTGGGTTTTATGACTAATTTTCGAGTTTTTTTAGCTACTTTCTGAGTTTTTCTGTGTGATTTTTGAGTTTTATGGCTAACTTTTGAGTTTTGGGTTTTTCTGGCTAATTTTTGGGTTTTATTGCTAATTTTTGGGTTTGTCTGGCAAATTTTTGGGTTTTTCCGGCTAATTTCTGGGTTTTATGGCTATTTTTTAAGAGTTTTTGGCTAATATTCGAGTTTTTCTGGCTAAATTCCGGGTTTTTCTGGCTAATTTTTGGGTTTTTATGGCTAATTTTTGGGTTTCATGGCTAATTTTTGAGTTTTTTTGGTTAATTTTTGGGTTTTTCTAGCTAATTTTTGAGTTTTTCTGGCTAATTTTTGGGTTTTAGGACTGATTTTTGAGATTTATTGGCTAATTTTTGAGTTTTCCTGGCTGAATTTTGGGTTTTTCTGGCTAATTTTTGGGTTTTTCTAGCTTATTTTTGGGTTTTATGGCTAATTTTTGAGTTTTTCTGGCTAAATTTTGGGTTTTTCTGGCTAATTTATGGGTTTCATGGCTAATTTTTGGGTTTTTTGGCTATTTTTTAAGAGTTTTTGGCTAATTTTTGAGTTTTTCTGGCTAAATTCCGGGTTTTTCTGGCTAATTTTTGGGTTTTCATGGCTAATTTTTGGGTTTCATGGCTAATTTTTGAGTTTTTTTGGTTAATTTTTGGGTTTTTCCAGCTGATTTTTGAGATTTTCTGGCTAATTTTTGGGTTTTATGACTAATTTTCGAGTTTTTCCAGCTAATTTTTGAGTTTTTTTGTCTAATTTCTGGGTTTTATGGCTAATTTTTGGGTTTTTCTGACAATTTTTGGGTTTTTGTGGCTAATTTCTGAGTTTTCCTAGCTAATTTTTTGGTTTTTCTAGCTTATTTTTGGGTTTTATGACTAATTTTCGAGTTTTTTTAGCTACTTTCTGAGTTTTTCTGTGCGATTTTTGAGTTTTATGGCTAATTTTTGGGTTTTTCTGGCTATAAAACCCAAATATTAGTTAGAAAAACTCAAAGATTAGCCATAAGAACACAAAAATTAGCCATAAAACCCATAAATTAGCCAGAAAACCCAAAATTTAGCTAGAAAAACTTTTTTGAGTCTTTATGGCTCATTTTTGAGTTTTTCTGGCTAAATTTTGGGTTTTTCTGGCTAATTTATGGGTTTCATGGCTAATTTTTGGGTTTTTTTGGTTAATTTTTGGGTTTTTCTAGCTAATTTTTGAGTTTTTCTGGCTAATTTTTGGGTTTTATGACTAATTTTCGAGTTTTTCCAGCTAATTTTTGAGTTTTTTTGTCTAATTTCTGGGTTTTATGGCTAATTTTTGGGTTTTTCTGACAATTTTTGGGTTTTTGTGGCTAATTTCTGAGTTTTCCTAGCTAATTTTTGAGTTTTTCTAGCTGAATTTTGGGTTTTTCTGGCAAATTTTTGGGCTTTATGGCTAATTTTTTTATTTTTTCTATCTTATTTTTTTTTCTGGCTAATTTCTGAGATTCATGGCTAATTTTTGAGTTTTTTTGGCTAATTTTTGGGTTTTTCCAGCTGATTTTTGAGATTTTCTGGCTAATTTTTGGGTTTTATGACTAATTTTCGAGTTTTTTTAGCTACTTTCTGAGTTTTTCATGTGTGATTTTTGAGTTTTATGGCTAACTTTTGAGTTTTTCTGGCTGAATTTTGGGTTTTTCTGGCTAATTTTTGGGTTTTATTGCTAATTTTTGGGTTTGTCTGGCAAATTTTTGGGTTTTTCCGGCTAATTTCTGGGTTTTATGGCTATTTTTTAAGAGTTTTTGGCTAATATTCGAGTTTTTCTGGCTAAATTCCGGGTTTTTCTGGCTAATTTTTGAGTTTTCCTGGCTGAATTTTGGGTTTTTTTGGCTAATTTTTGGGTTTTTCTAGCTTATTTTTGGGTTTTATGGCTAATTTTTGAGTTTTTCTTGCTAAATTTTGGGTTTTTCTGGCTAATTTATGGGTTTCATGGCTGATTTTTGGGTTTTTTGGCTATTTTTTAAGAGTTTTTGGCTAATTTTTGAGTTTTTCTGGCTAAATTCCGGGTTTTTCTGGCTAATTTTTGGGTTTTCATGGCAAATTTTTGGGTTTCATGGCTAATTTTTGAGTTTTTTTGGTTAATTTTTGGGTTTTTCCAGCTGATTTTTGAGATTTTCTGGCTAATTTTTGGAATTTATGACTAATTTTCGAGTTTTTTTAGCTACTTTCTGAGTTTTTCTTTGTGATTTTTGAGTTTTATGGCTAATTTTTGAATTTTTCTGGCTAAATTTTGGGTTTTTCTGGCTAATTTTTGGGTTTTATTGCTAATTTTTGGGTTTGTCTGGCAAATTTTTGGGTTTTTCTGGCTAATTTCTGGGTTTTATGGCTATTTTTTAAGAGTTTTTGGCTAATATTCGAGTTTTTCTGGCTAAATTCCGGGTTTTTCTGGCTGATTTTTGAGATTTTCTGTCTAATTTTTGGGTTTTATGACTAATTTTCGAGTTTTTTCAGCTACTTTCTGAGTATTTCTGTGTGATTTTTGAGTTTTATGGCTAATTTTTGAGTTTTTCTGGCTAAATTTTGGGTTTTTCTGGCTAATTTTTGGGTTTTATTGCTAATTTTTGGGTTTGTCTGGCAAATTTTTGGGTTTTTTCTGGCTAATTTCTGGGTTTTATGGCCAATTTTCGAGAGTTTTTGGCTAATTTTTGGGTTTTTCTTGCTAACTTTCGGGTTTTTCTGGCTAATTTTTGGGTTTTATGGCTAATTTTTGGGTTTTCTGGCTATTTTTTAAGAGTTTTTGGCTAATTTATGAGTTTTTCTGGCTAAATTCCGGGTTTTTCCGGCTAATTTTTGGGTTTTCATGGCTAATTTTTGGGTTTCATGGCTACTTTTTGAGATTTATTGGCTAATTTTTGAGTTTTCCTGGCTGAGTTTTGGGTTTTTCTGGCAAATTTTTGGGCTTTATGGCTAATTTTTTTATTTTTTCTATCTTATTTTTTTTCTGGCTAATTTCTGAGTTTCATGGCTAATTTATGAGTTTCTTTGGCTAATTTTTGGGTTTTTCCAGCTGATTTTTGAGATTTTCTGGCTAATTTTTGGGTTTTATGAATAATTTTCGAGTTTTTTTAGCTACTTTCTGAGTTTTTCTGTGTGATTTTTGAGTTTTATGGCTAACTTTTGAGTTTTTTCTGGCTGAATTTTGGGTTTTTCTGGCTAATTTTTGGGTTTTATTGCTAATTTTTGGGTTTGTCTGACAAATTTTTGGGTTTTTCTGGCTAATTTCTGGGTTTTATGGCTAATTTTTGAGAGTTTTTGGCTAATTTTTGAGTTTTTCTTGCTAAATATCGGGTTTTTTTGGCTAATTTTTGGGTTTTATTGCTAGTTTTTGAGATTTACTGGCTAATTTTTGAGTCTTTCTGGCTAAAGTTTGGGTTTTTCGGGCTAATTTCTGGGTTTTATGGCTAATTTTTGGGTTTTTCTGACAATTTTTGGGTTTTTGTGGCTAATTTCTGAGTTTTCCTAGCTAATTTTTGAGTTTTTCTAGCTGAATTTTGGGTTTTTCTGGCAAATTTTTGGGCTTTATGGCTAATTTTTTTATTTATTCTCTTATTTTTTTTCTGGCTAATTTCTGAATTTCATGGCTAATTTTTGAGTTTTTTTGGCTAATTTTTGGGTTTTTCCAGCTGATTTTTGAGATTTACTGGCTAATTTTTGGGTGTTATGACTAATTTTCGAGTTTTTTTAGCTACTTTCTGAGTTTTTCTGTGTGATTTTTGAGTTTTATGGCTAATTTTTGAGTTTTTCTGGCTAAATTTTGGGTTTTTCTGGCTAATTTTTGGGTTTTATTGCTAATTTTTGGGTTTGTCTGGCAAATTTTTGGGTTTTTCTGGCTAATTTTTGGGTTTTCCTGGCTAATTTTTGGGTTTTTCTAGCTTATTTTTGGGTTTTATGACTAATTTTCGAGTTTTCTTAGCTACTTTCTCAGTTTTTCTGTGCGATTTTTGAGTTTTATGGCTAATTTTTGGGTTTTTCTGGCTATAAAACCCAAATATTAGTTAGAAAAACTCAAAGATTAGCCATAAGAACACAAAAATTAGCCATAAAACCCATAAATTAGCCAGAAAACCCAAAATTTAGCTAGAAAAACTTTTTTGAGTCTTTATGGCTGATTTTTAAGTTTTTCTAGCTATCTTTCGCGTTTTATAGCTAATTTTTGGGTTTTTATGGCTAATTTTTGGGTTTTATGGCTGATTTTTCAGTTTTTTTGGTTAATTTTTGGGTTTTTCTAGCTAATTTTTGAGTTTTTCTGGCTAATTTTTGGGTTTTATGACTAATTTTTGAGATTTATTGGCTAATTTTTGAGTTTTCCAGGCTGAATTTTGGGTTTTCCTGGCTAATTTTTGGGTTTTTCTAGCTTATTTTTGTGTTTTATGACTAATTTTCGAGTTTTCTTAGCTACTTTCTGAGTTTTTCTGTGCGATTTTTGAGTTTTATGGCTAATTTTTGGGTTTTTCTGGCTATAAAACCCAAATATTAGTTAGAAAAACTCAAAGATTAGCCATAAGAACACAAAAATTAGCCATAAAACCCATAAATTAGCCAGAAAACCCAAAATTTAGCTAGAAAAACTTTTTTGAGTCTTTATGGCTGATTTTTGAGTTTTTCTAGCTATCTTTCGCGTTTTATAGCTAATTTTTGGGTTTTTATGGCTAATTTTTGGGTTTTATGGCTGATTTTTCAGTTTTTTTGGTTAATTTTTGGGTTTTTCTAGCTAATTTTTGAGTTTTTCTGGCTAATTTTTGGGTTTTATGACTAATTTTTGAGATTTATTGGCTAATTTTTGAGTTTTCCTGGCTGAATTTTGGGTTTTCCTGGCTAATTTTTGGGTTTTTCTAGCTTATTTTTGGGTTTTATGACTAATTTTCGAGTTTTCTTAGCTACTTTCTGAGTTTTTCTGTGTGATTTTTGAGTTTTATGGCTAATTTTTGAGTTTTTCTGGCTAAATTTTGGGTTTTTCTGGCTAATTTTTGGGTTTGTCTGGCAAATTTTTGGGTTTTTCTGGCTAATTTCTGGGTTTTATGGCCAATTTTTGAGAGTGTTTGGCTAATTTTTGGGTTTTTCTTGCTAACTTTCGGGTTTTTCTGGATAATTTTTGGGTTTTATGGCTAATTTTTGGGTTTTCTGGCTATTTTTTAAGAGTTTTTGGCTAATTTTTGAGTTTTTCTGGCTAAATTCCGGGTTTTTCTGGCTAATTTTTGGGTTTTCATGGCTAATTTTTGGGTTTCATGGCTACTTTTTGAGATTTATTGGCTAATTTTTGAGTTTTCCTGGCTGAATTTTGGGTTTTTCTGGCAAGTTTTTGGGCTTTATGGCTAATTTTTTCATTTTTTCTATCTTATTTTTTTTCTGGCTAATTTCTGAGTTTCATGGCTAATTTTTGAGTTTTTTTGGCTAATTTTTGGGTTTTTCCAGCTGATTTTTGAGATTTTCTGGCTAATTTTTGGGTTTTATGACTAATTTTCGAGTTTTTTTAGCTACTTTCTGAGTTTTTCTGTGTGATTTTTGAGTTTTATGGCTAACTTTTGAGTTTTTCTGGCTGAATTTTGGGTTTTTCTGGCTAATTTTTGGGTTTTATTGCTAATTTTTGGGTTTGTCTGGCAAATTTTTGGGTTTTTCTGGCTAATTTCTGTGTTTTATGGCTAATTTTTGAGAGTTTTTGGCTAGTTTTTGAGTTTTTCTTGCTAAATATCGGGTTTTTCTGGCTAATTTTTGGGTTTTATTGCTAGTTTTTGAGATTTACTGGCTAATTTTTGAGTCTTTCTGGCTAAAGTTTGGGTTTTTCTAGCTTATTTTTGGGTTTTATGACTAATTTTCGAGTTTTCTTAGCTACTTTCTGAGTTTTTCTGTGCGATTTTTGAGTTTTATGGCTAATTTTTGGGTTTTTCTGGCTATAAAACCCAAATATTAGTTAGAAAAACTCAAAGATTAGCCATAAGAACACAAAAATTAGCCATAAAACCCATAAATCAGCCAGAAAACCCAAAATTTAGCTAGAAAAACTTTTTTGAGTCTTTATGGCTGATTTTTGAGTTTTTCTAGCTTTCTTTCGCGTTTTATAGCTAATTTTTGGGTTTTTATGGCTAATTTTTGGGTTTTATGGCTGATTTTTGAGTTTTTTTGGTTAATTTTTGGGTTTTTCTAGCTAATTTTTGAGTTTTTCTGGCTAATTTTTGGGTTTTATGACTAATTTTTGAGATTTATTGGCTAATTTTTGAGTTTTCCTGGCTGAATTTTGGGTTTTTCTGGCTAATTTTTGGGTTTTTCTAGCTTATTTTTGGGTTTTATGGCTAATTTTTGAGTTTTTCTGGCTAATTTTTGGGTTTCATGGCTAATTTTTGAGTTTTTTTGGTTAATTTTTGGGTTTTTCTAGCTTATTTTTGGGTTTTGTGACTAATTTTCGAGTTTTCTTAGCTACTTTCTGAGTTTTTCTGTGCGATTTTTGAGTTTTATGGCTAATTTTTGGGTTTTTCTGGCTATAAAACTCAAATATTAGTTAGAAAAACTCAAAGATTAGCCATAAGAACACAAAAATTAGCCATAAAACCCATAAATTAGCCAGAAAACCCAAAATTTAGCTAGAAAAACTTTTTTGAGTCTTTATGGCTGATTTTTTAGTTTTTCTAGCTATCTTTCGCGTTTTATAGCTAATTTTTGGGTTTTTATGGCTAATTTTTGGGTTTTATGGCTGATATTTCAGTTTTTTTGGTTAATTTTTGGGTTTTTCTAGCTAATTTTTGAGTTTTTCTGGCTAATTTTTGGGTTTTATGGCTATATTTTGGGTTTTCTGGCTATTTTTTAAGAGTTTTTGGCTAATTTTTGAGTTTTTCTGGCTAAATTCCGGGTTTTTCTGGCTAATTTTTGGGTTTTTTTGGTTAATTTTTTGGTTTCATGGCTAATTTTTGAGTTTTTTTGGCTAATTTTTGGGTTTTTCTAGCTAATTTTTGAGTTTTTCTGTCTAATTTCTGGGTTTTATGGCTAATTTTTGAGTTTTTCTGGCTAATTTTTGGGTTTAATGGCTAATTATTGAGATTTATTGGCTAATTTTCGAGTTTTCCTGGCTGAATTTTGGGTTTTTCTGGCTTATTTTTGGGTTTTATGGCTAATTTTTTTATTTTTTCTATCTTATTCTCTTTTCTGGCTAATTTCTGAGTTTCATGGCTAATTTTTGAGTTTTTTGGCTAATTTTTGGGTTTTTCCAGCTGATTTTTGAGATTTTCTGGCTAATTTTCGGGTTTTATGACTAATTTTCGATTTTTTTTAGCTACTTTCTGAGTTTTTCAGTGTGATTTTTGAGTTTTATGGCTAATTTTTGAGTTTTTCTGGCTAAATTTTGGGTTTTTCTGGCTAATTTTTGGGTTTTATGGCTAATTTTTGGGTTTTTTGGCTATTTTTTAAGAGTTTTTGGCTAATTTTTGAGTTTTTCTGGCTAAATTCCGGGTTTTTCTGGCTAATTTTTGGGTTTTCATGGCTAATTTTTGGGTTTCATGGCTAATTTTTGAGTTTTTTTGGTTAATTTTTGGGTTTTTCCAGCTGATTTTTGAGATTTTCTGGCTAATTTTTGGAATTTATGACTAATTTTCGAGTTTTTTTAGCTACTTTCTGAGTTTTTCTGTGTGATTTTTGAGTTTTATGGCTAATTTTTGAATTTTTCTGGCTAAATTTTGGGTTTTTCTGGCTAATTTTTGAGTTTTATTGCTAATTTTTGGGTTTGTCTGGCAAATTTTTGGGTTTTTCTGGCTAATTTTTGAGTTTTTCTGTCTAATTTCTGGGTTTTATGGCTAATTTTTGAGTTTTTCTGGCTAATTTTTGGGTTTTATGGCTAATTATTGAGATTTATTGGCTAATTTTCGAGTTTTCCTGGCTGAATTTTGGGTTTTTCTGGCTTATTTTTGGGTTTTATGGCTAATTTTTTTATTTTTTCTATCTTATTCTCTTTTCTGGCTAATTTCTGAGTTTCATGGCTAATTTTTGAGTTTTTTGGCTAATTTTTGGGTTTTTCCAGCTGATTTTTGAGATTTTCTGGCTAATTTTCGGGTTTTATGACTAATTTTCGATTTTTTTTAGCTACTTTCTGAGTTTTTCAGTGTGATTTTTGAGTTTTATGGCTAATTTTTGAGTTTTTCTGGCTAAATTTTGGGTTTTTCTGGCTAAATTTTGGGTTTTTCTGGCTAATTTTTGGGTTTTTTGGCTATTTTTTAAGAGTTTTTGGCTAATTTTTGAATTTTTCTGGCTAAATTCCGGGTTTTTCTGGCTAATTTTTGGGTTTTCATGGCTAATTTTTGGGTTTCATGGCTAATTTTTGAGTTTTTTTGGTTAATTTTTGGGTTTTTCCAGCTGATTTTTGAGATTTTCTGGCTAATTTTTGGAATTTATGACTAATTTTCGAGTTTTTTTAGCTACTTTCTGAGTTTTTCTGTGTGATTTTTGAGTTTTATGGCTAATTTTTGAATTTTTCTGGCTAAATTTTGGGTTTTTCTGGCTAATTTTTGAGTTTTATTGCTAATTTTTGGGTTTGTCTGGCAAATTTTTGGGTTTTTCTGGCTAATTTTTGAGTTTTTCTGTCTAATTTCTGGGTTTTATGGCTAATTTTTGAGTTTTTCTGGCTAATTTTTGGGTTTTATGGCTAATTATTGAGATTTATTGGCTAATTTTCGAGTTTTCCTGGCTGAATTTTGGGTTTTTCTGGCTTATTTTTGGGTTTTATGGCTAATTTTTTTATTTTTTCTATCTTATTCTCTTTTCTGGCTAATTTCTGAGTTTCATGGCTAATTTTTGAGTTTTTTTGGCTAATTTTTGGGTTTTTCCAGCTGATTTTTGAGATTTTCGGGCTAATTTTTGGGTTTTATGACTAATTTTCGAGTTTTTTTAGCTACTTTCTGAGTTTTTCTGTGTGATTTTTGAGTTTTATGGCTAACTTTTGAGTTTTTCTGGCTGAATTTTGGGTTTTTCTGGCTAATTTTTGGGTTTTATTGCTAATTTTTGGGTTTGTCTGGCAAATTTTTGGGTTTTTCTGGCTAATTTCTGTGTTTTATGGCTAATTTTTGAGAGTTTTTGGCTAGTTTTTGAGTTTTTCTTGCTAAATATCGGGTTTTTCTGGCTAATTTTTGGGTTTTATTGCTAGTTTTTGAGATTTACTGGCTAATTTTTGAGTCTTTCTGGCTAAAGTTTGGGTTTTTCTAGCTTATTTTTGGGTTTTATGACTAATTTTCGAGTTTTCTTAGCTACTTTCTGAGTTTTTCTGTGCGATTTTTGAGTTTTATGGCTAATTTTTGGGTTTTTCTGGCTATAAAACCCAAATATTAGTTAGAAAAACTCAAAGATTAGCCATAAGAACACAAAAATTAGCCATAAAACCCATAAATCAGCCAGAAAACCCAAAATTTAGCTAGAAAAACTTTTTTGAGTCTTTATGGCTGATTTTTGAGTTTTTCTAGCTTTCTTTCGCGTTTTATAGCTAATTTTTGGGTTTTTATGGCTAATTTTTGGGTTTTATGGCTGATTTTTGAGTTTTTTTGGTTAATTTTTGGGTTTTTCTAGCTAATTTTTGAGTTTTTCTGGCTAATTTTTGGGTTTTATGACTAATTTTTGAGATTTATTGGCTAATTTTTGAGTTTTCCTGGCTGAATTTTGGGTTTTTCTGGCTAATTTTTGGGTTTTTCTAGCTTATTTTTGGGTTTTATGGCTAATTTTTGAGTTTTTCTGGCTAATTTTTGGGTTTCATGGCTAATTTTTGAGTTTTTTTGGTTAATTTTTGGGTTTTTCTAGCTTATTTTTGGGTTTTGTGACTAATTTTCGAGTTTTCTTAGCTACTTTCTGAGTTTTTCTGTGCGATTTTTGAGTTTTATGGCTAATTTTTGGGTTTTTCTGGCTATAAAACCCAAATATTAGTTAGAAAAACTCAAAGATTAGCCATAAGAACACAAAAATTAGCCATAAAACCCATAAATTAGCCAGAAAACCCAAAATTTAGCTAGAAAAACTTTTTTGAGTCTTTATGGCTGATTTTTTAGTTTTTCTAGCTATCTTTCGCGTTTTATAGCTAATTTTTGGGTTTTTATGGCTAATTTTTGGGTTTTATAGCTGATTTTTCAGTTTTTTTGGTTAATTTTTGGGTTTTTCTAGCTAATTTTTGAGTTTTTCTGGCTAATTTTTGGGTTTTATGGCTATATTTTGGGTTTTCTGGCTATTTTTTAAGAGTTTTTGGCTAATTTTTGAGTTTTTCTGGCTAAATTCCGGGTTTTTCTGGCTAATTTTTGGGTTTTTTTGGTTAATTTTTTGGTTTCATGGCTAATTTTTGAGTTTTTTTGGCTAATTTTTGGGTTTTTCTAGCTAATTTTTGAGTTTTTCTGTCTAATTTCTGGGTTTTATGGCTAATTTTTGAGTTTTTCTGGCTAATTTTTGGGTTTAATGGCTAATTATTGAGATTTATTGGCTAATTTTCGAGTTTTCCTGGCTGAATTTTGGGTTTTTCTGGCTTATTTTTGGGTTTTATGGCTAATTTTTTTATTTTTTCTATCTTATTCTCTTTTCTGGCTAATTTCTGAGTTTCCTGGCTAATCTTTGAGTTTTTTGGCTAATTTTTGGGTTTTTCCAGCTGATTTTTGAGATTTTCTGGCTAATTTTCGGGTTTTATGACTAATTTTCGATTTTTTTTAGCTACTTTCTGAGTTTTTCTGTGTGATTTTTGAGTTTTATGGCTAATTTTTGAGTTTTTCTGGCTAAATTTTGGGTTTTTCTGGCTAATTTTTGGGTTTTATGGCTAATTTTTGGGTTTTTTGGCTATTTTTTAAGAGTTTTTGGCTAATTTTTGAGTTTTTCTGGCTAAATTCCGGGTTTTTCTGGCTAATTTTTGGGTTTTCATGGCTAATTTTTGGGTTTCATGGCTAATTTTTGAGTTTTTTTGGTTAATTTTTGGGTTTTTCCAGCTGATTTTTGAGATTTTCTGGCTAATTTTTGGAATTTATGACTAATTTTCGAGTTTTTTTAGCTACTTTCTGAGTTTTTCTGTGTGATTTTTGAGTTTTATGGCTAATTTTTGAATTTTTCTGGCTAAATTTTGGGTTTTTCTGGCTAATTTTTGAGTTTTATTGCTAATTTTTGGGTTTGTCTGGCAAATTTTTGGGTTTTTCTGGCTAATTTTTGAGTTTTTCTGTCTAATTTCTGGGTTTTATGGCTAATTTTTGAGTTTTTCTGGCTAATTTTTGGGTTTTATGGCTAATTATTGAGATTTATTGGCTAATTTTCGAGTTTTCCTGGCTGAATTTTGGGTTTTTCTGGCTTATCTTTGGGTTTTATGGCTAATTTTTTTATTTTTTCTATCTTATTCTCTTTTCTGGCTAATTTTTGAGTTTTTTGACTAATTTTTGGGTTTTTCCAGCTGATTTTTGAGATTTTCTGGCTAATTTTCGGGTTTTATGACCAATTTTCGATTTTTTTTAGCTACTTTCTGAGTTTTTCTGTGTGATTTTTGAGTTTTATGGCTAATTTTTGAGTTTTTCTGGCTAATTTTTGAGTTTTTCTGGCTAAATTTTGGGTTTTTCTGGCTAATTTTTGGGTTTTATGGCTAATTTTTGGGTTTTTTGGCTATTTTTTAAGAGTTTTTGGCTAATTTTTGAGTTTTTCTGGCTAAATTCCGGGTTTTTCTGGCTAATTTTTGGGTTTTCATGGCTAATTTTTGGGTTTCATGGCTAATTTTTGAGTTTTTTTGGTTAATTTTTGGGTTTTTCCAGCTGATTTTTGAGAATTTCTGGCTAATTTTTGGAATTTATGACTAATTTTCGAGTTTTTTTAGCTACTTTCTGAGTTTTTCTGTGTGATTTTTGAGTTTTATGGCTAATTTTTGAAATTTTCTGGCTAAATTTTGGGTTTTTCGGGCTAATTTTTGGGTTTTATTGCTAATTTTTGGGTTTGTCTGGCAAATTTTTGGGTTTTTCTGGCTAATTTCTGGGTTTTATGGCTATTTTTTGAGAGTTTTTGGCTAATATTCGAGTTTTTCTGGCTAAATTCCGGGTTTTTCTGGCTAATTTTTGGGTTTTTATGGCTAATTTTTGGGTTTCATGGCCAATTTTTTAGTTTTTTTGGTTAATTTTTGGGTTTTTCTAGCTAATTTTTGAGTTTTTCTGGCTAATTTTTGGGTTTTATGACTAGTTTTTGAGATTTATTGGCTAATTTTTGAGTTTTCCTGGTTGAATTTTGGGTTTTTCTGGCTAATTTTTGAGTTTTTCTAGCTTATTTTTGGGTTGTTCTGGCTAATTTATGGGTTTCATGGCTAATTTTTGAGTTTTTTTGGTTAATTTTTGGGTTTTTCTAGGTAATTTTTGAGTTTTTCTGGCTAACTTTCGGGTTTTTCTGGCTAATTTTTGGGTTTTATGCCTAATTTTTGGGTTTTCTGGCTATTTTTTAAGAGTTTTTGGCTAATTTTTGAGTTTTTCTGGCTAAATTCCGGGTTTTTCTGGCTAATTTTCGGGTTTTCATGGCTAATTTTTGGGTTTCATGGCTACTTTTTGAGATTTATTGGCTAATTTTTGAGTTTTCCTGGCTAAATTTTGGGTTTTTCTGGCAAATTTCTGGGCTTTATGGCTAATTTTTTTTATTTTTTCTATCTTATTTTTTTTTCTGGCTAATTTCTGAGTTTCATGGCTAATTTTTGAGTTTTTTTGGTTAATTTTTGGGTTTTTCTGGCTAATTTTTGTGTTTTATGACTAATTTTTGAGATTTATTGGCTAATTTTTGAGTTTTCCTGGCTGAATTTTGGGTTTTCCTGGCTAATTTTTGGGTTTTTCTAGCTTATTTTTAAGTTTTATGACTAATTTTCGAGTTTTCTTAGCTACTTTCTGAGTTTTTCTGTGCGATTTTTGAGTTTTATGGCTAATTTTTGGGTTTTTCTGGCTATAAAACCCAAATATTAGTTAGAAAAACTCAAAGATTAGCCATAAGAACACAAAAATTAGCCATAAAACTCATAAATTAGCCAGAAAACCCAAAATTTAGCTAGAAAAACTTTTTTGAGTCTTTATGGCTGATTTTTGAGTTTTTCTAGCTATCTTTCGCGTTTTATAGCTAATTTTTGGGTTTTTATGGCTAATTTTTGGGTTTTATGACTGATTTTTCAGTTTTTTTGGTTAATTTTTGGGTTTTTCTAGCTAATTTTTGAGTTTTTCTGGCTAATTTTTGGGTTTTATGACTAATTTTTGAGATTTATTGGCTAATTTTTGAGTTTTCCTGGCTGAATTTTGGGTTTTCCTGGCTAATTTTTGGGTTTTTCTAGCTTATTTTTGGGTTTTATGACTAATTTTCGAGTTTTCTTAGCTACTTTCTGAGTTTTTCTGTGTGATTTTTGAGTTTTATGGCTAATTTTTGAGTTTTTCTGGCTAAATTTTGGGTTTTTCTGGCTAAATTTTGGGTTTTTCTGGCTAATTTTTGGGTTTTATGGCTAATTTTTGGGTTTTTTGGCTATTTTTTAAGAGTTTTTGGCTAATTTTTGAGTTTTTCTGGCTAAATTCCGGGTTTTTCTGGCTAATTTTTGGGTTTTCATGGCTAATTTTTGGGTTTCATGGCTAATTTTTGAGTTTTTTTGGTTAATTTTTGGGTTTTTCCAGCTGATTTTTGAGATTTTCTGGCTAATTTTTGGAATTTATGACTAATTTTCGAGTTTTTTTAGCTACTTTCTGAGTTTTTCTGTGTGATTTTTGAGTTTTATGGCTAATTTTTGAATTTTTCTGGCTAAATTTTGGGTTTTTCTGGCTAATTTTTGAGTTTTATTGCTAATTTTTGGGTTTGTCTGGCAAATTTTTGGGTTTTTCTGGCTAATTTTTGAGTTTTTCTGTCTAATTTCTGGGTTTTATGGCTAATTTTTGAGTTTTTCTGGCTAATTTTTGGGTTTTATGGCTAATTATTGAGATTTATTGGCTAATTTTCGAGTTTTCCTGGCTGAATTTTGGGTTTTTCTGGCTTATCTTTGGGTTTTATGGCTAATTTTTTTATTTTTTCTATCTTATTCTCTTTTCTGGCTAATTTTTGAGTTTTTTGACTAATTTTTGGGTTTTTCCAGCTGATTTTTGAGATTTTCTGGCTAATTTTCGGGTTTTATGACCAATTTTCGATTTTTTTTAGCTACTTTCTGAGTTTTTCTGTGTGATTTTTGAGTTTTATGGCTAATTTTTGAGTTTTTCTGGCTAATTTTTGAGTTTTTCTGGCTAAATTTTGGGTTTTTCTGGCTAATTTTTGGGTTTTATGGCTAATTTTTGGGTTTTTTGGCTATTTTTTAAGAGTTTTTGGCTAATTTTTGAGTTTTTCTGGCTAAATTCCGGGTTTTTCTGGCTAATTTTTGGGTTTTCATGGCTAATTTTTGGGTTTCATGGCTAATTTTTGAGTTTTTTTGGTTAATTTTTGGGTTTTTCCAGCTGATTTTTGAGAATTTCTGGCTAATTTTTGGAATTTATGACTAATTTTCGAGTTTTTTTAGCTACTTTCTGAGTTTTTCTGTGTGATTTTTGAGTTTTATGGCTAATTTTTGAAATTTTCTGGCTAAATTTTGGGTTTTTCGGGCTAATTTTTGGGTTTTATTGCTAATTTTTGGGTTTGTCTGGCAAATTTTTGGGTTTTTCTGGCTAATTTCTGGGTTTTATGGCTATTTTTTGAGAGTTTTTGGCTAATATTCGAGTTTTTCTGGCTAAATTCCGGGTTTTTCTGGCTAATTTTTGGGTTTTTATGGCTAATTTTTGGGTTTCATGGCCAATTTTTTAGTTTTTTTGGTTAATTTTTGGGTTTTTCTAGCTAATTTTTGAGTTTTTCTGGCTAATTTTTGGGTTTTATGACTAGTTTTTGAGATTTATTGGCTAATTTTTGAGTTTTCCTGGTTGAATTTTGGGTTTTTCTGGCTAATTTTTGAGTTTTTCTAGCTTATTTTTGGGTTGTTCTGGCTAATTTATGGGTTTCATGGCTAATTTTTGAGTTTTTTTGGTTAATTTTTGGGTTTTTCTAGGTAATTTTTGAGTTTTTCTGGCTAACTTTCGGGTTTTTCTGGCTAATTTTTGGGTTTTATGGCTAATTTTTGGGTTTTCTGGCTATTTTTTAAGAGTTTTTGGCTAATTTTTGAGTTTTTCTGGCTAAATTCCGGGTTTTTCTGGCTAATTTTCGGGTTTTCATGGCTAATTTTTGGGTTTCATGGCTACTTTTTGAGATTTATTGGCTAATTTTTGAGTTTTCCTGGCTAAATTTTGGGTTTTTCTGGCAAATTTCTGGGCTTTATGGCTAATTTTTTTTATTTTTTCTATCTTATTTTTTTTTCTGGCTAATTTCTGAGTTTCATGGCTAATTTTTGAGTTTTTTTGGTTAATTTTTGGGTTTTTCTGGCTAATTTTTGTGTTTTATGACTAATTTTTGAGATTTATTGGCTAATTTTTGAGTTTTCCTGGCTGAATTTTGGGTTTTCCTGGCTAATTTTTGGGTTTTTCTAGCTTATTTTTAAGTTTTATGACTAATTTTCGAGTTTTCTTAGCTACTTTCTGAGTTTTTCTGTGCGATTTTTGAGTTTTATGGCTAATTTTTGGGTTTTTCTGGCTATAAAACCCAAATATTAGTTAGAAAAACTCAAAGATTAGCCATAAGAACACAAAAATTAGCCATAAAACTCATAAATTAGCCAGAAAACCCAAAATTTAGCTAGAAAAACTTTTTTGAGTCTTTATGGCTGATTTTTGAGTTTTTCTAGCTATCTTTCGCGTTTTATAGCTAATTTTTGGGTTTTTATGGCTAATTTTTGGGTTTTATGACTGATTTTTCAGTTTTTTTGGTTAATTTTTGGGTTTTTCTAGCTAATTTTTGAGTTTTTCTGGCTAATTTTTGGGTTTCATGACTAATTTTTGAGATTTATTGGCTAATTTTTGAGTTTTCCTGGCTGAATTTTGGGTTTTCCTGGCTAATTTTTGGGTTTTTCTAGCTTATTTTTGGGTTTTATGACTAATTTTCGAGTTTTCTTAGCTACTTTCTGAGTTTTTCTGTGTGATTTTTGAGTTTTATGGCTAATTTTTGAGTTTTTCTGGCTAAATTTTGGGTTTTTCTGGCTAATTTTTGGGTTTGTCTGGCAAATTTTTGGGTTTTTCTGGCTAATTTCTGGGTTTTATGGCCAATTTTTGAGAGTGTTTGGCTAATTTTTGGGTTTTTCTTGCTAACTTTCGGGTTTTTCTGGATAATTTTTGGGTTTTATGGCTAATTTTTGGGTTTTCTGGCTATTTTTTAAGAGTTTTTGGCTAATTTTTGAGTTTTTCTGGCTAAATTCCGGGTTTTTCTGGCTAATTTTTGGGTTTTCATGGCTAATTTTTGGGTTTCATGGCTACTTTTTGAGATTTATTGGCTAATTTTTGAGTTTTCCTGGCTGAATTTTGGGTTTTTCTGGCAAATTTTTGGGCTTTATGGCTAATTTTTTTATTTTTTCTATCTTATTTATTTTTCTGGCTAATTTCTGAGTTTCATGGCTAATTTTTGAGTTTTTTTGGCTAATTTTTGGGTTTTTCCAGCTGATTTTTGAGATTTTCTGGCTAATTTTTGGGTTTTATGACTAATTTTCGAGTTTTTTTAGCTACTTTCTGAGTTTTTCTGTGTGATTTTTGAGTTTTATGGCTAACTTTTGAGTTTTTCTGGCTGAATTTTGGGTTTTTCTGGCTAATTTTTGGGTTTCATTGCTAATTTTTGGGTTTGTCTGGCAAATTTTTGGGTTTTTCTGGCTAATTTCTGGGTTTTATGGCTAAATTTTGGGTTTTTCTGGCTAATTTTTGGGTTTTATGGCCATATTTTGGGTTTTCTGGCTATTTTTTAAGAGTTTCTGGCTAATTTTTGAGTTTTTCTGGCTAATTTTTGGGTTTTATGGCTAATTTTTTTATTTTTTCTAGCTTATTTTTTTTTCTGGCTGATTTTTGGGTTTCATGGCTAATTTTTGAGTTTTTTTTGCTAATTTTTGGGTTTTTCTAGCTAGTTTTTGAGTTTTTCTGGCTAATATTTGGGTTTCATGACCAATTTTCGAGTTTTCCCAGCTAATTTTTGAGTTTTTCTGTCTAATTTCTGGGTTTTATGGCTAATTTTTGGGTTTTTCTAGCTAATTTTTGGTTTTTATGGCTAATTTTTGAGATTTATCGACTAATTTTTGGGTTTTATGGCTAATTTTTTTATTTTTCCTAGCTTATTTTTATTTTCTGGCTAATTTTTGGGTTTCATGGCTAATTTTTGAGTTTTTTTGGCTAATTTTTGGGTTTTTCTAGCTAATTTTTGAGTTTTTCTGGCTAATTTTTTGGTTTTATGACCAATTTTCGAGTTTTTCCAGCTAATTTTTGAGTTTTTCTGTCTAATTTCTGGGTTTTTCTGACAATTTTTGGGTTTTTGTGGCTAATTTCTGAGTTTTCCTAGCTAATTTTTGAGTTTTTCTAGCTGAATTTTGGGTTTTTCCGGCAAATTTTTGGGCTTTATGGCTAATTTTTTTATTTTTTCTCTAATTTTTTTTTCTGGCTAATTTCTGAGTTTCATGGCTAATTTTTGAGTTTTTTTGGCTAATTTTTGGGTTTTTCCAGCTGATTTTTGAGATTTTCTGGCTAATTTTTGGGTTTTATGACTAATTTTCGAGTTTTTTAGCTACTTTCTGAGTTTTTCTGTGTGATTTTTGAGTTTTATGGCTGATTTTTGAGTCTTTCTGGCTAAATTTTGGGTTTTTCTGGCTAATTTTTGGGTTTTCCTAGCTTATTTTTGGGTTTTATGGCTAATTTTTGAGTTTTTCTGGCTAAATTTTGGGTTTTTCTGGCTAATTTTTGGGTTTCATGGCTAATTTTTGAGTTTTTTTGGTTAATTTTTGGGTTTTTCTAGCTAATTTTTGGGTTTTATGACTAATTTTCGAGTTTTTCTAGCTAATTTTTGAGATTTTCTAGCTGAATTTTGGCTAATTTTTGAGATTTACTGGCTAATTTTTGAGTCTTTCTGGCTAAATTTTGGGTTTTTCTGGCTAATTTTTGGGTTTTTCTAGCTTATGTTTGGGTTTTATGGCTAATTTTTGAGTTTTTCTGGCTAAATTTTGGGTTTTTCTGGCTAATTTTTGGGTTTCATGGCTAATTTTTGAGTTTTTTTGGTTAATTTTTGGGTTTTTCTAGCTAATTTTTGAGTTTTTCTGGCTAATTTTTGGGTTATATGACTAATTTTCGAGTTTTTCCAGCTAATTTTTGAGTTTTTTTGTCTAATTTCTGGGTTTTATGGCTAATTTTTGGGTTTTTCTGGCAATTTTTGGGTTTTTGTGGCTAATTTCTGAGTTTTCCTAGCTAATTTTCGAGTTTTTCTAGCTGAATTTTGGGTTTTTCTGGCATCTTATTTTTTTTTCTGGCTAATTTCTGAGTTTCATGGCTAATTTTCGAGTTTTTTTGGCTAATTTTTGGGTTTTTCCAGCTGATTTTTGAGATTTTCTGGCTAATTTTTGGAATTTATGACTAATTTTCGAGTTTTTTTAGCTACTTTCTGAGTTTTTCTGTGTGATTTTTGAGTTTTATGGCTAATTTTTGAATTTTTCTGGCTAAATTTTGGGTTTTTCTGGCTAATTTTTGGGTTTTATTGCTAATTTTTGGGTTTGTCTGGCAAATTTTTGGGTTTTTCTGGCTAATTTCTGGGTTTTATGGCTAATTTTTGAGAGTTTTTGGCTAATTTTTGAGTTTTTCTTGCTAAATTTCGGGTTTTTCTGGCTAATTTTTGGGTTTTATGGCTAATTTTTGAGATTTACTGGCTAATTTTTGAGAGTTTTTGGCTAATTTTTGAGTTTTTCTTGCTAAATTTCGGGTTTTTCTGGCTAATTTTTGGGTATAATGGCTAATTTTTGAGTCTTTCTGGCTAAATTTTGGGTTTTTCTGGCTAATTTTTGGGTTTTATGGCCATATTTTGGGTTTTCCGGCTATTTTTTAAGAGTTTTTGGCTAATTTTTGAGTTTTTCTGGCTAAATTCCGGGTTTTTCTGGCTAATTTTTGGGTTTTATGGCTAATTTTTTTATTTTTTCTAGCTTATTTTTTTTTCTGGCTGATTTTTGGGTTTCATGGCTAATTTTTGAGTTTTTTTTGCTAATTTTTGGGTTTTTCTAGCTAGTTTTTGAGTTTTTCTGGCTAATTTTTGGGTTTCATGACCAATTTTCGAGTTTTCCCAGCTAATTTTTGAGTTTTTCTGTCCAATTTCTGGGTTTTATGGCTAATTTTTGGGTTTTTCTGGCTAATTTTTGGTTTTTATGGCTAATTTTTGAGATTTATTGACTAATTTTTGGGTTTTATGGCTAATTTTTTTATTTTTCCTAGCTTATTTTTTTTTCTGGCTAATTTTTGGGTTTCATGGCTAATTTTTGAGTTTTTTTGGCTAATTTTTGGGTTTTTCTAGCTAATTTTTGAGTTTTTCTGGCTAATTTTTGGGTTTCATGACCAATTTTCGAGTTTTTCCAGCTAATTTTCAAGTTTTTCTGTCTACTTTCTGGGTTTTTCTGACAATTTTTGGGTTTTTGTGGCTAATTTCTGAGTTTTCCTAGCTAATTTTTGAGTTTTTCTAGCTGAATTTTGGGTTTTTCCGGCAAATTTTTGGGCTTTATGGCTAATTTTTTTATTTTTTCTCTAATTTTTTTTTCTGGCTAATTTCTGAGTTTCATGGCTAATTTTTGAGTTTTTTTGGCTAATTTTTGGGTTTTTCCAGCTGATTTTTGAGATTTTCTGGCTAATTTTTAAGTTTTATGACTAATTTTCGAGTTTTTTAGCTACTTTCTGAGTTTTTCTGTGTGATTTTTGAGTTTTATGGCTGATTTTTGAGTCTTTCTGGCTAAATTTTGGGTTTTTCTGGCTAATTTTTGGGTTTTCCTAGCTTATTTTTGGGTTTTATGGCTAATTTTCGAGTCTTTCTGGCTAAATTTTGGGATTTTTCTGGCTAATTTTTGGGTTTCATGGCTAATTTTTGAGTTTTTTTGGTTAATTTTTGGGTTTTTCTAGCTAATTTTTGAGTTTTTCTGGCTAATTTTTGGGTTTTATGACTAATTTTCGAGTTTTTCTAGCTAATTTTTGAGTTTTTCTAGCTGAATTTTGGGTTTTTCTGGCTAATTTTTGGGTTTTATGGCTAATTTTTGAGATTTACTGGCTAATTTTTGAGTCTTTCTGGCTGAATTTTGGGTTTTTCTGGCTAGATTTTGGGTTTTTCTAGCTTATGTTTGGGTTTTATGGCTAATTTTTGAGTTTTTCTGGCTAAATTTTGGGTTTTTCTGGCTAATTTTTGGGTTTCATGGCTAATTTATGAGTTTTTTTGGTTAATTTTTGGGTTTTTCTAGCTAATTTTTGAGTTTTTCTGGCTAATTTTTGGGTTATATGACTAATTTTCGAGTTTTTCCAGCTAATTTTTGAGTTTTTTTGTCTAATTTCTGGGTTTTATGGCTAATTTTTGGGTTTTTCTGACAATTTTTGGGTTTTTGTGGCTAATTTCTGAGTTTTCCTAGCTAATTTTCGAGTTTTTCTAGCTGAATTTTGGGTTTTTCTGGCTAATTTTTGGGTTTTATGGCTAATTTTTGAGATTTACTGGCTAATTTTTGAGTCTTTCTGGCTAAATTTTGGGTTTTTCTGGCTAATTTTTGGGTTTTTCTAGCTTATGTTTGGGTTTTATGGCTAATTTTTGAGTTTTTCTGGCTAAATTTTGGGTTTTTCTGGCTAATTTTTGGGTTTTATGACTAATTTTCGAGTTTTTCTAGCTAATTTTTGAGTTTTTCTAGCTGAATTTTGGGTTTTTCTGGCTAATTTTTGGGTTTTATGGCTAATTTTTGAGATTTACTGGCTAATTTTTGAGTCTTTCTGGCTAAATTTTGGGTTTTTCTGGCTAATTTTTGGGTTTTTCTAGCTTATGTTTGGGTTTTATGGCTAATTTTTGAGTTTTTCTGGCTAAATTTTGGGTTTTTCTGGCTAATTTTTGGGTTTTATGGCTAATTTTTGAGATTTACTGGCTAATTTTTGAGTCTTTCTGGCTAAATTTTGGGTTTTTCTGGCTAATTTTTGGTTTTTTCTAGCTTATGTTTGGGTTTTATGGCTAATTTTTGAGTTTTTCTGGCTAAATTTTGGGTTTTTCTGGCTAATTTTTGGGTTTTATGACTAATTTTCGAGTTTTTCTAGCTAATTTTTGAGTTTTTCTAGCTGAATTTTGGGTTTTTCTGGCTAATTTTTGGGTTTTATGGCTAATTTTTGAGATTTACTGGCTAATTTTTGAGTCTTTCTGGCTAAATTTTGGGTTTTTCTGGCTAATTTTTGGGTTTTATGACTAATTTTCGAGTTTTTCTAGCTAATTTTTGAGTTTTTCTAGCTGAGTTTTGGGTTTTTCTGGCTAATTTTTGGGTTTTATGGCTAATTTTTGAGATTTACTGGCTAATTTTTGAGTCTTTCTGGCTAAATTTTGGGTTTTTCTGGCTAATTTTTGGGTTTTTCTAGCTTATGTTTGGGTTTTATGGCTAATTTTTGAGTTTTTCTGGCTAAATTTTGGGTTTTTCTGGCTAATTTTTGGGTTTCATGGCTAATTTATGAGTTTTTTTGGTTAATTTTTGGGTTTTTCTAGCTAATTTTTGAGTTTTTCTGGCTAATTTTTGGGTTATATGACTAATTTTCGAGTTTTTCCAGCTAATTTTTGAGTTTTTTTGTCTAATTTCTGGGTTTTATGGCTAATTTTTGGGTTTTTCTGACAATTTTTGGGTTTTTGTGGCTAATTTCTGAGTTTTCCTAGCTAATTTTCGAGTTTTTCTAGCTGAATTTTGGGTTTTTCTGGCTAATTTTTGGGTTTTATGGCTAATTTTTGAGATATACTGGCTAATTTTTGAGTCTTTCTGGCTAAATTTTGGGTTTTTCTGGCTAATTTTTGGGTTTTTCTAGCTTATGTTTGGGTTTTATGGCTAATTTTTGTGTTTTTCTGGCTAAATTTTGGGTTTTTCTGGCTAATTTTTGGGTTTTATGACTAATTTTCGAGTTTTTCTAGCTAATTTTTGAGTTTTTCTAGCTGAATTTTGGGTTTTTCTGGCTAATTTTTGGGTTTTATGGCTAATTTTTGAGATTTACTGGCTAATTTTTGAGTCTTTCTGGCTAAATTTTGGGTTTTTCTGGCTAATTTTTGGGTTTTTCTAGCTTATGTTTGGGTTTTTTGGCTAATTTTTGAGTTTTTCTGGCAAAATTTTGGGTTTTTCTGGCTAATTTTTGGGTTTCATGGCTAATTTTTGAGTTTTTTTGGTTAATTTTTGGGTTTTTCTAGCTAATTTTTGAGTTTTTCTGGCTAATTTTTGGGTTATATGACTAATTTTCGAGTTTTTCCAGCTAATTTTTGAGTTTTTTTGTCTAATTTCTGGGTTTTATGGCTAATTTTTGGGTTTTTCTGACAATTTTTGGGTTTTTGTGGCTAATTTCTGAGTTTTCCTAGCTAATTTTCGAGTTTTTCTAGCTGAATTTTGGGTTTTTCTGGCATCTTATTTTTTTTTCTGGCTAATTTCTGAGTTTCATGGCTAATTTTCGAGTTTTTTTGGCTAATTTTTGGGTTTTTCCAGCTGATTTTTGAGATTTTCTAGCTAATTTTTGGAATTTATGACTAATTTTCGAGTTTTTTTAGCTACTTTCTGAGTTTTTCTGTGTGATTTTTGAGTTTTATGGCTAATTTTTGAATTTTTCTGGCTAAATTTTGGGTTTTTCTGGCTAATTTTTGGGTTTTATTGCTAATTTTTGGGTTTGTCTGGCAAATTTTTGGGTTTTTCTGGCTAATTTCTGGGTTTTATGGCTAATTTTTGAGAGTTTTTGGCTAATTTTTGAGTTTTTCTTGCTAAATTTCGGGTTTTTCTGGCTAATTTTTGGGTTTTATGGCTAATTTTTGAGATTTACTGGCTAATTTTTGAGAGTTTTTGGCTAATTTTTGAGTTTTTCTTGCTAAATTTCGGGTTTTTCTGGCTAATTTTTGGGTATAATGGCTAATTTTTGAGTCTTTCTGGCTAAATTTTGGGTTTTTCTGGCTAATTTTTGGGTTTTATGGCCATATTTTGGGTTTTCTGGCTATTTTTTAAGAGTTTTTGGCTAATTTTTGAGTTTTTCTGGCTAAATTCCGGGTTTTTCTGGCTAATTTTTGGGTTTTATGGCTAATTTTTTTATTTTTTCTAGCTTATTTTTTTTTCTGGCTGATTTTTGGGTTTCATGGCTAATTTTTGAGTTTTTTTTGCTAATTTTTGGGTTTTTCTAGCTAGTTTTTGAGTTTTTCTGGCTAATTTTTGGGTTTCATGACCAATTTTCGAGTTTTCCCAGCTAATTTTTGAGTTTTTCTGTCTAATTTCTGGGTTTTATGGCTAATTTTTGGGTTTTTCTGGCTAATTTTTGGTTTTTATGGCTAATTTTTGAGATTTATTGACTAATTTTTGGGTTTTATGGCTAATTTTTTTATTTTTCCTAGCTTATTTTTTTTTCTGGCTAATTTTTGGGTTTCATGGCTAATTTTTGAGTTTTTTTGGCTAATTTTTGGGTTTTTCTAGCTAATTTTTGAGTTTTTCTGGCTAATTTTTGGGTTTCATGACCAATTTTCGAGTTTTTCCAGCTAATTTTCAAGTTTTTCTGTCTAATTTCTGGGTTTTTCTGACAATTTTTGGGTTTTTGTGGCTAATTTCTGAGTTTTCCTAGCTAATTTTTGAGTTTTTCTAGCTGAATTTTGGGTTTTTCCGGCAAATTTTTGGGCTTTATGGCTAATTTTTTTATTTTTTCTCTAATTTTTTTTTCTGGCTAATTTCTGAGTTTCATGGCTAATTTTTGAGTTTTTTTGGCTAATTTTTGGGTTTTTCCAGCTGATTTTTGAGATTTTCTGGCTAATTTTTGGGTTTTATGACTAATTTTCGAGTTTTTTAGCTACTTTCTGAGTTTTTCTGTGTGATTTTTGAGTTTTATGGCTGATTTTTGAGTCTTTCTGGCTAAATTTTGGGTTTTTCTGGCTAATTTTTGGGTTTTCCTAGCTTATTTTTGGGTTTTATGGCTAATTTTCGAGTTTTTCTGGCTAAATTTTGGGATTTTTCTGGCTAATTTTTGGGTTTCATGGCTAATTTTTGAGTTTTTTTGGTTAATTTTTGGGTTTTTCTAGCTAATTTTTGAGTTTTTCTGGCTAATTTTTGGGTTTTATGACTAATTTTCGAGTTTTTCTAGCTAATTTTTGAGTTTTTCTAGCTGAATTTTGGGTTTTTCTGGCTAATTTTTGGGTTTTATGGCTAATTTTTGAGATTTACTGGCTAATTTTTGAGTCTTTCTGGCTAAATTTTGGGTTTTTCTGGCTAATTTTTGGGTTTTTCTAGCTTATGTTTGGGTTTTATGGCTAATTTTTGAGTTTTTCTGGCTAAATTTTGGGTTTTTCTGGCTAATTTTTGGGTTTCATGGCTAATTTATGAGTTTTTTTGGTTAATTTTTGGGTTTTTCTAGCTAATTTTTGAGTTTTTCTGGCTAATTTTTGGGTTATATGACTAATTTTCGAGTTTTTCCAGCTAATTTTTGAGTTTTTTTGTCTAATTTCTGGGTTTTATGGCTAATTTTTGGGTTTTTCTGACAATTTTTGGGTTTTTGTGGCTAATTTCTGAGTTTTCCTAGCTAATTTTCGAGTTTTTCTAGCTGAATTTTGGGTTTTTCTGGCATCTTATTTTTTTTTCTGGCTAATTTCTGAGTTTCATGGCTAATTTCCGAGTTTTTTTGGCTAATTTTTGGGTTTTTCCAGCTGATTTTTGAGATTTTCTGGCTAATTTTTGGAATTTATGACTAATTTTCGAGTTTTTTTAGCTACTTTCTTAGTTTTTCTGTGTGATTTTTGAGTTTTATGGCTAATTTTTGAATTTTTCTGGCTAAATTTTGGGTTTTTCTGGCTAATTTTTGGGTTTGTCTGGCAAATTTTTGGGTTTTATGGCTAATTTTTGAGAGTTTTTGGCTAATTTTTGAGTTTTTCTTGCTAAATTTCGGGTTTTTCTGGCTAATTTTTGGGTTTTATGGCTAATTTTTGAGATTTACTGGCTAATTTTTGAGTCTTTCTGGCTAAATTTTGGGTTTTTCTGGCTAATTTTTGGGTTTTATGGCTAATTTTTGGGTTTTCTGGCTATTGTTTAAGAGTTTTTGGCTAATTTTTGAGTTTTTCTGGCTAAATTCCGGGTTTTTCTGGCTAGTTTTTGGGTTTTATGACTAATTTTTGGGTTTTATGGCTAATTTTTCATTTTTTCTAGCTTATTTTTTTTTCTGGCTAATTTTTGGTTTCATGGCTAATTTTTGAGTTTTTTTGGCTAATTTTTGGGTTTTTCTAGCTAATTTTTGAGTTTTTCGTTCTAATTTCTGGGTTTTATGGCTAATTTTTGAGTTTTTCTGGCTAATTTTTGGGTTTTATGGCTAATTATTGAGATTTATTGGCTAATTTTCGAGTTTTCCTGGCTGAATTTTGGGTTTTTCTGTCTTATTTTTGGGTTTTATGGCTAATATTTTTATTTTTTCTATCTTATTCTCTTTTCTGGCTAATTTCTGAGTTTCATGGCTAATTTTTGAGTTTTTTGGCTAATTTTTGGGTTTTTCCAGCTGATTTTTGAGATTTTCTGGCTAATTTTCGGGTTTTATGACTAATTTTCGAGTTTTTTTAGCTACTTTCTGAGTTTTTCTGTGTGATTTTTGAGTTTTATGGCTAATTTTTGAGTTTTTCTGGCTAAATTTTGGGTTTTTCTGGCTAATTTTTGGGTTTTATGGCTAATTTTTGGGTTTTTTGGCTATTTTTTAAGAGTTTTTGGCTAATTTTTGAGTTTTTCTGGCTAAATTCCGGGTTTTTCTGGCTAATTTTTGGGTTTTCATGGCTAATTTTTGGGTTTCATGGCTAATTTTTGAGTTTTTTTGGTTAATTTTTGGGTTTTTCTGGCTAATTTTTGGGTTTTATTGCTAATTTTTGGGTTTGTCTGGCAAATTTTTGGGTTTTTCTGGCTAATTTCTGGGTTTTATGGCTATTTTTTGAGAGTTTTTGGCTAATATTTGAGTTTTTCTGGCTAAATTCCGGGTTTTTCTGGCTAATTTTTGGGTTTTTATGGCTAATTTTTGGGTTTCATGGCTAATTTTTGAGTTTTTTTGGTTAATTTTTGGGTTTTTCTAGCTAATTTTTGAGTTTTTCTGGCTAATTTTTGGGTTTTATGACTAATTTTTGAGATTTATTGGCTAATTTTTGAGTTTTCCTGGCTGAATTTTGGGTTTTTCTGGCTAATTTTTGAGTTTTTCTAGCTTATTTTTGTGTTTTTCTGGCTAATTTATGGGTTTCATGGCTAATTTTTGAGTTTTTTTGGTTAATTTTTGGGTTTTTCTAGCTAATTTTTGAGTTTTTCTGGCTAACTTTCGGGTTTTTCTGGCTAATTTTTGGGTTTTATGGCTAATTTTTGGGTTTTCTGGCTATTTTTTAAGAGTTTTTGGCTAATTTTTGAGTTTTTCTGGCTAAATTCCGGGTTTTTCTGGCTAATTTTCGGGTTTTCATGGCTAATTTTTGGGTTTCATGGCTACTTTTTGAGATTTATTGGCTAATTTTTGAGTTTTCCTGGCTGAATTTTGGGTTTTTCTGGCAAATTTCGGGGCTTTATGGCTAATTCTTTTATTTTTTCTATCTTATTTTTTTTTTCTGGCTAATTTCTGAGTTTCATGGCTAATTTTTGAGTTTTTTTGGTTAATTTTTGGGTTTTTCTGGCTAATTTTTGGGTTTTATGGCTAATTTTTGAGATTTATTGACTAATTTTTGGGTTTTATTGCTAATTTTTGGGTTTGTCTGGCAAATTTTTGGGTTTTTCTGGCTAAATTCTGGGTTTTATGGCTAATTTTTGAGAGTTTTTGGCTAATTTTTGAATTTTTCTTGCTAAATTTCGGGTTTTTCTGGCTAATTTTTGGGTTTTATGGCTAATGTTTGAGATTTATTGGCTAATTTTTGAGTTTTTCTGGCTAATTTTTGAGTCTTCCTGGCTTTGAGTTTTTCTGGCTAATTTTTGGGTTTCATGACCAATTTTCGAGTTTTTCCAGCTAATTTTTGAGTTTTTCTTTCTAATTTCTAGGTTTTATGGCTAATTTTTGGGTTTTTCTGGCTAATTTTTGGGTTTTATGGCTAATTTTTGAGAGTTTTTGGCTAATTTTTGAATTTTTCTTGCTAAAATTCGGGTTTTTCTGGCTAATTTTTGGGTATAATGGCTAATTTTTGAGTCTTTCTGGCTAAATTTTGGGTTTTTCTGGCTAATTTTTGGGTTTTATGGCCATATTTTGGGTTTTCTGGCTATTTTTTAAGAGTTTTTGGCTAATTTTTGAGTTTTTCTGGCTAAATTCCGGGTTTTTCTGGCTAATTTTTGGGTTTTATGGCTAATTTTTTTATTTTTTCTAGCTTATTTTTTTTTCTGGCTGATTTTTGGGTTTCATGGCTAATTTTTGAGTTTTTTTTGCTAATTTTTGGGTTTTTCTAGCTAGTTTTTGAGTTTTTCTGGCTAATTTTTGGGTTTCATGACCAATTTTCGAGTTTTCCCAGCTAATTTTTGAGTTTTTCTGTCTAATTTCTGGGTTTTATGGCTAATTTTTGGGTTTTTCTGGCTAATTTCTGGTTTTTATGGCTAATTTTTGAGATTTATTGACTAATTTTTGGGTTTTATGGCTAATTTTTTTATTTTTCCTAGCTTATTTTTTTTTCTGGCTAATTTTTGGGTTTCATGGCTAATTTTTGAGTTTTTTTGGCTAATTTTTGGGTTTTTCTAGCTAATTTTTGAGTTTTCTGGCTAATTTTTGGGTTTCATGACCAATTTTCGAGTTTTTCCAGCTAATTTTCAAGTTTTTCTGTCTAATTTCTGGGTTTTTCTGACAATTTTTGGGTTTTTGTGGCTAATTTCTGAGTTTTCCTAGCTAATTTTTGAGTTTTTCTAGCTGAATTTTGGGTTTTTCCGGCAAATTTTTGGGCTTTATGGCTAATTTTTTTATTTTTTCTCTAATTTTTTTTTCTGGCTAATTTCTGAGTTTCATGGCTAATTTTTGAGTTTTTTTGGCTAATTTTTGGGTTTTTCCAGCTGATTTTTGAGATTTTCTGGCTAATTTTTGGGTTTTATGACTAATTTTCGAGTTTTTTAGCTACTTTCTGAGTTTTTCTGTGTGATTTTTGAGTTTTATGGCTGATTTTTGAGTCTTTCTGGCTAAATTTTGGGTTTTTCTGGCTAATTTTTGGGTTTTCCTAGCTTATTTTTGGGTTTTATGGCTAATTTTCGAGTTTTTCTGGCTAAATTTTGGGATTTTTCTGGCTAATTTTTGGGTTTCATGGCTAATTTTTGAGTTTTTTTGGTTAATTTTTGGGTTTTTCTAGCTAATTTTTGAGTTTTTCTGGCTAATTTTTGGGTTTTATGACTAATTTTCGAGTTTTTCTAGCTAATTTTTGAGTTTTTCTAGCTGAATTTTGGGTTTTTCTGGCTAATTTTTGGGTTTTATGGCTAATTTTTGAGATTTACTGGCTAATTTTTGAGTCTTTCTGGCTAAATTTTGGGTTTTTCTGGCTAATTTTTGGGTTTTTCTAGCTTATGTTTGGGTTTTATGGCTAATTTTTGAGTTTTTCTGGCTAAATTTTGGGTTTTTCTGGCTAATTTTTGGGTTTCATGGCTGATTTATGAGTTTTTTTGGTTAATTTTTGGGTTTTTCTAGCTAATTTTTGAGTTTTTCTGGCTAATTTTTGGGTTATATGACTAATTTTCGAGTTTTTCCAGCTAATTTTTGAGTTTTTTTGTCTAATTTCTGGGTTTTATGGCTAATTTTTGGGTTTTTCTGACAATTTTTGGGTTTTTGTGGCTAATTTCTGAGTTTTCCTAGCTAATTTTCGAGTTTTTCTAGCTGAATTTTGGGTTTTTCTGGCTAATTTTTGGGTTTTATGGCTAATTTTTGAGATTTACTGGCTAATTTTTGAGTCTTTCTGGCTAAATTTTGGGTTTTTCTGGCTAATTTTTGGGTTTTTCTAGCTTATGTTTGGGTTTTATGGCTAACTTTTGAGTTTTTCTGGCTAAATTTTGGGTTTTTCTGGCTAATTTTTGGGTTTTATGACTAATTTTCGAGTTTTTCTAGCTAATTTTTGAGTTTTTCTAGCTGAATTTTGGGTTTTTCTGGCTAATTTTTGGGTTTTATGGCTAATTTTTGAGATTTACTGGCTAATTTTTGAGTCTTTCTGGCTAAATTTTGGGTTTTTCTGGCTAATTTTTGGGTTTTTCTAGCTTATGTTTGGGTTTTATGGCTAATTTTTGAGTTTTTCTGGCTAAATTTTGGGTTTTTCTGGCTAATTTTTGGGTTTCATGGCTAATTTTTGAGTTTTTTTGGTTAATTTTTGGGTTTTTCTAGCTAATTTTTGAGTTTTTCTGGCTAATTTTTGGGTTATATGACTAATTTTCGAGTTTTTCCAGCTAATTTTTGAGTTTTTTTGTCTAATTTCTGGGTTTTATGGCTAATTTTTGGGTTTTTCTGACAATTTTTGGGTTTTTGTGGCTAATTTCTGAGTTTTCCTAGCTAATTTTCGAGTTTTTCTAGCTGAATTTTGGGTTTTTCTGGCATCTTATTTTTTTTTCTGGCTAATTTCTGAGTTTCATGGCTAATTTTCGAGTTTTTTTGGCTAATTTTTGGGTTTTTCCAGCTGATTTTTGAGATTTTCTGGCTAATTTTTGGAATTTATGACTAATTTTCGAGTTTTTTTAGCTACTTTCTGAGTTTTTCTGTGTGATTTTTGAGTTTTATGGCTAATTTTTGAATTTTTCTGGCTAAATTTTGGGTTTTTCTGGCTAATTTTTGGGTTTTATTGCTAATTTTTGGGTTTGTCTGGCAAATTTTTGGGTTTTTCTGGCTAATTTCTGGGTTTTATGGCTAATTTTTGAGAGTTTTTGGCTAATTTTTGAGTTTTTCTTGCTAAATTTCGGGTTTTTCTGGCTAATTTTTGGGTTTTATGGCTAATTTTTGAGATTTACTGGCTAATTTTTGAGAGTTTTTGGCTAATTTTTGAGTTTTTCTTGCTAAATTTCGGGTTTTTCTGGCTAATTTTTGGGTATAATGGCTAATTTTTGAGTCTTTCTGGCTAAATTTTGGGTTTTTCTGGCTAATTTTTGGGTTTTATGGCCATTGTTTGGGTTTTCTGGCTATTTTTTAAGAGTTTTTGGCTAATTTTTGAGTTTTTCTGGCTAAATTCCGGGTTTTTCTGGCTAATTTTTGGGTTTTATGGCTAATTTTTTTATTTTTTCTAGCTTATTTTTTTTTCTGGCTGATTTTTGGGTTTCATGGCTAATTTTTGAGTTTTTTTTGCTAATTTTTGGGTTTTTCTAGCTAGTTTTTGAGTTTTTCTGGCTAATTTTTGGGTTTCATGACCAATTTTCGAGTTTTCCCAGCTAATTTTTGAGTTTTTCTGTCTAATTTCTGGGTTTTATGGCTAATTTTTGGGTTTTTCTGGCTAATTTTTGGTTTTTATGGCTAATTTTTGAGATTTATTGACTAATTTTTGGGTTTTATGGCTAATTTTTGGGTTTTTCTGGCTAATTTTTGGTTTTTATGGCTAATTTTTGAGATTTATTGACTAATTTTTGGGTTTTATGGCTAATTTTTTTATTTTTCCCAGCTTATTTTTTTTTCTGGCTAATTTTTGGGTTTCATGGCTAATTTTTGAGTTTTTTTGGCTAATTTTTGGGTTTTTCTAGCTAATTTTTGAGTTTTTCTGGCTAATTTTTGGGTTTCATGACCAATTTTCGAGTTTTTCCAGCTAATTTTTAAGTTTTTCTGTCTAATTTCTGGGTTTTTCTGACAATTTTTGGGTTTTTGTGGCTAATTTCTGAGTTTTCCTAGCTAATTTTTGAGTTTTTCTAGCTGAATTTTGGGTTTTTCCGGCAAATTTTTGGGCTTTATGGCTAATTTTTTTATTTTTTCTCTAATTTTTTTTTCTGGCTAATTTCTGAGTTTCATGGCTAATTTTTGAGTTTTTTTGGCTAATTTTTGGGTTTTTCCAGCTGATTTTTGAGATTTTCTGGCTAATTTTTGGGTTTTATGACTAATTTTCGAGTTTTTTAGCTACTTTCTGAGTTTTTCTGTGTGATTTTTGAGTTTTATGGCTGATTTTTGAGTCTTTCTGGCTAAATTTTGGGTTTTTCTGGCTAATTTTTGGGTTTTCCTAGCTTATTTTTGGGTTTTATGGCTAATTTTCGAGTTTTTCTGGCTAAATTTTGGGATTTTTCTGGCTAATTTTTGGGTTTCATGGCTAATTTTTGAGTTTTTTTGGTTAATTTTTGGGTTTTTCTAGCTGATTTTTGAGTTTTTCTGGCTAATTTTTGGGTTTTATGACTAATTTTCGAGTTTTTCTAGCTAATTTTTGAGTTTTTCTAGCTGAATTTTGGGTTTTTCTGGCTAATTTTTGGGTTTTATGGCTAATTTTTGTGATTTACTGGCTAATTTTTGAGTCTTTCTGGCTAAATTTTGGGTTTTTCTGGCTAATTTTTGGGTTTTTCTAGCTTATGTTTGGGTTTTATGGCTAATTTTTGAGTTTTTCTGGCTAAATTTTGGGTTTTTCTGGCTAATTTTTGGGTTTCATGGCTAATTTATGAGTTTTTTTGGTTAATTTTTGGGTTTTTCTAGCTAATTTTTGAGTTTTTCTGGCTAATTTTTGGGTTATATGACTAATTTTCGAGTTTTTCCAGCTAATTTTTGAGTTTTTTTGTCTAATTTCTGGGTTTTATGGCTAATTTTTGGGTTTTTCTGACAATTTTTGGGTTTTTGTGGCTAATTTCTGAGTTTTCCTAGCTAATTTTCGAGTTTTTCTAGCTGAATTTTGGGTTTTTCTGGCATCTTATTTTTTTTTTCTGGCTAATTTCTGAGTTTCATGGCTAATTTTCGAGTTTTTTTGGCTAATTTTTGGGTTTTTCCAGCTGATTTTTGAGATTTTCTGGCTAATTTTTGGAATTTATGACTAATTTTCGAGTTTTTTTAGCTACTTTCTTAGTTTTTCTGTGTGATTTTTGAGTTTTATGGCTAATTTTTGAATTTTTCTGGCTAAATTTTGGGTTTTTCTGGCTAATTTTTGGGTTTTATTGCTAATTTTTGGGTTTGTCTGGCAAATTTTTGTGTTTTTCTGGCTAAATTTTGGGTTTTTCTGGCTAATTTTTGGGTTTTATGACTAATTTTCGAGTTTTTCTAGCTAATTTTTGAGTTTTTCTAGCTGAATTTTGGGTTTTTCTGGCTAATTTTTGGGTTTTATGGCTAATTTTTGAGATTTACTGGCTAATTTTTGAGTCTTTCTGGCTAAATTTTGGGTTTTTCTGGCTAATTTTTGGGTTTTTCTAGCTTATGTTTGGGTTTTTTGGCTAATTTTTGAGTTTTTCTGGCAAAATTTTGGGTTTTTCTGGCTAATTTTTGGGTTTCATGGCTAATTTTTGAGTTTTTTTGGTTAATTTTTGGGTTTTTCTAGCTAATTTTTGAGTTTTTCTGGCTAATTTTTGGGTTATATGACTAATTTTCGAGTTTTTCCAGCTAATTTTTGAGTTTTTTTGTCTAATTTCTGGGTTTTATGGCTAATTTTTGGGTTTTTCTGACAATTTTTGGGTTTTTGTGGCTAATTTCTGAGTTTTCCTAGCTAATTTTCGAGTTTTTCTAGCTGAATTTTGGGTTTTTCTGGCATCTTATTTTTTTTTCTGGCTAATTTCTGAGTTTCATGGCTAATTTTCGAGTTTTTTTGGCTAATTTTTGGGTTTTTCCAGCTGATTTTTGAGATTTTCTAGCTAATTTTTGGAATTTATGACTAATTTTCGAGTTTTTTTAGCTACTTTCTGAGTTTTTCTGTGTGATTTTTGAGTTTTATGGCTAATTTTTGAATTTTTCTGGCTAAATTTTGGGTTTTTCTGGCTAATTTTTGGGTTTTATTGCTAATTTTTGGGTTTGTCTGGCAAATTTTTGGGTTTTTCTGGCTAATTTCTGGGTTTTATGGCTAATTTTTGAGAGTTTTTGGCTAATTTTTGAGTTTTTCTTGCTAAATTTCGGGTTTTTCTGGCTAATTTTTGGGTTTTATGGCTAATTTTTGAGATTTACTGGCTAATTTTTGAGAGTTTTTGGCTAATTTTTGAGTTTTTCTTGCTAAATTTCGGGTTTTTCTGGCTAATTTTTGGGTATAATGGCTAATTTTTGAGTCTTTCTGGCTAAATTTTGGGTTTTTCTGGCTAATTTTTGGGTTTTATGGCCATATTTTGGGTTTTCTGGCTATTTTTTAAGAGTTTTTGGCTAATTTTTGAGTTTTTCTGGCTAAATTCCGGGTTTTTCTGGCTAATTTTTGGGTTTTATGGCTAATTTTTTTATTTTTTCTAGCTTATTTTTTTTTCTGGCTGATTTTTGGGTTTCATGGCTAATTTTTGAGTTTTTTTTGCTAATTTTTGGGTTTTTCTAGCTAGTTTTTGAGTTTTTCTGGCTAATTTTTGGGTTTCATGACCAATTTTCGAGTTTTCCCAGCTAATTTTTGAGTTTTTCTGTCTAATTTCTGGGTTTTATGGCTAATTTTTGGGTTTTTCTGGCTAATTTTTGGTTTTTATGGCTAATTTTTGAGATTTATTGACTAATTTTTGGGTTTTATGGCTAATTTTTTTATTTTTCCTAGCTTATTTTTTTTTCTGGCTAATTTTTGGGTTTCATGGCTAATTTTTGAGTTTTTTTGGCTAATTTTTGGGTTTTTCTAGCTAATTTTTGAGTTTTTCTGGCTAATTTTTGGGTTTCATGACCAATTTTCGAGTTTTTCCAGCTAATTTTCAAGTTTTTCTGTCTAATTTCTGGGTTTTTCTGACAATTTTTGGGTTTTTGTGGCTAATTTCTGAGTTTTCCTAGCTAATTTTTGAGTTTTTCTAGCTGAATTTTGGGTTTTTCCGGCAAATTTTTGGGCTTTATGGCTAATTTTTTTATTTTTTCTCTAATTTTTTTTTCTGGCTAATTTCTGAGTTTCATGGCTAATTTTTGAGTTTTTTTGGCTAATTTTTGGGTTTTTCCAGCTGATTTTTGAGATTTTCTGGCTAATTTTTGGGTTTTATGACTAATTTTCGAGTTTTTTAGCTACTTTCTGAGTTTTTCTGTGTGATTTTTGAGTTTTATGGCTGATTTTTGAGTCTTTCTGGCTAAATTTTGGGTTTTTCTGGCTAATTTTTGGGTTTTCCTAGCTTATTTTTGGGTTTTATGGCTAATTTTCGAGTTTTTCTGGCTAAATTTTGGGATTTTTCTGGCTAATTTTTGGGTTTCATGGCTAATTTTTGAGTTTTTTTGGTTAATTTTTGGGTTTTTCTAGCTAATTTTTGAGTTTTTCTGGCTAATTTTTGGGTTTTATGACTAATTTTCGAGTTTTTCTAGCTAATTTTTGAGTTTTTCTAGCTGAATTTTGGGTTTTTCTGGCTAATTTTTGGGTTTTATGGCTAATTTTTGAGATTTACTGGCTAATTTTTGAGTCTTTCTGGCTAAATTTTGGGTTTTTCTGGCTAATTTTTGGGTTTTTCTAGCTTATGTTTGGGTTTTATGGCTAATTTTTGAGTTTTTCTGGCTAAATTTTGGGTTTTTCTGGCTAATTTTTGGGTTTCATGGCTAATTTATGAGTTTTTTTGGTTAATTTTTGGGTTTTTCTAGCTAATTTTTGAGTTTTTCTGGCTAATTTTTGGGTTATATGACTAATTTTCGAGTTTTTCCAGCTAATTTTTGAGTTTTTTTGTCTAATTTCTGGGTTTTATGGCTAATTTTTGGGTTTTTCTGACAATTTTTGGGTTTTTGTGGCTAATTTCTGAGTTTTCCTAGCTAATTTTCGAGTTTTTCTAGCTGAATTTTGGGTTTTTCTGGCATCTTATTTTTTTTTCTGGCTAATTTCTGAGTTTCATGGCTAATTTCCGAGTTTTTTTGGCTAATTTTTGGGTTTTTCCAGCTGATTTTTGAGATTTTCTGGCTAATTTTTGGAATTTATGACTAATTTTCGAGTTTTTTTAGCTACTTTCTTAGTTTTTCTGTGTGATTTTTGAGTTTTATGGCTAATTTTTGAATTTTTCTGGCTAAATTTTGGGTTTTTCTGGCTAATTTTTGGGTTTGTCTGGCAAATTTTTGGGTTTTATGGCTAATTTTTGAGAGTTTTTGGCTAATTTTTGAGTTTTTCTTGCTAAATTTCGGGTTTTTCTGGCTAATTTTTGGGTTTTATGGCTAATTTTTGAGATTTACTGGCTAATTTTTGAGTCTTTCTGGCTAAATTTTGGGTTTTTCTGGCTAATTTTTGGGTTTTATGGCTAATTTTTGGGTTTTCTGGCTATTGTTTAAGAGTTTTTGGCTAATTTTTGAGTTTTTCTGGCTAAATTCCGGGTTTTTCTGGCTAGTTTTTGGGTTTTATGACTAATTTTTGGGTTTTATGGCTAATTTTTCATTTTTTCTAGCTTATTTTTTTTTCTGGCTAATTTTTGGTTTCATGGCTAATTTTTGAGTTTTTTTGGCTAATTTTTGGGTTTTTCTAGCTAATTTTTGAGTTTTTCGTTCTAATTTCTGGGTTTTATGGCTAATTTTTGAGTTTTTCTGGCTAATTTTTGGGTTTTATGGCTAATTATTGAGATTTATTGGCTAATTTTCGAGTTTTCCTGGCTGAATTTTGGGTTTTTCTGTCTTATTTTTGGGTTTTATGGCTAATATTTTTATTTTTTCTATCTTATTCTCTTTTCTGGCTAATTTCTGAGTTTCATGGCTAATTTTTGAGTTTTTTGGCTAATTTTTGGGTTTTTCCAGCTGATTTTTGAGATTTTCTGGCTAATTTTCGGGTTTTATGACTAATTTTCGAGTTTTTTTAGCTACTTTCTGAGTTTTTCTGTGTGATTTTTGAGTTTTATGGCTAATTTTTGAGTTTTTCTGGCTAAATTTTGGGTTTTTCTGGCTAATTTTTGGGTTTTATGGCTAATTTTTGGGTTTTTTGGCTATTTTTTAAGAGTTTTTGGCTAATTTTTGAGTTTTTCTGGCTAAATTCCGGGTTTTTCTGGCTAATTTTTGGGTTTTCATGGCTAATTTTTGGGTTTCATGGCTAATTTTTGAGTTTTTTTGGTTAATTTTTGGGTTTTTCTGGCTAATTTTTGGGTTTTATTGCTAATTTTTGGGTTTGTCTGGCAAATTTTTGGGTTTTTCTGGCTAATTTCTGGGTTTTATGGCTATTTTTTGAGAGTTTTTGGCTAATATTTGAGTTTTTCTGGCTAAATTCCGGGTTTTTCTGGCTAATTTTTGGGTTTTTATGGCTAATTTTTGGGTTTCATGGCTAATTTTTGAGTTTTTTTGGTTAATTTTTGGGTTTTTCTAGCTAATTTTTGAGTTTTTCTGGCTAATTTTTGGGTTTTATGACTAATTTTTGAGATTTATTGGCTAATTTTTGAGTTTTCCTGGCTGAATTTTGGGTTTTTCTGGCTAATTTTTGAGTTTTTCTAGCTTATTTTTGTGTTTTTCTGGCTAATTTATGGGTTTCATGGCTAATTTTTGAGTTTTTTTGGTTAATTTTTGGGTTTTTCTAGCTAATTTTTGAGTTTTTCTGGCTAACTTTCGGGTTTTTCTGGCTAATTTTTGGGTTTTATGGCTAATTTTTGGGTTTTCTGGCTATTTTTTAAGAGTTTTTGGCTAATTTTTGAGTTTTTCTGGCTAAATTCCGGGTTTTTCTGGCTAATTTTCGGGTTTTCATGGCTAATTTTTGGGTTTCATGGCTACTTTTTGAGATTTATTGGCTAATTTTTGAGTTTTCCTGGCTGAATTTTGGGTTTTTCTGGCAAATTTCGGGGCTTTATGGCTAATTCTTTTATTTTTTCTATCTTATTTTTTTTTTCTGGCTAATTTCTGAGTTTCATGGCTAATTTTTGAGTTTTTTTGGTTAATTTTTGGGTTTTTCTGGCTAATTTTTGGGTTTTATGGCTAATTTTTGAGATTTATTGACTAATTTTTGGGTTTTATTGCTAATTTTTGGGTTTGTCTGGCAAATTTTTGGGTTTTTCTGGCTAAATTCTGGGTTTTATGGCTAATTTTTGAGAGTTTTTGGCTAATTTTTGAATTTTTCTTGCTAAATTTCGGGTTTTTCTGGCTAATTTTTGGGTTTTATGGCTAATGTTTGAGATTTATTGGCTAATTTTTGAGTTTTTCTGGCTAATTTTTGAGTCTTCCTGGCTTTGAGTTTTTCTGGCTAATTTTTGGGTTTCATGACCAATTTTCGAGTTTTTCCAGCTAATTTTTGAGTTTTTCTTTCTAATTTCTAGGTTTTATGGCTAATTTTTGGGTTTTTCTGGCTAATTTTTGGGTTTTATGGCTAATTTTTGAGAGTTTTTGGCTAATTTTTGAATTTTTCTTGCTAAAATTCGGGTTTTTCTGGCTAATTTTTGGGTATAATGGCTAATTTTTGAGTCTTTCTGGCTAAATTTTGGGTTTTTCTGGCTAATTTTTGGGTTTTATGGCCATATTTTGGGTTTTCTGGCTATTTTTTAAGAGTTTTTGGCTAATTTTTGAGTTTTTCTGGCTAAATTCCGGGTTTTTCTGGCTAATTTTTGGGTTTTATGGCTAATTTTTTTATTTTTTCTAGCTTATTTTTTTTTCTGGCTGATTTTTGGGTTTCATGGCTAATTTTTGAGTTTTTTTTGCTAATTTTTGGGTTTTTCTAGCTAGTTTTTGAGTTTTTCTGGCTAATTTTTGGGTTTCATGACCAATTTTCGAGTTTTCCCAGCTAATTTTTGAGTTTTTCTGTCTAATTTCTGGGTTTTATGGCTAATTTTTGGGTTTTTCTGGCTAATTTCTGGTTTTTATGGCTAATTTTTGAGATTTATTGACTAATTTTTGGGTTTTATGGCTAATTTTTTTATTTTTCCTAGCTTATTTTTTTTTCTGGCTAATTTTTGGGTTTCATGGCTAATTTTTGAGTTTTTTTGGCTAATTTTTGGGTTTTTCTAGCTAATTTTTGAGTTTTCTGGCTAATTTTTGGGTTTCATGACCAATTTTCGAGTTTTTCCAGCTAATTTTCAAGTTTTTCTGTCTAATTTCTGGGTTTTTCTGACAATTTTTGGGTTTTTGTGGCTAATTTCTGAGTTTTCCTAGCTAATTTTTGAGTTTTTCTAGCTGAATTTTGGGTTTTTCCGGCAAATTTTTGGGCTTTATGGCTAATTTTTTTATTTTTTCTCTAATTTTTTTTTCTGGCTAATTTCTGAGTTTCATGGCTAATTTTTGAGTTTTTTTGGCTAATTTTTGGGTTTTTCCAGCTGATTTTTGAGATTTTCTGGCTAATTTTTGGGTTTTATGACTAATTTTCGAGTTTTTTAGCTACTTTCTGAGTTTTTCTGTGTGATTTTTGAGTTTTATGGCTGATTTTTGAGTCTTTCTGGCTAAATTTTGGGTTTTTCTGGCTAATTTTTGGGTTTTCCTAGCTTATTTTTGGGTTTTATGGCTAATTTTCGAGTTTTTCTGGCTAAATTTTGGGATTTTTCTGGCTAATTTTTGGGTTTCATGGCTAATTTTTGAGTTTTTTTGGTTAATTTTTGGGTTTTTCTAGCTAATTTTTGAGTTTTTCTGGCTAATTTTTGGGTTTTATGACTAATTTTCGAGTTTTTCTAGCTAATTTTTGAGTTTTTCTAGCTGAATTTTGGGTTTTTCTGGCTAATTTTTGGGTTTTATGGCTAATTTTTGAGATTTACTGGCTAATTTTTGAGTCTTTCTGGCTAAATTTTGGGTTTTTCTGGCTAATTTTTGGGTTTTTCTAGCTTATGTTTGGGTTTTATGGCTAATTTTTGAGTTTTTCTGGCTAAATTTTGGGTTTTTCTGGCTAATTTTTGGGTTTCATGGCTGATTTATGAGTTTTTTTGGTTAATTTTTGGGTTTTTCTAGCTAATTTTTGAGTTTTTCTGGCTAATTTTTGGGTTATATGACTAATTTTCGAGTTTTTCCAGCTAATTTTTGAGTTTTTTTGTCTAATTTCTGGGTTTTATGGCTAATTTTTGGGTTTTTCTGACAATTTTTGGGTTTTTGTGGCTAATTTCTGAGTTTTCCTAGCTAATTTTCGAGTTTTTCTAGCTGAATTTTGGGTTTTTCTGGCTAATTTTTGGGTTTTATGGCTAATTTTTGAGATTTACTGGCTAATTTTTGAGTCTTTCTGGCTAAATTTTGGGTTTTTCTGGCTAATTTTTGGGTTTTTCTAGCTTATGTTTGGGTTTTATGGCTAACTTTTGAGTTTTTCTGGCTAAATTTTGGGTTTTTCTGGCTAATTTTTGGGTTTTATGACTAATTTTCGAGTTTTTCTAGCTAATTTTTGAGTTTTTCTAGCTGAATTTTGGGTTTTTCTGGCTAATTTTTGGGTTTTATGGCTAATTTTTGAGATTTACTGGCTAATTTTTGAGTCTTTCTGGCTAAATTTTGGGTTTTTCTGGCTAATTTTTGGGTTTTTCTAGCTTATGTTTGGGTTTTATGGCTAATTTTTGAGTTTTTCTGGCTAAATTTTGGGTTTTTCTGGCTAATTTTTGGGTTTCATGGCTAATTTTTGAGTTTTTTTGGTTAATTTTTGGGTTTTTCTAGCTAATTTTTGAGTTTTTCTGGCTAATTTTTGGGTTATATGACTAATTTTCGAGTTTTTCCAGCTAATTTTTGAGTTTTTTTGTCTAATTTCTGGGTTTTATGGCTAATTTTTGGGTTTTTCTGACAATTTTTGGGTTTTTGTGGCTAATTTCTGAGTTTTCCTAGCTAATTTTCGAGTTTTTCTAGCTGAATTTTGGGTTTTTCTGGCATCTTATTTTTTTTTCTGGCTAATTTCTGAGTTTCATGGCTAATTTTCGAGTTTTTTTGGCTAATTTTTGGGTTTTTCCAGCTGATTTTTGAGATTTTCTGGCTAATTTTTGGAATTTATGACTAATTTTCGAGTTTTTTTAGCTACTTTCTGAGTTTTTCTGTGTGATTTTTGAGTTTTATGGCTAATTTTTGAATTTTTCTGGCTAAATTTTGGGTTTTTCTGGCTAATTTTTGGGTTTTATTGCTAATTTTTGGGTTTGTCTGGCAAATTTTTGGGTTTTTCTGGCTAATTTCTGGGTTTTATGGCTAATTTTTGAGAGTTTTTGGCTAATTTTTGAGTTTTTCTTGCTAAATTTCGGGTTTTTCTGGCTAATTTTTGGGTTTTATGGCTAATTTTTGAGATTTACTGGCTAATTTTTGAGAGTTTTTGGCTAATTTTTGAGTTTTTCTTGCTAAATTTCGGGTTTTTCTGGCTAATTTTTGGGTATAATGGCTAATTTTTGAGTCTTTCTGGCTAAATTTTGGGTTTTTCTGGCTAATTTTTGGGTTTTATGGCCATTGTTTGGGTTTTCTGGCTATTTTTTAAGAGTTTTTGGCTAATTTTTGAGTTTTTCTGGCTAAATTCCGGGTTTTTCTGGCTAATTTTTGGGTTTTATGGCTAATTTTTTTATTTTTTCTAGCTTATTTTTTTTTCTGGCTGATTTTTGGGTTTCATGGCTAATTTTTGAGTTTTTTTTGCTAATTTTTGGGTTTTTCTAGCTAGTTTTTGAGTTTTTCTGGCTAATTTTTGGGTTTCATGACCAATTTTCGAGTTTTCCCAGCTAATTTTTGAGTTTTTCTGTCTAATTTCTGGGTTTTATGGCTAATTTTTGGGTTTTTCTGGCTAATTTTTGGTTTTTATGGCTAATTTTTGAGATTTATTGACTAATTTTTGGGTTTTATGGCTAATTTTTGGGTTTTTCTGGCTAATTTTTGGTTTTTATGGCTAATTTTTGAGATTTATTGACTAATTTTTGGGTTTTATGGCTAATTTTTTTATTTTTCCCAGCTTATTTTTTTTTCTGGCTAATTTTTGGGTTTCATGGCTAATTTTTGAGTTTTTTTGGCTAATTTTTGGGTTTTTCTAGCTAATTTTTGAGTTTTTCTGGCTAATTTTTGGGTTTCATGACCAATTTTCGAGTTTTTCCAGCTAATTTTTAAGTTTTTCTGTCTAATTTCTGGGTTTTTCTGACAATTTTTGGGTTTTTGTGGCTAATTTCTGAGTTTTCCTAGCTAATTTTTGAGTTTTTCTAGCTGAATTTTGGGTTTTTCCGGCAAATTTTTGGGCTTTATGGCTAATTTTTTTATTTTTTCTCTAATTTTTTTTTCTGGCTAATTTCTGAGTTTCATGGCTAATTTTTGAGTTTTTTTGGCTAATTTTTGGGTTTTTCCAGCTGATTTTTGAGATTTTCTGGCTAATTTTTGGGTTTTATGACTAATTTTCGAGTTTTTTAGCTACTTTCTGAGTTTTTCTGTGTGATTTTTGAGTTTTATGGCTGATTTTTGAGTCTTTCTGGCTAAATTTTGGGTTTTTCTGGCTAATTTTTGGGTTTTCCTAGCTTATTTTTGGGTTTTATGGCTAATTTTCGAGTTTTTCTGGCTAAATTTTGGGATTTTTCTGGCTAATTTTTGGGTTTCATGGCTAATTTTTGAGTTTTTTTGGTTAATTTTTGGGTTTTTCTAGCTGATTTTTGAGTTTTTCTGGCTAATTTTTGGGTTTTATGACTAATTTTCGAGTTTTTCTAGCTAATTTTTGAGTTTTTCTAGCTGAATTTTGGGTTTTTCTGGCTAATTTTTGGGTTTTATGGCTAATTTTTGTGATTTACTGGCTAATTTTTGAGTCTTTCTGGCTAAATTTTGGGTTTTTCTGGCTAATTTTTGGGTTTTTCTAGCTTATGTTTGGGTTTTATGGCTAATTTTTGAGTTTTTCTGGCTAAATTTTGGGTTTTTCTGGCTAATTTTTGGGTTTCATGGCTAATTTATGAGTTTTTTTGGTTAATTTTTGGGTTTTTCTAGCTAATTTTTGAGTTTTTCTGGCTAATTTTTGGGTTATATGACTAATTTTCGAGTTTTTCCAGCTAATTTTTGAGTTTTTTTGTCTAATTTCTGGGTTTTATGGCTAATTTTTGGGTTTTTCTGACAATTTTTGGGTTTTTGTGGCTAATTTCTGAGTTTTCCTAGCTAATTTTCGAGTTTTTCTAGCTGAATTTTGGGTTTTTCTGGCATCTTATTTTTTTTTTCTGGCTAATTTCTGAGTTTCATGGCTAATTTTCGAGTTTTTTTGGCTAATTTTTGGGTTTTTCCAGCTGATTTTTGAGATTTTCTGGCTAATTTTTGGAATTTATGACTAATTTTCGAGTTTTTTTAGCTACTTTCTTAGTTTTTCTGTGTGATTTTTGAGTTTTATGGCTAATTTTTGAATTTTTCTGGCTAAATTTTGGGTTTTTCTGGCTAATTTTTGGGTTTTATTGCTAATTTTTGGGTTTGTCTGGCAAATTTTTGGGTTTTATGGCTAATTTTTGAGAGTTTTTGGCTAATTTTTGAGTTTTTCTTGCTAAATTTCGGGTTTTTCTGGCTAATTTTTGGGTTTTATGGCTAATTTTTGAGATTTACTGGCTAATTTTTGAGTCTTTCTGGCTAAATTTTGGGTTTTTCTGGCTAATTTTTGGGTTTTATGGCTAATTTTTGGGTTTTCTGGCTATTGTTTAAGAGTTTTTGGCTAATTTTTGAGTTTTTCTGGCTAAATTCCGGGTTTTTCTGGCTAGTTTTTGGGTTTTATGACTAATTTTTGGGTTTTATGGCTAATTTTTCATTTTTTCTAGCTTATTTTTTTTTCTGGCTAATTTTTGGTTTCATGGCTAATTTTTGAGTTTTTTTGGCTAATTTTTGGGTTTTTCTAGCTAATTTTTGAGTTTTTCTGTCTAATTTCTGGGTTTTATGGCTAATTTTTGAGTTTTTCTGGCTAATTTTTGGGTTTTATGGCTAATTATTGAGATTTATTGGCTAATTTTCGAGTTTTCCTGGCTGAATTTTGGGTTTTTCTGTCTTATTTTTGGGTTTTATGGCTAATTTTTTTATTTTTTCTATCTTATTCTCTTTTCTGGCTAATTTCTGAGTTTCATGGCTAATTTTTGAGTTTTTTGGCTAATTTTTGGTTTTTTCCAGCTGATTTTTGAGATTTTCTGGCTAATTTTCGGGTTTTATGACTAATTTTCGAGTTTTTTTAGCTACTTTCTGAGTTTTTCTGTGTGATTTTTGAGTTTTATGGCTAATTTTTGAGTTTTTCTGGCTAAATTTTGGGTTTTTCTGGCTAATTTTTGGGTTTTATGGCTAATTTTTGGGTTTTTTGGCTATTTTTTAAGAGTTTTTGGCTAATTTTTGAGTTTTTCTGGCTAAATTCCGGGTTTTTCTGGCTAATTTTTGGGTTTTCATGGCTAATTTTTGGGTTTCATGGCTAATTTTTGAGTTTTTTTGGTTAATTTTTGGGTTTTTCTGGCTAATTTTTGGGTTTTTATGGCTAATTTTTGGGTTTCATGGCTAATTTTTGGGTTTTTCTGGCTAATTTTTGGGTTTTATGGCTAATTTTTGGGTTTCATGGCTAATTTTTGGGTTTTTCTGGCTAATTTTTGGGTTTTATGGCTAATTTTTGAGTTTTTTTTGGCTAATTTTTGAGAGTTTACGGCTAATTTTTGAGTTTTTCTGGCTAAATTCTGGGTTTTTCTGGCTAATTTTTGGGTTTTATGGCTAATTTTTGAGTTTTTCTGGCTAATTTTCGGGATTTATGACTAATTTTCGAGTTTTTCCAGCTAATTTTTGAACTTTTCTGTCTAATTTCTGGGTTTTATGGCTAATTTTTGGGTTTTTCTGACAATTTTTGAGTTTTTGTGGCTAATTTCTGAGTTTTCCTAGCTAATTTTTGAGTTTTTCCAGCTAAATTTTGGGTTTTATGGCTAATTTTTTTTTATTTTTTCCAGCTAATTTTTTTTTCTGGCTAATTTTTGAGTTTCATGGCTAATATTTGAGTTTTTTTGGCTGATTTTTGGGTTTTTCTAGCTAATTTTTGAGTTTTCCTGGCTAATTTTTGGGTTTTTCTGACAATTTTTGGGTTTTTGTGGCTAATTTCTGAGTTTTCCTAGCTAATTTTTGAGTTTTTCCAGCTAAATTTTGGGTTTTTCTGGCAAATTTTTGGGTTTTATGGCTAATTTTTTTATTTTTTTCTAGCTAATTTCTTTTTTCTGGCTAATTTTTGGGTTTCATGGCTAATTTTTGAGTTTTTCTAACTAATTCTTGGGTTTTATAGCTAATTCTTGTATTTTTGTGGCTAATTCTTGTATTTTTGTGGCTAACTTTTGAGTTTCTCTAGCTAATTTTTGGGTTTTTATAGCTAATTTCTGAGTTTTTCTAGCTAATATTTGAGTTTTTCTAGCTAAATTTTGGGTTTTCTGGCTAATTTTTGGGTTCTATGGCTAATTTTTGAGATTTATTGGCTAATTTTTAAGTTTTCCTGGCTAAATTTTGGGATTTTCTGGCTAATTTTTGGGTTTTATTGCTAATTTTTGGGTTTTCTGGCTAATTTTTGAGAGGTTGTGGCTAATTTTTGAGTTTTTCTGGCTAAATTCTGGGTTTTTCTGGCTAATTATTGGGTTTTATGGCTAATTTTTGGGTTTTATGACTAATTTTTTTATTTTTTCTAGCTAATTTATTTTTCTGGCTAATTTTTGGGTTTCATGGCTAATTTTTGAGTTTTTTTGGTTAATTTTTGGGTTTTTCTAGCTAAATTTTGGGTTTTTCTGGCTAATTCTTGGGTTCTATGGCTAATTTTTGAGATTTATTGGCTAATTTTTGAGTTTTCCTAGCTAAATTTTGGGTTTTTCTGGCTAATTTTTGAGAGGTTGTGGCTAATTTTGGAGTTTTTCTGGCTAAATTCTGGGTTTTTCTGGCTAATTATTGGGTTTTATGGCTAATTTTTGGGTTTTATGGCTAATTTTTTTATTTTTTCTAGCTAATTCATTTTTCTGGCTAATTTTTGGGTTTCATGGCTAATTTTTGAGTTTCTTTGGCTAATTTTTGAGTTTTTCTAGCTAAATTTTGGGTTTGTCTGGCTAATTCTTGGGTTCTATGGCTAATTTTTGAGATTTATTGGCTAATTTTTGAGTTTTCCGCGCTAAATTTTGGGTTTTTCTGGCTAATTTTTGGGTTTCATGGCTAATTTTTGAGTTTTTTCGGCTAATTGTTGGGTTTTTCTGACAATTTTTGGGATTTGTGGCTAATTTCTGAGTTTTCCTAGCTAATTTTTGAGTTTTTCTAGCTAAATTTTGGGTTTTTCTGGCAAATTGTTGGGTTTTATGGCTAATTTTCGAGTTTTTCCAGTTAAATTTTGGGTTTTTCTAGCTTATTTTAGGGTTTTATGGCTAGTTTTTGGGTTTTTCTTACAATTTTTGGGTTTTTGTGGCTAATTTCTGAGTTTTCCTAGCTAATTTTTTTTTCTGGCTAATTTTTGGGTTTCATGGCTAATTTTTGAGTTTTTTCGGCTAATTTTTGAATTTTATTTAATTAATTTTTGGGTTTTTCTAGCTAAATTTTGGGTTTTTCTGGCTAATTCTTGGGTTCTATGGCTAATTTTTGAGTTTTTCCAGCTAAATTTTGGGTTTTTCTGGCAAATTTTTGTGTTTTATGGCTAATTTTTTTATTTTTTCTAGCTAATTTCTTTTTTCTGGCTAATTTTTGGGTTTCATGGCTAATTTTTGAGTTTTTTCGGCTAATTTTTGAGTTTTTCTAGCTAATTTTTGAGTTTTTCTGGCTAATTTTTGGGTTTTATGGCTAATTTTTGAGTTTTTCTAACTAATTCTTGGGTTTGATAGCTAATTCTTGTATTTTTGTGGCTAATTCTTGTATTTTTGTGGCTAACTTTTGAGTTTCTCTAGCTAGTTTTTGGGTTTTTATAGCTAATTTCTGAGTTTTTCTAGCTAATTTTTGAGTTTTCCTGGCTAATTTTTGGGTTTTTCTGTCTAATTTCTGGGTTTTATGGCTAATTTTTGGGTTTTTCTGACAAGTTTTGGGTTTCATGGCTCATTTTTGAGTTTTATGGCTAACTTTTGAGTTTTTCTGGCTGAATTTTGGGTTTTTCTGGCTAATTTTTGGGTTTTATTGCTAATTTTTGGGTTTGTCTGGCTAATTTCTGGGTTTTATGGCTAATTTCTGAGAGTTTTTGGCTAATTTTTGAGTTTTTCTTGCTAAATATCGGGTTTTTCTGGCTAATTTTTGGGTTTTATTGCTAGTTTTTGAGATTTACTGGATAATTTTTGAGTCTTTCTGGCTAAATTTTGGGTTTTTCGGGCTAATTTTTGGGTTTTATGGCTAATTTTTGGGTTTTCTGGCTATTTTTTAAGAGTTTTTGGCTAATTTTTGAGTTTTTCTGGCTAAATTACGGGTTTTTCTGGCTAATTTTTGGGTTTTTATGGCTAATTTTTGGGTTTCATGGCTAATTATTGAGTTTTTTTGGTTAATTTTTGGGTTTTTCTAGCTAATTTTTGAGTTTTTCTGGCTAATTTTTGGTTTTTATGACTAATTTTTGAGATTTATTGGCTAATTTTTCAGTTTTCCTGGCTGAATTTTGGGTTTTTCTGGCTAATTTTTGGGTTTTTCTAGCTTATTTTTGGGTTTTATGGCTAATTTTTGAGTTTTTCTGGCTAAATTTTGGGTTTTTCAGGCTAATTCATGGGTTTCATGGCTAATTTTTGAGTTTTTTTGGTTAATTTTTGGGTTTTTCTAGCTAATTTTTGAGTTTTTCTGGCTAATTTTTGGGTTTTATGACTAATTTTCGAGTTTTTCCAGCTAATTTTCGAGTTTTTTTTGTCTAATTTCTGGGTTTTATGGCTAATTTTTGGGTTTTTCTGACAATTTTTGGGTTTTTGTGGCTAATTTCTGAGTTTTCCTAGCTAATTTTTGAGTTTTTCTAGCTGAGTTTTGGGTTTTTCTGGCAAATTTTTGGGCTTTATGGCTAATTTTTTTATTTTTTCTATCTTATTTTTTTTTCTGGCTAATTTCTGAGTTTCATGGCTAATTTTTGAGTTTTTTTGGCTAATTTTTGGGTTTTTCCAGCTGATTTTTGAGATTTTCTGGCAATTTTTGGGATTTGTGGCTAATTTCTGAGTTTTCCTAGCTAATTTTTGAGTTTTTCTAGCTAAATTTTGGGTTTTTCTGGCAAATTTTTGGGTTTTATGGCTAATTTTTGAGTTTTTCCAGTTAAATTTTGGGTTTTTCTAGCTTATTTTTGGGTTTTATTGCTAGTTTTTGGGTTTTTCTGACAATTTTTGGGTTTTTGTGGCTAATTTCTGAGTTTTCCTAGCTAATTTTTGAGTTTTTCCAGCTAAATTTTGGGTTTTTCTGGCAAATTTTTGGGTTTTATGGCTAATTTTTTTATTTTTTTCTAGCTAATTTCTTTTTTCTGGCTAATTTTTTCGGCTAATTTTTGAGTTTTTCTAGCTAATTTTTGAGTTTTTCTGGCTAATTTTTGGGTTTTATGGCTAATTTTTGAGTTTTTCTAACTAATTCTTGGGTTTTATAGCTAATTCTTGTATTTTTGTGGCTAATTCTTGTATTTTTGTGGCTAACTTTTGAGTTTCTCTAGCTAATTTTTGGGTTTTTATAGCTAATTTCTGAGTTTTTCTAGCTAATATTTGAGTTTTTCTAGCTAAATTTTGGGTTTTTCTGGCTAATTTTTGGGTTTTATGGCTAATTTTCCTATTTTTTCTAGCTAATTTTTGGGTTTTATGACTAACTTTCGAGTTTTTCCTGCTACTTTTCGAGTTTTTCTGTCTAATTTCTGGGTTCTATGGCTAATTTTTGGGTTTTTCTGACAATTTTTGGGTTTTTCTGACAATTTTTGGGTTTTTGTGGCTAATTTCTGAGTTTTCCTAGCTAATTTTTGAGTTTTTCTAGCTGAATTTTGGGTTTTTTTGGCTAATTTTTGGGTTTTATGGCTAATTTTTGAGTTTTTCCAGTTAAATTTTGGGTTTTTCTAGCTTATTTTTGGGTTTTATGGCTAGTTTTTGAGTTTTTCCAGCTAATTTTTGAGTTTTTCTAGCTAATTTTTGGGTTTTTCTAGCTAATTTTTGAGTTTTCCTGGCTAATTTTTGGGTTTTTCTGTCTAATTTCTGGGTTTTATGGCTAATTTTGGGTTTTTCTGACAAGTTTTGGGTTTCATGGCTCATTTTTGAGTTTTATGGCTAACTTTTGAGTTTTTCTGGCTGAATTTTGGGTTTTTCTGGCTAATTTTTGGGTTTTATTGCTAATTTTTGGGTTTGTCTGGCTAATTTCTGGGTTTTATGGCTAATTTTTGAGAGTTTTTGGCTAATTTTTGAGAGTTTTTGGCTAATTTTTGAGTTTTTCTTGCTAAATTTCGGGTTTTTCTGGCTAATTTTAGGGTTTTATGGCTAAATTTTGGGTTTTTCTGGCTAATTTTTGGGTTTTATGGCTGATTTTTGGGTTTTCTGGCTATTTTTTAAGAGTTTTTGGCTGATTTTTGAGTTTTTCTTGCTAAATTCCGGGTTTTTCTGGCTAATTTTTGGGTTTTATGGCTAATTTTTGGGTTTTATGGCTAATTTTTTTATTTTTTCTAGCTTATTTTTTTTCTGGCTAATTTTTGGGTTTCATGGCTGATTTTTTAGTTTTTTTGGCTAATTTTTGGTTTTTCTAGCTAATTTTTGAGTTTTTCTGGCTAATTTTTGGGTTTCATGACCAATTTTCGAGTTTTTCTAGCTAATTTTTGAGTTTTTCTGTCTAATTTCTGGGTTTTATGGCTAATGTTTGGGTTTTTCTGGCTAATTTTTGGGTTTTATGGCTAATTTTTGAGATTTATTGACTAATTTTTGGGTTTTATTGCTAATTTTTGGGTTTGTCTGGCAAATTTTTGGGTTTTTCTGGCTAAATTCTGGGTTTTATGGCTAATTTTTGAGAGTTTTTGGCTAATTTTTGAGTTTTTCTTGCTAAATTTCGGGTTTTTCTGGCTAATTTTTGGGTTTTATGGCTAATGTTTGAGATTTATTGGCTAATTTTTGAGTTTTTCTGGCTAATTTTTGAGTCTTTCTGGCTTTGAGTTTTTCTGGCTAATTTTTGGGTTTCATGACCAATTTTCGAGTTTTTCCAGCTAATTTTTGAGTTTTTCTGTCTAATTTCTGGGTTTTATGTCTAATTTTTGGGTTTTTCTGGCTAATTTTTGGGTTTTATGGCTAATTTTCCTATTTTTCCTAGCTAATTTTTGGGTTTTATGACTAACTTTCGAGTTTTTCCTGCTACTTTTTGAGTTTTTCTGTCTAATTTCTGGGTTCTATGGCTAATTTTTGGGTTTTTCTGACAATTTTTGGGTTTTTCTGACAATTTTTGGGTTTTTGTGGCTAATTTCTGAGTTTTCCTAGCTAATTTTTGAGTTTTTCTAGCTGAATTTTGGGTTTTTTTGGCTAATTTTTGGGTTTTATGGCTAATTTTTGAGTTTTTCCAGTTAAATTTTGGGTTTTTCTAGCTTATTTTTGGGTTTTATGGCTAGTTTTTGAGTTTTTCCAGCTAATTTTTGAGTTTTTCTGGCTGATTTTTGGGTTTTATGGCTGATTTTTGAATTTTTCTAGCTAATTTTTGGGTTTTTCTAGCTAATTTTTGAGTTTTCCTGGCTAATTTTTGGGTTTTTCTGTCTAATTTCTGGGTTTTATGGCTAATTTTTGGGTTTTTCTGACAAGTTTTGGGTTTCATGGCTCATTTTTGAGTTTTATGGCTAACTTTTGAGTTTTTCTGGCTGAATTTTGGGTTTTTCTGGCTAATTTTTGGGTTTTATTGCTAATTTTTGGGTTTGTCTGGCTAATTTCTGGGTTTTATGGCTAATTTTTGAGAGTTTTTGGCTAATTTTTGAGTTTTTCTTGCTAAATATCGGGTTTTTCTGGCTAATTTTTGGGTTTTATTGCTAGTTTTTGAGATTTACTGGATAATTTTTGAGTCTTTCTGGCTAAATTTTGGGTTTTTCGGGCTTATTTTTGGGTTTTATGGCTAATTTTTGGGTTTTCTGGCTATTTTTTAAGAGTTTTTGGCTAATTTTTGAGTTTTTCTGGCTAAATTACGGGTTTTTCTGGCTAATTTTTGGGTTTTTATGGCTAATTTTTGGGTTTCATGGCTAATTATTGAGTTTTTTTGGTTAATTTTTGGGTTTTTCTAGCTAATTTTTGAGTTTTTCTGGCTAATTTTTGGTTTTTATGACTAATTTTTGAGATTTATTGGCTAATTTTTGAGTTTTCCTGGCTGAATTTTGGGTTTTTCTGGCTAATTTTTGGGTTTTTCTAGCTTATTTTTGGGTTTTATGGCTAATTTTTGAGTTTTTCTGGCTAAATTTTGGGTTTTTCAGGCTAATTCATGGGTTTCATGGCTAATTTTTGAGTTTTTTTGGTTAATTTTTGGGTTTTTCTAGCTAATTTTTGAGTTTTTCTGGCTAATTTTTGGGTTTTATGACTAATTTTCGAGTTTTTCCAGCTAATTTTTGAGTTTTTTTGTCTAATTTCTGGGTTTTATGGCTAATTTTTGGGTTTTTCTGACAATTTTTGGGTTTTTGTGGCTAATTTCTGAGTTTTCCTAGCTAATTTTTGAGTTTTTCTAGCTGAGTTTTGGGTTTTTCTGGCAAATTTTTGGGCTTTATGGCTAATTTTTTTATTTTTTCTATCTTATTTTTTTTTCTGGCTAATTTCTGAGTTTCATGGCTAATTTTTGAGTTTTTTTGGCTAATTTTTGGGTTTTTCCAGCTGATTTTTGAGATTTTCTGGCAATTTTTGGGATTTGTGGCTAATTTCTGAGTTTTCCTAGCTAATTTTTGAGTTTTTCTAGCTAAATTTTGGGTTTTTCTGGCAAATTTTTGGGTTTTATGGCTAATTTTTGAGTTTTTCCAGTTAAATTTTGGGTTTTTCTAGCTTATTTTTGGGTTTTATTGCTAGTTTTTGGGTTTTTCTGACAATTTTTGGGTTTTTGTGGCTAATTTCTGAGTTTTCCTAGCTAATTTTTGAGTTTTTCCAGCTAAATTTTGGGTTTTTCTGGCAAATTTTTGGGTTTTATGGCTAATTTTTTTATTTTTTTCTAGCTAATTTCTTTTTTCTGGCTAATTTTTTCGGCTAATTTTTGAGTTTTTCTAGCTAATTTTTGAGTTTTTCTGGCTAATTTTTGGGTTTTATGGCTAATTTTTGAGTTTTTCTAACTAATTCTTGGGTTTTATAGCTAATTCTTGTATTTTTGTGGCTAATTCTTGTATTTTTGTGGCTAACTTTTGAGTTTCTCTAGCTAATTTTTGGGTTTTTATAGCTAATTTCTGAGTTTTTCTAGCTAATATTTGAGTTTTTCTAGCTAAATTTTGGGTTTTTCTGGCTAATTTTTGGGTTTTATGGCTAATTTTCCTATTTTTTCTAGCTAATTTTTGGGTTTTATGACTAACTTTCGAGTTTTTCCTGCTACTTTTCGAGTTTTTCTGTCTAATTTCTGGGTTCTATGGCTAATTTTTGGGTTTTTCTGACAATTTTTGGGTTTTTCTGACAATTTTTGGGTTTTTGTGGCTAATTTCTGAGTTTTCCTAGCTAATTTTTGAGTTTTTCTAGCTGAATTTTGGGTTTTTTTGGCTAATTTTTGGGTTTTATGGCTAATTTTTGAGTTTTTCCAGTTAAATTTTGGGTTTTTCTAGCTTATTTTTGGGTTTTATGGCTAGTTTTTGAGTTTTTCTGGCTAATTTTTGGGTTTTATGACTAATTTTCGAGTTTTTCCAGCTAATTTTTGAGTTTTTTTGTCTAATTTCTGGGTTTTATGGCTAATTTTTGGGTTTTTCTGACAATTTTTGGGTTTTTGTGGCTAATTTCTGAGTTTTCCTAGCTAATTTTTGAGTTTTTCTAGCTGAGTTTTGGGTTTTTCTGGCAAATTTTTGGGCTTTATGGCTAATTTTTTTATTTTTTCTATCTTATTTTTTTTTCTGGCTAATTTCTGAGTTTCATGGCTAATTTTTGAGTTTTTTTGGCTAATTTTTGGGTTTTTCCAGCTGATTTTTGAGATTTTCTGGCAATTTTTGGGATTTGTGGCTAATTTCTGAGTTTTCCTAGCTAATTTTTGAGTTTTTCTAGCTAAATTTTGGGTTTTTCTGGCAAATTTTTGGGTTTTATGGCTAATTTTTGAGTTTTTCCAGTTAAATTTTGGGTTTTTCTAGCTTATTTTTGGGTTTTATTGCTAGTTTTTGGGTTTTTCTGACAATTTTTGGGTTTTTGTGGCTAATTTCTGAGTTTTCCTAGCTAATTTTTGAGTTTTTCCAGCTAAATTTTGGGTTTTTCTGACAAATTTTTGGGTTTTATGGCTAATTTTTGAGTTTTTCTAACTAATTCTTGGGTTTTATAGCTAATTCTTGTATTTTTGTGGCTAATTCTTGTATTTTTGTGGCTAACTTTTGAGTTTCTCTAGCTAATTTTTGGGTTTTTATAGCTAATTTCTGAGTTTTTCTAGCTAATATTTGAGTTTTTCTAGCTAAATTTTGGGTTTTTCTGGCTAATTTTTGGGTTTTATGGCTAATTTTCCTATTTTTTCTAGCTAATTTTTGGGTTTTATGACTAACTTTCGAGTTTTTCCTGCTACTTTTCGAGTTTTTCTGTCTAATTTCTGGGTTCTATGGCTAATTTTTGGGTTTTTCTGACAATTTTTGGGTTTTTCTGACAATTTTTGGGTTTTTGTGGCTAATTTCTGAGTTTTCCTAGCTAATTTTTGAGTTTTTCTAGCTGAATTTTGGGTTTTTTTGGCTAATTTTTGGGTTTTATGGCTAATTTTTGAGTTTTTCCAGTTAAATTTTGGGTTTTTCTAGCTTATTTTTGGGTTTTATCGCTAGTTTTTGAGTTTTTCCAGCTAATTTTTGAGTTTTTCTAGCTAATTTTTGGGTTTTTCTAGCTAATTTTTGAGTTTTCCTGGCTAATTTTTGGGTTTTTCTGTCTAATTTCTGGGTTTTATGGCTAATTTTGGGTTTTTCTGACAAGTTTTGGGTTTCATGGCTCATTTTTGAGTTTTATGGCTAACTTTTGAGTTTTTCTGGCTGAATTTTGGGTTTTTCTGGCTAATTTTTGGGTTTTATTGCTAATTTTTGGGTTTGTCTGGCTAATTTCTGGGTTTTATGGCTAATTTCTGAGAGTTTTTGGCTAATTTTTGAGTTTTTCTTGCTAAATATCGGGTTTTTCTGGCTAATTTTTGGGTTTTATTGCTAGTTTTTGAGATTTACTGGATAATTTTTGAGTCTTTCTGGCTAAATTTTGGGTTTTTCGGGCTAATTTTTGGGTTTTATGGCTAATTTTTGGGTTTTCTGGCTATTTTTTAAGAGTTTTTGGCTAATTTTTGAGTTTTTCTGGCTAAATTACGGGTTTTTCTGGCTAATTTTTGGGTTTTTATGGCTAATTTTTGGGTTTCATGGCTAATTATTGAGTTTTTTTGGTTAATTTTTGGGTTTTTCTAGCTAATTTTTGAGTTTTTCTGGCTATTTTTTGGTTTTTATGACTAATTTTTGAGATTTATTGGCTAATTTTTGAGTTTTCCTGGCTGAATTTTGGGTTTTTCTGGCTAATTTTTGGGTTTTTCTAGCTTATTTTTGGGTTTTATGGCTAATTTTTGAGTTTTTCTGGCTAAATTTTGGGTTTTTCAGGCTAATTCATGGGTTTCATGGCTAATTTTTGAGTTTTTTTGGTTAATTTTTGGGTTTTTCTAGCTAATTTTTGAGTTTTTCTGGCTAATTTTTGGGTTTTATGACTAATTTTCGAGTTTTTTTGTCTAATTTCTGGGTTTTATGGCTAATTTTTGGGTTTTTCTGACAATTTTTGGGTTTTTGTGGCTAATTTCTGAGTTTTCCTAGCTAATTTTTGAGTTTTTCTAGCTGAGTTTTGGGTTTTTCTGGCAAATTTTTGGGCTTTATGGCTAATTTTTTTATTTTTTCTATCTTATTTTTTTTTCTGGCTAATTTCTGAGTTTCATGGCTAATTTTTGAGTTTTTTTGGCTAATTTTTGGGTTTTTCCAGCTGATTTTTGAGATTTTCTGGCTAATTTTTGGGTTTTATGACTAATTTTCGAGTTTTTTTAGCTACTTTCTGAGTTTTTCTGTGTGATTTTTGAGTTTTATGGCTAATTTTTGAGTTTTTCTGGCTAAATTTTGGGTTTTTCTGGCTAATTTTTGGGTTTTATTGCTAATTTTTGGGTTTGTCTGGCAAATTTTTGGGTTTTTCTGGCAAATTTCTGGGTTTTATGGCTAATTTTTGAGAGTTTTTGGCTAATTTTTGAGTTTTTCTTGCTAAATTTCGGGTTTTTCTGGCTAATTTTAGGGTTTTATGGCTAAATTTTGGGTTTTTCTGGCTAATTTTTGGGTTTTATGGCTGATTTTTGGGTTTTCTGGCTATTTTTTAAGAGTTTTGGCTGATTTTTGAGTTTTTCTTGCTAAATTCCGGGTTTTTCTGGCTAATTTTTGGGTTTTATGGCTAATTTTTGGGTTTTATGGCTAATTTTTTTATTTTTTCTAGCTTATTTTTTTTCTGGCTAATTTTTGGGTTTCATGGCTGATTTTTTAGTTTTTTTGGCTAATTTTTGGTTTTTCTAGCTAATTTTTGAGTTTTTCTGGCTAATTTTTGGGTTTCATGACCAATTTTCGAGTTTTTCTAGCTAATTTTTGAGTTTTTCTGTCTAATTTCTGGGTTTTATGGCTAATGTTTGGGTTTTTCTGGCTAATTTTTGGGTTTTATGGCTAATTTTTGAGATTTATTGACTAATTTTTGGGTTTTATTGCTAATTTTTGGGTTTGTCTGGCAAATTTTTGGGTTTTTCTGGCTAAATTCTGGGTTTTATGGCTAATTTTTGAGAGTTTTTGGCTAATTTTTGAGTTTTTCTTGCTAAATTTCGGGTTTTTCTGGCTAATTTTTGGGTTTTATGGCTAATGTTTGAGATTTATTGGCTAATTTTTGAGTTTTTCTGGCTAATTTTTGAGTCTTTCTGGCTTTGAGTTTTTCTGGCTAATTTTTGGGTTTCATGACCAATTTTCGAGTTTTTCCAGCTAATTTTTGAGTTTTTCTGTCTAATTTCTGGGTTTTATGTCTAATTTTTGGGTTTTTCTGGCAAATTTTTGGGTTTTATGGCTAATTTTTTAATTTTTTTGACCAATTTTTGGTTTTTATGGCTAATTTTTGGGTTTTCTGGCTAATTTTTGAGAGTTTTCGGCTAATTTTTGAGTTTTTCTGGCTAAATTCTGGGTTTTTCTGGCTAATTTTTGGGTTTTATGGCTGATTTTTGAGTTTTTCTGGCTAATTTTCGGGATTTATGACTAATTTTCGAGTTTTTCCAGCTAATTTTTGAACTTTTCTGTCTAATTTCTGGGTTTTATGGCTAATTTTTGGGTTTTTCTGACAATTTTTGAGTTTTTGTGGCTAATTTCTGAGTTTTCCTAGCTAATTTTTGAGTTTTTCCAGCTAAATTTTGGGTTTTTCTGGCAAATTTTTGGGTTTTATGGCTAATTTTTTTATTTTTTCCAGCTAATTTTTTTTTCTGGCTAATTTTTGAGTTTCATGGCTAATATTTGAGTTTTTTTGGCTGATTTTTGGGTTTTTCTAGCTAATTTTTGAGTTTTCCTGGCTAATTTTTGGGTTTTTCTGACAATTTTTGGGTTTTTGTGGCTAATTTCTGAGTTTTCCTAGCTAATTTTTGAGTTTTTCCAGCTAAATTTTGGGTTTTTCTGGCAAATTTTTGGGTTTTTCTGGCAAATTTTTGGGTTTTATGGCTAATTTTTTTATTTTTTTCTAGCTAATTTCTTTTTTCTGGCTAATTTTTGGAATTCATGGCTAATTTTCGAGTTTTTCTAACTAATTCTTGGGTTTTATAGCTAATTCTTGTATTTTTGTGGCTAATTCTTGTATTTTTGTGGCTAACTTTTGAGTTTCTCTAGCTAATTTTTGGGTTTTTATAGCTAATTTCTGAGTTTTTCTAGCTAATATTTGAGTTTTTCTAGCTAAATTTTGGGTTTTCTGGCTAATTTTTGGGTTCTATGGCTAATTTTTGAGATTTATTGGCTAATTTTTAAGTTTTCCTGGCTAAATTTTGGGATTTTCTGGCTAATTTTTGGGTTTTATTGCTAATTTTTGGGTTTTCTGGCTAATTTTTGAGAGGTTGTGGCTAATTTTTGTGTTTTTCCGGCTAAATTCTGGGTTTTTCTGGCTAATTATTGGGTTTTATTGCTAATTTTTGGATTTGTCTGGCTAATTTCTGGGTTTTATGGCTAATTTTTGAGAGTTTTTGGCTAATTTTTGAGTTTTTCTTGCTAAATATCGGGTTTTTCTGGCTAATTTTTGGGTTTTATTGCTAGTTTTTGAGATTTACTGGCTAATTTTTGAGTCTTTCTGGCTAAATTTTGGGTTTTTCGGGCTAATTTTTGGGTTTTATGGCTAATTTTTGGGTTTTCTGGCTATTTTTTAAGAGTTTCTGGCTAATTTTTGGGTTTTTATGGCTAATTTTTGGGTTTCATGGCTAATTTTTGAGTTTTTTCGGCTAATTTTTGGGTTTTTCTAGCTAATTTTTGAGTTTTTCTAGCTGAATTTTGGGTTTTTCTGGCTAATTCTTGGGTTCTATGGCTAATTTTTGAGATTTATTGGCTAATTTTTGAGTTTTCCTAGCTAAATTTTGGGTTTTTCTGGCTAATTTTTGGGTTTTATGGCTAATTTTTGGGTTTTATGGCTAATTTTTCTATTTTTTCTAGCTAATTTATTTTTCTAGCTAATTTTTGGGTTTTTCTAGCTAAATTTTGGGTTTTTCTGGCTAATTTTTGGGTTTTATGGCTAAATTTTGAGTTTTTCCAGTTAAATTTTGGGTTTTTCTAGCTTATTTTTGGGTTTTATGGCTAGTTTTTGGGTTTTTCTGACAATTTTTGGGTTTTTGTGGCTAATTTCTGAGTTTTCCTAGCTAATTTTTGAGTTTTTCCAGCTAAATTCTGGGTTTTTCTGGCAAATTTTTGGGTTTTATGGCTAATTTTTTTATTTTTTTCTAGCTAATTTCTTTTTTCTGGCTAATTTTTGGGTTTCATGGCTAATTTTTGAGTTTTTTCGACTAATTTTTGAGTTTTTCTAGCTAATTTTTGAGTTTTTCTGGCTATTTTTTGGGTTTTATGGCTAATTTTTGAGTTTTTCTAACTAATTCTTGGGTTTTATAGCTAATTCTTGTATTTTTGTGGCTAATTCTTGTATTTTTGTGGCTAACTTTTGAGTTTCTCTAGCTGATTTTTGGGTTTTTATAGCCAATTTCTGAGTTTTTCTAGCTAATATTTGAGTTTTTCTAGCTAAATTTTGGGTTTTTCTGGCTAATTTTTGGGTTTTATGGCTAATTTTCCTATTTTTTCTAGCTAATTTTTGGGTTTTATGACTAACTTTCGAGTTTTTCCTGCTACTTTTTGAGTTTTTCTGTCTAATTTCTGGGTTCTATGGCTAATTTTTGGGTTTTTCTGACAAATTTTGGGTTTTTCTGACAAATTTTGGGTTTTTCTGACAATTTTTGGGTTTTTGTGGCTAATTTCTGAGTTTTCCTAGCTAATTTTTGAGTTTTTCTAGCTGAATTTTGGGTTTTTCTGGCTAATTTTTGGGTTTTATGGCTAATTTTTGAGTTTTTCCAGTTAAATTTTGGGTTTTTCTAGCTTATTTTTGGGTTTTATGACTAATTTTTGAGTTTTTCCAGCTAATTTTTGAGTTTTTCTGGCTGATTTTTGGGTTTTATGGCTAATTTTTGAATTTTTCTAGCTAATTTTTGGGTTTTTCTGGCTAATTTTTGGGTTTTTCTGACAATTTTTGGGTTTTTGTGGCTAATTTCTGAGTTTTCTTAGCTAATTTTTGAGTTTTTCCAGCTAAATTTTGGGTTTTTCTGGCAAATTTTTGGGTTTTATGGCTAATTTTTTTATTTTTTCCTAGCTAATTTCTTTTTTCTGGCTAATTTTTGGGTTTCATGGCTAATTTTTGATAGGTTGTGGCTAATTTTTGAGTTTTTCTGGCTAAATTCTGGGATTTTCTGGCTAATTATTGGGTTTTATGGCTAATTTTTGGGTTTTATGGCTAATTTTTTTATTTTTTCCAGCTAATTTATTTTTCTAGCTAATTTTTGGGTTTCATGGCTAATTTTTGAGTTTTTTTGGCTAATTGTTGGGTTTTTCTGACAATTTTTGGGATTTCTGTCTAATTTCTGAGTTTTCCTAGCTAATTTTTGGGTTTTTCTGACAAGTTTTGGGTTTCATGGCTAATTTTTGAGTTTTTCTAGCTAATTTTTGAGTTTTTCTAGCTAAATTTTGGGTTTTTCTGGCAAATTTTTGGGTTTTATGGCTAATTTTTTTATTTTTTCCTAGCTAATTTCTTTTTTCTGGCTAATTTTTGGGTTTCATGGCTAATTTTTGAGTTTTTTCGGCTAATTTTTGAGTTTTTTTAGCTAATTTTTGAGTTTTTCTGGCTAATTTTTGGGTTTTATGGCTAATTTTTGAGTTTTTCCAATTAATTCTTGGGTTTTATAGCTAATTCTTGTATTTTGTGGCTAATTCTTGTATTTTTGTGGCTAGTTTTTGAGTTTCTCTAGCTAATTTTTGGGTTTTTATAGCTAATTTCTGAGTTTTTCTAGCTAATATTTGAGTTTTTCTAGATAAATTTTGGGTTTTTCTGGCTAACTTTTGGGTTTTATGGCTAATTTTTGGGTTTTCTGGCTATTTTTTGAGAGTTTTTGGCTAATGTTTGAGTTTTTCTGGCTAAATTCCGGGTTTTTCTGGCTAATTTTTGGGTTTTATTGGCTAATTTTTGGGTTTTTCCAGCTGATTTTCGAGTTTTTCTGGCTAATTTTTGGGTTTTATGGCTAATTTTTGAGTTTTTCTAACTAATTCTTGGGTTTTATAGCTAATATTTGAGTTTTTCTAGCTAAATTTTGGGTTTTTCTGGCTAATTTTTGGGTTTTATTGCTAATTTTTGGGTTTTCTGGCTAATTTTTGAGAGGTTTTGGCTAATTTTTGAGTTTTTCTGGCTAAATTCTGGGTTTTTCTGGCTAATTATTGGGTTTTATGGCTAATTTTTGGGTTTTATGGCTAATTTGTTCATTTTTTCTAGCTAATTTATTTTTCTGGCTAATTTTTGCGTTTCATGGCTAATTTTTGAGTTTTTTTGGCTAATTTTTGGGTTTTTCTAGCTAATTTTTGAGTTTTTCTAGCAAAATTTTGGGTTTTTCTGGCTAATTTTTGGGTTCTTTGGCTAATTTTTGAGATTTATTGGCTAATTTTTGAGATTTCCTGGCTAAATTTTGGGTTTTTCTGGCTAATTTTTGGGTTTCATGGCTAATTTTTGAGTTTTTTTGGCTAATTTTTGGGTTTTTCTAACAATCTTTGGGATTTGTGGCTAATTTCTGAGTTTTCCTAGCTAATTTTTGAGTTTTTCTAGCTAAATTTTGGGTTTTTCTGGCAAATTTTTGGGTTTTATGGCTAATTTTCCTATTTTTTCTAGCTAATATTTGGGTTTTATGACTAATTTTCGAGTTTTTCCTGCTACTTTTTGAGTTTTTCTGTCTAATTTCTGGGTTTTATGGCTAACTTTTGGGTTTTTCTGACAATTTTTGGGTTTTTCTGACAATTTTTGGGTTTTTGTGGCTAATTTCTGAGTTTTCCTAGCTAATTTTTGAGTTTTTCTAGCTGAATTTTGGGTTTTTCTGGCTAATTTTTGGGTTTTATGGCTAATTTTTGAGTTTTCCCAGTTAAATTTTGGGTTTTTCTAGCTTATTTTTGTGTTTTTTTGTCTAATTTTTGGTTTTATGGCTAATTTTTGGGTTTTTCTGACAATTTTTGGGTTCTTGTGGCTAATTTCTGAGTTTTCCTAGCTAATTTTTGAGTTTTTCTAGCTAAATTTTGAGTTTTTCTGGTAAATTTTTGGGTTTTATGGCTGATTTTTTTACTTTTTCTAGCTAATTTTTTTTTCTGGCTAATTTTTGGGTTTCATGGCTAATTTTTGAGTTTTTTTGGCTAATTGTTGGGTTTTTCTGACAATTTTTGGGATTTGTGGCTAATTTCTGAGTTTTCCTAGCTAATTTTTGAGTTTTTCTAGCTAAATTTTGGGTTTTTCTGGCAAATTTTTGGGTTTTATGGCTAATTTTTGAGTTTTTCCAGTTAAATTTTGGGTTTTTCTAGCTTATTTTTGGGTTTTATGGCTAGTTTTTGGGTTTTTCTGACAATTTTTGGGTTTTTGTGGCTAATTTCTGAGTTTTCCTAGCTAATTTTTGAGTTTTTCCAGCTAAATTTTGGGTTTTTCTGGCAAATTTTTGGGTTTTATGGCTAATTTTTTTATTTTTTTCTAGCTAATTTCTTTTTTCTGGCTAATTTTTGGGTTTCATGGCTAATTTTTGAGTTTTTTCGGCTAATTTTTGAGTTTTTCTAACTAATTTTTGGGTTTTATTGCTAGTTTTTGAGATTTACTGGCTAATTTTTGAGTCTTTCTGGCTAAATTTTGGGTTTTTCGGGCTAATTTTTGGGTTTTATGGCTAATTTTTGGGTTTTCTGGCTATTTTTTAAGAGTTTTCGGCTAATTTTTGAGTTTTTCTGGCTAATTTTTGGGTTTTTATGGCTAATTTTTGGGTTTCATGGCTAATTTTTGAGTTTTTTTGGTTAATTTTTGGGTTTTTCTAGCTAATTTTTGAGTTTTTCTGGCTAATTTTTGGGTTTTATGACTAATTTTTGAGATTTATTGGCTAATTTTTGAGTTTTCCTGGCTGAATTTTGGGTTTTTCTGGCTAATTTTTGGGTTTTTCTAGCTTATTTTTGGGTTTTATGGCTAATTTTTGAGTTTTCCTGGCTAAATTTTGGGTTTTTCAGGCTAATTTATGGGTTTCATGGCTGATTTTTGAGTTTTTTTGGTTAATTTTTGGATTTTTCTAGCTAATTTTTGAGTTTTTCTGGCTAATTTTTGGGTTTTATGACTAATTTTCGAGTTTTTCCAGCTAATATTTGAGTTTTTCTAGATAAATTTTGGGTTTTTCTGGCTAACTTTTGGGTTTTATGGCTAATTTTTGGGTTTTCTGGCTATTTTTTGAGAGTTTTTGGCTAATGTTTGAGTTTTTCTGGCTAAATTCCGGGTTTTTCTGGCTAATTTTTGGGTTTTATTGGCTAATTTTTGGGTTTTTCCAGCTGATTTTCGAGTTTTTCTGGCTAATTTTTGGGTTTTATGGCTAATTTTTGAGTTTTTCTAACTAATTCTTGGGTTTTATAGCTAATATTTGAGTTTTTCTAGCTAAATTTTGGGTTTTTCTGGCTAATTTTTGGGTTTTATTGCTAATTTTTGGGTTTTATTGCTAATTTTTGGGTTTTCTGGCTAATTTTTGAGAGGTTTTGGCTAATTTTTGAGTTTTTCTGGCTAAATTCTGGGTTTTTCTGGCTAATTATTGGGTTTTATGGCTAATTTTTGGGTTTTATGGCTAATTTGTTCATTTTTTCTAGCTAATTTATTTTTCTGGCTAATTTTTGCGTTTCATGGCTAATTTTTGAGTTTTTTTGGCTAATTTTTGGGTTTTTCTAGCTAATTTTTGAGTTTTTCTAGCAAAATTTTGGGTTTTTCTGGCTAATTTTTGGGTTCTTTGGCTAATTTTTGAGATTTATTGGCTAATTTTTGAGATTTCCTGGCTAAATTTTGGGTTTTTCTGGCTAATTTTTGGGTTTCATGGCTAATTTTTGAGTTTTTTTGGCTAATTTTTGGGTTTTTCTAACAATCTTTGGGATTTGTGGCTAATTTCTGAGTTTTCCTAGCTAATTTTTGAGTTTTTCTAGCTAAATTTTGGGTTTTTCTGGCAAATTTTTGGGTTTTATGGCTAATTTTCCTATTTTTTCTAGCTAATATTTGGGTTTTATGACTAATTTTCGAGTTTTTCCTGCTACTTTTTGAGTTTTTCTGTCTAATTTCTGGGTTTTATGGCTAACTTTTGGGTTTTTCTGACAATTTTTGGGTTTTTCTGACAATTTTTGGGTTTTTGTGGCTAATTTCTGAGTTTTCCTAGCTCATTTTTGAGTTTTTATAGCTAAATTTTGGGTTTTTCTGGCTAATTTTTGGGTTTTATGGCTAATTTTTGAGTTTTCCCAGTTAAATTTTGGGTTTTTCTAGCTTATTTTTGTGTTTTTTTGTCTAATTTTTGGTTTTATGGCTAATTTTTGGGTTTTTCTGACAATTTTTGGGTTCTTGTGGCTAATTTCTGAGTTTTCCTAGCTAATTTTTGAGTTTTTCTAGCTAAATTTTGAGTTTTTCTGGCAAATTTTTGGGTTTTATGGCTGATTTTTTTATTTTTTCTAGCTAATTTTTTTTTCTGGCTAATTTTTGGGTTTCATGGCTAATTTTTGAGTTTTTTTGGCTAATTGTTGGGTTTTTCTGACAATTTTTGGGATTTGTGGCTAATTTCTGAGTTTTCCTAGCTAATTTTTGAGTTTTTCTAGCTAAATTTTGGGTTTTTCTGGCAAATTTTTGGGTTTTATGGCTAATTTTTGAGTTTTTCCAGTTAAATTTTGGGTTTTTCTAGCTTATTTTTGGGTTTTATGGCTAGTTTTTGGGTTTTTCTGACAATTTTTGGGTTTTTGTGGCTAATTTCTGAGTTTTCCTAGCTAATTTTTGAGTTTTTCCAGCTAAATTTTGGGTTTTTCTGGCAAATTTTTGGGTTTTATGGCTAATTTTTTTATTTTTTTCTAGCTAATTTCTTTTTTCTGGCTAATTTTTGGGTTTCATGGCTAATTTTTGAGTTTTTTCGGCTAATTTTTGAGTTTTTCTAGCTAATTTTTGAGTTTTTCTGGCTAATTTTTGGGTTTTATGGCTAATTTTTGAGTTTTTCTAACTAATTTTTGGGTTTTATTGCTAGTTTTTGAGATTTACTGGCTAATTTTTGAGTCTTTCTGGCTAAATTTTGGGTTTTTCGGGCTAATTTTTGGGTTTTATGGCTAATTTTTGGGTTTTCTGGCTATTTTTTGAGAGTTTTCGGCTAATTTTTGAGTTTTTCTGGCTAATTTTTGGGTTTTTATGGCTAATTTTTGGGTTTCATGGCTAATTTTTGAGTTTTTTTGGTTAATTTTTGGGTTTTTCTAGCTAATTTTTGAGTTTTTCTGGCTAATTTTTGGGTTTTATGACTAATTTTTGAGATTTATTGGCTAATTTTTGAGTTTTCCTGGCTGAATTTTGGGTTTTTCTGGCTAATTTTTGGGTTTTTCTAGCTTATTTTTGGGTTTTATGGCTAATTTTTGAGTTTTCCTGGCTAAATTTTGGGTTTTTCAGGCTAATTTATGGGTTTCATGGCTGATTTTTGAGTTTTTTTGGTTAATTTTTGGATTTTTCTAGCTAATTTTTGAGTTTTTCTGGCTAATTTTTGGGTTTTATGACTAATTTTCGAGTTTTTCCAGCTAATTTTTGAGTTTTTTTGTCTAATTTCTGGGTTTTATGGCTAATTTTTGGGTTTTTCTGACAATTTTTGGGTTTTTGTGGTTAATTTCTGAGTTTTCCTAGCTAATTTTCGAGTTTTTCTAGCTGAGTTTTGGGTTTTTCTGGCAAATTTTTGGGCTTTATGGCTAATTTGTTTATTTTTTCTATCTTATTTTTTTTTCTGGCTAATTTTTGGGTTTCATGGCTAATTTTTGAGTTTTTCTTGCTAAATTTCGGGTTTTTCTGGCTAATTTTTGGGTTTTATGGCTAAATTTTGGGTTTTTCTGGCTAATTTTTGGGTTTTATGGCTGATTTTTGGGTTTTCTGGCTATTTTTTAAGAGTTTTTGGCTGATTTTTGAGTTTTTCTTGCTAAATTCCGGGTTTTTCTGGCTAATTTTTGGGTTTTATGGCTAATTTTTGGGTTTCATGGCTGATTTTTTAGTTTTTTTGGCTAATTTTTGGTTTTTCTAGCTAATTTTTGAGTTTTTCTGGCTAATTTTTGGGTTTCATGACCAATTTTCGAGTTTTTCTAGCTAATTTTTGAGTTTTTCTGTCTAATTTCTGGGTTTTATGGCTAATTTTTGGGTTTTTCTGGCTAATTTTTGGGTTTTATGGCTAATTTTTGAGATTTATTGACTAATTTTTGGGTTTTATTGCTAATTCTTGGGTTTGGCTGGCAAATTTTTGGGTTTTTCTGGCTAAATTCTGGGTTTTATGACTAATTTTCGAGTTTTTCCAGCTAATTTTTGAGTTTTTTTGTCTAATTTCTGGGTTTTATGGCTAATTTTTGGGTTTTTCTGACAATTTTTGGGTTTTTGTGGCTAATTTCTGAGTTTTCCTAGCTAATTTTCGAGTTTTTCTAGCTGAGTTTTGGGTTTTTCTGGCAAATTTTTGGGCTTTATGGCTAATTTGTTTATTTTTTCTATCTTATTTTTTTTTCTGGCTAATTTCTGAGTTTCATGGCTAATTTTTGAGTTTTTTTGGCTAATTTTTGGGTTTTTCCAGCTGATTTTTGAGATTTTCTGGCTAATTTTTGGGTTTTATGACTAATTTTCGAGTTTTTTTAGCTACTTTATGAGTTTTTCTGTGTGATTTTTGAGTTTTATGGCTAATTTTTGAGTTTTTCTGGCTAAATTTTGGGTTTTTCTAGCTTATTTTTGTGTTTTTTTGTCTAATTTTTGGTTTTATGGCTAATTTTTGGGTTTTTCTGACAATTTTTGGGTTCTTGTGGCTAATTTCTGAGTTTTCCTAGCTAATTTTTGAGTTTTTCCAGCTAAATTTTGAGTTTTTCTGGCAAATTTTTGGGTTTTATGGCTGATTTTTTTATTTTTTCTAGCTAATTTTTTTTCTGGCTAATTTTTGGGTTTCATGGCTAATTTTTGAGTTTTTTTGGCTAATTGTTGGGTTTTTCTGACAATTTTTGGGATTTGTGGCTAATTTCTGAGTTTTCCTAGCTAATTTTTGAGTTTTTCTGGCTAATTTTTGGGTTTTATGACTAATTTTTGAGATTTATTGGCTAATTTTTGAGTTTTCCTGGCTGAATTTTGGGTTTTTCTGGCTAATTTTTTAGTTTTTCTAGCTTATTTTTGGGTTTTATGGCTAATTTTTGAGTTTTTCTGGCTAAATTTTGGGTTTTTCAGGCTAATTTATGGGTTTCATGGCTGATTTTTGAGTTTTTTTGGTTAATTTTTGGATTTTTCTAGCTAATTCTTGAGTTTTTCTGGCTAATTTTTGGGTTTTATGACTAATTTTCGAGTTTTTCCAGCTAATTTTTGAGTTTTTTTGTCTAATTTCTGGGTTTTATGGCTAATTTTTGGGTTTTTCTGACAATTTTTGGGTTTTTGTGGCTAATTTCTGAGTTTTCCTAGCTAATTTTCGAGTTTTTCTAGCTGAGTTTTGGGTTTTTCTGGCAAATTTTTGGGCTTTATGGCTAATTTGTTTATTTTTTCTATCTTATTTTTTTTTCTGGCTAATTTCTGAGTTTCATGGCTAATTTTTGAGTTTTTTTGGCTAATTTTTGGGTTTTTCCAGCTGATTTTTGAGATTTTCTGGCTAATTTTTGGGTTTTATGACTAATTTTCGAGTTTCTTTAGCTACTTTATGAGTTTTTCTGTGTGATTTTTGAGTTTTATGGCTAATTTTTGAGTTTTTCTGGCTAAATTTTGGGTTTTTCTGGCTAATTTTTGGGTTTTATTGCTAATTTTTGGGTTTGTCTGGCAAATTTTTGGGTTTTTCTGGCAAATTTCTGGGTTTTATGGCTAGTTTTTGGGTTTTTCTGACAATTTTTGGGTTTTTGTGGCTAATTTCTGAGTTTTCCTAGCTAATTTTTGAGTTTTTCCAGCTAAATTTTGGGTTTTTCTGGCAAATTTTTGGGTTTTATGGCTAATTTTTTTATTTTTTTCTAGCTAATTTCTTTTTTCTGGCTAATTTTTGGGTTTCATGGCTAATTTTTGAGTTTTTTCGGCTAATTTTTGAGTTTTTCTTGCTAAATTTCGGGTTTTTCTGGCTAATTTTTGGGTTTTATGGCTAAATTTTGGGTTTTTCTGGCTAATTTTTGGGTTTTATGGCTAATTTTTGGGTTTTATGGCTAATTTTTTTATTTTTTCTAGCTTATTTTTTTTCTGGCTAATTTTTGGGTTTCATGGCTGATTTTTGAGTTTTTTTGGTTAATTTTTGGATTTTTCTAGCTACTTTTTGAGTTTTTCTGTCTAATTTCTGGGTTTTATGGCTAACTTTTGGGTTTTTCTGACAATTTTTGGGTTTTTCTGACAATTTTTGGGTTTTTGTGGCTAATTTCTGAGTTTTCCTAGCTCATTTTTGAGTTTTTATAGCTAAATTTTGGGTTTTTCTGGCTAATTTTTGGGTTTTATGGCTAATTTTTGAGTTTTCCCAGTTAAATTTTGGGTTTTTCTAGCTTATTTTTGTGTTTTTTTGTCTAATTTTTGGTTTTATGGCTAATTTTTGGGTTTTTCTGACAATTTTTGGGTTCTTGTGGCTAATTTCTGAGTTTTCCTAGCTAATTTTTGAGTTTTTCTAGCTAAATTTTGAGTTTTTCTGGCAAATTTTTGGGTTTTATGGCTGATTTTTTTATTTTTTCTAGCTAATTTTTTTTTCTGGCTAATTTTTGGGTTTCATGGCTAATTTTTGAGTTTTTTTTGGCTAATTGTTGGGTTTTTCTGACAATTTTTGGGATTTGTGGCTAATTTCTGAGTTTTCCTAGCTAATTTTTGAGTTTTTCTAGCTAAATTTTGGGTTTTTCTGGCAAATTTTTGGGTTTTATGGCTAATTTTTGAGTTTTTCCAGTTAAATTTTGGGTTTTTCTAGCTTATTTTTGGGTTTTATGGCTAGTTTTTGGGTTTTTCTGACAATTTTTGGGTTTTTGTGGCTAATTTCTGAGTTTTCCTAGCTAATTTTTGAGTTTTTCCAGCTAAATTTTGGGTTTTTCTGGCAAATTTTTGGGTTTTATGGCTAATTTTTTTATTTTTTTCTAGCTAATTTCTTTTTTCTGGCTAATTTTTGGGTTTCATGGCTAATTTTTGAGTTTTTTCGGCTAATTTTTGAGTTTTTCTAGCTAATTTTTGAGTTTTTCTGGCTAATTTTTGGGTTTTATGGCTAATTTTTGAGTTTTTCTAACTAATTTTTGGGTTTTATTGCTAGTTTTTGAGATTTACTGGCTAATTTTTGAGTCTTTCTGGCTAAATTTTGGGTTTTTCGGGCTAATTTTTGGGTTTTATGGCTAATTTTTGGGTTTTCTGGCTATTTTTTGAGAGTTTTCGGCTAATTTTTGAGTTTTTCTGGCTAATTTTTGGGTTTTTATGGCTAATTTTTGGGTTTCATGGCTAATTTTTGAGTTTTTTTGGTTAATTTTTGGGTTTTTCTAGCTAATTTTTGAGTTTTTCTGGCTAATTTTTGGGTTTTATGACTAATTTTTGAGATTTATTGGCTAATTTTTGAGTTTTCCTGGCTGAATTTTGGGTTTTTCTGGCTAATTTTTGGGTTTTTCTAGCTTATTTTTGGGTTTTATGGCTAATTTTTGAGTTTTCCTGGCTAAATTTTGGGTTTTTCAGGCTAATTTATGGGTTTCATGGCTGATTTTTGAGTTTTTTTGGTTAATTTTTGGATTTTTCTAGCTAATTTTTGAGTTTTTCTGGCTAATTTTTGGGTTTTATGACTAATTTTCGAGTTTTTCCAGCTAATTTTTGAGTTTTTTTGTCTAATTTCTGGGTTTTATGGCTAATTTTTGGGTTTTTCTGACAATTTTTGGGTTTTTGTGGTTAATTTCTGAGTTTTCCTAGCTAATTTTCGAGTTTTTCTAGCTGAGTTTTGGGTTTTTCTGGCAAATTTTTGGGCTTTATGGCTAATTTGTTTATTTTTTCTATCTTATTTTTTTTTCTGGCTAATTTTTGGGTTTCATGGCTAATTTTTGAGTTTTTCTTGCTAAATTTCGGGTTTTTCTGGCTAATTTTTGGGTTTTATGGCTAAATTTTGGGTTTTTCTGGCTAATTTTTGGGTTTTATGGCTGATTTTTGGGTTTTCTGGCTATTTTTTAAGAGTTTTTGGCTGATTTTTGAGTTTTTCTTGCTAAATTCCGGGTTTTTCTGGCTAATTTTTGGGTTTTATGGCTAATTTTTGGGTTTCATGGCTGATTTTTTAGTTTTTTTTGGCTAATTTTTGGTTTTTCTAGCTAATTTTTGAGTTTTTCTGGCTAATTTTTGGGTTTCATGACCAATTTTCGAGTTTTTCTAGCTAATTTTTGAGTTTTTCTGTCTAATTTCTGGGTTTTATGGCTAATTTTTGGGTTTTTCTGGCTAATTTTTGGGTTTTATGGCTAATTTTTGAGATTTATTGACTAATTTTTGGGTTTTATTGCTAATTCTTGGGTTTGGCTGGCAAATTTTTGGGTTTTTCTGGCTAAATTCTGGGTTTTATGACTAATTTTCGAGTTTTTCCAGCTAATTTTTGAGTTTTTTTGTCTAATTTCTGGGTTTTATGGCTAATTTTTGGGTTTTTCTGACAATTTTTGGGTTTTTGTGGCTAATTTCTGAGTTTTCCTAGCTAATTTTCGAGTTTTTCTAGCTGAGTTTTGGGTTTTTCTGGCAAATTTTTGGGCTTTATGGCTAATTTGTTTATTTTTTCTATCTTATTTTTTTTTCTGGCTAATTTCTGAGTTTCATGGCTAATTTTTGAGTTTTTTTGGCTAATTTTTGGGTTTTTCCAGCTGATTTTTGAGATTTTCTGGCTAATTTTTGGGTTTTATGACTAATTTTCGAGTTTTTTTAGCTACTTTATGAGTTTTCTGTGTGATTTTTGAGTTTTATGGCTAATTTTTGAGTTTTTCTGGCTAAATTTTGGGTTTTTCTAGCTTATTTTTGTGTTTTTTTGTCTAATTTTTGGTTTTATGGCTAATTTTTGGGTTTTTCTGACAATTTTTGGGTTCTTGTGGCTAATTTCTGAGTTTTCCTAGCTAATTTTTGAGTTTTTCCAGCTAAATTTTGAGTTTTTCTGGCAAATTTTTGGGTTTTATTGCTGATTTTTTTATTTTTTCTAGCTAATTTTTTTTCTGGCTAATTTTTGGGTTTCATGGCTAATTTTTGAGTTTTTTTGGCTAATTGTTGGGTTTTTCTGACAATTTTTGGGATTTGTGGCTAATTTCTGAGTTTTCCTAGCTAATTTTTGAGTTTTTCTGGCTAATTTTTGGGTTTTATGACTAATTTTTGAGATTTATTGGCTAATTTTTGAGTTTTCCTGGCTGAATTTTGGGTTTTTCTGGCTAATTTTTTAGTTTTTCTAGCTTATTTTTGGGTTTTATGGCTAATTTTTGAGTTTTTCTGGCTAAATTTTGGGTTTTTCAGGCTAATTTATGGGTTTCATGGCTGATTTTTGAGTTTTTTTGGTTAATTTTTGGATTTTTCTAGCTAATTTTTGAGTTTTTCTGGCTAATTTTTGGGTTTTATGACTAATTTTCGAGTTTTTCCAGCTAATTTTTGAGTTTTTTTGTCTAATTTCTGGGTTTTATGGCTAATTTTTGGGTTTTTCTGACAATTTTTGGGTTTTTGTGGCTAATTTCTGAGTTTTCCTAGCTAATTTTCGAGTTTTTCTAGCTGAGTTTTGGGTTTTTCTGGCAAATTTTTGGGCTTTATGGCTAATTTGTTTATTTTTTCTATCTTATTTTTTTTTCTGGCTAATTTCTGAGTTTCATGGCTAATTTTTGAGTTTTTTTGGCTAATTTTTGGGTTTTTCCAGCTGATTTTTGAGATTTTCTGGCTAATTTTTGGGTTTTATGACTAATTTTCGAGTTTCTTTAGCTACTTTATGAGTTTTTCTGTGTGATTTTTGAGTTTTATGGCTAATTTTTGAGTTTTTCTGGCTAAATTTTGGGTTTTTCTGGCTAATTTTTGGGTTTTATTGCTAATTTTTGGGTTTGTCTGGCAAATTTTTGGGTTTTTCTGGCAAATTTCTGGGTTTTATGGCTAGTTTTTGGGTTTTTCTGACAATTTTTGGGTTTTTGTGGCTAATTTCTGAGTTTTCCTAGCTAATTTTTGAGTTTTTCCAGCTAAATTTTGGGTTTTTCTGGCAAATTTTTGGGTTTTATGGCTAATTTTTTTATTTTTTTCTAGCTAATTTCTTTTTTCTGGCTAATTTTTGGGTTTCATGGCTAATTTTTGAGTTTTTTTCGGCTAATTTTTGAGTTTTTCTTGCTAAATTTCGGGTTTTTCTGGCTAATTTTTGGGTTTTATGGCTAAATTTTGGGTTTTTCTGGCTAATTTTTGGGTTTTATGGCTAATTTTTGGGTTTTATGGCTAATTTTTTTATTTTTTCTAGCTTATTTTTTTTCTGGCTAATTTTTGGGTTTCATGGCTGATTTTTTAGTTTTTTTGGCTAATTTTTGGTTTTTCTAGCTAATTTTTGAGTTTTTCTGTCTAATTTCTGGGTTTTATGGCTAATTTTTGGGTTTTTCTGGCTAATTTTTGGGTTTTATGGCTAATTTTTGAGATTTATTGACTAATTTTTGGGTTTTATTGCTAATTCTTGGGTTTGTCTGGCAAATTTTTGGGTTTTTCTGGCTAAATTCTGGGTTTTATGGCTAATTTTTGAGAGTTTTTGGCTAATTTTCGAGTTTTTCTTGCTAAATTTCGGGTTTTTCTGGCTAATTTTTGGGTTTTATAGCTAATGTTTGAGATTTATTGGCTAATTTTTGAGTTTTTCTGGCTAATTTTTGAGTCTTTCTGGCTTTGAGTTTTTCTGGCTAATTTTTGGGTTCCATGACCAATTTTCGAGTTTTTCCAGCTAATTTTTGAGTTTTTCTGTCAACTTTCTGGGTTTTATGTCTAATTTTTGGGTTTTTCTGGCTAATTTTTGGGTTTTATGGCTAATTTTTGAGTTTTTTTGACTAATTTTTGGGTTTTATGGCTAATTTTTGGGTTTTCTGGCTAATTTTTGAGAGTTTTCGGCTAATTTTTGAGTTTTTCTGGCTAAATTCTGGGTTTTTCTGGCAAATTTTTGGGTTTTATGGCTAATTTTTGAGTTTTTCTGGCTAATTTTCGGGATTTATGACTAATTTTCGAGTTTTTCCAGCTAATTTTTGAACTTTTCTGTCTATTTTCTGGGTTTTATGGCTAATTTTTGGGTTTTTCTGACAATTTTTGAGTTTTTGTGGCTAATTTCTGAGTTTTCCTAGCTAATTTTTGAGTTTTTCCAGCTAAATTTCGGGTTTTTCTGGCAAATTTTTGGGTTTTATGGCTAATTTTTTTATTTTTTCCAGCTAATTTTTTTTTCTGGCTAATTTTTGAGTTTCATGGCTAATATTTGAGTTTTTTTGGCTGATTTTTGGGTTTTTCTAGCTAATTTTTGAGTTTTCCTGGCTAATTTTTGGGTTTTTCTGACAATTTTTGGGTTTTTGTGGCTAATTTCTGAGTTTTCCTAGCTAATTTTTGAGTTTTTCCAGCTAAATTTTGGGTTTTTCTGGCAAATTTTTGGGTTTTATGGCTAATTTTTTTATTTTTTTCTAGCTAATTTCTTTTTTCTGGCTAATTTTTGGGTTTCCTGGCTAATTTTTGAGTTTTTCTAACTAATTCTTGGGTTTTATAGCTAATTCTTGTATTTTTGTGGCTAATTCTTGTATTTTTGTGGCTAACTTTTGAGTTTCTCTAGCTAATTTTTGGGTTTTTATAGCTAATTTCTGAGTTTTTCTAGCTAATATTTGAGTTTTTCTAGCTAAATTTTGGGTTTTCTGGCTAATTTTTGGGTTCTATGGCTAATTTTTGAGATTTATTGGCTAATTTTTAAGTTTTCCTGGCTAAATTTTGGGATTTTCTGGCTAATTTTTGGGTTTTATTGCTAATTTTTGGGTTTTCTGGCTAATTTTTGATAGGTTGTGGCTAATTTTTGAGTTTTTCTGGCTAAATTCTGGGATTTTCTGGCTAATTATTGGGTTTTATGGCTAATTTTTGGGTTTTATGGCTAATTTTTTTAATTTTTTCAGCTAATTTATTTTTCTAGCTAATTTTTGGGTTTCATGGCTAATTTTTGAGTTTTTTTGGCTAATTGTTGGGTTTTTCTGACAATTTTTGGGATTTGTGGCTAATTTCTGAGTTTTCCTAGCTAATTTTTGAGTTTTTCTAGATAAATTTTGGGTTTTTCTGGCTAATTTTCGGGTTTTATGGCTAAATTTTGAGTTTTTCCAGTTAAATTTTGGGTTTTTCTAGCTTATTTTTGGGTTTTATGGCTAGTTTTTGGGGTTTTCTGACAATTTTTGGGTTTTTGTGGCTAATTTCTGAGTTTTCCTAGCTAATTTTTGAGTTTTTCCAGCTAAATTTTGGGTTTTTCTGGCAAATTTTTGGGTTTTATGGCTAATTTTTTTATTTTTTTCTAGCTAATTTCTTTTTTCTGGCTAATTTTTGGGTTTCATGGCTAATTTTTGAGTTTTTTCGGCTAATTTTTGAGTTTTTCTAGCTAATTTTTGAGTTTTTCTGGCTAATTTTTGGGTTTTATGGCTAATTTTTGAGTTTTTCTAACTAATTCTTGGGTTTTATAGCTAATTCTTGTATTTTTGTGGCTAATTCTTGTATTTTTGTGGCTAACTTTTGAGTTTCTCTAGCTAATTTTTGGGTTTTTATAGCTAATTTCTGAGTTTTTCTAGCTAATATTTGAGTTTTTCTAGCTAAATTTTGGGTTTTTCTGGCTAATTTTTGGGTTTTATGGCTAATTTTCCTATTTTTTCTAGCTAATTTTTGGGTTTTATTGCTAATTTTTGGGTTTTCTGGCTAATTTTTGAGAGGTTGTGGCTAATTTTTGAGTTTTTCTGGCTAAATTCTGGGTTTTTCTGGCTAATTATTGGGTTTTATGGCTAATTTTTGGGTTTTATGGCTAATTTTTTTATTTTTCCTAGCTAATTTATTTTTCTAGCTAATTTTTGGGTTTCATGGCTAATTTTTGAGTTTTTTTGGCTAATTGTTGGGTTTTTCTGACAATTTTTGGGATTTGTGGCTAATTTCTGAGTTTTCCTAGCTAATTTTTGAGTTTTTCTAGCTAAATTTTGGGTTTTTCTGGCTAATTTTTGGGTTTTATGGCTAATTTTTGAGTTTTTCCAGTTAAATTTTGGGTTTTTCTAGCTTATTTTTGGGTTTTATGGCTAGTTTTTGGGTTTTTCTGACAATTTTTGGGTTTTTGTGGCTAATTTCTGAGTTTTCCTAGCTAATTTTTGAGTTTTTCCAGCTAAATTTTGGGTTTTTCTGGCAAATTTTTGGGTTTTATGGCTAATTTTTTTATTTTTTTCTAGCTAATTTCTTTTTTCTGGCTAATTTTTGGGTTTCATGGCTAATTTTTGAGTTTTTTCGGCTAATTTTTGAGTTTTTCTAGCTAATTTTTGAGTTTTTCTGGCTAATTTTTGGGTTTTATGGCTAATTTTTGAGTTTTTCTAACTAATTCTTGGGTTTTATAGCTAATTCTTGTATTTTTATAGCTAATTCTTGTATTTTTGTGGATAATTCTTGTATTTTTGTGGCTAACTTTTGAGTTTCTCTAGCTTATTTTTGGGTTTTTATAGCTAATTTCTGAGTTTTTCTAGCTAATATTTGAGTTTTTCTAGCTAAATTTTGGGTTTTTCTGGCTAATTTTTGGGTTTTATGGCTAATTTTCCTATTTTTTCTAGCTAATTTTTGGGTTTTATGACTAACTTTCGAGTTTTTCCTGCTACTTTTTGAGTTTTTCTGTCTAATTTCTGGGTTCTATGGCTAATTTTTGGGTTTTTCTGACAATTTTTGGGTTTTTCTGACAATTTTTGGGTTTTTCTGACAATTTTTGGGTTTTTGTGGCTAATTTCTGAGTTTTCCTAGCTAATTTTTGAGTTTTTCTAGCTGAATTTTGGGTTTTTCTGGCTAATTTTTGGGTTTTATGGCTAATTTTTGAGTTTTTCCAGTTAAATTTTGGGTTTTTCTAGCTTATTTTTGTGTTTTTTTGTCTAATTTTTGGTTTTATGGCTAATTTTTGGGTTTTTCTGACAATATTTGGGTTCTTGTGGCTAATTTCTGAGTTTTCCTAGCTAATTTTTGAGTTTTTCTAGCTAAATTTTGGGTTTTTCTGGCAAATTTTTGGGTTTTATGGCTGATTTTTTTATTTTTTCTAGCTAATTTTTTTTCTGGCTAATTTTTGGGTTTCATGGCTAATTTTTGAGTTTTTCTTGGTTAATTTTTGGGTTTTTCTAGCTAATTTTTGAGTTTTTCTGGCTAATTTTTGGGTTTTATTGCTAATTTTTGGGTTTGTCTGGCTAATTTCTGGGTTTTATGGCTAATTTTTGAGAGTTTTTGGCTAATTTTTGAGTTTTTCTTGCTAAATATCGGGTTTTTCTGGCTAATTTTTGGGTTTTATTGCTAGTTTTTGAGATTTACTGGCTAATTTTTGAGTCTTTCTGGCTAAATTTTGGGTTTTTCGGGCTAATTTTTGGGTTTTCGGGCTATTTTTTAAGAGTTTTTGGCTAATTTTTGAGTTTTTCTGGCTAAATTACGGGTTTTTCTGGGTAATTTTTGGGTTTTTATGGCTAATTTTTGGGTTTCATGGCTAATTTTTGAGTTTTTTTGGTTAATTTTTGGTTTTTTCTAGCTAATTTTTGAGTTTTTCTGGCTAATTTTTGGGTTTTATGACTAATTTTTGAGATTTATTGGCTAATTTTTGAGTTTTTCTTGCTAAATATCGGGTTTTTCTGGCTAATTTTTGGGTTTTATTGCTAGTTTTTGAGATTTACTGGCTAATTTGTGAGTCTTTCTGGCTAAATTTTGGGTTTTTCGGGCTAATTTTTGGGTTTTATGGCTAATTTTTGGGTTTTCTGGCTATTTTCTAAGAGTTTTTGGCTAATTTTTGAGTTTTTCTGGCTAAATTACGGGTTTTTCTGGCTAATTTTTGAGTTTTTCTGTCTAATTTCTGGGTTTTATGGCTAATTTTTGGGTTTTTCTGGCTAATTTTTGGGTTTTATGGCTAATTTTTGATTTTTTTTGGCTAATTTTTGGGTTTTATGGCTGATTTTTGGGTTTTCTGGCTAATTTTTGAGAGTTTTCGGCTAATTTTTGAGTTTTTCTGGCTAAATTCTGGGTTTTTCTGGCTAGTTTTTGGGTTTTATGGCTAATTTTTGAGTTTTTCTGGCTAATTTTCGGGATTTATGACTAATTTTCGAGTTTTTCCAGCTAATTTTTGAACTTTTCTGTCTAATTTCTGGGTTTTATGGCTAATTTTTGGGTTTTTCTGACAATTTTTGAGTTTTTGTGGCTAATTTCTGAGTTTTCCTAGCTAATTTTTGAGTTTTTCCAGCTAAATTTTGGGTTTTTCTGGCAAATTTTTGGGTTTTATGGCTAATTTTCTTATTTTTTCCAGCTAACTTTTTTTTCTGGCTAATTTTTGAGTTTCATGGCTAATATTTGAGTTTTTTTGGCTGATTTTTGGGTTTTTCTAGCTAATTTTTGAGTTTTCCTGGCTAATTTTTGGGTTTTTCTGACAATTTTTGGGTTTTTGTGGCTAATTTCTGAGTTTTCCTAGCTAATTTTTGAGTTTTTCCAGCTAAATTTTGGGTTTTTCTGGCAAATTTTTGGGTTTTATGGCTAATTTTTTTATTTTTTTCTAGCTAATTTCTTTTTTCTGGCTAATTTTTGGGTTTCATGGCTAATTTTTGAGAGGTTGTGGCTAATTTTTGAGTTTTTCTGGCTAAATTCTGGGTTTTTCTGGCTAATTATTGGGTTTTATGGCTAATTTTTGGGTTTTATGGCTAATTTTTTTATTTTTTCTAGCTAATTTATTTTTCTGGCTAATTTTTGGGTTTCATGGCTAATTTTTGAGTTTTTTTGGCTAATTTTTGGGTTTTTCTAGCTAATTTTTGAGTTTTTCTAGCTAAATTTTGGGTTTTTCTGGCTAATTCTTGGGTTCTATGGCTAATTTTTGAGATTTATTGGCTAATTTTTGAGTTTTCCTAGCTAAATTTTGGGTTTTTCTGGCTAATTTTTGGGTTTCATGGCTAATTTTTGAGTTTTTTTGGCTAATTGTTGGGTTTTTCTGACAATTTTTGGGATTTGTGGCTAATTTCTGAGTTTTCCTAGCTAATTTTTGAGTTTTTCTAGCTAAATATTGGGTTTTTCTGGCAAATTTTTGGGTTTTATGGCTAATTTTTGAGTTTTTCCAGTTAAATTTTGGGTTTTTCTAGCTTATTTTTGGGTTTTATGGCTAGTTTTTGGGTTTTTCTGACAATTTTTGGGTTTTTGTGGCTAATTTCTGAGTTTTCCTAGCTAATTTTTGAGTTTTTCCAGCTAAATTTTGGGTTTTTCTGGCAAATTTTTGGGTTTTATGGCTAATTTTTTTATTTTTTTCTAGCTAATTTCTTTTTTCTGGCTAATTTTTGGGTTTCATGAATAATTTTTGAGTTTTTTCGGCTAATTTTTGAGTTTTTCTAGCTAATTTTTGAGTTTTTCTGGCTAATTTTTGGGTTTTATGGCTAATTTTTGAGTTTTTCTAACTAATTCTTGGGTTTTATAGCTAATTCTTGTATTTTTGTGGCTAATTCTTGTATTTTTGTGGCTAACTTTTGAGTTTTTCTAGCTAATATTTGAGTTTTTCTAGCTAAATTTTGGGTTTTATGGCTAATTTTTGAGTTTTTCTAACTAATTCTTGGGTTTTATAGCTAATTCTTGTATTTTTATAGCTAATTCTTGTATTTTTGTGGATAATTCTTGTATTTTTGTGGCTAACTTTTGAGTTTCTCTAGCTTATTTTTGGGTTTTTATAGCTAATTTCTGAGTTTTTCTAGCTAATATTTGAGTTTTTCTAGCTAAATTTTGGGTTTTTCTGGCTAATTTTTGGGTTTTATGGCTAATTTTCCTATTTTTTCTAGCTAACTTTTTTTTCTGGCTAATTTTTGAGTTTCATGGCTAATATTTGAGTTTTTTTGGCTGATTTTTGGGTTTTTCTAGCTAATTTTTGAGTTTTCCTGGCTAATTTTTGGGTTTTTCTGACAATTTTTGGGTTTTTGTGGCTAATTTCTGAGTTTTCCTAGCTAATTTTTGAGTTTTTCCAGCTAAATTTTGGGTTTTTCTGGCAAATTTTTGGGTTTTATGGCTAATTTTTTTATTTTTTTCTAGCTAATTTCTTTTTTCTGGCTAATTTTTGGGTTTCATGGCTAATTTTTGAGAGGTTGTGGCTAATTTTTGAGTTTTTCTGGCTAAATTCTGGGTTTTTCTGGCTAATTATTGGGTTTTATGGCTAATTTTTGGGTTTTATGGCTAATTTTTTTATTTTTTGTAGCTAATTTATTTTTCTGGCTAATTTTTGGGTTTCATGGCTAATTTTTGAGTTTTTTTGGCTAATTTTTGGGTTTTTCTAGCTAATTTTTGAGTTTTTCTAGCTAAATTTTGGGTTTTTCTAGCTAATTCTTGGGTTCTATGGCTAATTTTTGAGATTTATTGGCTAATTTTTGAGTTTTCCTAGCTAAATTTTGGGTTTTTCTGGCTAATTTTTGGGTTTCATGGCTAATTTTTGAGTTTTTTTGGCTAATTGTTGGGTTTTTCTGACAATTTTTGGGATTTGTGGCTAATTTCTGAGTTTTCCTAGCTAATTTTTGAGTTTTTCTAGCTAAATATTGGGTTTTTCTGGCAAATTTTTGGGTTTTATGGCTAATTTTTGAGTTTTTCCAGTTAAATTTTGGGTTTTTCTAGCTTATTTTTGGGTTTTATGGCTAGTTTTTGGGTTTTTCTGACAATTTTTGGGTTTTTGTGGCTAATTTCTGAGTTTTCCTAGCTAATTTTTGAGTTTTTCCAGCTAAATTTTGGGTTTTTCTGGCAAATTTTTGGGTTTTATGGCTAATTTTTTTATTTTTTTCTAGCTAATTTCTTTTTTCTGGCTAATTTTTGGGTTTCATGAATAATTTTTGAGTTTTTTCGGCTAATTTTTGAGTTTTTCTAGCTAATTTTTGAGTTTTTCTGGCTAATTTTTGGGTTTTATGGCTAATTTTTGAGTTTTTCTAACTAATTCTTGGGTTTTATAGCTAATTCTTGTATTTTTGTGGCTAATTCTTGTATTTTTGTGGCTAACTTTTGAGTTTTTCTAGCTAATATTTGAGTTTTTCTAGCTAAATTTTGGGTTTTATGGCTAATTTTTGAGTTTTTCTAACTAATTCTTGGGTTTTATAGCTAATTCTTGTATTTTTATAGCTAATTCTTGTATTTTTGTGGATAATTCTTGTATTTTTGTGGCTAACTTTTGAGTTTCTCTAGCTTATTTTTGGGTTTTTATAGCTAATTTCTGAGTTTTTCTAGCTAATATTTGAGTTTTTCTAGCTAAATTTTGGGTTTTTCTGGCTAATTTTTGGGTTTTATGGCTAATTTTCCTATTTTTTCTAGCTAATTTTTGGGTTTTATGACTAACTTTCGAGTTTTTCCTGCTACTTTTTGAGTTTTTCTGTCTAATTTCTGGGTTCTATGGCTAATTTTTGGGTTTTTCTGACAATTTTTTGGGTTTTTCTGACAATTTTTGGGTTTTTCTGACAATTTTTGGGTTTTTGTGGCTAATTTCTGAGTTTTCCTAGCTAATTTTTGAGTTTTTCTAGCTGAATTTTGGGTTTTTCTGGCTAATTTTTGGGTTTTATGGCTAATTTTTGAGTTTTTCCAGTTAAATTTTGGGTTTTTCTAGCTTATTTTTGTGTTTTTTTGTCTAATTTTTGGTTTTATGGCTAATTTTTGGGTTTTTCTGACAATATTTGGGTTCTTGTGGCTAATTTCTGAGTTTTCCTAGCTAATTTTTGAGTTTTTCTAGCTAAATTTTGGGTTTTTCTGGCAAATTTTTGGGTTTTATGGCTGATTTTTTTATTTTTTCTAGCTAATTTTTTTTCTGGCTAATTTTTGGGTTTCATGGCTAATTTTTGAGTTTTTCTTGGTTAATTTTTGGGTTTTTCTAGCTAATTTTTGAGTTTTTCTGGCTAATTTTTGGGTTTTATTGCTAATTTTTGGGTTTGTCTGGCTAATTTCTGGGTTTTATGGCTAATTTTTGAGAGTTTTTGGCTAATTTTTGAGTTTTTCTTGCTAAATATCGGGTTTTTCTGGCTAATTTTTGGGTTTTATTGCTAGTTTTTGAGATTTACTGGCTAATTTTTGAGTCTTTCTGGCTAAATTTTGGGTTTTTCGGGCTAATTTTTGGGTTTTCGGGCTATTTTTTAAGAGTTTTTGGCTAATTTTTGAGTTTTTCTGGCTAAATTACGGGTTTTTCTGGGTAATTTTTGGGTTTTTATGGCTAATTTTTGGGTTTCATGGCTAATTTTTGAGTTTTTTTGGTTAATTTTTGGTTTTTTCTAGCTAATTTTTGAGTTTTTCTGGCTAATTTTTGGGTTTTATGACTAATTTTTGAGATTTATTGGCTAATTTTTGAGTTTTTCTTGCTAAATATCGGGTTTTTCTGGCTAATTTTTGGGTTTTATTGCTAGTTTTTGAGATTTACTGGCTAATTTTTGAGTCTTTCTGGCTAAATTTTGGGTTTTTCGGGCTAATTTTTGGGTTTTATGGCTAATTTTTGGGTTTTCTGGCTATTTTCTAAGAGTTTTTGGCTAATTTTTGAGTTTTTCTGGCTAAATTACGGGTTTTTCTGGCTAATTTTTGAGTTTTTCTGTCTAATTTCTGGGTTTTATGGCTAATTTTTGGGTTTTTCTGGCTAATTTTTGGGTTTTATGGCTAATTTTTGATTTTTTTTGGCTAATTTTTGGGTTTTATGGCTGATTTTTGGGTTTTCTGGCTAATTTTTGAGAGTTTTCGGCTAATTTTTGAGTTTTTCTGGCTAAATTCTGGGTTTTTCTGGCTAGTTTTTGGGTTTTATGGCTAATTTTTGAGTTTTTCTGGCTAATTTTCGGGATTTATGACTAATTTTCGAGTTTTTCCAGCTAATTTTTGAACTTTTCTGTCTAATTTCTGGGTTTTATGGCTAATTTTTGGGTTTTTCTGACAATTTTTGAGTTTTTGTGGCTAATTTCTGAGTTTTCCTAGCTAATTTTTGAGTTTTTTCAGCTAAATTTTGGGTTTTTCTGGCAAATTTTTGGGTTTTATGGCTAATTTTCTTATTTTTTCCAGCTAACTTTTTTTTCTGGCTAATTTTTGAGTTTCATGGCTAATATTTGAGTTTTTTTGGCTGATTTTTGGGTTTTTCTAGCTAATTTTTGAGTTTTCCTGGCTAATTTTTGGGTTTTTCTGACAATTTTTGGGTTTTTGTGGCTAATTTCTGAGTTTTCCTAGCTAATTTTTGAGTTTTTCCAGCTAAATTTTGGGTTTTTCTGGCAAATTTTTGGGTTTTATGGCTAATTTTTTTATTTTTTTCTAGCTAATTTCTTTTTTCTGGCTAATTTTTGGGTTTCATGGCTAATTTTTGAGAGGTTGTGGCTAATTTTTGAGTTTTTCTGGCTAAATTCTGGGTTTTTCTGGCTAATTATTGGGTTTTATGGCTAATTTTTGGGTTTTATGGCTAATTTTTTTATTTTTTGTAGCTAATTTATTTTTCTGGCTAATTTTTGGGTTTCATGGCTAATTTTTGAGTTTTTTTGGCTAATTTTTGGGTTTTTCTAGCTAATTTTTGAGTTTTTCTAGCTAAATTTTGGGTTTTTCTGGCTAATTCTTGGGTTCTATGGCTAATTTTTGAGATTTATTGGCTAATTTTTGAGTTTTCCTAGCTAAATTTTGGGTTTTTCTGGCTAATTTTTGGGTTTCATGGCTAATTTTTGAGTTTTTTTGGCTAATTGTTGGGTTTTTCTGACAATTTTTGGGATTTGTGGCTAATTTCTGAGTTTTCCTAGCTAATTTTTGAGTTTTTCTAGCTAAATATTGGGTTTTTCTCGCAAATTTTTGGGTTTTATGGCTAATTTTTGAGTTTTTCCAGTTAAATTTTGGGTTTTTCTAGCTTATTTTTGGGTTTTATGGCTAGTTTTTGGGTTTTTCTGACAATTTTTGGGTTTTTGTGGCTAATTTCTGAGTTTTCCTAGCTAATTTTTGAGTTTTTCCAGCTAAATTTTGGGTTTTTCTGGCAAATTTTTGGGTTTTATGGCTAATTTTTTTATTTTTTGTAGCTAATTTATTTTTCTGGCTAATTTTTGGGTTTCATGGCTAATTTTTGAGTTTTTTTGGCTAATTTTTGGGTTTTTCTAGCTAATTTTTGAGTTTTTCTAGCTAAATTTTGGGTTTTTCTGGCTAATTCTTGGGTTCTATGGCTAATTTTTGAGATTTATTGGCTAATTTTTGAGTTTTCCAGTTAAATTTTGGGTTTTTCTAGCTTATTTTTGGGTTTTATGGCTAGTTTTTGGGTTTTTCTGACAATTTTTGGGATTTGTGGCTAATTTCTGAGTTTTCCTAGCTAATTTTTGAGTTTTTCTAGCTAAATATTGGGTTTTTCTCGCAAATTTTTGGGTTTTATGGCTAATTTTTGAGTTTTTCCAGTTAAATTTTGGGTTTTTCTAGCTTATTTTTGGGTTTTATGGCTAGTTTTTGGGTTTTTCTGACAATTTTTGGGTTTTTGTGGCTAATTTCTGAGTTTTCCTAGCTAATTTTTGAGTTTTTCCAGCTAATTTTTGAGTTTTTCTGGCTAATTTTTGGGTTTTATGGCTAATTTTTGAGTTTTTCTAACTAATTCTTGGGTTTTATAGCTAATTCTTGTATTTTTGTGGCTAATTCTTGTATTTTTGTGGCTAACTTTTGAGTTTTTCTAGCTAATATTTGAGTTTTTCTAGCTAAATTTTGGGTTTTATGGCTAATTTTTGAGTTTTTCTAACTAATTCTTGGGTTTTATAGCTAATTCTTGTATTTTTATAGCTAATTCTTGTATTTTTGTGGATAATTCTTGTATTTTTGTGGCTAACTTTTGAGTTTCTCTAGCTAATTTTTGGGTTTTTATAGCTAATTTCTGAGTTTTTCTAGCTAATATTTGAGTTTTTCTAGCTAAATTTTGGGTTTTTCTGGCTAATTTTTGGGTTTTATGGCTAATTTTCCTATTTTTTCCAGCTAATTTTTGGGTTTTATGACTAACTTTCGAGTTTTTCCTGCTACTTTTTGAGTTTTTCTGTCTAATTTCTGGGTTCTATGGCTAATTTTTGGGTTTTTCTGACAATTTTTGGGTTTTTCTGACAATTTTTGTGTTTTTGTGGCTAATTTCTGAGTTTTCCTAGCTAATTTTTGAGTTTTTCTAGCTGAATTTTGGGTTTTTCTGGCTAATTTTTGGGTTTTTTTGTCTAATTTTTGGTTTTATGGCTAATTTTTGGGTTTTTCTGACAATATTTGGGTTCTTGTGGCTAATTTCTGAGTTTTCCTAGCTAATTTTTGAGTTTTTCTAGCTAAATTTTGGGTTTTTCTGGCAAATTTTTGGGTTTTATGGCTGATTTTTTTATTTTTTCTAGCTAATTTTTTTTCTGGCTAATTTTTGGGTTTCATGGCTAATTTTTGAGTTTTTCTTGGTTAATTTTTGTGTTTTTCTAGCTAATTTTTGAGTTTTTCTGGCTAATTTTTGGGTTTTATTGCTAATTTTTGGGTTTGTCTGGCTAATTTCTGGGTTTTATGGCTAATTTTTGAGAGTTTTTGGCTAATTTTTGAGTTTTTCTTGCTAAATATCGGGTTTTTCTGGCTAATTTTTGGGTTTTATTGCTAGTTTTTGAGATTTACTGGCTAATTTTTGAGTCTTTCTGGCTAAATTTTGGGTTTTTCGGGCTAATTTTTGGGTTTTCGAGCTATTTTTTAAGAGTTTTTGGCTAATTTTTGAGTTTTTCTGGCTAAATTACGGGTTTTTCTGGGTAATTTTTGGGTTTTTATGGCTAATTTTTGGGTTTCATGGCTAATTTTTGAGTTTTTTTGGTTAATTTTTGGTTTTTTCTAGCTAATTTTTGAGTTTTTCTGGCTAATTTTTGGGTTTTATGACTAATTTTTGAGATTTATTGGCTAATTTTTGAGTTTTTCTTGCTAAATATCGGGTTTTTCTGGCTAATTTTTGGGTTTTATTGCTAGTTTTTGAGATTTACTGGCTAATTTTTGAGTCTTTCTGGCTAAATTTTGGGTTTTTCGGGCTAATTTTTGGGTTTTATGGCTAATTTTTGGGTTTTCTGGCTATTTTCTAAGAGTTTTTGGCTAATTTTTGAGTTTTTCTGGCTAAATTACGGGTTTTTCTGGCTAATTTTTGAGTTTTTCTGTCTAATTTCTGGGTTTTATGGCTAATTTTTGGGTTTTTCTGGCTAATTTTTGGGTTTTATGGCTAATTTTTGAGTTTTTTTGGCTAATTTTTGGGTTTTATGGCTGATTTTTGGGTTTTCTGGCTAATTTTTGAGAGTTTTCGGCTAATTTTTGAGTTTTTCTGGCTAAATTCTGGGTTTTTCTGGCTAGTTTTTGGGTTTTATGGCTAATTTTTGAGTTTTTCTGGCTAATTTTCGGGATTTATGACTAATTTTCGAGTTTTTCCAGCTAATTTTTGAACTTTTCTGTCTAATTTCTGGGTTTTATGGCTAATTTTCTTATTTTTTCCAGCTAACTTTTTTTTCTGGCTAATTTTTGAGTTTCATGGCTAATATTTGAGTTTTTTTGGCTGATTTTTGGGTTTTTCTAGCTAATTTTTGAGTTTTCCTGGCTAATTTTTGGGTTTTTCTGACAATTTTTGGGTTTTTGTGGCTAATTTCTGAGTTTTCCTAGCTAATTTTTGAGTTTTTCCAGCTAAATTTTGGGTTTTTCTGGCAAATTTTTGGGTTTTATGGCTAATTTTTTTATTTTTTTCTAGCTAATTTCTTTTTTCTGGCTAATTTTTGGGTTTCATGGCTAATTTTTGAGAGGTTGTGGCTAATTTTTGAGTTTTTCTGGCTAAATTCTGGGTTTTTCTGGCTAATTATTGGGTTTTATGGCTAATTTTTGGGTTTTATGGCTAATTTTTTCATTTTTTTCTAGCTAATTTCTTTTTTCTGGCTAATTTTTGGGTTTCATGGCTAATTTTTGAGTTTTTTCGGCTAATTTTTGAGTTTTTCTAGCTAATTTTTGAGTTTCTCTAGCTAATTTTTGGGTTTTTATAGCTAATTTCTGAGTTTTTCTAGCTAATATTTGAGTTTTTCTAGCTAAATTTTGGGTTTTTCTGGCTAATTTTTGGGTTTTATGGCTAATTTTCCTATTTTTTCTAGCTAATTTTTGGGTTTTATGACTAACTTTCGAGTTTTTCCTGCTACTTTTTGAGTTTTTCTGTCTAATTTCTGGGTTCTATGGCTAATCTTTGGGTTTTTCTGACAATTTTTGGGTTTTTCTGACAATTTTTGGGTTTTTGTGGCTAATTTCTGAGTTTTCCTAGCTAATTTTTGAGTTTTTCTAGCTGAATTTTGGGTTTTTCTGGCTAATTTTTGGGTTTTATGGCTAATTTTTGAGTTTTTCCAGTTAAATTTTGGGTTTTTCTAGCTTATTTTTGTGTTTTTTTGTCTAATTTTAGGTTTTATGGCTAATTTTTGGGTTTTTCTGACAATATTTGGGTTCTTGTGGCTAATTTCTGAGTTTTCCTAGCTAATTTTTGAGTTTTTCTAGCTAAATTTTGGGTTTTTCTGGCAAATTTTTGGGTTTTATGGCTGATTTTTTTATTTTTTCTAGCTAATTTTTTTTCTGGCTAATTTTTGGGTTTCATGGCTAATTTTTGAGTTTTTCTTGGTTAATTTTTGGGTTTTTCTAGCTAATTTTTGAGTTTTTCTGGCTAATTTTTGGGTTTTATTGCTAATTTTTGGGTTTGTCTGGCTAATTTCTGGGTTTTATGGCTAATTTTTGAGAGTTTTTGGCTAATTTTTGAGTTTTTCTTGCTAAATATCGGGTTTTTCTGGCTAATTTTTGGGTTTTATTGCTAGTTTTTGAGATTTACTGGCTAATTTTTGAGTCTTTCTGGCTAAATTTTGGGTTTTTCGGGCTAATTTTTGGGTTTTCGGGCTATTTTTTAAGAGTTTTTGGCTAATTTTTGAGTTTTTCTGGCTAAATTACGGGTTTTTCTGGCTAATTTTTGGGTTTTTATGGCTAATTTTTGGGTTTCATGGCTAATTTTTGAGTTTTTTTGGTTAATTTTTGGTTTTTTCTAGCTAATTTTTGAGTTTTTCTGGCTAATTTTTGGGTTTTATGACAAATTTTTGAGATTTATTGGCTAATTTTTGAGTTTTTCTTGCTAAATATCGGGTTTTTCTGGCTAATTTTTGGGTTTTATTGCTAGTTTTTGAGATTTACTGGCTAATTTTTGAGTCTTTCTGGCTAAATTTTGGGTTTTTCGGGCTAATTTTTGGGTTTTATGGCTAATTTTTGGGTTTTCTGGCTATTTTCTAAGAGTTTTTGGCTAATTTTTGAGTTTTTCTGGCTAAATTACGGGTTTTTCTGGCTAATTTTTGAGTTTTTCTGTCTAATTTCTGGGTTTTATGGCTAATTTTTGGGTTTTTCTGGCTAATTTTTGGGTTTTATGGCTAATTTTTGAGTTTTTTTGGCTAATTTTTGGGTTTTATGGCTGATTTTTGGGTTTTCTGGCTAATTTTTGAGAGTTTTCGGCTAATTTTTGAGTTTTTCTGGCTAAATTCTGGGTTTTTCTGGCTAGTTTTTGGGTTTTATGGCTAATTTTTGAGTTTTTCTGGCTAATTTTCGGGATTTATGACTAATTTTCGAGTTTTTCCAGCTAATTTTTGAACTTTTCTGTCTAATTTCTGGGTTTTATGGCTAATTTTTGGGTTTTTCTGACAATTTTTGAGTTTTTGTGGCTAATTTCTGAGTTTTCCTAGCTAATTTTTGAGTTTTTCCAGCTAAATTTTGGGTTTTTCTGGCAAATTTTTGGGTTTTATGGCTAATTTTCTTATTTTTTCCAGCTAACTTTTTTTTCTGGCTAATTTTTGAGTTTCATGGCTAATATTTGAGTTTTTTTGGCTGATTTTTGGGTTTTTCTGACAATTTTTGGGTTTTTGTGGCTAATTTCTGAGTTTTCCTAGCTAATTTTTGAGTTTTTCCAGCTAAATTTTGGGTTTTTCTGGAAAATTTTTGGGTTTTATGGCTAATTTTTTTATTTTTTTCTAGCTAATTTCTTTTTTCTGGCCAATTTTTGGGTTTCATGGCTAATTTTTGAGAGGTTGTGGCTAATTTTTTAATTTTTCTGGCTAAATTCTGGGTTTTTCTGGCTAATTATTGGGTTTTATGGCTAATTTTTGGGTTTTATGGCTAATTTTTTTATTTTTTCTAGCTAATTTATTTTTCTGGCTAATTTTTGGGTTTCATGGCTAATTTTTGAGATTTATTGGCTAATTTTTAAGTTTTCCTGGCTAAATTTTGGGATTTTCTGGCTAATTTTTGGGTTTTATTGCTAATTATTGGGTTTTCTGGCTAATTTTTGAGAGGTTGTGGCTAATTTTTGAGTTTTTCTGGCTAAATTCTGGGTTTTTCTGGCTAATTATTGGGTTTTATGGCTAATTTTTGGGTTTTATGGCTAATTTTTTTATTTTTTCTAGCTAATTTATTTTTCTGGCTAATTTTTGGGTTTCATGGCTAATTTTTGAGTTTTTCTGGCTAATTCTTGGGTTCTATGGCTAATTTTTGAGATTTATTGGCTAATTTTTGAGTTTTCCTAGCTAAATTTTGGGTTTTTCTGGCTAATTTTTGGGTTTCATGGCTAATTTTTGAGTTTTTTTGGCTAATTGTTGGGTTTTTCTGACAATTTTTGGGATTTCTGGCTAATTTCTGAGTTTTCCTAGCTAATTTTTGGGTTTTTCTGGCAAATTTTTGGGTTTTATGGCTAATTTTTGAGTTTTTCCAGTTAAATTTTGGGTTTTTCAAGCTTATTTTTGGGTTTTATCGCTAGTTTTTGGGTTTTTCTGACAATTTTTGGGTTTTTGTGGCTAATTTCTGAGTTTTCCTAGCTAATTTTTGAGTTTTTCCAGCTTAATTTTGGGTTTTTCTGGCAAATTTTTGGGTTTTATGGCTAATTTTTTTATTTTTTTCTAGCTTATTTCTTTTTTCTGGCTAATTTTTGGGTTTCATGGCTAATTTTTGAGTTTTTTCGGCTAATTTTTGAGTTTTTCTAGCTAATTTTTGAGTTTTCCTGGCTAATTTTTGGTTTTTATGGCTAATTTTTGAGTTTTTCTGGCTAATTTTTGAGTTTTTCCAGCTAAATTTTGGGTTTTTCTGGCAAATTTTTGGGTTTTATGGCTAATTTTTTTATTTTTTCCAGCTAACTTTTTTTTCTGGCTAATTTTTGAGTTTCATGGCTAATATTTGAGTTTTTTTGGCTGATTTTTGGGTTTTTCTAGCTAATTTTTGAGTTTTCCTGGCTAATTTTTGGGTTTTTCTGACAATTTTTGGGTTTTTGTGGCTAATTTCTGAGTTTTCCTAGCTAATTTTTGAGTTTTTCCAGCTAAATTTTGGGATTTTCTGGCAAATTTTTGGGTTTTATGGCTAATTTTTTTATTTTTTTCTAGCTAATTTCTTTTTTCTGGCTAATTTTTGGGTTTCATGGCTAATTTTTGAGTTTTTCTAACTAATTCTTGGGTTTTATAGCTAATTCTTGTATTTTTGTGGCTAACTTTTGAGTTTCTCTAGCTAATTTTTGGGTTTTTATAGCTAATTTCTGAGTTTTTCTAGCTAAATTTTGAGTTTTCTGGCTAATTTTTGGGTTCTATGGCTAATTTTTGAGATTTATTGGCTAATGTTTAAGTTTTCCTGGCTAAATTTTGGGATTTTCTGGCTAATTTTTGGGTTTTATTGCTAATTTTTGGGTTTTCTGGCTAATTTTTGAGTTTTTCTGGCTAAATTCTGGGTTTTTCTGGCTAATTATTGGGTTTTATGGCTAATTTTTGGGTTTTATGGCTAATTTTTTTATTTTTTCTAGCTAATTTATTTTTCTGGCTAATTTTTGGGTTTCATGGCTAATTTTTGAGTTTTTTTGGCTAATTTTTGGGTTTTTCTAGCTAATTTTTGAGTTTTTCTAGCTAAATTTTGGGTTTTTCTGGCTAATTCTTGGGTTCTATGGCTAATTTTTGAGATTTATTGGCTAATTTTTGAGTTTTCCTAGCTAAATTTTGGGTTTTTCTGGCTAATTTTTGGGTTTCATGGCTAATTTTTGAGTTTTTTTGGCTAATTGTTGGGTTTTTCTGACAATTTTTGGGATTTGTGGCTAATTTCTGAGTTTTCCTAGCTAATTTTTGAGTTTTTCTAGCTAAATATTGGGTTTTTCTGGCAAATTTTTGGGTTTTATGGCTAATTTTTGAGTTTTTCCAGTTAAATTTTGGGTTTTTCTAGCTTATTTTTGGGTTTTATGGCTAGTTTTTGGGTTTTTCTGACAATTTTTGGGTTTTTCTGACAATTTTTGGGTTTTTGTGGCTAATTTCTGAGTTTTCCTAGCTAATTTTTGAGTTTTTCTAGCTGAATTTTGGGTTTTTCTGGCTAATTTTTGGGTTTTATGGCTAATTTTTGAGTTTTTCCAGTTAAATTTTGGGTTTTTCTAGCTTATTTTTGTGTTTTTTTGTCTAATTTTTGGTTTTATGGCTAATTTTTGGGTTTTTCTGACAATATTTGGGTTCTTGTGGCTAATTTCTGAGTTTTCCTAGCTAATTTTTGAGTTTTTCTAGCTAAATTTTGGGTTTTTCTGGCAAATTTTTGGGTTTTATGGCTGATTTTTTTATTTTTTCTAGCTAATTTTTTTTCTGGCTAATTTTTGGGTTTCATGGCTAATTTTTGAGTTTTTCTTGGTTAATTTTTGGGTTTTTCTAGCTAATTTTTGAGTTTTTCTGGCTAATTTTTGGGTTTTATTGCTAATTTTTGGGTTTGTCTGGCTAATTTCTGGGTTTTATGGCTAATTTTTGAGAGTTTTTGGCTAATTTTTGAGTTTTTCTTGCTAAATATCGGGTTTTTCTGGCTAATTTTTGGGTTTTATTGCTAGTTTTTGAGATTTACTGGCTAATTTTTGAGTCTTTCTGGCTAAATTTTGGGTTTTTCGGGCTAATTTTTGGGTTTTCGGGCTATTTTTTAAGAGTTTTTGGCTAATTTTTGAGTTTTTCTGGCTAAATTACGGGTTTTTCTGGCTAATTTTTGGGTTTTTATGGCTAATTTTTGGGTTTCATGGCTAATTTTTGAGTTTTTTTGGTTAATTTTTGGTTTTTTCTAGCTAATTTTTGAGTTTTTCTGGCTAATTTTTGGGTTTTATGACTAATTTTTGAGATTTATTGGCTAATTTTTGAGTTTTTCTTGCTAAATATCGGGTTTTTCTGGCTAATTTTTGGGTTTTATTGCTAGTTTTTGAGATTTACTGGCTAATTTTTGAGTCTTTCTGGCTAAATTTTGGGTTTTTCGGGCTAATTTTTGGGTTTTATGGCTAATTTTTGGGTTTTCTGGCTATTTTCTAAGAGTTTTTGGCTAATTTTTGAGTTTTTCTGGCTAAATTACGGGTTTTTCTGGCTAATTTTTGAGTTTTTCTGTCTAATTTCTGGGTTTTATGGCTAATTTTTGGGTTTTTCTGGCTAATTTTTGGGTTTTATGGCTAATTTTTGAGTTTTTTTGGCTAATTTTTGGGTTTTATGGCTGATTTTTGGGTTTTCTGGCTAATTTTTGAGAGTTTTCGGCTAATTTTTGAGTTTTTCTGGCTAAATTCTGGGTTTTTCTGGCTAGTTTTTGGGTTTTATGGCTAATTTTTGAGTTTTTCTGGCTAATTTTCGGGATTTATGACTAATTTTCGAGTTTTTCCAGCTAATTTTTGAACTTTTCTGTCTAATTTCTGGGTTTTATGGCTAATTTTTGGGTTTTTCTGACAATTTTTGAGTTTTTGTGGCTAATTTCTGAGTTTTCCTAGCTAATTTTTGAGTTTTTCCAGCTAAATTTTGGGTTTTTCTGGCAAATTTTTGGGTTTTATGGCTAATTTTCTTATTTTTTCCAGCTAACTTTTTTTTCTGGCTAATTTTTGAGTTTCATGGCTAATATTTGAGTTTTTTTGGCTGATTTTTGGGTTTTTCTAGCTAATTTTTGAGTTTTCCTGGCTAATTTTTGGGTTTTTCTGACAATTTTTGGGTTTTTGTGGCTAATTTCTGAGTTTTCCTAGCTAATTTTTGAGTTTTTCCAGCTAAATTTTGGGTTTTTCTGGAAAATTTTTGGGTTTTATGGCTAATTTTTTTATTTTTTTCTAGCTAATTTCTTTTTTCTGGCCAATTTTTGGGTTTCATGGCTAATTTTTGAGAGGTTGTGGCTAATTTTTTAATTTTTCTGGCTAAATTCTGGGTTTTTCTGGCTAATTATTGGGTTTTATGGCTAATTTTTGGGTTTTATGGCTAATTTTTTTATTTTTTCTAGCTAATTTATTTTTCTGGCTAATTTTTGGGTTTCATGGCTAATTTTTGAGATTTATTGGCTAATTTTTAAGTTTTCCTGGCTAAATTTTGGGATTTTCTGGCTAATTTTTGGGTTTTATTGCTAATTATTGGGTTTTCTGGCTAATTTTTGAGAGGTTGTGGCTAATTTTTGAGTTTTTCTGGCTAAATTCTGGGTTTTTCTGGCTAATTATTGGGTTTTATGGCTAATTTTTGGGTTTTATGGCTAATTTTTTTATTTTTTCTAGCTTATTTATTTTTCTGGCTAATTTTTGGGTTTCATGGCTAATTTTTGAGTTTTTCTGGCTAATTCTTGGGTTCTATGGCTAATTTTTGAGATTTATTGGCTAATTTTTGAGTTTTCCTAGCTAAATTTTGGGTTTTTCTGGCTAATTTTTGGGTTTCATGGCTAATTTTTGAGTTTTTTTGGCTAATTGTTGGGTTTTTCTGACAATTTTTGGGATTTCTGGCTAATTTCTGAGTTTTCCTAGCTAATTTTTGGGTTTTTCTGGCAAATTTTTGGGTTTTATGGCTAATTTTTGAGTTTTTCCAGTTAAATTTTGGGTTTTTCAAGCTTATTTTTGGGTTTTATCGCTAGTTTTTGGGTTTTTCTGACAATTTTTGGGTTTTTGTGGCTAATTTCTGAGTTTTCCTAGCTAATTTTTGAGTTTTTCCAGCTTAATTTTGGGTTTTTCTGGCAAATTTTTGGGTTTTATGGCTAATTTTTTTATTTTTTTCTAGCTTATTTCTTTTTTCTGGCTAATTTTTGGGTTTCATGGCTAATTTTTGAGTTTTTTCGGCTAATTTTTGAGTTTTTCTAGCTAATTTTTGAGTTTTCCTGGCTAATTTTTGGGTTTTATGGCTAATTTTTGAGTTTTTCTGGCTAATTTTTGAGTTTTTCCAGCTAAATTTTGGGTTTTTCTGGCAAATTTTTGGGTTTTATGGCTAATTTTTTTATTTTTTTCTAGCTAATTTCTTTTTTCTGGCTAATTTTTGGGTTTCATGGCTAATTTTCGAGTTTTTCCAGCTAATTTTTGAACTTTTCTGTCTAATTTCTGGGTTTTATGGCTAATTTTTGGGTTTTTCTGACAATTTTTGAGTTTTTGTGGCTAATTTCTGAGTTTTCCTAGCTAATTTTTGAGTTTTTCCAGCTAAATTTTGGGTTTTTCTGGCAAATTTTTGGGTTTATGGCTAATTTTTTTATTTTTTTCCAGCTAACTTTTTTTTCTGGCTAATTTTTGAGTTTCATGGCTAATATTTGAGTTTTTTTGGCTGATTTTTGGGTTTTTCTAGCTAATTTTTGAGTTTTCCTGGCTAATTTTTGGGTTTTTCTGACAATTTTTGGGTTTTTGTGGCTAATTTCTGAGTTTTCCTAGCTAATTTTTGAGTTTTTCCAGCTAAATTTTGGGATTTTCTGGCAAATTTTTGCGTTTTATGGCTAATTTTTTTATTTTTTTCTAGCTAATTTCTTTTTTCTGGCTAATTGTTGGGTTTCATGGCTAATTTTTGAGTTTTTCTAACTAATTCTTGGGTTTTATAGCTAATTCTTGTATTTTTGTGGCTAACTTTTGAGTTTCTCTAGCTAATTTTTGGGTTTTTATAGCTAATTTCTGAGTTTTTCTAGCTAAATTTTGAGTTTTCTGGCTAATTTTTGGGTTCTATGGCTAATTTTTGAGATTTATTGGCTAATGTTTAAGTTTTCCTGGCTAAATTTTGGGATTTTCTGGCTAATTTTTGGGTTTTATTGCTAATTTTTGGGTTTTCTGGCTAATTTTTGAGTTTTTCTGGCTAAATTCTGGGTTTTTCTGGCTAATTATTGGGTTTTATGGCTAATTTTTGGGTTTTATGGCTAATTTTTTTATTTTTTCTAGCTAATTTATTTTTCTGGCTAATTTTTGGGTTTCATGGCTAATTTTTGAGTTTTTTTGGCTAATTTTTGGGTTTTTCTAGCTAATTTTTGAGTTTTTCTAGCTAAATTTTGGGTTTTTCTGGCTAATTCTTGGGTTCTATGGCTAATTTTTGAGATTTATTGGCTAATTGTTGAGTTTTCCTAGCTAAATTTTGGGTTTTTCTGGCTAATTTTTGGGTTTCATGGCTAATTTTTGAGTTTTTTTTGGCTAATTGTTGGGTTTTTCTGACAATTTTTGGGATTTGTGGCTAATTTCTGAGTTTTCCTAGCTAATTTTTGAGTTTTTCTAGCTAAATATTGGGTTTTTCTGGCAAATTTTTGGGTTTTATGGCTAATTTTTGAGTTTTTCCAGTTAAATTTTGGGTTTTTCTAGCTTATTTTTGGGTTTTATGGCTAGTTTTTGGGTTTTTCTGACAATTTTTGGGTTTTTGTGGCTAATTTCTGAGTTTTCCTAGCTAATTTTTGAGTTTTTCCAGCTAAATTTTGGGTTTTTCTGGCAAATTTTTGGGTTTTATGGCTAATTTTTTTATTTTTTTCTAGCTAATTTCTTTTTTCTGGCTAATTTTTGGGTTTCATGGCTAATTTTTGAGTTTTTTTCGGCTAATTTTTGAGTTTTTCTAGCTAATTTTTGAGTTTTTCTGGCTAATTTTTGGGTTTTATGGCTAATTTTTGAGTTTTTCTAACTAATTCTTGGGTTTTATAGCTAATTCTTGTATTTTTGTGGCTAATTCTTGTATTTTTGTGGCTAACTTTTGAGTTTTTCTAGCTAATATTTGAGTTTTTCTAGCTAAATTTTGGGTTTTTCTGGCTAATTTTTGGGTTTTATGGCTAATTTTCCTATTTTTTCTAGCTAATTTTTGGGTTTTATGACTAACTTTCGAGTTTTTCCTGCTACTTTTTGAGTTTTTCTGTCTAATTTCTGGGTTCTATGGCTAATTTTTGGGTTTTTCTGACAATTTTTGGGTTTTTGGGATTTGTGGCTAATTTCTGAGTTTTCCTAGCTAATTTTTGAGTTTTTCTAGCTAAATTTTGGGTTTTTCTGGCAAATTTTTGGGTTTTATGGCTAATTTTTGAGTTTTTCCAGTTAAATTTTGGGTTTTTCTAGCTTATTTTTGGGTTTTATGGCTAGTTTTTGGGTTTTTCTGACAATTTTTGGGTTTTTGTGGCTAATTTCTGAGTTTTCCTAGCTAATTTTTGAGTTTTTCCAGCTAAATTTTGGGTTTTTCTGGCAAATTTTTGGGTCTTATGGCTAATTTTTTTATTTTTTTCTAGCTAATTTCTTTTTTCTGGCTAATTTTTGGGTTTCATGGCTAATTTTTGAGTTTTTTCGGCTAATTTTTGAGTTTTTCTAGCTAATTTTTGAGTTTTTCTGGCTAATTTTTGGGTTTTATGGCTAATTTTTGAGTTTTTCTAACTAATTCTTGGGTTTTATAGCTAATTCTTGTATTTTTGTGGCTAATTCTTGTATTTTTGTGGCTAACTTTTGAGTTTCTTTAGCTAATTTTTGGGTTTTTATAGCTAATTTCTGAGTTTTTCTAGCTAATATTTGAGTTTTTCTAGCTGAATTTTGGGTTTTTCTGGCTAATTTTTGGGTTTTATGGCTAATTTTCCTATTTTTTCTAGCTAATTTTTGGGTTTTATGACTAACTTTCGAGTTTTTCCTGCTACTTTTTGAGTTTTTCTGTCTAATTTCTGGGTTCTATGGCTAATTTTTGGGTTTTTCTGACAATTTTTGGGTTTTTGTGGCTAATTTCTGAGTTTTCCTAGCTAATTTTTGAGTTTTTCTAGCTGAATTTTGGGTTTTTCTGGCTAATTTTTGGGTTTTATGGCTAATTTTTGAGTTTTTCCAGTTAAATTTTGGGTTTTTCTAGCTTATTTTTGTGTTTTTTTGTCTAATTTTTGGTTTTATGGCTAATTTTTGGGTTTTTCTGACAATATTTGGGTTCTTGTGGCTAATTTCTGAGTTTTCCTAGCTAATTTTTGAGTTTTTCTAGCTAAATTTTGGGTTTTTCTGGCAAATTTTTGGGTTTTATGGCTGATTTTTTTATTTTTTCTAGCTAATTTTTTTTCTGGCTAATTTTTGGGTTTCATGGCTAATTTTTGAGTTTTTCTTGGTTAATTTTTGGGTTTTTCTAGCTAATTTTTGAGTTTTTCTGGCTAATTTTTGGGTTTTATTGCTAATTTTTGGGTTTGTCCGGCTAATTTCTGGGTTTTATGGCTAAATTTTGACAGTTTTTGGCTAATTTTTGAGTTTTTCTTGCTAAATATCGGGTTTTTCTGGCTAATTTTTGGGTTTTATTGCTAGTTTTTGAGATTTACTGGCTAATTTTTGAGTCTTTCTGGCTAAATTTTGGGTTTTTCGAGCTAATTTTTGGGTTTTATGGCTAATTTTTGGGTTTCATGGCTAATTTTTGAGTTTTTTTGTTTAATTTTTGGGTTTTTCTAGCTAATTTTTGAGTTTTTCTGGCTAATTTTTGGGTTTTATGACTAATTTTTGAGATTTATTGGCTAATTTTTGAGTTTTTCTGGCTAATTTTTGGGGTTTTCTAGCTTATTTTTGGGTTTTATGGCTAATTTTTGAGTTTTTCTGGCTAAATTTTGGGTTTTTCAGGCTAATTTATGGGTTTCATGGCTAATTTTTGAGTTTTTTTGGTTAATTTTTGGGTTTTTCTAGCTAATTTTTGAGTTTTTCTGGCTAATTTTTGGGTTTTATGACTAATTTTCGAGTTTTTCCAGCTAATTTTTGAGTTTTTTTGTCTAATGGGTTTTATGGCTAATTTTTGGGTTTTTCTGACAATTTTTGGGTTTTTGTGGCTAATTTCTGAGTTTTCCTAGCTAATTTTCGAGTTTTTCTAGCTGAGTTTTGGGTTTTTCTGGCAAATTTTTGGGTTTTATGGCTAATTTTTTTATTTTTTTCTAGCTAATTTCTTTTTTCTGGCTAATTTCTGAGTTTCATGGCTAATTTTTGAGTTTTTTTGGCTAATTTTTGGGTTTTTCCAGCTGATTTTTGAAATTTTCTGGCTAATTTTTGGGTTTTATGACTAATTTTCGAGTTTTTTTAGCTATTTTCTGAGTTTTTCTGTGTGATTTTTGAGTTTTATGGCTAATTTTTGAGTTTTTCTGGCTAAATTTTGGGTTTTTCTGGCTAATTTTTAGGTTTTATTGCTAATTTTTGGGTTTGTCTGGCAAATTTTTGGGTTTTTCTGGCAAATTTCTGGGTTTTATGGCTAATTTTTGAGAGTTTTTGTTTAATTTTTGAGTTTTTCTTGCTAAATTTCGGGTTTTTCTGGCTAATTTTTTGGTTTTATGGCTAAATTTTGGGTTTTTCTGGCTAATTTTTGGGTTTTATGGCTAATTTTTGGGTTTTTCTGGCTAATTTTTGGGTTTTATGGCTAATTTTTGAGTTTTTTTGGCTAATTTTTGGGTTTTATGGCTAATTTTTGTGTTTTCTGGCTAATTTTTAAGAGTTTTCGGCTAATTTTTGAGATTTTCTGGCTAAATTCTGGGTTTTTCTGGCTAATTTTTGGGTTTTATGGCTAATTTTTGAGTTTTTCTGGCTAATTTTCGGGATTTATGACTAATTTTCAAGTTTTTCCAGCTAATATTTGAACTTTTCTGTCTAATTTCTGGGTTTTATGGCTAATTTTTGGGTTTTTCTGACAATTTTTGAGTTTTTGTGGCTAATTTCTGAGTTTTCCTAGCTAATTTTTGAGTTTTTCCAGCTAAATTTTGGGTTTTTCTGGCAAATTTTTGGGTTTTATGGCTAATTTTTTTATTTTTTTCTAGCTAATTTCTTTTTTCTGGCTAATTTTTGGGTTTCATGGCTAATTTTTGAGTTTTTTCGGCTAATTTTTGAGTTTTTCTAGCTAATTTTTGAGTTTTTCTGGCTAATTTTTGGGTTTTATGGCTAATTTTTGAGTTTTTCTAACTAATTCTTGGGTTTTATAGCTAATTCTTGTATTTTTGTGGCTAATTCTTGTATTTTTGTGGCTAACTTTTGAGTTTCTCTAGCTAATTTTTGGGTTTTTATAGCTAATTTCTGAGTTTGTCTAGCTAATATTTGAGTTTTTCTAGCTAAATTTTGTGTTTTTCTGGCTAATTTTTGGGTTTTATGGCTAATTTTCCTATTTTTTCTAGCTAATTTTTGGGTTTTATGACTAACTTTCGAGTTTTTCCTGCTACTTTTTGAGTTTTTCTGTCTAATTTCTGGGTTCTATGGCTAATTTTTGGGTTTTTCTGACAATTTTTGGGTTTTTCTGATAATTTTTGGGTTTTTGTGGCTAATTTCTGAGTTTTCCTAGCTAATTTTTGAGTTTTTCTAGCTGAATTTTGGGTTTTTTGGCTAATTTTTGAGTTTTATGGCTAATTTTTGAGTTTTTCCAGTTAAATTTTGGGTTTTTCTAGCTTATTTTTGGGTTTTATGGCTAGTTTTTGAGTTTTTCCAGCTAATTTTTGAGTTTTTCTGGCTGATTTTTGGGTTTTATGGCTAATTTTTGAATTTTTCTAGCTAATTTTTGGGTTTTTCTAGCTAATTTTCGAGTTTTCCTGGCTAATTTTTGGGTTTTTCTGTCTAATTTCTGGGTTTTATGGCTGATTTTTGGGTTTTTCTGACAAGTTTTGGGTTTCATGGCTCATTTTTGAGTTTTATGGCTAACTTTTGAGTTTTTCTGGCTGAATTTTGGGTTTTTCTGGCTAATTTTTGGGTTTGTCTGGCTAATTTCTGGGTTTTATGGCTAATTTTTGAGAGTTTTTGGCTAATTTTTGAGTTTTTCTTGCTAAATATCGGGTTTTTCTGGCTAATTTTTGGGTGTTATTGCTAGTTTTTGAGATTTACTGGCTAATTTTTGAGTCTTTCTGGCTAAATTTTGGGTTTTTCGGGCTAATTTTTGGGTTTTATGGCTAATTTTTGGGTTTTCTGGCTATTTTTCAAGAGTTTTTGGCTAATTTTTGAGTTTTTCTGGCTAAATTACGGGTTTTTTGGCTAATTTTTGGGTTTTTATGGCTAATTTTGGGGTTTCATGGCTAATTTTTGAGTTTTTCTGGCTAATTTTTGGGTTTTATGACTAATTTTTGAGATTTATTGGCTAATTTTTGAGTTTTCCTGGCTGAATTTTGGGTTTTTCTGGCTAATTTTTGGGTTTTTCTAGCTTATTTTTGGGTTTTATGGCTAATTTTTTAGTTTTTCTGGCTAAATTTTGGGTTTTTCTAGCTGAGTTTTGGGTTTTTCTGGCAAATTTTTGGGTTTTATGGCTAATTTTTTTATTTTTTTCTAGCTAATTTCTTTTTTCTGGCTAATTTCTGAGTTTCATGGCTAATTTTTGAGTTTTTTTGGCTAATTTTTGGGTTTTTCCAGCTGATTTTTGAAATTTTCTGGCTAATTTTTGGGTTTTATGACTAATTTTCGAGTTTTTTTAGCTATTTTCTGAGTTTTTCTGTGTGATTTTTGAGTTTTATGGCTAATTTTTGAGTTTTTCTGGCTAAATTTTGGGTTTTTCTGGCTAATTTTTAGGTTTTATTGCTAATTTTTGGGTTTGTCTGGCAAATTTTTGGGTTTTTCTGGCAAATTTCTGGGTTTTATGGCTAATTTTTGAGAGTTTTTGTTTAATTTTTGAGTTTTTCTTGCTAAATTTCGGGTTTTTCTGGCTAATTTTTTGGTTTTATGGCTAAATTTTGGGTTTTTCTGGCTAATTTTTGGGTTTTATGGCTAATTTTTGGGTTTTTCTGGCTAATTTTTGGGTTTTATGGCTAATTTTTGAGTTTTTTTGGCTAATTTTTGGGTTTTATGGCTAATTTTTGTGTTTTCTGGCTAATTTTTAAGAGTTTTCGGCTAATTTTTGAGATTTTCTGGCTAAATTCTGGGTTTTTCTGGCTAATTTTTGGGTTTTATGGCTAATTTTTGAGTTTTTCTGGCTAATTTTCGGGATTTATGACTAATTTTCAAGTTTTTCCAGCTAATGATTGAACTTTTCTGTCTAATTTCTGGGTTTTATGGCTAATTTTTGGGTTTTTCTGACAATTTTTGAGTTTTTGTGGCTAATTTCTGAGTTTTCCTAGCTAATTTTTGAGTTTTTCCAGCTAAATTTTGGGTTTTTCTGGCACATTTTTGGGTTTTATGGCTAATTTTTTTATTTTTTTCTAGCTAATTTCTTTTTTCTGGCTAATTTTTGGGTTTCATGGCTAATTTTTGAGTTTTTTCGGCTAATTTTTGAGTTTTTCTAGCTAATTTTTGAGTTTTTCTGGCTAATTTTTGGGTTTTATGGCTAATTTTTGAGTTTTTCTAACTAATTCTTGGGTTTTATAGCTAATTCTTGTATTTTTGTGGCTAATTCTTGTATTTTTGTGGCTAACTTTTGAGTTCCTCTAGCTAATTTTTGGGTTTTTATAGCTAATTTCTGAGTTTGTCTAGCTAATATTTGAGTTTTTCTAGCTAAATTTTGTGTTTTTCTGGCTAATTTTTGGGTTTTATGGCTAATTTTCCTATTTTTTCTAGCTAATTTTTGGGTTTTATGACTAACTTTCGAGTTTTTCCTGCTACTTTTTGAGTTTTTCTGTCTAATTTCTGGGTTCTATGGCTAATTTTTGGGTTTTTCTGACAATTTTTGGGTTTTTCTGATAATTTTTGGGTTTTTGTGGCTAATTTCTGAGTTTTCCTAGCTAATTTTTGAGTTTTTCTAGCTGAATTTTGGGTTTTTTGGCTAATTTTTGAGTTTTATGGCTAATTTTTGAGTTTTTCCAGTTAAATTTTGGGTTTTTCTAGCTTATTTTTGGGTTTTATGGCTAGTTTTTGAGTTTTTCCAGCTAATTTTTGAGTTTTTCTGGCTGATTTTTGGGTTTTATGGCTAATTTTTGAATTTTTCTAGCTAATTTTTGGGTTTTTCTAGCTAATTTTCGAGTTTTCCTGGCTAATTTTTGGGTTTTTCTGTCTAATTTCTGGGTTTTATGGCTGATTTTTGGGTTTTTCTGACAAGTTTTGGGTTTCATGGCTCATTTTTGAGTTTTATGGCTAACTTTTGAGTTTTTCTGGCTGAATTTTGGGTTTTTCTGGCTAATTTTTGGGTTTGTCTGGCTAATTTCTGGGTTTTATGGCTAATTTTTGAGAGTTTTTGGCTAATTTTTGAGTTTTTCTTGCTAAATATCGGGTTTTTCTGGCTAATTTTTGGGTGTTATTGCTAGTTTTTGAGATTTACTGGCTAATTTTTGAGTCTTTCTGGCTAAATTTTGGGTTTTTCGGGCTAATTTTTGGGTTTTATGGCTAATTTTTGGGTTTTCTGGCTATTTTTCAAGAGTTTTTGGCTAATTTTTGAGTTTTTCTGGCTAAATTACGGGTTTTTTGGCTAATTTTTGGGTTTTTATGGCTAATTTTGGGGTTTCATGGCTAATTTTTGAGTTTTTCTGGCTAATTTTTGGGTTTTATGACTAATTTTTGAGATTTATTGGCTAATTTTTGAGTTTTCCTGGCTGAATTTTGGGTTTTTCTGGCTAATTTTTGGGTTTTTCTAGCTTATTTTTGGGTTTTATGGCTAATTTTTTAGTTTTTCTGGCTAAATTTTGGGTTTTTCAGGCTAATTTATGGGTTTCATGGCTAATTTATGAGTTTTTTTGGTTAATTTTTGGGTTTTCCTAGCTAATTTTTGAGTTTTTCTGGCTAATTTTTGGGTTTTATGACTTATTTTCGAGTTTTTCCAGCTAATTTTTGAGTTTTTTTGTCTAATTTCAGGGTTTTATGGCTAATTTTTGGTTTTTTCTGACAATTTTTGGGTTTTTGTGGCTAATTTCTGAGTTTTCCTAGCTAATTTTCGAGTTTTTCTAGCTGAGTTTTGGGTTTTTCTGGCAAATTTTTGGGCTTTATGGCTAATTTTTTTATTTTTTCTATCTTATTTTTTTTTCTGGCTAATTTCTGAGTTTCATGGCTAATTTTTGAGTTTTTTTGGCTAATTTTTGGGTTTTTCCAGCTGATTTTTGAGATTTTCTGGCTAATTTTTGGGTTTTATGACTAATTTTCGAGTTTTTTTAGCTATTTTCTGAGTTTTTCTGTGTGATTTTTGAGTTTTATGGCTAATTTTTGAGTTTTTCTGGCTAAATTTTGGGTTTTTCTGGCAAATTTTTGGGTTTTATGGCTAATTTTTTTATTTTTTTCTAGCTTATTTCTTTTTTCTGGCTAATTTTTGGGTTTCATGGCTAATTTTTGAGTTTTTTCGGCTAATTTTTGAGTTTTTCTAGCTAATTTTTGAGTTTTCCTGGCTAATTTTTGGGTTTTATGGCTAATTTTTGAGTTTTTCTGGCTAATTTTTGAGTTTTTCCAGCTAAATTTTGGGTTTTTCTGGCAAATTTTTGGGTTTTATGGCTAATTTTTTTATTTTTTTCTAGCTAATTTCTTTTTTCTGGCTAATTTTTGGGTTTCATGGCTAATTTTCGAGTTTTTCCAGCTAATTTTTGAACTTTTCTGTCTAATTTCTGGGTTTTATGGCTAATTTTTGGGTTTTTGTGACAATTTTTGAGTTTTTGTGGCTAATTTCTGAGTTTTCCTAGCTAATTTTTGAGTTTTTCCAGCTAAATTTTGGGTTTTTCTGGCAAATTTTTGGGTTTTATGGCTAATTTTTTTATTTTTTCCAGCTAACTTTTTTTTCTGGCTAATTTTTGAGTTTCATGGCTAATATTTGAGTTTTTTTGGCTGATTTTTGGGTTTTTCTAGCTAATTTTTGAGTTTTCCTGGCTAATTTTTGGGTTTTTCTGACAATTTTTGGGTTTTTGTGGCTAATTTCTGAGTTTTCCTAGCTAATTTTTGAGTTTTTCCAGCTAAATTTTGGGATTTTCTGGCAAATTTTTGGGTTTTATGGCTAATTTTTTTATTTTTTTCTAGCTAATTTCTTTTTTCTGGCTAATTTTTGGGTTTCATGGCTAATTTTTGAGTTTTTCTAACTAATTCTTGGGTTTTATAGCTAATTCTTGTATTTTTGTGGCTAACTTTTGAGTTTCTCTAGCTAATTTTTGGGTTTTTATAGCTAATTTCTGAGTTTTTCTAGCTAAATTTTGAGTTTTCTGGCTAATTTTTGGGTTCTATGGCTAATTTTTGAGATTTATTGGCTAATGTTTAAGTTTTCCTGGCTAAATTTTGGGATTTTCTGGCTAATTTTTGGGTTTTATTGCTAATTTTTGGGTTTTCTGGCTAATTTTTGAGTTTTTCTGGCTAAATTCTGGGTTTTTCTGGCTAATTATTGGGTTTTATGGCTAATTTTTGGGTTTTATGGCTAATTTTTTTATTTTTTCTAGCTAATTTATTTTTCTGGCTAATTTTTGGGTTTCATGGCTAATTTTTGAGTTTTTTTGGCTAATTTTTGGGTTTTTCTAGCTAATTTTTGAGTTTTTCTAGCTAAATTTTGGGTTTTTCTGGCTAATTCTTGGGTTCTATGGCTAATTTTTGAGATTTATTGGCTAATTGTTGAGTTTTCCTAGCTAAATTTTGGGTTTTTCTGGCTAATTTTTGGGTTTCATGGCTAATTTTTGAGTTTTTTTGGCTAATTGTTGGGTTTTTCTGACAATTTTTGGGATTTGTGGCTAATTTCTGAGTTTTCCTAGCTAATTTTTGAGTTTTTCTAGCTAAATATTGGGTTTTTCTGGCAAATTTTTGGGTTTTATGGCTAATTTTTGAGTTTTTCCAGTTAAATTTTGGGTTTTTCTAGCTTATTTTTGGGTTTTATGGCTAGTTTTTGGGTTTTTCTGACAATTTTTGGGTTTTTGTGGCTAATTTCTGAGTTTTCCTAGCTAATTTTTGAGTTTTTCCAGCTAAATTTTGGGTTTTTCTGGCAAATTTTTGGGTTTTATGGCTAATTTTTTTATTTTTTTCTAGCTAATTTCTTTTTTCTGGCTAATTTTTGGGTTTCATGGCTAATTTTTGAGTTTTTTCGGCTAATTTTTGAGTTTTTCTAGCTAATTTTTGAGTTTTTCTGGCTAATTTTTGGGTTTTATGGCTAATTTTTGAGTTTTTCTAACTAATTCTTGGGTTTTATAGCTAATTCTTGTATTTTTGTGGCTAATTCTTGTATTTTTGTGGCTAACTTTTGAGTTTTTCTAGCTAATATTTGAGTTTTTCTAGCTAAATTTTGGGTTTTTCTGGCTAATTTTTGGGTTTTATGGCTAATTTTCCTATTTTTTCTAGCTAATTTTTGGGTTTTATGACTAACTTTCGAGTTTTTCCTGCTACTTTTTGAGTTTTTCTGTCTAATTTCTGGGTTCTATGGCTAATTTTTGGGTTTTTCTGACAATTTTTGGGTTTTTGGGATTTGTGGCTAATTTCTGAGTTTTCCTAGCTAATTTTTGAGTTTTTCTAGCTAAATTTTGGGTTTTTCTGGCAAATTTTTGGGTTTTATGGCTAATTTTTGAGTTTTTCCAGTTAAATTTTGGGTTTTTCTAGCTTATTTTTGGGTTTTATGGCTAGTTTTTGGGTTTTTCTGACAATTTTTGGGTTTTTGTGGCTAATTTCTGAGTTTTCCTAGCTAATTTTTGAGTTTTTCCAGCTAAATTTTGGGTTTTTCTGGCAAATTTTTGGGTCTTATGGCTAATTTTTTTATTTTTTTCTAGCTAATTTCTTTTTTCTGGCTAATTTTTGGGTTTCATGGCTAATTTTTGAGTTTTTTCGGCTAATTTTTGAGTTTTTCTAGCTAATTTTTGAGTTTTTCTGGCTAATTTTTGGGTTTTATGGCTAATTTTTGAGTTTTTCTAACTAATTCTTGGGTTTTATAGCTAATTCTTGTATTTTTGTGGCTAATTCTTGTATTTTTGTGGCTAACTTTTGAGTTTCTTTAGCTAATTTTTGGGTTTTTATAGCTAATTTCTGAGTTTTTCTAGCTAATATTTGAGTTTTTCTAGCTGAATTTTGGGTTTTTCTGGCTAATTTTTGGGTTTTATGGCTAATTTTCCTATTTTTTCTAGCTAATTTTTGGGTTTTATGACTAACTTTCGAGTTTTTCCTGCTACTTTTTGAGTTTTTCTGTCTAATTTCTGGGTTCTATGGCTAATTTTTGGGTTTTTCCGACAATTTTTGGGTTTTTGTGGCTAATTTCTGAGTTTTCCTAGCTAATTTTTGAGTTTTTCTAGCTGAATTTTGGGTTTTTCTGGCTAATTTTTGGGTTTTATGGCTAATTTTTGAGTTTTTCCAGTTAAATTTTGGGTTTTTCTAGCTTATTTTTGTGTTTTTTTGTCTAATTTTTGGTTTTATGGCTAATTTTTGGGTTTTTCTGACAATATTTGGGTTCTTGTGGCTAATTTCTGAGTTTTCCTAGCTAATTTTTGAGTTTTTCTAGCTAAATTTTGGGTTTTTCTGGCAAATTTTTGGGTTTTATGGCTGATTTTTTTATTTTTTCTAGCTAATTTTTTTTCTGGCTAATTTTTGGGTTTCATGGCTAATTTTTGAGTTTTTCTTGGTTAATTTTTGGGTTTTTCTAGCTAATTTTTGAGTTTTTCTGGCTAATTTTTGGGTTTTATTGCTAATTTTTGGGTTTGTCCGGCTAATTTCTGGGTTTTATGGCTAAATTTTGACAGTTTTTGGCTAATTTTTGAGTTTTTCTTGCTAAATATCGGGTTTTTCTGGCTAATTTTTGGGTTTTATTGCTAGTTTTTGAGATTTACTGGCTAATTTTTGAGTCTTTCTGGCTAAATTTTGGGTTTTTCGAGCTAATTTTTGGGTTTTATGGCTAATTTTTGGGTTTCATGGCTAATTTTTGAGTTTTTTTGTTTAATTTTTGGGTTTTTCTAGCTAATTTTTGAGTTTTTCTGGCTAATTTTTGGGTTTTATGACTAATTTTTGAGATTTATTGGCTAATTTTTGAGTTTTTCTGGCTAATTTTTGGGGTTTTCTAGCTTATTTTTGGGTTTTATGGCTAATTTTTGAGTTTTTCTGGCTAAATTTTGGGTTTTTCAGGCTAATTTATGGGTTTCATGGCTAATTTTTGAGTTTTTTTGGTTAATTTTTGGGTTTTTCTAGCTAATTTTTGAGTTTTTCTGGCTAATTTTTGGGTTTTATGACTAATTTTCGAGTTTTTCCAGCTAATTTTTGAGTTTTTTTGTCTAATGGGTTTTATGGCTAATTTTTGGGTTTTTCTGACAATTTTTGGGTTTTTGTGGCTAATTTCTGAGTTTTCCTAGCTAATTTTCGAGTTTTTCTAGCTGAGTTTTGGGTTTTTCTGGCAAATTTTTGGGTTTTATGGCTAATTTTTTTATTTTTTTCTAGCTAATTTCTTTTTTCTGGCTAATTTCTGAGTTTCATGGCTAATTTTTGAGTTTTTTTGGCTAATTTTTGGGTTTTTCCAGCTGATTTTTGAAATTTTCTGGCTAATTTTTGGGTTTTATGACTAATTTTCGAGTTTTTTTAGCTATTTTCTGAGTTTTTCTGTGTGATTTTTGAGTTTTATGGCTAATTTTTGAGTTTTTCTGGCTAAATTTTGGGTTTTTCTGGCTAATTTTTAGGTTTTATTGCTAATTTTTGGGTTTGTCTGGCAAATTTTTGGGTTTTTCTGGCAAATTTCTGGGTTTTATGGCTAATTTTTGAGAGTTTTTGTTTAATTTTTGAGTTTTTCTTGCTAAATTTCGGGTTTTTCTGGCTAATTTTTTGGTTTTATGGCTAAATTTTGGGTTTTTCTGGCTAATTTTTGGGTTTTATGGCTAATTTTTGGGTTTTTCTGGCTAATTTTTGGGTTTTATGGCTAATTTTTGAGTTTTTTTGGCTAATTTTTGGGTTTTATGGCTAATTTTTGTGTTTTCTGGCTAATTTTTAAGAGTTTTCGGCTAATTTTTGAGATTTTCTGGCTAAATTCTGGGTTTTTCTGGCTAATTTTTGGGTTTTATGGCTAATTTTTGAGTTTTTCTGGCTAATTTTCGGGATTTATGACTAATTTTCAAGTTTTTCCAGCTAATATTTGAACTTTTCTGTCTAATTTCTGGGTTTTATGGCTAATTTTTGGGTTTTTCTGACAATTTTTGAGTTTTTGTGGCTAATTTCTGAGTTTTCCTAGCTAATTTTTGAGTTTTTCCAGCTAAATTTTGGGTTTTTCTGGCAAATTTTTGGGTTTTATGGCTAATTTTTTTATTTTTTTCTAGCTAATTTCTTTTTTCTGGCTAATTTTTGGGTTTCATGGCTAATTTTTGAGTTTTTTCGGCTAATTTTTGAGTTTTTCTAGCTAATTTTTGAGTTTTTCTGGCTAATTTTTGGGTTTTATGGCTAATTTTTGAGTTTTTCTAACTAATTCTTGGGTTTTATAGCTAATTCTTGTATTTTTGTGGCTAATTCTTGTATTTTTGTGGCTAACTTTTGAGTTTCTCTAGCTAATTTTTGGGTTTTTATAGCTAATTTCTGAGTTTGTCTAGCTAATATTTGAGTTTTTCTAGCTAAATTTTGTGTTTTTCTGGCTAATTTTTGGGTTTTATGGCTAATTTTCCTATTTTTTCTAGCTAATTTTTGGGTTTTATGACTAACTTTCGAGTTTTTCCTGCTACTTTTTGAGTTTTTCTGTCTAATTTCTGGGTTCTATGGCTAATTTTTGGGTTTTTCTGACAATTTTTGGGTTTTTCTGATAATTTTTGGGTTTTTGTGGCTAATTTCTGAGTTTTCCTAGCTAATTTTTGAGTTTTTCTAGCTGAATTTTGGGTTTTTTGGCTAATTTTTGAGTTTTATGGCTAATTTTTGAGTTTTTCCAGTTAAATTTTGGGTTTTTCTAGCTTATTTTTGGGTTTTATGGCTAGTTTTTGAGTTTTTCCAGCTAATTTTTGAGTTTTTCTGGCTGATTTTTGGGTTTTATGGCTAATTTTTGAATTTTTCTAGCTAATTTTTGGGTTTTTCTAGCTAATTTTCGAGTTTTCCTGGCTAATTTTTGGGTTTTTCTGTCTAATTTCTGGGTTTTATGGCTGATTTTTGGGTTTTTCTGACAAGTTTTGGGTTTCATGGCTCATTTTTGAGTTTTATGGCTAACTTTTGAGTTTTTCTGGCTGAATTTTGGGTTTTTCTGGCTAATTTTTGGGTTTGTCTGGCTAATTTCTGGGTTTTATGGCTAATTTTTGAGAGTTTTTGGCTAATTTTTGAGTTTTTCTTGCTAAATATCGGGTTTTTCTGGCTAATTTTTGGGTGTTATTGCTAGTTTTTGAGATTTACTGGCTAATTTTTGAGTCTTTCTGGCTAAATTTTGGGTTTTTCGGGCTAATTTTTGGGTTTTATGGCTAATTTTTGGGTTTTCTGGCTATTTTTCAAAAGTTTTTGGCTAATTTTTGAGTTTTTCTGGCTAAATTACGGGTTTTTTGGCTAATTTTTGGGTTTTTATGGCTAATTTTGGGGTTTCATGGCTAATTTTTGAGTTTTTCTGGCTAATTTTTGGGTTTTATGACTGATTTTTGAGATTTATTGGCTAATTTTTGAGTTTTCCTGGCTGAATTTTGGGTTTTTCTGGCTAATTTTTGGGTTTTTCTAGCTTATTTTTGGGTTTTATGGCTAATTTTTTAGTTTTTCTGGCTAAATTTTGGGTTTTTCTAGCTGAGTTTTGGGTTTTTCTGGCAAATTTTTGGGTTTTATGGCTAATTTTTTTATTTTTTTCTAGCTAATTTCTTTTTTCTGGCTAATTTCTGAGTTTCATGGCTAATTTTTGAGTTTTTTTGGCTAATTTTTGGGTTTTTCCAGCTGATTTTTGAAATTTTCTGGCTAATTTTTGGGTTTTATGACTAATTTTCGAGTTTTTTTAGCTATTTTCTGAGTTTTTCTGTGTGATTTTTGAGTTTTATGGCTAATTTTTGAGTTTTTCTGGCTAAATTTTGGGTTTTTCTGGCTAATTTTTAGGTTTTATTGCTAATTTTTGGGTTTGTCTGGCAAATTTTTGGGTTTTTCTGGCAAATTTCTGGGTTTTATGGCTAATTTTTGAGAGTTTTTGTTTAATTTTTGAGTTTTTCTTGCTAAATTTCGGGTTTTTCTGGCTAATTTTTTGGTTTTATGGCTAAATTTTGGGTTTTTCTGGCTAATTTTTGGGTTTTATGACTAATTTTTGGGTTTTTCTGGCTAATTTTTGGGTTTTATGGCTAATTTTTGAGTTTTTTTGGCTAATTTTTGGGTTTTATGGCTAATTTTTGTGTTTTCTGGCTAATTTTTAAGAGTTTTCGGCTAATTTTTGAGATTTTCTGGCTAAATTCTGGGTTTTTCTGGCTTATTTTTGGGTTTTATGGCTAATTTTTGAGTTTTTCTGGCTAATTTTCGGGATTTATGACTAATTTTCAAGTTTTTCCAGCTAATATTTGAACTTTTCTGTCTAATTTCTGGGTTTTATGGCTAATTTTTGGGTTTTTCTGACAATTTTTGAGTTTTTGTGGCTAATTTCTGAGTTTTCCTAGCTAATTTTTGAGTTTTTCCAGCTAAATTTTGGGTTTTTCTGGCAAATTTTTGGGTTTTATGGCTAATTTTTTTATTTTTTTCTAGCTAATTTCTTTTTTCTGGCTAATTTTTGGGTTTCATGGCTAATTTTTGAGTTTTTTCGGCTAATTTTTGAGTTTTTCTAGCTAATTTTTGAGTTTTTCTGGCTAATTTTTGGGTTTTATGGCTAATTTTTGAGTTTTTCTAACTAATTCTTGGGTTTTATAGCTAATTCTTGTATTTTTGTGGCTAATTCTTGTATTTTTGTGGCTAACTTTTGAGTTTCTCTAGCTAATTTTTGGGTTTTTATAGCTAATTTCTGAGTTTGTCTAGCTAATATTTGAGTTTTTCTAGCTAAATTTTGTGTTTTTCTGGCTAATTTTTGGGTTTTATGGCTAATTTTCCTATTTTTTCTAGCTAATTTTTGGGTTTTATGACTAACTTTCGAGTTTTTCCTGCTACTTTTTGAGTTTTTCTGTCTAATTTCTGGGTTCTATGGCTAATTTTTGGGTTTTTCTGACAATTTTTGGGTTTTTCTGATAATTTTTGGGTTTTTGTGGCTAATTTCTGAGTTTTCCTAGCTAATTTTTGAGTTTTTCTAGCTGAATTTTGGGTTTTTTTGGCTAATTTTTGAGTTTTATGGCTAATTTTTGAGTTTTTCCAGTTAAATTTTGGGTTTTTCTAGCTTATTTTTGGGTTTTATGGCTAGTTTTTGAGTTTTTCCAGCTAATTTTTGAGTTTTTCTGGCTGATTTTTGGGTTTTATGGCTAATTTTTGAATTTTTCTAGCTAATTTTTGGGTTTTTCTAGCTAATTTTCGAGTTTTCCTGGCTAATTTTTGGGTTTTTCTGTCTAATTTCTGGGTTTTATGGCTGATTTTTGGGTTTTTCTGACAAGTTTTGGGTTTCATGGCTCATTTTTGAGTTTTATGGCTAACTTTTGAGTTTTTCTGGCTGAATTTTGGGTTTTTCTGGCTAATTTTTGGGTTTGTCTGGCTAATTTCTGGGTTTTATGGCTAATTTTTGAGAGTTTTTGGCTAATTTTTGAGTTTTTCTTGCTAAATATCGGGTTTTTCTGGCTAATTTTTGGGTGTTATTGCTAGTTTTTGAGATTTACTGGCTAATTTTTGAGTCTTTCTGGCTAAATTTTGGGTTTTTCGGGCTAATTTTTGGGTTTTATGGCTAATTTTTGGGTTTTCTGGCTATTTTTCAAGAGTTTTTGGCTAATTTTTGAGTTTTTCTGGCTAAATTACGGGTTTTTTGGCTAATTTTTGGGTTTTTATGGCTAATTTTGGGGTTTCATGGCTAATTTTTGAGTTTTTCTGGCTAATTTTTGGGTTTTATGACTAATTTTTGAGATTTATTGGCTAATTTTTGAGTTTTCCTGGCTGAATTTTGGGTTTTTCTGGCTAATTTTTGGGTTTTTCTAGCTTATTTTTGGGTTTTATGGCTAATTTTTTAGTTTTTCTGGCTAAATTTTGGGTTTTTCAGGCTAATTTATGGGTTTCATGGCTAATTTATGAGTTTTTTTGGTTAATTTTTGGGTTTTCCTAGCTAATTTTTGAGTTTTTCTGGCTAATTTTTGGGTTTTATGACTTATTTTCGAGTTTTTCCAGCTAATTTTTGAGTTTTTTTGTCTAATTTCAGGGTTTTATGGCTAATTTTTGGTTTTTTTCTGACAATTTTTGGGTTTTTGTGGCTAATTTCTGAGTTTTCCTAGCTAATTTTCGAGTTTTTCTAGCTGAGTTTTGGGTTTTTCTGGCAAATTTTTGGGCTTTATGGCTAATTTTTTTATTTTTTCTATCTTATTTTTTTTTCTGGCTAATTTCTGAGTTTCATGGCTAATTTTTGAGTTTTTTTTGGCTAATTTTTGGGTTTTTCCAGCTGATTTTTGAGATTTTCTGGCTAATTTTTGGGTTTTATGACTAATTTTCGAGTTTTTTTAGCTATTTTCTGAGTTTTTCTGTGTGATTTTTGAGTTTTATGGCTAATTTTTGAGTTTTTCTGGCTAAATTTTGGGTTTTTCTGGCTAATTTTTGGGTTTTATTGCTAATTTTTGGGTTTGTCTGGCAAATTTTTGGGTTTTTCTGGCAAATTTCTGGGTTTTATGGCTAATTTTTGAGAGTTTTTGGCTAATTTTTGAGTTTTTCTTGCTAAATTTCGGGTTTTTCTGGCTAATTTTTTGGTTTTATGGCTAAATTTTGGGTTTTTCTGCCTAATTTTTGGGTTTTATGGCTAATTTTTGGGTTTTTCTGGCTAATTTTTGGGTTTTATGGCTAATTTTTGAGTTTTTTTGGCTAATTTTTGTGTTTTATGGCTAATTTTTGGGTTTTCTGGCTAATTTTTGAGAGTTTTCGGCTAATTTTTGAGTTTTTCTGGCCAAATTCTGGGTTTTTCTGGCTAATTTTTGGGTTTTATGGCTAATTTTTGAGTTTTTCTGGCTAATTTTCGGGATTTATGACTAATTTTCGAGTTTTTCCAGCTAATTTTTGAACTTTTCTGTCTAATTTCTGGGTTTTATGGCTAATTTTTGGGTTTTTCTGACAATTTTTGAGTTTTTGTGGCTAATTTCTGAGTTTTCCTAGCTAATTTTTGAGTTTTTCCAGCTAAATTTTGGGTTTTTCTGGCAAATTTTTGGGTTTTATGGCTAATTTTTTTATTTTTTCCAGCTAATTTTTTTTTCTGGCTAATTTTTGAGTTTCATGGCTAATATTTGAGTTTTTTTGGCTGATTTTTGGGTTTTTCTAGCTAATTTTTGAGTTTTCCTGGCTAATTTTTGGGTTTTTCTGACAATTTTTGGGTTTTTGTGGCTAATTTCTGAGTTTTCCTAGCTAATTTTTGAGTTTTTCCAGCTAAATTTTGGGTTTTTCTGGCAAATTTTTGGGTTTAATGGCTAATTTTTGAGTTTTTCTAGCTAATATTTGAGTTTTTCTAGCTAAATTTTGGGTTTTTCTGGCTAATTTTTGGGTTTTATGGCTAATTTTCCTATTTTTTCTAGCTAATTTTTGGGTTTTATGACTAACTTTCGAGTTTTTCCTGCTACTTTTTGAGTTTTTCTGTCTAATTTCTGGGTTCTATGGCTAATTTTTGGGTTTTTCTGACAATTTTTGGGTTTTTCTGACAATTTTTGGGTTTTTGTGGCTAATTTCTGAGTTTTCCTAGCTAATTTTTGAGTTTTTCTAGCTGAATTTTGGGTTTTTCTGGCAAATTTTTGGGTTTTATGGCTAATTTTTGAGTTTTTCCAGTTAATTTCTGAGTTTTTCTGGCTGATTTTTGGGTTTTATGGCTAATTTTTGATCTTTTCCAGCTAATTTTTGAGTTTTTCTAGCTAATTTTTGAGTGTTCCTGGCTAATTTTTGGGTTTTTCTGTCTAATTTCTGGGTTTTATGGCTAATTTTTGGGTTTTTCTGACAAGTTTTGGGTTTCATGGCTCATTTTTGAGTTTTATGGCTAACTTTTGAGTTTTTCTGGCTGAATTTTGGGTTTTTCTGGCTAATTTTTGGGTTTTATTGCTAATTTTTGGGTTTGTCTGGCTAATTTCTGAGTTTTCCTAGCTAATTTTTGAGTTTTTCTAGCTGAATTTTGGGTTTTTCTGGCAAATTTTTGGGTTTTATGGCTAATTTTTGAGTTTTTCCAGTTAATTTCTGAGTTTTTCTGGCTGATTTTTGGGTTTTATGGCTAATTTTTGATCTTTTCCAGCTAATTTTTGAGTTTTTCTAGCTAATTTTTGAGTGTTCCTGGCTAATTTTTGGGTTTTTCTGTCTAATTTCTGGGTTTTATGGCTAATTTTTGGGTTTTTCTGACAAGTTTTGGGTTTCATGGCTCATTTTTGAGTTTTATGGCTAACTTTTGAGTTTTTCTGGCTGAATTTTGGGTTTTTCTGGCTAATTTTTGGGTTTTATTGCTAATTTTTGGGTTTGTCTGGCTAATTTCTGGGTTTTATGGCTAATTTTTGAGAGTTTTTGGCTAATTTTTGAGTTTTTCTTTCTAAATATCGGGTTTTTCTGGCTAATTTTTGGGTTTTATTGCTAGTTTTTGAGATTTACCGGCTAATTTTTGAGTTTTTCTGGCTAAATTACGGGTTTTTCTGGCTAATTTTTGAGTTTTTCTGTCTAATTTCTGGGTTTTATGGCTAATTTTTGGGTTTTTCTGGCTAATTTTTGGGTTTTATGGCTAATTTTTGAGTTTTTTTGGCTAATTTTTGGGTTTTATGGCTAATTTTTGGGTTTTCTGGCTAATTTTTGAGAGTTTTCGGCTAATTTTTGAGTTTTTCTGGCTAAATTCTGGGTTTTTCTGGCTAATTTTTGGGTTTTATGGCTAATTTTTGAGTTTTTCTGGCTAATTTTCGGGATTTATGACTAATTTTCGAGTTTTTCCAGCTAATTTTTGAACTTTTCTGTCTAATTTCTGGGTTTTATGGCTAATTTTTGGGTTTTTCTGACAATTTTTGAGTTTTTGTGGCTAATTTCTGAGTTTTCCTAGCTAAATTTTGAGTTTTTCTAGCTAAATTTTGGGTTTTTCTGGCAAATTTTTGGGTTTTATGGCTAATTTTTTTATTTTTTTGTAGCTAATTTCTTTTTTCTGGCTAATTTTTGGGTTTCATGGCTAATATTTGAGTTTTTTTGGCTGATTTTTGGGTTTTTCTAGCTAATTTTTGGGTTTTATTGCTAATTTTTGGGTTTGTCTGGCAAATTTTTGGGTTTTTCTGGCAAATTTCTGGGTTTTATGGCTAATTTTTGAGAGTTTTTGGCTAATTTTTGAGTTTTTCTTGCTAAATTTCGGGTTTTTCTGGCTAATTTTTTGGTTTTATGGCTAAATTTTGGGTTTTTCTGGCTAATTTTTGGGTTTTATGGCTAATTTTCGGGTTTTTCTGGCTAATGTTTGGGTTTTATGGCTAATTTTTGAGTTTTTTTGGCTAATTTTTGGGTTTTATGGCTAATTTTTGGGTTTTCTGGCTAATTTTTGAGAGTTTTCGGCTAATGTTTGAGTTTTTCTGGCCAAATTCTGGGTTTTTCTGGCTAATTTTTGGGTTTTATGGCTAATTTTTGAGTTTTTCTGGCTAATTTTCGGGATTTATGACTAATTTTCGAGTTTTTCCAGCTAATTTTTGAACTTTTCTGTCTAATTTCTGGGTTTTATGGCTAATTTTTGGGTTTTTCTGACAATTTTTGAGTTTTTGTGGCTAATTTCTGAGTTTTCCTAGCTAATTTTTGAGTTTTTCCAGCTAAATTTTGGGTTTTTCTGGCAAATTTTTGGGTTTTATGGCTAATTTTTTTATTTTTTCCAGCTAATTTTTTTTTCTGGCTAATTTTTGAGTTTCATGGCTAATATTTGAGTTTTTTTGGCTGATTTTTGGGTTTTTCTAGCTAATTTTTGAGTTTTCCTGGCTAATTTTTGGGTTTTTCTGACAATTTTTGGGTTTTTGTGGCTAATTTCTGAGTTTTCCTAGCTAATTTTTGAGTTTTTCCAGCTAAATTTTGGGTTTTTCTGGCAAATTTTTGGGTTTTATGGCTAATTTTTGAGTTTTTCTGGCTAATTTTCGGGATTTATGACTAATTTTCGAGTTTTTCCAGCTAATTTTTGAACTTTTCTGTCTAATTTCTGGGTTTTATGGCTAATTTTTGGGTTTTTCTGACAATTTTTGAGTTTTTGTGGCTAATTTCTGAGTTTTCCTAGCTAATTTTTGAGTTTTTCCAGCTAAATTTTGGGTTTTTCCAGCTAATTTTTGGGTTTTTCTGGCAAATTTTTGGGTTTAATGGCTAATTTTTGAGTTTTTCTAGCTAATATTTGAGTTTTTCTAGCTAAATTATGGGTTTTTCTGGCTAATTTTCGGGATTTATGACTAATTTTCGAGTTTTTCCAGCTAATTTTTGAACTTTTCTGTCTAATTTCTGGGTTTTATGGCTAATTTTTGGGTTTTTCTGACAATTTTTGAGTTTTTGTGGCTAATTTCTGAGTTTTCCTAGCTAATTTTTGAGTTTTTCCAGCTAAATTTTGGGTTTTTCCAGCTAAATTTTGGGTTTTTCTGGCAAATTTTTGGGTTTAATGGCTAATTTTTGAGTTTTTCTAGCTAATATTTGAGTTTTTCTAGCTAAATTATGGGTTTTTCTGGCTAATTTTTGGGTTTTATGGCTAATTTTCCTATTTTTTCTAGCTAATTTTTGGGTTTTATGACTAACTTTCGAGTTTTTCCTGCTACTTTTTGAGTTTTTCTGTCTAATTTCTGGGTTCTATGGCTAATTTTTGGGTTTTTCTGACAATTTTTGGGTTTTTCTGACAATTTTTGGGTTTTTGTGGCTAATTTCTGAGTTTTCCTAGCTAATTTTTGAGTTTTTTTAGCTGAATTTTGGGTTTTTCTGGCAAATTTTTGGGTTTTATGGCTAATTTTTGAGTTTTTCCAGTTAATTTCTGAGTTTTTCTGGCTGATTTTTGGGTTTTATGGCTAATTTTTGAATTTTTCTAGCTAATTTTTGGGTTTTTCTAGCTAATTTTTGAGTGTTCCTGGCTAATTTTTGGGTTTTTCTGTCTAATTTCTGGGTTTTATGGCTAATTTTTGGGTTTTTCTGACAAGTTTTGGGTTTCATGGCTCATTTTTGAGTTTTATGGCTAACTTTTGAGTTTTTCTGGCTGAATTTTGGGTTTTTCTGGCTAATTTTTGGGTTTTATTGCTAATTTTTGGGTTTGTCTGGCTAATTTCTGGGTTTTATGGCTAATTTTTGAGAGTTTTTGGCTAATTTTTGAGTTTTTCTTTCTAAATATCGGGTTTTTCTGGCTAATTTTTGGGTTTTATTGCTAGTTTTTGAGATTTACCGGCTAATTTTTGAGTCTTTCTGGCTAAATTTTGGGTTTTTCGGGCTAATTTTTGGGTTTTATGGCTAATTTTTGAGTTTTTCTGGCTAAATTACGGGTTTTTCTGGCTAATTTTTGAGTTTTTCTGTCTAATTTCTGGGTTTTATGGCTAATTTTTGGGTTTTTCTGGCTAATTTTTGGGTTTTATGGCTAATTTTTGAGTTTTTTTGGCTAATTTTTGGGTTTTATGGCTAATTTTTGGGTTTTCTGGCTAATTTTTGAGAGTTTTCGGCTAATTTCTGAGTTTTTCTGGCTAAATTCTGGGTTTTTCTGGCTAATTTTTGGGTTTTATGGCTAATTTTTGAGTTTTTCTGGCTAATTTTCGGGATTTATGACTAATTTTCGAGTTTTTCCAGCTAATTTTTGAACTTTTCTGTCTAATTTCTGGGTTTTATGGCTAATTTTTGGGTTTTTCTGACAATTTTTGAGTTTTTGTGGCTAATTTCTGAGTTTTCCTAGCTAATTTTTGAGTTTTTCCAGCTAAATTTTGGGTTTTTCTGGCAAATTTTTGGGTTTTATGGCTAATTTTTTTATTTTTTTCTAGCTAATTTCTTTTTTCTGGCTAATTTTTGGGTTTCATGGCTAATATTTGAGTTTTTTTGGCTGATTTTTGGGTTTTTCTAGCTAATTTTTGAGTTTTCCTGGCTAATTTTTGGGTTTTTCTGACAATTTTTGGGTTTTTGTGGCTAATTTCTGAAATTTCCTAGCTAATTTTTGAGTTTTTCCAGCTAAATTTTGGGTTTTTCTGGCAAATTTTTGGGTTTTATGGCTAATTTTCTTATTTTTTTCTAGCTAATTTCTTTTTTCTGGCTAATTTTTGGGTTTCATGGCTAATTTTTGAGTTTTTCTAACTAATTCTTGGGTTTTATAGCTAATTATTGTATTTTTGTGGCTGATTCTTGTATTTTTGTGGCTAACTTTTGAGTTTCTCTAGCTAATTTTTGGGTTTTTATAGCTAATTTCTGAGTTTTTCTAGCTAATATTTGAGTTTTTCTAGCTAAATTTTGGGTTTTCTGGCTAATTTTTGGGTTCTATGGCTAATTTTTGAGATTTATTGGCTAATTTTTGAGTTTTCCTGGCTAAATTTTGGGATTTTCTGGCTAAATTTTGGGTTTTTCTGACAATTTTTGGGTTTTTGTGGCTAATTTCTGAGTTTTCCTAGCTAATTTTTGAGTTTTTCTAGCTGAATTTTGGGTTTTTTTGGCTAATTTTTGAGTTTTATGGCTAATTTTTGAGTTTTTCCAGTTAAATTTTGGATTTTTCTAGCTTATTTTTGGGTTTTATGGCTAGTTTTTGAGTTTTTCCAGCTAATTTTTGAGTTTTTCTGGCTGATTTTTGGGTTTTATGGCTAATTTTTGAATTTTTCTAGCTAATTTTTGGGTTTTTCTAGCTAATTTTTGAGTTTTCCTGGCTAATTTTTGGGTTTTTCTGTCTAATTTCTGGGTTTTATGGCTAATTTTTGGGTTTTTCTGACAAGTTTTGGGTTTCATGGCTCATTTTTGAGTTTTATGGCTAACTTTTGAGTTTTTCTGGCTGAATTTTGGGTTTTTCTGGCTAATTTTTGGGTTTTATTGCTAATTTTTGGGTTTGTCTGGCTAATTTCTGGGTTTTATGGCTAATTTGTGAGAGTTTTTGGCTAATTTTTGAGTTTTTCTTGCTAAATATCGGGTTTTTCTGGCTAATTTTTGGGTTTTATTGCTAGTTTTTGAGATTTACTGGCTAATTTTTTAGTCTTTCTGGCTAAATTTTGGGTTTTTCGGGCTAATTTTTGGGTTTTATGGCTAATTTTTGGGTTTTCTGGCTATTTTTTAAGAGTTTTTGGCTAATTTTTGAGTTTTTCTGGCTAAATTACGGGTTTTTCTGGCTAATTTTTGGGTTTTTATGGCTAATTTTTGGGTTTCATGGCTAATTTTTGAGTTTTTTTGGTTAATTTTTGGGTTTTTCTAGCTAATTTTTGAGTTTTCCTGGCTGAATTTTGGGTTTTTCTGGCTAATTTTTGAGTTTTTCTAGCTTATTTTTGGGTTTTATGGCTAATTTTTGAGTTTTTCTGGCTAAATTTTGGGTTTTTCAGGCTAATTTATGGGTTTCATGGCTAATTTATGAGTTTTTTTGGTTAATTTTTGGGTTTTTCTAGCTAATTCTTGAGTTTTTCTGGCTAATTTTTGGGTTTTATGACTAATTTTCGAGTTTTTCCAGCTAATTTTTGAGTTTTTTTGTCTAATTTCTGGGTTTTATGGCTAATTTTTGGGTTTTTCTGACAATTTTTGGGTTTTTGTGGCTAATTTCTGAGTTTTCCTAGCTAATTTTCGAGTTTTTCTAGCTGAGTTTTGGGTTTTTCTGGCAAATTTTTGGGCTTTATGGCTAATTTTTTTATTTTTTCTATCTTATTTTTTTTTCTGGCTAATTTCTGAGTTTCATGGCTAATTTTTGAGTTTTTTTGGCTAATTTTTGGGATTTTCCAGCTGATTTTCGAGATTTTCTGGCTAATTTTTGGGTTTTATGACTAATTTTCGAGTTTTTTTAGCTATTTTCTGAGTTTTTCTGTGTGATTTTTGAGTTTTATGGCTAATTTTTGAGTTTTTCTGGCTAAATTTTGGGTTTTTCTGGCTAATTTTTGGGTTTTATTGCTAATTTTTGGGTTTGTCTGGCAAATTTTTGGGTTTTTCTGGCTAATTTTTGGGTTTTATGGCTAATTTTTGAGTTTTTTCGGCTAATTTTTGAGTTTTTCTAGCTAATTTTTGAGTTTTTCTGGCTACATTTTGGGTTTTATGGCTAATTTTAGAGTTTTTCTAACTAATTCTTGGGTTTTATAGCTAATTCTTGTATTTTTGTGGCTAATTCTTGTATTTTTGTGGCTAACTTTTGAGTTTCTCTAGCTAATTTTTGGGTTTTTATAGCTAATTTCTGAGTTTTTCTAGCTAATATTTGAGTTTTTCTAGCTAAATTTTGGGTTTTTCTGGCTAATTTTTGGGTTTTATGGCTAATTTTCCTATTTTTTCTAGCTAATTTTTGGGTTTTATGACTAACTTTCGAGTTTTTCCTGCTACTTTTTGAGTTTTTCTGTCTAATTTCTGGGTTCTATGGCTAATTTTTGGGTTTTTCTGACAATTTTTGGGTTTATCTGACAATTTTTGGGTTTTTGTGGCTAATTTCTGAGTTTTCCTAGCTAATTTTTGAGTTTTTCTAGCTGAATTTTGGGTTTTTTTGGCTAATTTTTGAGTTTTATGGCTAATTTTTGAGTTTTTCCAGTTAAATTTTGAGTTTTTCTAGCTTATTTTTGGGTTTTATGGCTAGTTTTTGAGTTTTTCCAGCTAATTTTTGAGTTTTTCTGGCTGATTTTTGGGTTTTATGGCTAATTTTTGAATTTTTCTAGCTAATTTTTGGGTTTTCCTGGCTAATTTTTGGGTTTTTCTGTCTAATTTCTGGGTTTTATGGCTAATTTTTGGGTTTTTCTAACAAGTTTTGGGTTTCATGGCTCATTTTTGAGTTTTATGGCTAACTTTCGAGTTTTTCTGGCTGAATTTTGGGTTTTTCTGGCTAATTTTTGGGTTTTTCCAGCTTATTTTTGGGTTTTATGGCTAATTTTTGAGTTTTTCTGGCTAAATTTTGGGTTTTTCAGGCTAATTTATGGGTTTCATGGCTAATTTTTGAGTTTTTTTGGTTAATTTTTGGGTTTTTCTAGCTAATTTTTGAGTTTTTCTGGCTAATTTTTGGGTTTTATGACTAATTTTCGAGTTTTTCCAGCTAATTTTTGAGTTTTTTTGTCTAATTTCTGGGTTTTATGGCTAATTTTTGGGTTTTTCTGACAATTTTTGGGTTTTTGTGGCTAAATTCTGAGTTTTCCTAGCTAATTTTTGAGTTTTTCTAGCTGAGTTTTGGGTTTTTCTGGCAAATTTTTGGGCTTTATGGCTAATTTTTTTATTTTTTCTCTTACTTTTTTTCTGGCTAATTTCTGAGTTTCATGGCTAATTTTTGAGTTTTTTTGGCTAATTTTTGGGTTTTTCCAGCTGATTTTTGAGATTTTCTGGCTAATTTTTGGGTTTTATGACTAATTTTCGAGTTTTTTTAGCTACTTTCTGAGTTTTTCTGTGTGATTTTTGAGTTTTATGGCTAATTTTTGAGTTTTTCTGGCTAATTTTTGGGTTTTATTGCTAATTTTTGGGTTTGTTTGGCAAATGTTTGGGTTTTTCTGGCAAATTTCTGAGTTTTATGGCTAATTTTTGAGAGTTTTTGGCTAATTTTTGAGTTTTTCTTGCTAAATTTCGGGTTTTTCTGGCTAATTTTTGGGTTTTATGGCTAAATTTTGAGTTTTTCTGGCTAATTTTTGGGTTTTATGGCTGATTTTTGGGTTTTCTGGCTATTTTTTAAGAGTTTTTGGCTGATTTTTGAGTTTTTCTTGCTAAATTCCGGGTTTTTCTGGCTAATTTTTGGGTTTTATGGCTAATTTTTGGGTTTTATGGCTAATTTTTTTATTTTCTCTAGCTTATTTTTTTTCTGGCTAATTTTTGGGTTTCATGGCTGATTTTTTAGTTTTTTTGGCTAATTTTTGGTTTTTCTAGCTAATTTTTGAGTTTTTCTGGCTAATTTTTGGGTTTCATGACCAAATTTCGAGTTTTTCTAGCTAATTTTTGAGTTTTTCTGTCTAATTTCTGGGTTTTATGGCTAATTTTTGGGTTTTTCTGGCTAATTTTTGGGTTTTATTGCTAATTTTTGGGTTTGTCTGGCAAATTTTTGGGTTTTTCTGGCTAAATTCTGGGTTTTATGGCTAATTTTTGAGAGTTTTTGGCTAATTTTTGAGTTTTTCTTGCTAAATTTCGGGTTTTTCTGGCTAATTTTTGGGTTTTATAGCTAATGTTTGAGATTTATTGGCTAGTTTTTGAGTTTTTCTGGCTAATTTTTGAGTCTTTCTGGCTTTGAGTTTTTCTGGCTAATTTTTGGGTTTTATGACTAATTTTTGAGATTTATTGGCTAATTTTTGAGTTTTCCTGGCTGAATTTTGGGTTTTTCTGGCTAATTTTTGGGTTTTTCTAGCTTATTTTTGGGTTTTATGGCTAATTTTTGAGTTTTTCTGGCTAAATTTTGGGTTTTTCAGGCTAATTTATGGGTTTCATGGCTAATTTTTGAGTTTTTTTGGTTAATTTTTGGGTTTTTCTAGCTAATTTTTGAGTTTTTCTGGCTAATTTTTGGGTTTTATGACTGATTTTCGAGTTTTTCCAGCTAATTTTTGAGTTTTTTTGTCTAATTTCTGGGTTTTATGGCTAATTTTTGGGTTTTTCTGACAATTTTTGGGTTTTTGTGGCTAAATTCTGAGTTTTCCTAGCTAATTTTTGAGTTTTTCTAGCTGAGTTTTGGGTTTTTCTGGCAAATTTTTGGGCTTTATGGCTAATTTTTTTATTTTTTCTATCTTATTTTTTTTTCTGGCTAATTTCTGAGTTTCATGGCTAATTTTTGAGTTTTTTTGGCTAATTTTTGGGTTTTTCCAGCTGATTTTTGAGATTTTCTGGCTAATTTTTGGGTTTTATGACTAATTTTCGAGTTTTTTTAGCTACTTTCTGAGTTTTTCTGTGTGATTTTTGAGTTTTATGGCTAATTTTTGAGTTTTTCTGGCTAATTTTTGGGTTTTATTGCTAATTTTTGGGTTTGTTTGGCAAATTTTTGGGTTTTTCTGGCAAATTTCTGGGTTTTATGGCTAATTTTTGAGAGTTTTTGGCTAATTTTTGAGTTTTTCTTGCTAAATTTCGGGTTTTTCTGGCTAATTTTTGGGTTTTATGGCTGAATTTTGAGTTTTTCTGGCTAATTTTTGGGTTTTATGGCTGATTTTTGGGTTTTCTGGCTATTTTTTAAGAGTTTTTGGCTGATTTTTGAGTTTTTCTTGCTAAATTCCGGGTTTTTCTGTCTAATTTCTGGGTTTTATGGCTGATTTTTGGGTTTTTCTGACAAGTTTTGGGTTTCATGGCTCATTTTTGAGTTTTATGGCTAACTTTTGAGTTTTTCTGGCTGAATTTTGGGTTTTTCTGGCTAATTTTTGGGTTTGTCTGGCTAATTTCTGGGTTTTATGGCTAATTTTTGAGAGTTTTTGGCTAATTTTTGAGTTTTTCTTGCTAAATATCGGGTTTTTCTGGCTAATTTTTGGGTGTTATTGCTAGTTTTTGAGATTTACTGGCTAATTTTTGAGTCTTTCTGGCTAAATTTTGGGTTTTTCGGGCTAATTTTTGGGTTTTATGGCTAATTTTTGGGTTTTCTGGCTATTTTTCAAGAGTTTTTGGCTAATTTTTGAGTTTTTCTGGCTAATTTTTGAGTCTTTCTGGCTTTGAGTTTTTCTGGCTAATTTTTGGGTTTTATGACTAATTTTTGAGATTTATTGGCTAATTTTTGAGTTTTCCTGGCTGAATTTTGGGTTTTTCTGGCTAATTTTTGGGTTTTTCTAGCTTATTTTTGGGTTTTATGGCTAATTTTTGAGTTTTTCTGGCTAAATTTTGGGTTTTTCAGGCTAATTTATGGGTTTCATGGCTAATTTTTGAGTTTTTTTGGTTAATTTTTGGGTTTTTCTAGCTAATTTTTGAGTTTTTCTGGCTAATTTTTGGGTTTTATGACTGATTTTCGAGTTTTTCCAGCTAATTTTTGAGTTTTTTTGTCTAATTTCTGGGTTTTATGGCTAATTTTTGGGTTTTTCTGACAATTTTTGGGTTTTTGTGGCTAAATTCTGAGTTTTCCTAGCTAATTTTTGAGTTTTTCTAGCTGAGTTTTGGGTTTTTCTGGCAAATTTTTGGGCTTTATGGCTAATTTTTTTATTTTTTCTATCTTATTTTTTTTTCTGGCTAATTTCTGAGTTTCATGGCTAATTTTTGAGTTTTTCTGGCTAATTTTTGGGTTTTATTGCTAATTTTTGGGTTTGTTTGGCAAATTTTTGGGTTTTTCTGGCAAATTTCTGGGTTTTATGGCTAATTTTTGAGAGTTTTTGGCTAATTTTTGAGTTTTTCTTGCTAAATTTCGGGTTTTTCTGGCTAATTTTTGGGTTTTATGGCTGAATTTTGAGTTTTTCTGGCTAATTTTTGGGTTTTATGGCTGATTTTTGGGTTTTCTGGCTATTTTTTAAGAGTTTTTGGCTGATTTTTGAGTTTTTCTTGCTAAATTCCGGGTTTTTCTGTCTAATTTCTGGGTTTTATGGCTGATTTTTGGGTTTTTCTGACAAGTTTTGGGTTTCATGGCTCATTTTTGAGTTTTATGGCTAACTTTTGAGTTTTTCTGGCTGAATTTTGGGTTTTTCTGGCTAATTTTTGGGTTTGTCTGGCTAATTTCTGGGTTTTATGGCTAATTTTTGAGAGTTTTTGGCTAATTTTTGAGTTTTTCTTGCTAAATATCGGGTTTTTCTGGCTAATTTTTGGGTGTTATTGCTAGTTTTTGAGATTTACTGGCTAATTTTTGAGTCTTTCTGGCTAAATTTTGGGTTTTTCGGGCTAATTTTTGGGTTTTATGGCTAATTTTTGGGTTTTCTGGCTATTTTTCAAGAGTTTTTGGCTAATTTTTGAGTTTTTCTGGCTAAATTACGGGTTTTTTGGCTAATTTTTGGGTTTTTATGGCTAATTTTGGGGTTTCATGGCTAATTTTTGAGTTTTTCTGGCTAATTTTTGGGTTTTATGACTAATTTTTGAGATTTATTGGCTAATTTTTGAGTTTTCCTGGCTGAATTTTGGGTTTTTCTGGCTAATTTTTGGGTTTTTCTAGCTTATTTTTGGGTTTTATGGCTAATTTTTTAGTTTTTCTGGCTAAATTTTGGGTTTTTCTAGCTGAGTTTTGGGTTTTTCTGGCAAATTTTTGGGTTTTATGGCTAATTTTTTTATTTTTTTCTAGCTAATTTCTTTTTTCTGGCTAATTTCTGAGTTTCATGGCTAATTTTTGAGTTTTTTTGGCTAATTTTTGGGTTTTTCCAGCTGATTTTTGAAATTTTCTGGCTAATTTTTGGGTTTTATGACTAATTTTCGAGTTTTTTTAGCTATTTTCTGAGTTTTTCTGTGTGATTTTTGAGTTTTATGGCTAATTTTTGAGTGTTTCTGGCTAAATTTTGGGTTTTTCTGGCTAATTTTTAGGTTTTATTGCTAATTTTTGGGTTTGTCTGGCAAATTTTTGGGTTTTTCTGGCAAATTTCTGGGTTTTATGGCTAATTTTTGAGAGTTTTTGTTTAATTTTTGAGTTTTTCTTGCTAAATTTCGGGTTTTTCTGGCTAATTTTTTGGTTTTATGGCTAAATTTTGGGTTTTTCTGGCTAATTTTTGGGTTTTATGGCTAATTTTTGGGTTTTTCTGGCTAATTTTTGGGTTTTATGGCTAATTTTTGTGTTTTCTGGCTAATTTTTAAGAGTTTTCGGCTAATTTTTGAGATTTTCTGGCTAAATTCTGGGTTTTTCTGGCTAATTTTTGGGTTTTATGGCTAATTTTTGAGTTTTTCTGGCTAATTTTCGGGATTTATGACTAATTTTCAAGTTTTTCCAGCTAATATTTGAACTTTTCTGTCTAATTTCTGGGTTTTATGGCTAATTTTTGGGTTTTTCTGACAATTTTTGAGTTTTTGTGGCTAATTTCTGAGTTTTCCTAGCTAATTTTTGAGTTTTTCCAGCTAAATTTTGGGTTTTTCTGGCAAATTTTTGGGTTTTATGGCTAATTTTTTTATTTTTTTCTAGCTAATTTCTTTTTTCTGGCTAATTTTTGGGTTTCATGGCTAATTTTTGAGTTTTTTCGGCTAATTTTTGAGTTTTTCTAGCTAATTTTTGAGTTTTTCTGGCTAATTTTTGGGTTTTATGGCTAATTTTTGAGTTTTTCTAACTAATTCTTGGGTTTTATAGCTAATTCTTGTATTTTTGTGGCTAATTCTTGTATTTTTGTGGCTAACTTTTGAGTTTCTCTAGCTAATTTTTGGGTTTTTATAGCTAATTTCTGAGTTTGTCTAGCTAATATTTGAGTTTTTCTAGCTAAATTTTGTGTTTTTCTGGCTAATTTTTGGGTTTTATGGCTAATTTTCCTATTTTTTCTAGCTAATTTTTGGGTTTTATGACTAACTTTCGAGTTTTTCCTGCTACTTTTTGAGTTTTTCTGTCTAATTTCTGGGTTCTATGGCTAATTTTTGGGTTTTTCTGACAATTTTTGGGTTTTTCTGATAATTTTTGGGTTTTTGTGGCTAATTTCTGAGTTTTCCTAGCTAATTTTTGAGTTTTTCTAGCTGAATTTTGGGTTTTTTGGCTAATTTTTGAGTTTTATGGCTAATTTTTGAGTTTTTCCAGTTAAATTTTGGGTTTTTCTAGCTTATTTTTGGGTTTTATGGCTAGTTTTTGAGTTTTTCCAGCTAATTTTTGAGTTTTTCTGGCTGATTTTTGGGTTTTATGGCTAATTTTTGAATTTTTCTAGCTAATTTTTGGGTTTTTCTAGCTAATTTTCGAGTTTTCCTGGCTAATTTTTGGGTTTTTCTGTCTAATTTCTGGGTTTTATGGCTGATTTTTGGGTTTTTCTGACAAGTTTTGGGTTTCATGGCTCATTTTTGAGTTTTATGGCTAACTTTTGAGTTTTTCTGGCTGAATTTTGGGTTTTTCTGGCTAATTTTTGGGTTTGTCTGGCTAATTTCTGGGTTTTATGGCTAATTTTTGAGAGTTTTTGGCTAATTTTTGAGTTTTTCTTGCTAAATATCGGGTTTTTCTGGCTAATTTTTGGGTGTTATTGCTAGTTTTTGAGATTTACTGGCTAATTTTTGAGTCTTTCTGGCTAAATTTTGGGTTTTTCGGGCTAATTTTTGGGTTTTATGGCTAATTTTTGGGTTTTCTGGCTATTTTTCAAGAGTTTTTGGCTAATTTTTGAGTTTTTCTGGCTAAATTACGGGTTTTTTGGCTAATTTTTGGGTTTTTATGGCTAATTTTGGGGTTTCATGGCTAATTTTTGAGTTTTTCTGGCTAATTTTTGGGTTTTATGACTAATTTTTGAGATTTATTGGCTAATTTTTGAGTTTTCCTGGCTGAATTTTGGGTTTTTCTGGCTAATTTTTGGGTTTTTCTAGCTTATTTTTGGGTTTTATGGCTAATTTTTTAGTTTTTCTGGCTAAATTTTGGGTTTTTCAGGCTAATTTATGGGTTTCATGGCTAATTTATGAGTTTTTTTGGTTAATTTTTGGGTTTTCCTAGCTAATTTTTGAGTTTTTCTGGCTAATTTTTGGGTTTTATGACTTATTTTCGAGTTTTTCCAGCTAATTTTTGAGTTTTTTTGTCTAATTTCAGGGTTTTATGGCTAATTTTTGGTTTTTTCTGACAATTTTTGGGTTTTTGTGGCTAATTTCTGAGTTTTCCTAGCTAATTTTCGAGTTTTTCTAGCTGAGTTTTGGGTTTTTCTGGCAAATTTTTGGGCTTTATGGCTAATTTTTTTATTTTTTCTATCTTATTTTTTTTTCTGGCTAATTTCTGAGTTTCATGGCTAATTTTTGAGTTTTTTTGGCTAATTTTTGGGTTTTTCCAGCTGATTTTTGAGATTTTCTGGCTAATTTTTGGGTTTTATGACTAATTTTCGAGTTTTTTTAGCTATTTTCTGAGTTTTTCTGTGTGATTTTTGAGTTTTATGGCTAATTTTTGAGTTTTTCTGGCTAAATTTTGGGATTTTCTGGCTAATTTTTGGGTTTTATTGCTAATTTTTGGGTTTGTCTGGCAAATTTTTGGGTTTTTCTGGCAAATTTCTGGGTTTTATGGCTAATTTTTGAGAGTTTTTGGCTAATTTTTGAGTTTTTCTTGCTAAATTTCGGGTTTTTCTGGCTAATTTTTTGGTTTTATGGCTAAATTTTGGGTTTTTCTGCCTAATTTTTGGGTTTTATGGCTAATTTTTGGGTTTTTCTGGCTAATTTTTGGGTTTTATGGCTAATTTTTGAGTTTTTTTGGCTAATTTTTGTGTTTTATGGCTAATTTTTGGGTTTTCTGGCTAATTTTTGAGAGTTTTCGGCTAATTTTTGAGTTTTTCTGGCCAAATTCTGGGTTTTTCTGGCTAATTTTTGGGTTTTATGGCTAATTTTTGAGTTTTTCTGGCTAATTTTCGGGATTTATGACTAATTTTCGAGTTTTTCCAGCTAATTTTTGAACTTTTCTGTCTAATTTCTGGGTTTTATGGCTAATTTTTGGGTTTTTCTGACAATTTTTGAGTTTTTGTGGCTAATTTCTGAGTTTTCCTAGCTAATTTTTGAGTTTTTCCAGCTAAATTTTGGGTTTTTCTGGCAAATTTTTGGGTTTTATGGCTAATTTTTGAGTTTTATGGCTAACTTTTGAGTTTTTCTGGCTGAATTTTGGGTTTTTCTGGCTAATTTTTGGGTTTGTCTGGCTAATTTCTGGGTTTTATGGCTAATTTTTGAGAGTTTTTGGCTAATTTTTGAGTTTTTCTTGCTAAATATCGGGTTTTTCTGGCTAATTTTTGGGTGTTATTGCTAGTTTTTGAGATTTACTGGCTAATTTTTGAGTCTTTCTGGCTAAATTTTGGGTTTTTCGGGCTAATTTTTGGGTTTTATGGCTAATTTTTTAGTTTTTCTGGCTAAATTTTGGGTTTTTCTAGCTGAGTTTTGGGTTTTTCTGGCAAATTTTTGGGTTTTATGGCTAATTTTTTTATTTTTTTCTAGCTAATTTCTTTTTTCTGGCTAATTTCTGAGTTTCATGGCTAATTTTTGAGAGTTTTTGGCTAATTTTTGAGTTTTTCTTGCTAAATATCGGGTTTTTCTGGCTAATTTTTGGGTGTTATTGCTAGTTTTTGAGATTTACTGGCTAATTTTTGAGTCTTTCCGGCTAAATTTTGGGTTTTTCGGGCTAATTTTTGGGTTTTATGGCTAATTTTTGGGTTTTCTGGCTATTTTTCAAGAGTTTTTGGCTAATTTTTGAGTTTTTCTGGCTAATTTTTGAGTCTTTCTGGCTTTGAGTTTTTCTGGCTAATTTTTGGGTTTTATGACTAATTTTTGAGATTTATTGGCTAATTTTTGAGTTTTCCTGGCTGAATTTTGGGTTTTTCTGGCTAATTTTTGGGTTTTTCTAGCTTATTTTTGGGTTTTATGGCTAATTTTTGAGTTTTTCTGGCTAAATTTTGGGTTTTTCAGGCTAATTTATGGGTTTCATGGCTAATTTTTGAGTTTTTTTGGTTAATTTTTGGGTTTTTCTAGCTAATTTTTGAGTTTTTCTGGCTAATTTTTGGGTTTTATGACTGATTTTCGAGTTTTTCCAGCTAATTTTTGAGTTTTTTTGTCTAATTTCTGGGTTTTATGGCTAATTTTTGGGTTTTTCTGACAATTTTTGGGTTTTTGTGGCTAAATTCTGAGTTTTCCTAGCTAATTTTTGAGTTTTTCTAGCTGAGTTTTGGGTTTTTCTGGCAAATTTTTGGGCTTTATGGCTAATTTTTTTATTTTTTCTATCTTATTTTTTTTTCTGGCTAATTTCTGAGTTTCATGGCTAATTTTTGAGTTTTTCTGGCTAATTTTTGGGTTTTATTGCTAATTTTTGGGTTTGTTTGGCAAATTTTTGGGTTTTTCTGGCAAATTTCTGGGTTTTATGGCTAATTTTTGAGAGTTTTTGGCTAATTTTTGAGTTTTTCTTGCTAAATTTCGGGTTTTTCTGGCTAATTTTTGGGTTTTATGGCTGAATTTTGAGTTTTTCTGGCTAATTTTTGGGTTTTATGGCTGATTTTTGGGTTTTCTGGCTATTTTTTAAGAGTTTTTGGCTGATTTTTGAGTTTTTCTTGCTAAATTCCGGGTTTTTCTGTCTAATTTCTGGGTTTTATGGCTGATTTTTGGGTTTTTCTGACAAGTTTTGGGTTTCATGGCTCATTTTTGAGTTTTATGGCTAACTTTTGAGTTTTTCTGGCTGAATTTTGGGTTTTTCTGGCTAATTTTTGGGTTTGTCTGGCTAATTTCTGGGTTTTATGGCTAATTTTTGAGAGTTTTTGGCTAATTTTTGAGTTTTTCTTGCTAAATATCGGGTTTTTCTGGCTAATTTTTGGGTGTTATTGCTAGTTTTTGAGATTTACTGGCTAATTTTTGAGTCTTTCTGGCTAAATTTTGGGTTTTTCGGGCTAATTTTTGGGTTTTATGGCTAATTTTTGGGTTTTCTGGCTATTTTTCAAGAGTTTTTGGCTAATTTTTGAGTTTTTCTGGCTAAATTACGGGTTTTTTGGCTAATTTTTGGGTTTTTATGGCTAATTTTGGGGTTTCATGGCTAATTTTTGAGTTTTTCTGGCTAATTTTTGGGTTTTATGACTAATTTTTGAGATTTATTGGCTGAATTTTGGGTTTTTCTGGCTAATTTTTGGGTTTGTCTGGCTAATTTCTGGGTTTTATGGCTAATTTTTGAGAGTTTTTGGCTAATTTTTGAGTTTTTCTTGCTAAATATCGGGTTTTTCTGGCTAATTTTTGGGTGTTATTGCTAGTTTTTGAGATTTACTGGCTAATTTTTGAGTCTTTCTGGCTAAATTTTGGGTTTTTCGGGCTAATTTTTGGGTTTTATGGCTAATTTTTTAGTTTTTCTGGCTAAATTTTGGGTTTTTCTAGCTGAGTTTTGGGTTTTTCTGGCAAATTTTTGGGTTTTATGGCTAATTTTTTTATTTTTTTCTAGCTAATTTCTTTTTTCTGGCTAATTTCTGAGTTTCATGGCTAATTTTTGAGAGTTTTTGGCTAATTTTTGAGTTTTTCTTGCTAAATATCGGGTTTTTCTGGCTAATTTTTGGGTGTTATTGCTAGTTTTTGAGATTTACTGGCTAATTTTTGAGTCTTTCTGGCTAAATTTTGGGTTTTTCGGGCTAATTTTTGGGTTTTATGGCTAATTTTTGGGTTTTCTGGCTATTTTTCAAGAGTTTTTGGCTAATTTTTGAGTTTTTCTGGCTAATTTTTGAGTCTTTCTGGCTTTGAGTTTTTCTGGCTAATTTTTGGGTTTTATGACTAATTTTTGAGATTTATTGGCTAATTTTTGAGTTTTCCTGGCTGAATTTTGGGTTTTTCTGGCTAATTTTTGGGTTTTTCTAGCTTATTTTTGGGTTTTATGGCTAATTTTTGAGTTTTTCTGGCTAAATTTTGGGTTTTTCAGGCTAATTTATGGGTTTCATGGCTAATTTTTGAGTTTTTTTGGTTAATTTTTGGGTTTTTCTAGCTAATTTTTGAGTTTTTCTGGCTAATTTTTGGGTTTTATGACTGATTTTCGAGTTTTTCCAGCTAATTTTTGAGTTTTTTTGTCTAATTTCTGGGTTTTATGGCTAATTTTTGGGTTTTTCTGACAATTTTTGGGTTTTTGTGGCTAAATTCTGAGTTTTCCTAGCTAATTTTTGAGTTTTTCTAGCTGAGTTTTGGGTTTTTCTGGCAAATTTTTGGGCTTTATGGCTAATTTTTTTATTTTTTCTATCTTATTTTTTTTTCTGGCTAATTTCTGAGTTTCATGGCTAATTTTTGAGTTTTTCTGGCTAATTTTTGGGTTTTATTGCTAATTTTTGGGTTTGTTTGGCAAATTTTTGGGTTTTTCTGGCAAATTTCTGGGTTTTATGGCTAATTTTTGAGAGTTTTTGGCTAATTTTTGAGTTTTTCTTGCTAAATTTCGGGTTTTTCTGGCTAATTTTTGGGTTTTATGGCTGAATTTTGAGTTTTTCTGGCTAATTTTTGGGTTTTATGGCTGATTTTTGGGTTTTCTGGCTATTTTTTAAGAGTTTTTGGCTGATTTTTGAGTTTTTCTTGCTAAATTCCGGGTTTTTCTGTCTAATTTCTGGGTTTTATGGCTGATTTTTGGGTTTTTCTGACAAGTTTTGGGTTTCATGGCTCATTTTTGAGTTTTATGGCTAACTTTTGAGTTTTTCTGGCTGAATTTTGGGTTTTTCTGGCTAATTTTTGGGTTTGTCTGGCTAATTTCTGGGTTTTATGGCTAATTTTTGAGAGTTTTTGGCTAATTTTTGAGTTTTTCTTGCTAAATATCGGGTTTTTCTGGCTAATTTTTGGGTGTTATTGCTAGTTTTTGAGATTTACTGGCTAATTTTTGAGTCTTTCTGGCTAAATTTTGGGTTTTTCGGGCTAATTTTTGGGTTTTATGGCTAATTTTTGGGTTTTCTGGCTATTTTTCAAGAGTTTTTGGCTAATTTTTGAGTTTTTCTGGCTAAATTACGGGTTTTTTGGCTAATTTTTGGGTTTTTATGGCTAATTTTGGGGTTTCATGGCTAATTTTTGAGTTTTTCTGGCTAATTTTTGGGTTTTATGACTAATTTTTGAGATTTATTGGCTAATTTTTGAGTTTTCCTGGCTGAATTTTGGGTTTTTCTGGCTAATTTTTGGGTTTTTCTAGCTTATTTTTGGGTTTTATGGCTAATTTTTTAGTTTTTCTGGCTAATTTCTTTTTTCTGGCTAATTTCTGAGTTTCATGGCTAATTTTTGAGAGTTTTTGGCTAATTTTTGAGTTTTTCTTGCTAAATATCGGGTTTTTCTGGCTAATTTTTGGGTGTTATTGCTAGTTTTTGAGATTTACTGGCTAATTTTTGAGTCTTTCTGGCTAAATTTTGGGTTTTTCGGGCTAATTTTTGGGTTTTATGGCTAATTTTTGGGTTTTCTGGCTATTTTTCAAGAGTTTTTGGCTAATTTTTGAGTTTTTCTGGCTAATTTTTGAGTCTTTCTGGCTTTGAGTTTTTCTGGCTAATTTTTGGGTTTTATGACTAATTTTTGAGATTTATTGGCTAATTTTTGAGTTTTCCTGGCTGAATTTTGGGTTTTTCTGGCTAATTTTTGGGTTTTTCTAGCTTATTTTTGGGTTTTATGGCTAATTTTTGAGTTTTTCTGGCTAAATTTTGGGTTTTTCAGGCTAATTTATGGGTTTCATGGCTAATTTTTGAGTTTTTTTGGTTAATTTTTGGGTTTTTCTAGCTAATTTTTGAGTTTTTCTGGCTAATTTTTGGGTTTTATGACTGATTTTCGAGTTTTTCCAGCTAATTTTTGAGTTTTTTTGTCTAATTTCTGGGTTTTATGGCTAATTTTTGGGTTTTTCTGACAATTTTTGGGTTTTTGTGGCTAAATTCTGAGTTTTCCTAGCTAATTTTTGAGTTTTTCTAGCTGAGTTTTGGGTTTTTCTGGCAAATTTTTGGGCTTTATGGCTAATTTTTTTATTTTTTCTATCTTATTTTTTTTTCTGGCTAATTTCTGAGTTTCATGGCTAATTTTTGAGTTTTTCTGGCTAATTTTTGGGTTTTATTGCTAATTTTTGGGTTTGTTTGGCAAATTTTTGGGTTTTTCTGGCAAATTTCTGGGTTTTATGGCTAATTTTTGAGAGTTTTTGGCTAATTTTTGAGTTTTTCTTGCTAAATTTCGGGTTTTTCTGGCTAATTTTTGGGTTTTATGGCTGAATTTTGAGTTTTTCTGGCTAATTTTTGGGTTTTATGGCTGATTTTTGGGTTTTCTGGCTATTTTTTAAGAGTTTTTGGCTGATTTTTGAGTTTTTCTTGCTAAATTCCGGGTTTTTCTGTCTAATTTCTGGGTTTTATGGCTGATTTTTGGGTTTTTCTGACAAGTTTTGGGTTTCATGGCTCATTTTTGAGTTTTATGGCTAACTTTTGAGTTTTTCTGGCTGAATTTTGGGTTTTTCTGGCTAATTTTTGGGTTTGTCTGGCTAATTTCTGGGTTTTATGGCTAATTTTTGAGAGTTTTTGGCTAATTTTTGAGTTTTTCTTGCTAAATATCGGGTTTTTCTGGCTAATTTTTGGGTGTTATTGCTAGTTTTTGAGATTTACTGGCTAATTTTTGAGTCTTTCTGGCTAAATTTTGGGTTTTTCGGGCTAATTTTTGGGTTTTATGGCTAATTTTTGGGTTTTCTGGCTATTTTTCAAGAGTTTTTGGCTAATTTTTGAGTTTTTCTGGCTAAATTACGGGTTTTTTGGCTAATTTTTGTGTTTTATGGCTAATTTTTGGGTTTTCTGGCTAATTTTTGAGAGTTTTCGGCTAATTTTTGAGTTTTTCTGGCCAAATTCTGGGTTTTTCTGGCTAATTTTTGGGTTTTATGGCTAATTTTTGAGTTTTTCTGGCTAATTTTCGGGATTTATGACTAATTTTCGAGTTTTTCCAGCTAATTTTTGAACTTTTCTGTCTAATTTCTGGGTTTTATGGCTAATTTTTGGGTTTTTCTGACAATTTTTGAGTTTTTGTGGCTAATTTCTGAGTTTTCCTAGCTAATTTTTGAGTTTTTCCAGCTAAATTTTGGGTTTTTCTGGCAAATTTTTGGGTTTTATGGCTAATTTTTGAGTTTTATGGCTAACTTTTGAGTTTTTCTGGCTGAATTTTGGGTTTTTCTGGCTAATTTTTGGGTTTGTCTGGCTAATTTCTGGGTTTTATGGCTAATTTTTGAGAGTTTTTGGCTAATTTTTGAGTTTTTCTTGCTAAATATCGGGTTTTTCTGGCTAATTTTTGGGTGTTATTGCTAGTTTTTGAGATTTACTGGCTAATTTTTGAGTCTTTCTGGCTAAATTTTGGGTTTTTCGGGCTAATTTTTGGGTTTTATGGCTAATTTTTTAGTTTTTCTGGCTAAATTTTGGGTTTTTCTAGCTGAGTTTTTGGTTTTTCTGGCAAATTTTTGGGTTTTATGGCTAATTTTTTTATTTTTTTCTAGCTAATTTCTTTTTTCTGGCTAATTTCTGAGTTTCATGGCTAATTTTTGAGAGTTTTTGGCTAATTTTTGAGTTTTTCTTGCTAAATATCGGGTTTTTCTGGCTAATTTTTGGGTGTTATTGCTAGTTTTTGAGATTTACTGGCTAATTTTTGAGTCTTTCTGGCTAAATTTTGGGTTTTTTCGGGCTAATTTTTGGGTTTTATGGCTAATTTTTGGGTTTTCTGGCTATTTTTCAAGAGTTTTTGGCTAATTTTTGAGTTTTTCTGGCTAATTTTTGAGTCTTTCTGGCTTTGAGTTTTTCTGGCTAATTTTTGGGTTTTATGACTAATTTTTGAGATTTATTGGCTAATTTTTGAGTTTTCCTGGCTGAATTTTGGGTTTTTCTGGCTAATTTTTGGGTTTTTCTAGCTTATTTTTGGGTTTTATGGCTAATTTTTGAGTTTTTCTGGCTAAATTTTGGGTTTTTCAGGCTAATTTATGGGTTTCATGGCTAATTTTTGAGTTTTTTTGGTTAATTTTTGGGTTTTTCTAGCTAATTTTTGAGTTTTTCTGGCTAATTTTTGGGTTTTATGACTGATTTTCGAGTTTTTCCAGCTAATTTTTGAGTTTTTTTGTCTAATTTCTGGGTTTTATGGCTAATTTTTGGGTTTTTCTGACAATTTTTGGGTTTTTGTGGCTAAATTCTGAGTTTTCCTAGCTAATTTTTGAGTTTTTCTAGCTGAGTTTTGGGTTTTTCTGGCAAATTTTTGGGCTTTATGGCTAATTTTTTAATTTTTTCTATCTTATTTTTTTTTCTGGCTAATTTCTGAGTTTCATGGCTAATTTTTGAGTTTTTCTGGCTAATTTTTGGGTTTTATTGCTAATTTTTGGGTTTGTTTGGCAAATTTTTGGGTTTTTCTGGCAAATTTCTGGGTTTTATGGCTAATTTTTGAGAGTTTTTGGCTAATTTTTGAGTTTTTCTTGCTAAATTTCGGGTTTTTCTGGCTAATTTTTGGGTTTTATGGCTGAATTTTGAGTTTTTCTGGCTAATTTTTGGGTTTTATGGCTGATTTTTGGGTTTTCTGGCTATTTTTTAAGAGTTTTTGGCTGATTTTTGAGTTTTTCTTGCTAAATTCCGGGTTTTTCTGTCTAATTTCTGGGTTTTATGGCTGATTTTTGGGTTTTTCTGACAAGTTTTGGGTTTCATGGCTCATTTTTGAGTTTTATGGCTAACTTTTGAGTTTTTCTGGCTGAATTTTGGGTTTTTCTGGCTAATTTTTGGGTTTGTCTGGCTAATTTCTGGGTTTTATGGCTAATTTTTGAGTGTTTTTGGCTAATTTTTGAGTTTTTCTTGCTAAATATCGGGTTTTTCTGGCTAATTTTTGGGTGTTATTGCTAGTTTTTGAGATTTACTGGCTAATTTTTGAGTCTTTCTGGCTAAATTTTGGGTTTTTCGGGCTAATTTTTGGGTTTTATGGCTAATTTTTGGGTTTTCTGGCTATTTTTCAAGAGTTTTTGGCTGATTTTTGAGTTTTTCTTGCTAAATTCCGGGTTTTTCTGTCTAATTTCTGGGTTTTATGGCTGATTTTTGGGTTTTTCTGACAAGTTTTGGGTTTTATGGCTAATTTTTGAGTTTTATGGCTAACTTTTGAGTTTTTCTGGCTGAATTTTGGGTTTTTCTGGCTAATTTTTGGGTTTGTCTGGCTAATTTCTGGGTTTTATGGCTAATTTTTGAGAGTTTTTGGCTAATTTTTGAGTTTTTCTTGCTAAATATCGGGTTTTTCTGGCTAATTTTTGGGTGTTATTGCTAGTTTTTGAGATTTACTGGCTAATTTTTGAGTCTTTCTGGCTAAATTTTGGGTTTTTCGGGCTAATTTTTGGGTTTTATGGCTAATTTTTTAGTTTTTCTGGCTAAATTTTGGGTTTTTCTAGCTGAGTTTTGGGTTTTTCTGGCAAATTTTTGGGTTTTATGGCTAATTTTTTTATTTTTTTCTAGCTAATTTCTTTTTTCTGGCTAATTTCTGAGTTTCATGGCTAATTTTTGAGAGTTTTTGGCTAATTTTTGAGTTTTTCTTGCTAAATATCGGGTTTTTCTGGCTAATTTTTGGGTGTTATTGCTAGTTTTTGAGATTTACTGGCTAATTTTTGAGTCTTTCTGGCTAAATTTTGGGTTTTTCGGGCTAATTTTTGGGTTTTATGGCTAATTTTTGGGTTTTCTGGCTATTTTTCAAGAGTTTTTGGCTAATTTTTGAGTTTTTCTGGCTAATTTTTGAGTCTTTCTGGCTTTGAGTTTTTCTGGCTAATTTTTGGGTTTTATGACTAATTTTTGAGATTTATTGGCTAATTTTTGAGTTTTCCTGGCTGAATTTTGGGTTTTTCTGGCTAATTTTTGGGTTTTTCTAGCTTATTTTTGGGTTTTATGGCTAATTTTTGAGTTTTTCTGGCTAAATTTTGGGTTTTTCAGGCTAATTTATGGGTTTCATGGCTAATTTTTGAGTTTTTTTGGTTAATTTTTGGGTTTTTCTAGCTAATTTTTGAGTTTTTCTGGCTAATTTTTGGGTTTTATGACTGATTTTCGAGTTTTTCCAGCTAATTTTTGAGTTTTTTTGTCTAATTTCTGGGTTTTATGGCTAATTTTTGGGTTTTTCTGACAATTTTTGGGTTTTTGTGGCTAAATTCTGAGTTTTCCTAGCTAATTTTTGAGTTTTTCTAGCTGAGTTTTGGGTTTTTCTGGCAAATTTTTGGGCTTTATGGCTAATTTTTTTATTTTTTCTATCTTATTTTTTTTTCTGGCTAATTTCTGAGTTTCATGGCTAATTTTTGAGTTTTTCTGGCTAATTTTTGGGTTTTATTGCTAATTTTTGGGTTTGTCTGGCAAATTTTTGGGTTTTTCTGGCAAATTTCTGGGTTTTATGGCTAATTTTTGAGAGTTTTTGGCTAATTTTTGAGTTTTTCTTGCTAAATTTCGGGTTTTTCTGGCTAATTTTTTGGTTTTATGGCTAAATTTTGGGTTTTTCTGCCTAATTTTTGGGTTTTATGGCTAATTTTTGGGTTTTTCTGGCTAATTTTTGGGTTTTATGGCTAATTTTTGAGTTTTTTTGGCTAATTTTTGTGTTTTATGGCTAATTTTTGGGTTTTCTGGCTAATTTTTGAGAGTTTTCGGCTAATTTTTGAGTTTTTCTGGCCAAATTCTGGGTTTTTCTGGCTAATTTTTGGGTTTTATGGCTAATTTTTGAGTTTTTCTGGCTAATTTTCGGGATTTATGACTAATTTTCGAGTTTTTCCAGCTAATTTTTGAACTTTTCTGTCTAATTTCTGGGTTTTATGGCTAATTTTTGGGTTTTTCTGACAATTTTTGAGTTTTTGTGGCTAATTTCTGAGTTTTCCTAGCTAATTTTTGAGTTTTTCCAGCTAAATTTTGGGTTTTTCTGGCAAATTTTTGGGTTTTATGGCTAATTTTTGAGTTTTATGGCTAACTTTTGAGTTTTTCTGGCTGAATTTTGGGTTTTTCTGGCTAATTTTTGGGTTTGTCTGGCTAATTTCTGGGTTTTATGGCTAATTTTTGAGAGTTTTTGGCTAATTTTTGAGTTTTTCTTGCTAAATATCGGGTTTTTCTGGCTAATTTTTGGGTGTTATTGCTAGTTTTTGAGATTTACTGGCTAATTTTTGAGTCTTTCTGGCTAAATTTTGGGTTTTTCGGGCTAATTTTTGGGTTTTATGGCTAATTTTTGGGTTTTCTGGCTATTTTTCAAGAGTTTTTGGCTAATTTTTGAGTTTTTCTGGCTAAATTACGGGTTTTTTTGGCTAATTTTTGGGTTTTTATGGCTAATTTTGGGGTTTCATGGCTAATTTTTGAGTTTTTCTGGCTAATTTTTGGGTTTTATGACTAATTTTTGAGATTTATTGGCTAATTTTTGAGTTTTCCTGGCTGAATTTTGGGTTTTTCTGGCTAATTTTTGGGTTTTTCTAGCTTATTTTTGGGTTTTATGGCTAATTTTTTAGTTTTTCTGGCTAAATTTTGGGTTTTTCTAGCTGAGTTTTGGGTTTTTCTGGCAAATTTTTGGGTTTTATGGCTAATTTTTTTATTTTTTTCTAGCTAATTTCTTTTTTCTGGCTAATTTCTGAGTTTCATGGCTAATTTTTGAGAGTTTTTGGCTAATTTTTGAGTTTTTCTTGCTAAATATCGGGTTTTTCTGGCTAATTTTTGGGTGTTATTGCTAGTTTTTGAGATTTACTGGCTAATTTTTGAGTCTTTCTGGCTAAATTTTGGGTTTTTCGGGCTAATTTTTGGGTTTTATGGCTAATTTTTGGGTTTTCTGGCTATTTTTCAAGAGTTTTTGGCTAATTTTTGAGTTTTTCTGGCTAATTTTTGAGTCTTTCTGGCTTTGAGTTTTTCTGGCTAATTTTTGGGTTTTATGACTAATTTTTGAGATTTATTGGCTAATTTTTGAGTTTTCCTGGCTGAATTTTGGGTTTTTCTGGCTAATTTTTGGGTTTTTCTAGCTTATTTTTGGGTTTTATGGCTAATTTTTGAGTTTTTCTGGCTAAATTTTGGGTTTTTCAGGCTAATTTATGGGTTTCATGGCTAATTTTTGAGTTTTTTTGGTTAATTTTTGGGTTTTTCTAGCTAATTTTTGAGTTTTTCTGGCTAATTTTTGGGTTTTATGACTGATTTTCGAGTTTTTCCAGCTAATTTTTGAGTTTTTTTGTCTAATTTCTGGGTTTTATGGCTAATTTTTGGGTTTTTCTGACAATTTTTGGGTTTTTGTGGCTAAATTCTGAGTTTTCCTAGCTAATTTTTGAGTTTTTCTAGCTGAGTTTTGGGTTTTTCTGGCAAATTTTTGGGCTTTATGGCTAATTTTTTTATTTTTTCTATCTTATTTTTTTTTCTGGCTAATTTCTGAGTTTCATGGCTAATTTTTGAGTTTTTCTGGCTAATTTTTGGGTTTTATTGCTAATTTTTGGGTTTGTCTGGCAAATTTTTGGGTTTTTCTGGCAAATTTCTGGGTTTTATGGCTAATTTTTGAGAGTTTTTGGCTAATTTTTGAGTTTTTCTTGCTAAATTTCGGGTTTTTCTGGCTAATTTTTTGGTTTTATGGCTAAATTTTGGGTTTTTTCTGCCTAATTTTTGGGTTTTATGGCTAATTTTTGGGTTTTTCTGGCTAATTTTTGGGTTTTATGGCTAATTTTTGAGTTTTTTTGGCTAATTTTTGTGTTTTATGGCTAATTTTTGGGTTTTCTGGCTAATTTTTGAGAGTTTTCGGCTAATTTTTGAGTTTTTCTGGCCAAATTCTGGGTTTTTCTGGCTAATTTTTGGGTTTTATGGCTAATTTTTGAGTTTTTCTGGCTAATTTTCGGGATTTATGACTAATTTTCGAGTTTTTCCAGCTAATTTTTGAACTTTTCTGTCTAATTTCTGGGTTTTATGGCTAATTTTTGGGTTTTTCTGACAATTTTTGAGTTTTTGTGGCTAATTTCTGAGTTTTCCTAGCTAATTTTTGAGTTTTTCCAGCTAAATTTTGGGTTTTTCTGGCAAATTTTTGGGTTTTATGGCTAATTTTTGAGTTTTATGGCTAACTTTTGAGTTTTTCTGGCTGAATTTTGGGTTTTTCTGGCTAATTTTTGGGTTTGTCTGGCTAATTTCTGGGTTTTATGGCTAATTTTTGAGAGTTTTTGGCTAATTTTTGAGTTTTTCTTGCTAAATATCGGGTTTTTCTGGCTAATTTTTGGGTGTTATTGCTAGTTTTTGAGATTTACTGGCTAATTTTTGAGTCTTTCTGGCTAAATTTTGGGTTTTTCGGGCTAATTTTTGGGTTTTATGGCTAATTTTTTAGTTTTTCTGGCTAAATTTTGGGTTTTTCTAGCTGAGTTTTGGGTTTTTCTGGCAAATTTTTGGGTTTTATGGCTAATTTTTTTATTTTTTTCTAGCTAATTTCTTTTTTCTGGCTAATTTCTGAGTTTCATGGCTAATTTTTGAGAGTTTTTGGCTAATTTTTGAGTTTTTCTTGCTAAATATCGGGTTTTTCTGGCTAATTTTTGGGTGTTATTGCTAGTTTTTGAGATTTACTGGCTAATTTTTGAGTCTTTCTGGCTAAATTTTGGGTTTTTTCGGGCTAATTTTTGGGTTTTATGGCTAATTTTTGGGTTTTCTGGCTATTTTTCAAGAGTTTTTGGCTAATTTTTGAGTTTTTCTGGCTAATTTTTGAGTCTTTCTGGCTTTGAGTTTTTCTGGCTAATTTTTGGGTTTTATGACTAATTTTTGAGATTTATTGGCTAATTTTTGAGTTTTCCTGGCTGAATTTTGGGTTTTTCTGGCTAATTTTTGGGTTTTTCTAGCTTATTTTTGGGTTTTATGGCTAATTTTTGAGTTTTTCTGGCTAAATTTTGGGTTTTTCAGGCTAATTTATGGGTTTCATGGCTAATTTTTGAGTTTTTTTTGGTTAATTTTTGAGTTTTTCTGGCTAATTTTTGGGTTTTATGGCTGATTTTTGGGTTTTCTGGCTATTTTTTAAGAGTTTTTGGCTGATTTTTGAGTTTTTCTTGCTAAATTCCGGGTTTTTCTGTCTAATTTCTGGGTTTTATGGCTGATTTTTGGGTTTTTCTGACAAGTTTTGGGTTTCATGGCTCATTTTTGAGTTTTATGGCTAACTTTTGAGTTTTTCTGGCTGAATTTTGGGTTTTTCTGGCTAATTTTTGGGTTTGTCTGGCTAATTTCTGGGTTTTATGGCTAATTTTTGAGAGTTTTTGGCTAATTTTTGAGTTTTTCTTGCTAAATATCGGGTTTTTCTGGCTAATTTTTGGGTGTTATTGCTAGTTTTTGAGATTTACTGGCTAATTTTTGAGTCTTTCTGGCTAAATTTTGGGTTTTTTCGGGCTAATTTTTGGGTTTTATGGCTAATTTTTGGGTTTTCTGGCTATTTTTCAAGAGTTTTTGGCTAATTTTTGAGTTTTTCTGGCTAAATTACGGGTTTTTTGGCTAATTTTTGGGTTTTTATGGCTAATTTTGGGGTTTCATGGCTAATTTTTGAGTTTTTCTGGCTAATTTTTGGGTTTTATGACTAATTTTTGAGATTTATTGGCTAATTTTTGAGTTTTCCTGGCTGAATTTTGGGTTTTTCTGGCTAATTTTTGGGTTTTTCTAGCTTATTTTTGGGTTTTATGGCTAATTTTTTAGTTTTTCTGGCTAATTTCTTTTTTCTGGCTAATTTCTGAGTTTCATGGCTAATTTTTGAGAGTTTTTGGCTAATTTTTGAGTTTTTCTTGCTAAATATCGGGTTTTTCTGGCTAATTTTTGGGTGTTATTGCTAGTTTTTGAGATTTACTGGCTAATTTTTGAGTCTTTCTGGCTAAATTTTGGGTTTTTCGGGCTAATTTTTGGGTTTTATGGCTAATTTTTGGGTTTTCTGGCTATTTTTCAAGAGTTTTTGGCTAATTTTTGAGTTTTTCTGGCTAATTTTTGAGTCTTTCTGGCTTTGAGTTTTTCTGGCTAATTTTTGGGTTTTATGACTAATTTTTGAGATTTATTGGCTAATTTTTGAGTTTTCCTGGCTGAATTTTGGGTTTTTCTGGCTAATTTTTGGGTTTTTCTAGCTTATTTTTGGGTTTTATGGCTAATTTTTGAGTTTTTCTGGCTAAATTTTGGGTTTTTCAGGCTAATTTATGGGTTTCATGGCTAATTTTTGAGTTTTTTTGGTTAATTTTTGGGTTTTTCTAGCTAATTTTTGAGTTTTTCTGGCTAATTTTTGGGTTTTATGACTGATTTTCGAGTTTTTCCAGCTAATTTTTGAGTTTTTTTGTCTAATTTCTGGGTTTTATGGCTAATTTTTGGGTTTTTCTGACAATTTTTGGGTTTTTGTGGCTAAATTCTGAGTTTTCCTAGCTAATTTTTGAGTTTTTCTAGCTGAGTTTTGGGTTTTTCTGGCAAATTTTTGGGCTTTATGGCTAATTTTTTTATTTTTTCTATCTTATTTTTTTTTCTGGCTAATTTCTGAGTTTCATGGCTAATTTTTGAGTTTTTCTGGCTAATTTTTGGGTTTTATTGCTAATTTTTGGGTTTGTCTGGCAAATTTTTGGGTTTTTCTGGCAAATTTCTGGGTTTTATGGCTAATTTTTGAGAGTTTTTGGCTAATTTTTGAGTTTTTCTTGCTAAATTTCGGGTTTTTCTGGCTAATTTTTTGGTTTTATGGCTAAATTTTGGGTTTTTCTGCCTAATTTTTGGGTTTTATGGCTAATTTTTGGGTTTTTCTGGCTAATTTTTGGGTTTTATGGCTAATTTTTGAGTTTTTTTGGCTAATTTTTGTGTTTTATGGCTAATTTTTGGGTTTTCTGGCTAATTTTTGAGAGTTTTCGGCTAATTTTTGAGTTTTTCTGGCCAAATTCTGGGTTTTTCTGGCTAATTTTTGGGTTTTATGGCTAATTTTTGAGTTTTTCTGGCTAATTTTCGGGATTTATGACTAATTTTCGAGTTTTTCCAGCTAATTTTTGAACTTTTCTGTCTAATTTCTGGGTTTTATGGCTAATTTTTGGGTTTTTCTGACAATTTTTGAGTTTTTGTGGCTAATTTCTGAGTTTTCCTAGCTAATTTTTGAGTTTTTCCAGCTAAATTTTGGGTTTTTCTGGCAAATTTTTGGGTTTTATGGCTAATTTTTGAGTTTTATGGCTAACTTTTGAGTTTTTCTGGCTGAATTTTGGGTTTTTCTGGCTAATTTTTGGGTTTGTCTGGCTAATTTCTGGGTTTTATGGCTAATTTTTGAGAGTTTTTGGCTAATTTTTGAGTTTTTCTTGCTAAATATCGGGTTTTTCTGGCTAATTTTTGGGTGTTATTGCTAGTTTTTGAGATTTACTGGCTAATTTTTGAGTCTTTCTGGCTAAATTTTGGGTTTTTCGGGCTAATTTTTGGGTTTTATGGCTAATTTTTGGGTTTTCTGGCTATTTTTCAAGAGTTTTTGGCTAATTTTTGAGTTTTTCTGGCTAAATTACGGGTTTTTTGGCTAATTTTTGGGTTTTTATGGCTAATTTTGGGGTTTCATGGCTAATTTTTGAGTTTTTCTGGCTAATTTTTGGGTTTTATGACTAATTTTTGAGATTTATTGGCTAATTTTTGAGTTTTCCTGGCTGAATTTTGGGTTTTTCTGGCTAATTTTTGGGTTTTTCTAGCTTATTTTTGGGTTTTATGGCTAATTTTTTAGTTTTTCTGGCTAAATTTTGGGTTTTTCTAGCTGAGTTTTGGGTTTTTCTGGCAAATTTTTGGGTTTTATGGCTAATTTTTTTATTTTTTTCTAGCTAATTTCTTTTTTCTGGCTAATTTCTGAGTTTCATGGCTAATTTTTGAGAGTTTTTGGCTAATTTTTGAGTTTTTCTTGCTAAATATCGGGTTTTTCTGGCTAATTTTTGGGTGTTATTGCTAGTTTTTGAGATTTACTGGCTAATTTTTGAGTCTTTCTGGCTAAATTTTGGGTTTTTCGGGCTAATTTTTGGGTTTTATGGCTAATTTTTGGGTTTTCTGGCTATTTTTCAAGAGTTTTTGGCTAATTTTTGAGTTTTTCTGGCTAATTTTTGAGTCTTTCTGGCTTTGAGTTTTTCTGGCTAATTTTTGGGTTTTATGACTAATTTTTGAGATTTATTGGCTAATTTTTGAGTTTTCCTGGCTGAATTTTGGGTTTTTCTGGCTAATTTTTGGGTTTTTCTAGCTTATTTTTGGGTTTTATGGCTAATTTTTGAGTTTTTCTGGCTAAATTTTGGGTTTTTCAGGCTAATTTATGGGTTTCATGGCTAATTTTTGAGTTTTTTTGGTTAATTTTTGGGTTTTTCTAGCTAATTTTTGAGTTTTTCTGGCTAATTTTTGGGTTTTATGACTGATTTTCGAGTTTTTCCAGCTAATTTTTGAGTTTTTTTGTCTAATTTCTGGGTTTTATGGCTAATTTTTGGGTTTTTCTGACAATTTTTGGGTTTTTGTGGCTAAATTCTGAGTTTTCCTAGCTAATTTTTGAGTTTTTCTAGCTGAGTTTTGGGTTTTTCTGGCAAATTTTTGGGCTTTATGGCTAATTTTTTTATTTTTTCTATCTTATTTTTTTTTCTGGCTAATTTCTGAGTTTCATGGCTAATTTTTGAGTTTTTCTGGCTAATTTTTGGGTTTTATTGCTAATTTTTGGGTTTGTTTGGCAAATTTTTGGGTTTTTCTGGCAAATTTCTGGGTTTTATGGCTAATTTTTGAGAGTTTTTGGCTAATTTTTGAGTTTTTCTTGCTAAATTTCGGGTTTTTCTGGCTAATTTTTGGGTTTTATGGCTGAATTTTGAGTTTTTCTGGCTAATTTTTGGGTTTTATGGCTGATTTTTGGGTTTTCTGGCTATTTTTTAAGAGTTTTTGGCTGATTTTTGAGTTTTTCTTGCTAAATTCCGGGTTTTTCTGTCTAATTTCTGGGTTTTATGGCTGATTTTTGGGTTTTTCTGACAAGTTTTGGGTTTCATGGCTCATTTTTGAGTTTTATGGCTAACTTTTGAGTTTTTCTGGCTGAATTTTGGGTTTTTCTGGCTAATTTTTGGGTTTGTCTGGCTAATTTCTGGGTTTTATGGCTAATTTTTGAGTTTTTCCAGCTAATTTTTGAGTTTTTTTGTCTAATTTCTGGGTTTTATGGCTAATTTTTGGGTTTTTCTGACAATTTTTGGGTTTTTGTGGCTAAATTCTGAGTTTTCCTAGCTAATTTTTGAGTTTTTCTAGCTGAGTTTTGGGTTTTTCTGGCAAATTTTTGGGCTTTATGGCTAATTTTTTTATTTTTTCTATCTTATTTTTTTTTCTGGCTAATTTCTGAGTTTCATGGCTAATTTTTGAGTTTTTCTGGCTAATTTTTGGGTTTTATTGCTAATTTTTGGGTTTGTTTGGCAAATTTTTGGGTTTTTCTGGCAAATTTCTGGGTTTTATGGCTAATTTTTGAGAGTTTCTGGCTAATTTTTGGGTTTTATGGCTAATTTTTGAGTTTTTCTGGCTAATTTTCGGGATTTATGACTAATTTTCGAGTTTTTCCAGCTAATTTTTGAACTTTTCTGTCTAATTTCTGGGTTTTATGGCTAATTTTTGGGTTTTTCTGACAATTTTTGAGTTTTTGTGGCTAATTTCTGAGTTTTCCTAGCTAATTTTTGAGTTTTTCCAGCTAAATTTTGGGTTTTTCTGGCAAATTTTTGGGTTTTATGGCTAATTTTTGAGTTTTATGGCTAACTTTTGAGTTTTTCTGGCTGAATTTTGGGTTTTTCTGGCTAATTTTTGGGTTTGTCTGGCTAATTTCTGGGTTTTATGGCTAATTTTTGAGAGTTTTTGGCTAATTTTTGAGTTTTTCTTGCTAAATATCGGGTTTTTCTGGCTAATTTTTGGGTGTTATTGCTAGTTTTTGAGATTTACTGGCTAATTTTTGAGTCTTTCTGGCTAAATTTTGGGTTTTTCGGGCTAATTTTTGGGTTTTATGGCTAATTTTTGGGTTTTCTGGCTATTTTTCAAGAGTTTTTGGCTAATTTTTGAGTTTTTCTGGCTAAATTACGGGTTTTTTGGCTAATTTTTGGGTTTTTATGGCTAATTTTGGGGTTTCATGGCTAATTTTTGAGTTTTTCTGGCTAATTTTTGGGTTTTATGACTAATTTTTGAGATTTATTGGCTAATTTTTGAGTTTTCCTGGCTGAATTTTGGGTTTTTCTGGCTAATTTTTGGGTTTTTCTAGCTTATTTTTGGGTTTTATGGCTAATTTTTTAGTTTTTCTGGCTAAATTTTGGGTTTTTCTAGCTGAGTTTTGGGTTTTTCTGGCAAATTTTTGGGTTTTATGGCTAATTTTTTTATTTTTTTCTAGCTAATTTCTTTTTTCTGGCTAATTTCTGAGTTTCATGGCTAATTTTTGAGAGTTTTTGGCTAATTTTTGAGTTTTTCTTGCTAAATATCGGGTTTTTCTGGCTAATTTTTGGGTGTTATTGCTAGTTTTTGAGATTTACTGGCTAATTTTTGAGTCTTTCTGGCTAAATTTTGGGTTTTTCGGGCTAATTTTTGGGTTTTATGGCTAATTTTTGGGTTTTCTGGCTATTTTTCAAGAGTTTTTGGCTAATTTTTGAGTTTTTCTGGCTAATTTTTGAGTCTTTCTGGCTTTGAGTTTTTCTGGCTAATTTTTGGGTTTTATGACTAATTTTTGAGATTTATTGGCTAATTTTTGAGTTTTCCTGGCTGAATTTTGGGTTTTTCTGGCTAATTTTTGGGTTTTTCTAGCTTATTTTTGGGTTTTATGGCTAATTTTTGAGTTTTTCTGGCTAAATTTTGGGTTTTTCAGGCTAATTTATGGGTTTCATGGCTAATTTTTGAGTTTTTTTGGTTAATTTTTGGGTTTTTCTAGCTAATTTTTGAGTTTTTCTGGCTAATTTTTGGGTTTTATGACTGATTTTCGAGTTTTTCCAGCTAATTTTTGAGTTTTTTTGTCTAATTTCTGGGTTTTATGGCTAATTTTTGGGTTTTTCTGACAATTTTTGGGTTTTTGTGGCTAAATTCTGAGTTTTCCTAGCTAATTTTTGAGTTTTTCTAGCTGAGTTTTGGGTTTTTCTGGCAAATTTTTGGGCTTTATGGCTAATTTTTTTATTTTTTCTATCTTATTTTTTTTTCTGGCTAATTTCTGAGTTTCATGGCTAATTTTTGAGTTTTTCTGGCTAATTTTTGGGTTTTATTGCTAATTTTTGGGTTTGTTTGGCAAATTTTTGGGTTTTTCTGGCAAATTTCTGGGTTTTATGGCTAATTTTTGAGAGTTTTTGGCTAATTTTTGAGTTTTTCTTGCTAAATTTCGGGTTTTTCTGGCTAATTTTTGGGTTTTATGGCTGAATTTTGAGTTTTTCTGGCTAATTTTTGGGTTTTATGGCTGATTTTTGGGTTTTCTGGCTATTTTTTAAGAGTTTTTGGCTGATTTTTGAGTTTTTCTTGCTAAATTCCGGGTTTTTCTGTCTAATTTCTGGGTTTTATGGCTGATTTTTGGGTTTTTCTGACAAGTTTTGGGTTTCATGGCTCATTTTTGAGTTTTATGGCTAACTTTTGAGTTTTTCTGGCTGAATTTTGGGTTTTTCTGGCTAATTTTTGGGTTTGTCTGGCTAATTTCTGGGTTTTATGGCTAATTTTTGAGAGTTTTTGGCTAATTTTTGAGTTTTTCTTGCTAAATATCGGGTTTTTCTGGCTAATTTTTGGGTGTTATTGCTAGTTTTTGAGATTTACTGGCTAATTTTTGAGTCTTTCTGGCTAAATTTTGGGTTTTTCGGGCTAATTTTTGGGTTTTATGGCTAATTTTTGGGTTTTCTGGCTATTTTTCAAGAGTTTTTGGCTAATTTTTGAGTTTTTCTGGCTAAATTACGGGTTTTTTGGCTAATTTTTGGGTTTTTATGGCTAATTTTGGGGTTTCATGGCTAATTTTTGAGTTTTTCTGGCTAATTTTTGGGTTTTATGACTAATTTTTGAGATTTATTGGCTAATTTTTGAGTTTTCCTGGCTGAATTTTGGGTTTTTCTGGCTAATTTTTGGGTTTTTCTAGCTTATTTTTGGGTTTTATGGCTAATTTTTTAGTTTTTCTGGCTAAATTTTGGGTTTTTCTAGCTGAGTTTTGGGTTTTTCTGGCAAATTTTTGGGTTTTATGGCTAATTTTTTTATTTTTTTCTAGCTAATTTCTTTTTTCTGGCTAATTTCTGAGTTTCATGGCTAATTTTTGAGTTTTTTTGGCTAATTTTTGGGTTTTTCCAGCTGATTTTTGAAATTTTCTGGCTAATTTTTGGGTTTTATGACTAATTTTTGAGAGTTTTTGTTTAATTTTTGAGTTTTTCTTGCTAAATTTCGGGTTTTTCTGGCTAATTTTTTGGTTTTATGGCTAAATTTTGGGTTTTTCTGGCTAATTTTTGGGTTTTATGGCTAATTTTTGGGTTTTTCTGGCTAATTTTTGGGTTTTATGGCTAATTTTTGTGTTTTCTGGCTAATTTTTAAGAGTTTTCGGCTAATTTTTGAGATTTTCTGGCTAAATTCTGGGTTTTTCTGGCTAATTTTTGGGTTTTATGGCTAATTTTTGAGTTTTTCTGGCTAATTTTCGGGATTTATGACTAATTTTCAAGTTTTTCCAGCTAATATTTGAACTTTTCTGTCTAATTTCTGGGTTTTATGGCTAATTTTTGGGTTTTTCTGACAATTTTTGAGTTTTTGTGGCTAATTTCTGAGTTTTCCTAGCTAATTTTTGAGTTTTTCCAGCTAAATTTTGGGTTTTTCTGGCAAATTTTTGGGTTTTATGGCTAATTTTTTTATTTTTTTCTAGCTAATTTCTTTTTTCTGGCTAATTTTTGGGTTTCATGGCTAATTTTTGAGTTTTTTCGGCTAATTTTTGAGTTTTTCTAGCTAATTTTTGAGTTTTTCTGGCTAATTTTTGGGTTTTATGGCTAATTTTTGAGTTTTTCTAACTAATTCTTGGGTTTTATAGCTAATTCTTGTATTTTTGTGGCTAATTCTTGTATTTTTGTGGCTAACTTTTGAGTTTCTCTAGCTAATTTTTGGGTTTTTATAGCTAATTTCTGAGTTTGTCTAGCTAATATTTGAGTTTTTCTAGCTAAATTTTGTGTTTTTCTGGCTAATTTTTGGGTTTTATGGCTAATTTTCCTATTTTTTCTAGCTAATTTTTGGGTTTTATGACTAACTTTCGAGTTTTTCCTGCTACTTTTTGAGTTTTTCTGTCTAATTTCTGGGTTCTATGGCTAATTTTTGGGTTTTTCTGACAATTTTTGGGTTTTTCTGATAATTTTTGGGTTTTTGTGGCTAATTTCTGAGTTTTCCTAGCTAATTTTTGAGTTTTTCTAGCTGAATTTTGGGTTTTTTGGCTAATTTTTGAGTTTTATGGCTAATTTTTGAGTTTTTCCAGTTAAATTTTGGGTTTTTCTAGCTTATTTTTGGGTTTTATGGCTAGTTTTTGAGTTTTTCCAGCTAATTTTTGAGTTTTTCTGGCTGATTTTTGGGTTTTATGGCTAATTTTTGAATTTTTCTAGCTAATTTTTGGGTTTTTCTAGCTAATTTTCGAGTTTTCCTGGCTAATTTTTGGGTTTTTCTGTCTAATTTCTGGGTTTTATGGCTGATTTTTGGGTTTTTCTGACAAGTTTTGGGTTTCATGGCTCATTTTTGAGTTTTATGGCTAACTTTTGAGTTTTTCTGGCTGAATTTTGGGTTTTTCTGGCTAATTTTTGGGTTTGTCTGGCTAATTTCTGGGTTTTATGGCTAATTTTTGAGAGTTTTTGGCTAATTTTTGAGTTTTTCTTGCTAAATATCGGGTTTTTCTGGCTAATTTTTGGGTGTTATTGCTAGTTTTTGAGATTTACTGGCTAATTTTTGAGTCTTTCTGGCTAAATTTTGGGTTTTTCGGGCTAATTTTTGGGTTTTATGGCTAATTTTTGGGTTTTCTGGCTATTTTTCAAGAGTTTTTGGCTAATTTTTGAGTTTTTCTGGCTAAATTACGGGTTTTTTGGCTAATTTTTGGGTTTTTATGGCTAATTTTGGGGTTTCATGGCTAATTTTTGAGTTTTTCTGGCTAATTTTTGGGTTTTATGACTAATTTTTGAGATTTATTGGCTAATTTTTGAGTTTTCCTGGCTGAATTTTGGGTTTTTCTGGCTAATTTTTGGGTTTTTCTAGCTTATTTTTGGGTTTTATGGCTAATTTTTTAGTTTTTCTGGCTAAATTTTGGGTTTTTCAGGCTAATTTATGGGTTTCATGGCTAATTTATGAGTTTTTTTGGTTAATTTTTGGGTTTTCCTAGCTAATTTTTGAGTTTTTCTGGCTAATTTTTGGGTTTTATGACTTATTTTCGAGTTTTTCCAGCTAATTTTTGAGTTTTTTTGTCTAATTTCAGGGTTTTATGGCTAATTTTTGGTTTTTTCTGACAATTTTTGGGTTTTTGTGGCTAATTTCTGAGTTTTCCTAGCTAATTTTCGAGTTTTTCTAGCTGAGTTTTGGGTTTTTCTGGCAAATTTTTGGGCTTTATGGCTAATTTTTTTATTTTTTCTATCTTATTTTTTTTTCTGGCTAATTTCTGAGTTTCATGGCTAATTTTTGAGTTTTTTTGGCTAATTTTTGGGTTTTTCCAGCTGATTTTTGAGATTTTCTGGCTAATTTTTGGGTTTTATGACTAATTTTCGAGTTTTTTTAGCTATTTTCTGAGTTTTTCTGTGTGATTTTTGAGTTTTATGGCTAATTTTTGAGTTTTTCTGGCTAAATTTTGGGATTTTCTGGCTAATTTTTGGGTTTTATTGCTAATTTTTGGGTTTGTCTGGCAAATTTTTGGGTTTTTCTGGCAAATTTCTGGGTTTTATGGCTAATTTTTGAGAGTTTTTGGCTAATTTTTGAGTTTTTCTTGCTAAATTTCGGGTTTTTCTGGCTAATTTTTTGGTTTTATGGCTAAATTTTGGGTTTTTCTGCCTAATTTTTGGGTTTTATGGCTAATTTTTGGGTTTTTCTGGCTAATTTTTGGGTTTTATGGCTAATTTTTGAGTTTTTTTGGCTAATTTTTGTGTTTTATGGCTAATTTTTGGGTTTTCTGGCTAATTTTTGAGAGTTTTCGGCTAATTTTTGAGTTTTTCTGGCCAAATTCTGGGTTTTTCTGGCTAATTTTTGGGTTTTATGGCTAATTTTTGAGTTTTTCTGGCTAATTTTCGGGATTTATGACTAATTTTCGAGTTTTTCCAGCTAATTTTTGAACTTTTCTGTCTAATTTCTGGGTTTTATGGCTAATTTTTGGGTTTTTCTGACAATTTTTGAGTTTTTGTGGCTAATTTCTGAGTTTTCCTAGCTAATTTTTGAGTTTTTCCAGCTAAATTTTGGGTTTTTCTGGCAAATTTTTGGGTTTTATGGCTAATTTTTTTATTTTTTCCAGCTAATTTTTTTTCTGGCTAATTTTTGAGTTTCATGGCTAATATTTGAGTTTTTTTGGCTGATTTTTGGGTTTTTCTAGCTAATTTTTGAGTTTTCCTGGCTAATTTTTGGGTTTTTCTGACAATTTTTGGGTTTTTGTGGCTAATTTCTGAGTTTTCCTAGCTAATTTTTGAGTTTTTCCAGCTAAATTTTGGGTTTTTCTGGCAAATTTTTGGGTTTAATGGCTAATTTTTGAGTTTTTCTAGCTAATATTTGAGTTTTTCTAGCTAAATTTTGGGTTTTTCTGGCTAATTTTTGGGTTTTATGGCTAATTTTCCTATTTTTTCTAGCTAATTTTTGGGTTTTATGACTAACTTTCGAGTTTTTCCTGCTACTTTTTGAGTTTTTCTGTCTAATTTCTGGGTTCTATGGCTAATTTTTGGGTTTTTCTGACAATTTTTGGGTTTTTCTGACAATTTTTGGGTTTTTGTGGCTAATTTCTGAGTTTTCCTAGCTAATTTTTGAGTTTTTCTAGCTGAATTTTGGGTTTTTCTGGCAAATTTTTGGGTTTTATGGCTAATTTTTGAGTTTTTCCAGTTAATTTCTGAGTTTTTCTGGCTGATTTTTGGGTTTTATGGCTAATTTTTGATCTTTTCCAGCTAATTTTTGAGTTTTTCTAGCTAATTTTTGAGTTTTCCTGGCTAATTTTTGGGTTTTTCTGTCTAATTTCTGGGTTTTATGGCTAATTTTTGGGTTTTTCTGACAAGTTTTGGGTTTCATGGCTCATTTTTGAGTTTTATGGCTAACTTTTGAGTTTTTCTGGCTGAATTTTGGGTTTTTCTGGCTAATTTTTGGGTTTTATTGCTAATTTTTGGGTTTGTCTGGCTAATTTCTGGGTTTTATGGCTAATTTTTGAGAGTTTTTGGCTAATTTTTGAGTTTTTCTTTCTAAATATCGGGTTTTTCTGGCTAATTTTTGGGTTTTATTGCTAGTTTTTGAGATTTACCGGCTAATTTTTGAGTTTTTCTGGCTAAATTACGGGTTTTTCTGGCTAATTTTTGAGTTTTTCTGTCTAATTTCTGGGTTTTATGGCTAATTTTTGGGTTTTTCTGGCTAATTTTTGGGTTTTATGGCTAATTTTTGAGTTTTTTTGGCTAATTTTTGGGTTTTATGGCTAATTTTTGGGTTTTCTGGCTAATTTTTGAGAGTTTTCGGCTAATTTTTGAGTTTTTCTGGCTAAATTCTGGGTTTTTCTGGCTAATTTTTGGGTTTTATGGCTAATTTTTGAGTTTTTCTGGCTAATTTTCGGGATTTATGACTAATTTTCGAGTTTTTCCAGCTAATTTTTGAACTTTTCTGTCTAATTTCTGGGTTTTATGGCTAATTTTTGGGTTTTTCTGACAATTTTTGAGTTTTTGTGGCTAATTTCTGAGTTTTCCTAGCTAAATTTTGAGTTTTTCTAGCTAAATTTTGGGTTTTTCTGGCAAATTTTTGGGTTTTATGGCTAATTTTTTTATTTTTTTGTAGCTAATTTCTTTTTTCTGGCTAATTTTTGGGTTTCATGGCTAATATTTGAGTTTTTTTGGCTGATTTTTGGGTTTTTCTAGCTAATTTTTGGGTTTTATTGCTAATTTTTGGGTTTGTCTGGCAAATTTTTGGGTTTTTCTGGCAAATTTCTGGGTTTTATGGCTAATTTTTGAGAGTTTTTGGCTAATTTTTGAGTTTTTCTTGCTAAATTTCGGGTTTTTCTGGCTAATTTTTTGGTTTTATGGCTAAATTTTGGGTTTTTCTGGCTAATTTTTGGGTTTTATGGCTAATTTTCGGGTTTTTCTGGCTAATTTTTGGGTTTTATGGCTAATTTTTGAGTTTTTTTGGCTAATTTTTGGGTTTTATGGCTAATTTTTGGGTTTTCTGGCTAATTTTTGAGAGTTTTCGGCTAATTTTTGAGTTTTTCTGGCCAAATTCTGGGTTTTTCTGGCTAATTTTTGGGTTTTATGGCTAATTTTTGAGTTTTTCTGGCTAATTTTCGGGATTTATGACTAATTTTCGAGTTTTTCCAGCTAATTTTTGAACTTTTCTGTCTAATTTCTGGGTTTTATGGCTAATTTTTGGGTTTTTCTGACAATTTTTGAGTTTTTGTGGCTAATTTCTGAGTTTTCCTAGCTAATTTTTGAGTTTTTCCAGCTAAATTTTGGGTTTTTCTGGCAAATTTTTGGGTTTTATGGCTAATTTTTTTATTTTTTCCAGCTAATTTTTTTTTCTGGCTAATTTTTGAGTTTCATGGCTAATATTTGAGTTTTTTTGGCTGATTTTTGGGTTTTTCTAGCTAATTTTTGAGTTTTCCTGGCTAATTTTTGGGTTTTTCTGACAATTTTTGGGTTTTTGTGGCTAATTTCTGAGTTTTCCTAGCTAATTTTTGAGTTTTTCCAGCTAAATTTTGGGTTTTTCTGGCAAATTTTTGGGTTTTATGGCTAATTTTTGAGTTTTTCTGGCTAATTTTCGGGATTTATGACTAATTTTCGAGTTTTTCCAGCTAATTTTTGAACTTTTCTGTCTAATTTCTGGGTTTTATGGCTAATTTTTGGGTTTTTCTGACAATTTTTGAGTTTTTGTGGCTAATTTCTGAGTTTTCCTAGCTAATTTTTGAGTTTTTCCAGCTAAATTTTGGGTTTTTCCAGCTAAATTTTGGGTTTTTCTGGCAAATTTTTGGGTTTAATGGCTAATTTTTGAGTTTTTCTAGCTAATATTTGAGTTTTTCTAGCTAAATTATGGGTTTTTCTGGCTAATTTTCGGGATTTATGACTAATTTTCGAGTTTTTCCAGCTAATTTTTGAACTTTTCTGTCTAATTTCTGGGTTTTATGGCTAATTTTTGGGTTTTTCTGACAATTTTTGAGTTTTTGTGGCTAATTTCTGAGTTTTCCTAGCTAATTTTTGAGTTTTTCCAGCTAAATTTTGGGTTTTTCCAGCTAAATTTTGGGTTTTTCTGGCAAATTTTTGGGTTTAATGGCTAATTTTTGAGTTTTTCTAGCTAATATTTGAGTTTTTCTAGCTAAATTATGGGTTTTTCTGGCTAATTTTTGGGTTTTATGGCTAATTTTCCTATTTTTTCTAGCTAATTTTTGGGTTTTATGACTAACTTTCGAGTTTTTCCTGCTACTTTTTGAGTTTTTCTGTCTAATTTCTGGGTTCTATGGCTAATTTTTGGGTTTTTCTGACAATTTTTGGGTTTTTCTGACAATTTTTGGGTTTTTGTGGCTAATTTCTGAGTTTTCCTAGCTAATTTTTGAGTTTTTCTAGCTGAATTTTGGGTTTTTCTGGCAAATTTTTGGGTTTTATGGCTAATTTTTGAGTTTTTCCAGTTAATTTCTGAGTTTTTCTGGCTGATTTTTGGGTTTTATGGCTAATTTTTGAATTTTTCTAGCTAATTTTTGGGTTTTTCTAGCTAATTTTTGAGTGTTCCTGGCTAATTTTTGGGTTTTTCTGTCTAATTTCTGGGTTTTATGGCTAATTTTTGAGAGTTTTTGGCTAATTTTTGAGTTTTTCTTTCTAAATATCGGGTTTTTCTGGCTAATTTTTGGGTTTTATTGCTAGTTTTTGAGATTTACCGGCTAATTTTTGAGTCTTTCTGGCTAAATTTTGGGTTTTTCGGGCTAATTTTTGGGTTTTATGGCTAATTTTTGAGTTTTTCTGGCTAAATTAAGGGTTTTTCTGGCTAATTTTTGAGTTTTTCTGTCTAATTTCTGGGTTTTATGGCTAATTTTTGGGTTTTTCTGGCTAATTTTTGGGTTTTATGGCTAATTTTTGAGTTTTTTTGGCTAATTTTTGGGTTTTATGGCTAATTTTTGGGTTTTCTGGCTAATTTTTGAGAGTTTTCGGCTAATTTCTGAGTTTTTCTGGCTAAATTCTGGGTTTTTCTGGCTAATTTTTGGGTTTTATGGCTAATTTTTGAGTTTTTCTGGCTAATTTTCGGGATTTATGACTAATTTTCGAGTTTTTCCAGCTAATTTTTGAACTTTTCTGTCTAATTTCTGGGTTTTATGGCTAATTTTTGGGTTTTTCTGACAATTTTTGAGTTTTTGTGGCTAATTTCTGAGTTTTCCTAGCTAATTTTTGAGTTTTTCCAGCTAAATTTTGGGTTTTTCTGGCAAATTTTTGGGTTTTATGGCTAATTTTTTTATTTTTTTCTAGCTAATTTCTTTTTTCTGGCTAATTTTTGGGTTTCATGGCTAATATTTGAGTTTTTTTGGCTGATTTTTGGGTTTTTCTAGCTAATTTTTGAGTTTTCCTGGCTAATTTTTGGGTTTTTCTGACAAGTTTTGGGTTTCATGGCTCATTTTTGAGTTTTATGGCTAACTTTTGAGTTTTTCTGGCTGAATTTTGGGTTTTTCTGGCTAATTTTTGGGTTTTATTGCTAATTTTTGGGTTTGTCTGGCTAATTTCTGGGTTTTATGGCTAATTTTTGAGAGTTTTTGGCTAATTTTTGAGTTTTTCTTTCTAAATATCGGGTTTTTCTGGCTAATTTTTGGGTTTTATTGCTAGTTTTTGAGATTTACCGGCTAATTTTTGAGTCTTTCTGGCTAAATTTTGGGTTTTTCGGGCTAATTTTTGGGTTTTATGGCTAATTTTTGAGTTTTTCTGGCTAAATTAAGGGTTTTTCTGGCTAATTTTTGAGTTTTTCTGTCTAATTTCTGGGTTTTATGGCTAATTTTTGGGTTTTTCTGGCTAATTTTTGGGTTTTATGGCTAATTTTTGAGTTTTTTTGGCTAATTTTTGGGTTTTATGGCTAATTTTTGGGTTTTCTGGCTAATTTTTGAGAGTTTTCGGCTAATTTCTGAGTTTTTCTGGCTAAATTCTGGGTTTTTCTGGCTAATTTTTGGGTTTTATGGCTAATTTTTGAGTTTTTCTGGCTAATTTTCGGGATTTATGACTAATTTTCGAGTTTTTCCAGCTAATTTTTGAACTTTTCTGTCTAATTTCTGGGTTTTATGGCTAATTTTTGGGTTTTTCTGACAATTTTTGAGTTTTTGTGGCTAATTTCTGAGTTTTCCTAGCTAATTTTTGAGTTTTTCCAGCTAAATTTTGGGTTTTTCTGGCAAATTTTTGGGTTTTATGGCTAATTTTTTTATTTTTTTCTAGCTAATTTCTTTTTTCTGGCTAATTTTTGGGTTTCATGGCTAATATTTGAGTTTTTTTGGCTGATTTTTGGGTTTTTCTAGCTAATTTTTGAGTTTTCCTGGCTAATTTTTGGGTTTTTCTGACAATTTTTGGGTTTTTGTGGCTAATTTCTGAAATTTCCTAGCTAATTTTTGAGTTTTTCCAGCTAAATTTTGGGTTTTTCTGGCAAATTTTTGGGTTTTATGGCTAATTTTTTTATTTTTTTCTAGCTAATTTCTTTTTTCTGGCTAATTTTTGGGTTTCATGGCTAATTTTTGAGTTTTTCTAACTAATTCTTGGGTTTTATAGCTAATTATTGTATTTTTGTGGCTGATTCTTGTATTTTTGTGGCTAACTTTTGAGTTTCTCTAGCTAATTTTTGGGTTTTTATAGCTAATTTCTGAGTTTTTCTAGCTAATATTTGAGTTTTTCTAGCTAAATTTTGGGTTTTCTGGCTAATTTTTGGGTTCTATGGCTAATTTTTGAGATTTATTGGCTAATTTTTGAGTTTTCCTGGCTAAATTTTGGGATTTTCTGGCTAAATTTTGGGTTTTTCTGACAATTTTTGGGTTTTTGTGGCTAATTTCTGAGTTTTCCTAGCTAATTTTTGAGTTTTTCTAGCTGAATTTTGGGTTTTTTTGGCTAATTTTTGAGTTTTATGGCTAATTTTTGAGTTTTTCCAGTTAAATTTTGGATTTTTCTAGCTTATTTTTGGGTTTTATGGCTAGTTTTTGAGTTTTTCCAGCTAATTTTTGAGTTTTTCTGGCTGATTTTTGGGTTTTATGGCTAATTTTTGAATTTTTCTAGCTAATTTTTGGGTTTTTCTAGCTAATTTTTGAGTTTTCCTGGCTAATTTTTGGGTTTTTCTGTCTAATTTCTGGGTTTTATGGCTAATTTTTGGGTTTTTCTGACAAGTTTTGGGTTTCATGGCTCATTTTTGAGTTTTATGGCTAACTTTTGAGTTTTTCTGGTCGAATTTTGGGTTTTTCTGGCTAATTTTTGGGTTTTATTGCTAATTTTTGGGTTTGTCTGGCTAATTTCTGGGTTTTATGGCTAATTTGTGAGAGTTTTTGGCTAATTTTTGAGTTTTTCTTGCTAAATATCGGGTTTTTCTGGCTAATTTTTGGGTTTTATTGCTAGTTTTTGAGATTTACTGGCTAATTTTTTAGTCTTTCTGGCTAAATTTTGGGTTTTTCGGGCTAATTTTTGGGTTTTATGGCTAATTTTTGGGTTTTCTGGCTATTTTTTAAGAGTTTTTGGCTAATTTTTGAGTTTTTCTGGCTAAATTACGGGTTTTTCTGGCTAATTTTTGGGTTTTTATGGCTAATTTTTGGGTTTCATGGCTAATTTTTGAGTTTTTTTGGTTAATTTTTGGGTTTTTCTAGCTAATTTTTGAGTTTTCCTGGCTGAATTTTGGGTTTTTCTGGCTAATTTTTGAGTTTTTCTAGCTTATTTTTGGGTTTTATGGCTAATTTTTGAGTTTTTCTGGCTAAATTTTGGGTTTTTCAGGCTAATTTATGGGTTTCATGGCTAATTTATGAGTTTTTTTGGTTAATTTTTGGGTTTTTCTAGCTAATTCTTGAGTTTTTCTGGCTAATTTTTGGGTTTTATGACTAATTTTCGAGTTTTTCCAGCTAATTTTTGAGTTTTTTTGTCTAATTTCTGGGTTTTATGGCTAATTTTTGGGTTTTTCTGACAATTTTTGGGTTTTTGTGGCTAATTTCTGAGTTTTCCTAGCTAATTTTCGAGTTTTTCTAGCTGAGTTTTGGGTTTTTCTGGCAAATTTTTGGGCTTTATGGCTAATTTTTTTATTTTTTCTATCTTATTTTTTTTTCTGGCTAATTTCTGAGTTTCATGGCTAATTTTTGAGTTTTTTTGGCTAATTTTTGGGATTTTCCAGCTGATTTTCGAGATTTTCTGGCTAATTTTTGGGTTTTATGACTAATTTTCGAGTTTTTTTAGCTATTTTCTGAGTTTTTCTGTGTGATTTTTGAGTTTTATGGCTAATTTTTGAGTTTTTCTGGCTAAATTTTGGGTTTTTCTGGCTAATTTTTGGGTTTTATTGCTAATTTTTGGGTTTGTCTGGCAAATTTTTGGGTTTTTCTGGCTAATTTTTGGGTTTCATGGCTAATTTTTGAGTTTTTTCGGCTAATTTTTGAGTTTTTCTAGCTAATTTTTGAGTTTTTCTGGCTACATTTTGGGTTTTATGGCTAATTTTAGAGTTTTTCTAACTAATTCTTGGGTTTTATAGCTAATTCTTGTATTTTTGTGGCTAATTCTTGTATTTTTGTGGCTAACTTTTGAGTTTCTCTAGCTAATTTTTGGGTTTTTATAGCTAATTTCTGAGTTTTTCTAGCTAATATTTGAGTTTTTCTAGCTAAATTTTGGGTTTTTCTGGCTAATTTTTGGGTTTTATGGCTAATTTTCCTATTTTTTCTAGCTAATTTTTGGGTTTTATGACTAACTTTCGAGTTTTTCCTGCTACTTTTTGAGTTTTTCTGTCTAATTTCTGGGTTCTATGGCTAATTTTTGGGTTTTTCTGACAATTTTTGGGTTTATCTGACAATTTTTGGGTTTTTGTGGCTAATTTCTGAGTTTTCCTAGCTAATTTTTGAGTTTTTCTAGCTGAATTTTGGGTTTTTTTGGCTAATTTTTGAGTTTTATGGCTAATTTTTGAGTTTTTCCAGTTAAATTTTGAGTTTTTCTAGCTTATTTTTGGGTTTTATGGCTAGTTTTTGAGTTTTTCCAGCTAATTTTTGAGTTTTTCTGGCTGATTTTTGGGTTTTATGGCTAATTTTTGAATTTTTCTAGCTAATTTTTGGGTTTTCCTGGCTAATTTTTGGGTTTTTCTGTCTAATTTCTGGGTTTTATGGCTAATTTTTGGGTTTTTCTAACAAGTTTTGGGTTTCATGGCTCATTTTTGAGTTTTATGGCTAACTTTCGAGTTTTTCTGGCTGAATTTTGGGTTTTTCTGGCTAATTTTTGGGTTTTTCCAGCTTATTTTTGGGTTTTATGGCTAATTTTTGAGTTTTTCTGGCTAAATTTTGGGTTTTTCAGGCTAATTTATGGGTTTCATGGCTAATTTTTGAGTTTTTTTGGTTAATTTTTGGGTTTTTCTAGCTAATTTTTGAGTTTTTCTGGCTAATTTTTGGGTTTTATGACTAATTTTCGAGTTTTTCCAGCTAATTTTTGAGTTTTTTTGTCTAATTTCTGGGTTTTATGGCTAATTTTTGGGTTTTTCTGACAATTTTTGGGTTTTTGTGGCTAAATTCTGAGTTTTCCTAGCTAATTTTTGAGTTTTTCTAGCTGAGTTTTGGGTTTTTCTGGCAAATTTTTGGGCTTTATGGCTAATTTTTTTATTTTTTCTCTTACTTTTTTTCTGGCTAATTTCTGAGTTTCATGGCTAATTTTTGAGTTTTTTTGGCTAATTTTTGGGTTTTTCCAGCTGATTTTTGAGATTTTCTGGCTAATTTTTGGGTTTTATGACTAATTTTCGAGTTTTTTTAGCTACTTTCTGAGTTTTTCTGTGTGATTTTTGAGTTTTATGGCTAATTTTTGAGTTTTTCTGGCTAATTTTTGGGTTTTATTGCTAATTTTTGGGTTTGTTTGGCAAATTTTTGGGTTTTTCTGGCAAATTTCTGAGTTTTATGGCTAATTTTTGAGAGTTTTTGGCTAATTTTTGAGTTTTTCTTGCTAAATTTCGGGTTTTTCTGGCTAATTTTTGGGTTTTATGGCTAAATTTTGAGTTTTTCTGGCTAATTTTTGGGTTTTATGGCTGATTTTTGGGTTTTCTGGCTATTTTTTAAGAGTTTTTGGCTGATTTTTGAGTTTTTCTTGCTAAATTCCGGGTTTTTCTGGCTAATTTTTGGGTTTTATGGCTAATTTTTGGGTTTTATGGCTAATTTTTTTATTTTCTCTAGCTTATTTTTTTTCTGGCTAATTTTTGGGTTTCATGGCTGATTTTTTAGTTTTTTTGGCTAATTTTTGGTTTTTCTAGCTAATTTTTGAGTTTTTCTGGCTAATTTTTGGGTTTCATGACCAAATTTCGAGTTTTTCTAGCTAATTTTTGAGTTTTTCTGTCTAATTTCTGGGTTTTATGGCTAATTTTTGGGTTTTTCTGGCTAATTTTTGGGTTTTATTGCTAATTTTTGGGTTTGTCTGGCAAATTTTTGGGTTTTTCTGGCTAAATTCTGGGTTTTATGGCTAATTTTTGAGAGTTTTTGGCTAATTTTTGAGTTTTTCTTGCTAAATTTCGGGTTTTTCTGGCTAATTTTTGGGTTTTATAGCTAATGTTTGAGATTTATTGGCTAGTTTTTGAGTTTTTCTGGCTAATTTTTGAGTCTTTCTGGCTTTGAGTTTTTCTGGCTAATTTTTGGGTTTTATGACTAATTTTTGAGATTTATTGGCTAATTTTTGAGTTTTCCTGGCTGAATTTTGGGTTTTTCTGGCTAATTTTTGGGTTTTTCTAGCTTATTTTTGGGTTTTATGGCTAATTTTTGAGTTTTTCTGGCTAAATTTTGGGTTTTCAGGCTAATTTATGGGTTTCATGGCTAATTTTTGAGTTTTTTTGGTTAATTTTTGGGTTTTTCTAGCTAATTTTTGAGTTTTTCTGGCTAATTTTTGGGTTTTATGACTGATTTTCGAGTTTTTCCAGCTAATTTTTGAGTTTTTTTGTCTAATTTCTGGGTTTTATGGCTAATTTTTGGGTTTTTCTGACAATTTTTGGGTTTTTGTGGCTAAATTCTGAGTTTTCCTAGCTAATTTTTGAGTTTTTCTAGCTGAGTTTTGGGTTTTTCTGGCAAATTTTTGGGCTTTATGGCTAATTTTTTTATTTTTTCTATCTTATTTTTTTTTCTGGCTAATTTCTGAGTTTCATGGCTAATTTTTGAGTTTTTTTGGCTAATTTTTGAGAGTTTTCGGCTAATTTTTGAGTTTTTCTGGCCAAATTCTGGGTTTTTCTGGCTAATTTTTGGGTTTTATGGCTAATTTTTGAGTTTTTCTGGCTAATTTTCGGGATTTATGACTAATTTTCGAGTTTTTCCAGCTAATTTTTGAACTTTTCTGTCTAATTTCTGGGTTTTATGGCTAATTTTTGGGTTTTTCTGACAATTTTTGAGTTTTTGTGGCTAATTTCTGAGTTTTCCTAGCTAATTTTTGAGTTTTTCCAGCTAAATTTTGGGTTTTTCTGGCAAATTTTTGGGTTTTATGGCTAATTTTTTTATTTTTTCCAGCTAATTTTTTTTCTGGCTAATTTTTGAGTTTCATGGCTAATATTTGAGTTTTTTTGGCTGATTTTTGGGTTTTTCTAGCTAATTTTTGAGTTTTCCTGGCTAATTTTTGGGTTTTTCTGACAATTTTTGGGTTTTTGTGGCTAATTTCTGAGTTTTCCTAGCTAATTTTTGAGTTTTTCCAGCTAAATTTTGGGTTTTTCTGGCAAATTTTTGGGTTTAATGGCTAATTTTTGAGTTTTTCTAGCTAATATTTGAGTTTTTCTAGCTAAATTTTGGGTTTTTCTGGCTAATTTTTGGGTTTTATGGCTAATTTTCCTATTTTTTCTAGCTAATTTTTGGGTTTTATGACTAACTTTCGAGTTTTTCCTGCTACTTTTTGAGTTTTTCTGTCTAATTTCTGGGTTCTATGGCTAATTTTTGGGTTTTTCTGACAATTTTTGGGTTTTTCTGACAATTTTTGGGTTTTTGTGGCTAATTTCTGAGTTTTCCTAGCTAATTTTTGAGTTTTTCTAGCTGAATTTTGGGTTTTTCTGGCAAATTTTTGGGTTTTATGGCTAATTTTTGAGTTTTTCCAGTTAATTTCTGAGTTTTTCTGGCTGATTTTTGGGTTTTATGGCTAATTTTTGATCTTTTCCAGCTAATTTTTGAGTTTTTCTAGCTAATTTTTGAGTGTTCCTGGCTAATTTTTGGGTTTTTCTGTCTAATTTCTGGGTTTTATGGCTAATTTTTGGGTTTTTCTGACAAGTTTTGGGTTTCATGGCTCATTTTTGAGTTTTATGGCTAACTTTTGAGTTTTTCTGGCTGAATTTTGGGTTTTTCTGGCTAATTTTTGGGTTTTATTGCTAATTTTTGGGTTTGTCTGGCTAATTTCTGGGTTTTATGGCTAATTTTTGAGAGTTTTTGGCTAATTTTTGAGTTTTTCTTTCTAAATATCGGGTTTTTCTGGCTAATTTTTGGGTTTTATTGCTAGTTTTTGAGATTTACCGGCTAATTTTTGAGTTTTTCTGGCTAAATTACGGGTTTTTCTGGCTAATTTTTGAGTTTTTCTGTCTAATTTCTGGGTTTTATGGCTAATTTTTGGGTTTTTCTGGCTAATTTTTGGGTTTTATGGCTAATTTTTGAGTTTTTTTGGCTAATTTTTGGGTTTTATGGCTAATTTTTGGGTTTTCTGGCTAATTTTTGAGAGTTTTCGGCTAATTTTTGAGTTTTTCTGGCTAAATTCTGGGTTTTTCTGGCTAATTTTTGGGTTTTATGGCTAATTTTTGAGTTTTTCTGGCTAATTTTCGGGATTTATGACTAATTTTCGAGTTTTTCCAGCTAATTTTTGAACTTTTCTGTCTAATTTCTGGGTTTTATGGCTAATTTTTGGGTTTTTCTGACAATTTTTGAGTTTTTGTGGCTAATTTCTGAGTTTTCCTAGCTAAATTTTGAGTTTTTCTAGCTAAATTTTGGGTTTTTCTGGCAAATTTTTGGGTTTTATGGCTAATTTTTTTATTTTTTTGTAGCTAATTTCTTTTTTCTGGCTAATTTTTGGGTTTCATGGCTAATATTTGAGTTTTTTTGGCTGATTTTTGGGTTTTTCTAGCTAATTTTTGGGTTTTATTGCTAATTTTTGGGTTTGTCTGGCAAATTTTTGGGTTTTTCTGGCAAATTTCTGGGTTTTATGGCTAATTTTTGAGAGTTTTTGGCTAATTTTTGAGTTTTTCTTGCTAAATTTCGGGTTTTTCTGGCTAATTTTTTGGTTTTATGGCTAAATTTTGGGTTTTTCTGGCTAATTTTTGGGTTTTATGGCTAATTTTCGGGTTTTTCTGGCTAATTTTTGGGTTTTATGGCTAATTTTTGAGTTTTTTTGGCTAATTTTTGGGTTTTATGGCTAATTTTTGGGTTTTCTGGCTAATTTTTGAGAGTTTTCGGCTAATTTTTGAGTTTTTCTGGCCAAATTCTGGGTTTTTCTGGCTAATTTTTGGGTTTTATGGCTAATTTTTGAGTTTTTCTGGCTAATTTTCGGGATTTATGACTAATTTTCGAGTTTTTCCAGCTAATTTTTGAACTTTTCTGTCTAATTTCTGGGTTTTATGGCTAATTTTTGGGTTTTTCTGACAATTTTTGAGTTTTTGTGGCTAATTTCTGAGTTTTCCTAGCTAATTTTTGAGTTTTTCCAGCTAAATTTTGGGTTTTTCTGGCAAATTTTTGGGTTTTATGGCTAATTTTTTTATTTTTTCCAGCTAATTTTTTTTTCTGGCTAATTTTTGAGTTTCATGGCTAATATTTGAGTTTTTTTGGCTGATTTTTGGGTTTTTCTAGCTAATTTTTGAGTTTTCCTGGCTAATTTTTGGGTTTTTCTGACAATTTTTGGGTTTTTGTGGCTAATTTCTGAGTTTTCCTAGCTAATTTTTGAGTTTTTCCAGCTAAATTTTGGGTTTTTCTGGCAAATTTTTGGGTTTTATGGCTAATTTTTGAGTTTTTCTGGCTAATTTTCGGGATTTATGACTAATTTTCGAGTTTTTCCAGCTAATTTTTGAACTTTTCTGTCTAATTTCTGGGTTTTATGGCTAATTTTTGGGTTTTTCTGACAATTTTTGAGTTTTTGTGGCTAATTTCTGAGTTTTCCTAGCTAATTTTTGAGTTTTTCCAGCTAAATTTTGGGTTTTTCCAGCTAAATTTTGGGTTTTTCTGGCAAATTTTTGGGTTTAATGGCTAATTTTTGAGTTTTTCTAGCTAATATTTGAGTTTTTCTAGCTAAATTATGGGTTTTTCTGGCTAATTTTCGGGATTTATGACTAATTTTCGAGTTTTTCCAGCTAATTTTTGAACTTTTCTGTCTAATTTCTGGGTTTTATGGCTAATTTTTGGGTTTTTCTGACAATTTTTGAGTTTTTGTGGCTAATTTCTGAGTTTTCCTAGCTAATTTTTGAGTTTTTCCAGCTAAATTTTGGGTTTTTCCAGCTAAATTTTGGGTTTTTCTGGCAAATTTTTGGGTTTAATGGCTAATTTTTGAGTTTTTCTAGCTAATATTTGAGTTTTTCTAGCTAAATTATGGGTTTTTCTGGCTAATTTTTGGGTTTTATGGCTAATTTTCCTATTTTTTCTAGCTAATTTTTGGGTTTTATGACTAACTTTCGAGTTTTTCCTGCTACTTTTTGAGTTTTTCTGTCTAATTTCTGGGTTCTATGGCTAATTTTTGGGTTTTTCTGACAATTTTTGGGTTTTTCTGACAATTTTTGGGTTTTTGTGGCTAATTTCTGAGTTTTCCTAGCTAATTTTTGAGTTTTTCTAGCTGAATTTTGGGTTTTTCTGGCAAATTTTTGGGTTTTATGGCTAATTTTTGAGTTTTTCCAGTTAATTTCTGAGTTTTTCTGGCTGATTTTTGGGTTTTATGGCTAATTTTTGAATTTTTCTAGCTAATTTTTGGGTTTTTCTAGCTAATTTTTGAGTGTTTCTGGCTAATTTTTGGGTTTTTCTGTCTAATTTCTGGGTTTTATGGCTAATTTTTGAGAGTTTTTGGCTAATTTTTGAGTTTTTCTTTCTAAATATCGGGTTTTTCTGGCTAATTTTTGGGTTTTATTGCTAGTTTTTGAGATTTACCGGCTAATTTTTGAGTCTTTCTGGCTAAATTTTGGGTTTTTCGGGCTAATTTTTGGGTTTTATGGCTAATTTTTGAGTTTTTCTGGCTAAATTAAGGGTTTTTCTGGCTAATTTTTGAGTTTTTCTGTCTAATTTCTGGGTTTTATGGCTAATTTTTGGGTTTTTCTGGCTAATTTTTGGGTTTTATGGCTAATTTTTGAGTTTTTTTGGCTAATTTTTGGGTTTTATGGCTAATTTTTGGGTTTTCTGGCTAATTTTTGAGAGTTTTCGGCTAATTTCTGAGTTTTTCTGGCTAAATTCTGGGTTTTTCTGGCTAATTTTTGGGTTTTATGGCTAATTTTTGAGTTTTTCTGGCTAATTTTCGGGATTTATGACTAATTTTCGAGTTTTTCCAGCTAATTTTTGAACTTTTCTGTCTAATTTCTGGGTTTTATGGCTAATTTTTGGGTTTTTCTGACAATTTTTGAGTTTTTGTGGCTAATTTCTGAGTTTTCCTAGCTAATTTTTGAGTTTTTCCAGCTAAATTTTGGGTTTTTCTGGCAAATTTTTGGGTTTTATGGCTAATTTTTTTATTTTTTTCTAGCTAATTTCTTTTTTCTGGCTAATTTTTGGGTTTCATGGCTAATATTTGAGTTTTTTTGGCTGATTTTTGGGTTTTTCTAGCTAATTTTTGAGTTTTCCTGGCTAATTTTTGGGTTTTTCTGACAAGTTTTGGGTTTCATGGCTCATTTTTGAGTTTTATGGCTAACTTTTGAGTTTTTCTGGCTGAATTTTGGGTTTTTCTGGCTAATTTTTGGTTTTATTGCTAATTTTTGGGTTTGTCTGGCTAATTTCTGGGTTTTATGGCTAATTTTTGAGAGTTTTTGGCTAATTTTTGAGTTTTTCTTTCTAAATATCGGGTTTTTCTGGCTAATTTTTGGGTTTTATTGCTAGTTTTTGAGATTTACCGGCTAATTTTTGAGTCTTTCTGGCTAAATTTTGGGTTTTTCGGGCTAATTTTTGGGTTTTATGGCTAATTTTTGAGTTTTTCTGGCTAAATTAAGGGTTTTTCTGGCTAATTTTTGAGTTTTTCTGTCTAATTTCTGGGTTTTATGGCTAATTTTTGGGTTTTTCTGGCTAATTTTTGGGTTTTATGGCTAATTTTTGAGTTTTTTTGGCTAATTTTTGGGTTTTATGGCTAATTTTTGGGTTTTCTGGCTAATTTTTGAGAGTTTTCGGCTAATTTCTGAGTTTTTCTGGCTAAATTCTGGGTTTTTCTGGCTAATTTTTGGGTTTTATGGCTAATTTTTGAGTTTTTCTGGCTAATTTTCGGGATTTATGACTAATTTTCGAGTTTTTCCAGCTAATTTTTGAACTTTTCTGTCTAATTTCTGGGTTTTATGGCTAATTTTTGGGTTTTTCTGACAATTTTTGAGTTTTTGTGGCTAATTTCTGAGTTTTCCTAGCTAATTTTTGAGTTTTTCCAGCTAAATTTTGGGTTTTTCTGGCAAATTTTTGGGTTTTATGGCTAATTTTTTTATTTTTTTCTAGCTAATTTCTTTTTTCTGGCTAATTTTTGGGTTTCATGGCTAATATTTGAGTTTTTTTGGCTGATTTTTGGGTTTTTCTAGCTAATTTTTGAGTTTTCCTGGCTAATTTTTGGGTTTTTCTGACAATTTTTGGGTTTTTGTGGCTAATTTCTGAAATTTCCTAGCTAATTTTTGAGTTTTTCCAGCTAAATTTTGGGTTTTTCTGGCAAATTTTTGGGTTTTATGGCTAATTTTTTTATTTTTTTCTAGCTAATTTCTTTTTTCTGGCTAATTTTTGGGTTTCATGGCTAATTTTTGAGTTTTTCTAACTAATTCTTGGGTTTTATAGCTAATTATTGTATTTTTGTGGCTGATTCTTGTATTTTTGTGGCTAACTTTTGAGTTTCTCTAGCTAATTTTTGGGTTTTTATAGCTAATTTCTGAGTTTTTCTAGCTAATATTTGAGTTTTTCTAGCTAAATTTTGGGTTTTCTGGCTAATTTTTGGGTTCTATGGCTAATTTTTGAGATTTATTGGCTAATTTTTGAGTTTTCCTGGCTAAATTTTGGGATTTTCTGGCTAAATTTTGGGTTTTTCTGACAATTTTTGGGTTTTTGTGGCTAATTTCTGAGTTTTCCTAGCTAATTTTTGAGTTTTTCTAGCTGAATTTTGGGTTTTTTTGGCTAATTTTTGAGTTTTATGGCTAATTTTTGAGTTTTTCCAGTTAAATTTTGGATTTTTCTAGCTTATTTTTGGGTTTTATGGCTAGTTTTTGAGTTTTTCCAGCTAATTTTTGAGTTTTTCTGGCTGATTTTTGGGTTTTATGGCTAATTTTTGAATTTTTCTAGCTAATTTTTGGGTTTTTCTAGCTAATTTTTGAGTTTTCCTGGCTAATTTTTGGGTTTTTCTGTCTAATTTCTGGGTTTTATGGCTAATTTTTGGGTTTTTCTGACAAGTTTTGGGTTTCATGGCTCATTTTTGAGTTTTATGGCTAACTTTTGAGTTTTTCTGGTCGAATTTTGGGTTTTTCTGGCTAATTTTTGGGTTTTATTGCTAATTTTTGGGTTTGTCTGGCTAATTTCTGGGTTTTATGGCTAATTTGTGAGAGTTTTTGGCTAATTTTTGAGTTTTTCTTGCTAAATATCGGGTTTTTCTGGCTAATTTTTGGGTTTTATTGCTAGTTTTTGAGATTTACTGGCTAATTTTTTAGTCTTTCTGGCTAAATTTTGGGTTTTTCGGGCTAATTTTTGGGTTTTATGGCTAATTTTTGGGTTTTCTGGCTATTTTTTAAGAGTTTTTGGCTAATTTTTGAGTTTTTCTGGCTAAATTACGGGTTTTTCTGGCTAATTTTTGGGTTTTTATGGCTAATTTTTGGGTTTCATGGCTAATTTTTGAGTTTTTTTGGTTAATTTTTGGGTTTTTCTAGCTAATTTTTGAGTTTTCCTGGCTGAATTTTGGGTTTTTCTGGCTAATTTTTGAGTTTTTCTAGCTTATTTTTGGGTTTTATGGCTAATTTTTGAGTTTTTCTGGCTAAATTTTGGGTTTTTCAGGCTAATTTATGGGTTTCATGGCTAATTTATGAGTTTTTTTGGTTAATTTTTGGGTTTTTCTAGCTAATTCTTGAGTTTTTCTGGCTAATTTTTGGGTTTTATGACTAATTTTCGAGTTTTTCCAGCTAATTTTTGAGTTTTTTTGTCTAATTTCTGGGTTTTATGGCTAATTTTTGGGTTTTTCTGACAATTTTTGGGTTTTTGTGGCTAATTTCTGAGTTTTCCTAGCTAATTTTCGAGTTTTTCTAGCTGAGTTTTGGGTTTTTCTGGCAAATTTTTGGGCTTTATGGCTAATTTTTTTATTTTTTCTATCTTATTTTTTTTTCTGGCTAATTTCTGAGTTTCATGGCTAATTTTTGAGTTTTTTTGGCTAATTTTTGGGATTTTCCAGCTGATTTTCGAGATTTTCTGGCTAATTTTTGGGTTTTATGACTAATTTTCGAGTTTTTTTAGCTATTTTCTGAGTTTTTCTGTGTGATTTTTGAGTTTTATGGCTAATTTTTGAGTTTTTCTGGCTAAATTTTGGGTTTTTCTGGCTAATTTTTGGGTTTTATTGCTAATTTTTGGGTTTGTCTGGCAAATTTTTGGGTTTTTCTGGCTAATTTTTGGGTTTCATGGCTAATTTTTGAGTTTTTTCGGCTAATTTTTGAGTTTTTCTAGCTAATTTTTGAGTTTTTCTGGCTACATTTTGGGTTTTATGGCTAATTTTAGAGTTTTTCTAACTAATTCTTGGGTTTTATAGCTAATTCTTGTATTTTTGTGGCTAATTCTTGTATTTTTGTGGCTAACTTTTGAGTTTCTCTAGCTAATTTTTGGGTTTTTATAGCTAATTTCTGAGTTTTTCTAGCTAATATTTGAGTTTTTCTAGCTAAATTTTGGGTTTTTCTGGCTAATTTTTGGGTTTTATGGCTAATTTTCCTATTTTTTCTAGCTAATTTTTGGGTTTTATGACTAACTTTCGAGTTTTTCCTGCTACTTTTTGAGTTTTTCTGTCTAATTTCTGGGTTCTATGGCTAATTTTTGGGTTTTTCTGACAATTTTTGGGTTTATCTGACAATTTTTGGGTTTTTGTGGCTAATTTCTGAGTTTTCCTAGCTAATTTTTGAGTTTTTCTAGCTGAATTTTGGGTTTTTTTGGCTAATTTTTGAGTTTTATGGCTAATTTTTGAGTTTTTCCAGTTAAATTTTGAGTTTTTCTAGCTTATTTTTGGGTTTTATGGCTAGTTTTTGAGTTTTTCCAGCTAATTTTTGAGTTTTTCTGGCTGATTTTTGGGTTTTATGGCTAATTTTTGAATTTTTCTAGCTAATTTTTGGGTTTTCCTGGCTAATTTTTGGGTTTTTCTGTCTAATTTCTGGGTTTTATGGCTAATTTTTGGGTTTTTCTAACAAGTTTTGGGTTTCATGGCTCATTTTTGAGTTTTATGGCTAACTTTCGAGTTTTTCTGGCTGAATTTTGGGTTTTTCTGGCTAATTTTTGGGTTTTTCCAGCTTATTTTTGGGTTTTATGGCTAATTTTTGAGTTTTTCTGGCTAAATTTTGGGTTTTTCAGGCTAATTTATGGGTTTCATGGCTAATTTTTGAGTTTTTTTGGTTAATTTTTGGGTTTTTCTAGCTAATTTTTGAGTTTTTCTGGCTAATTTTTGGGTTTTATGACTAATTTTCGAGTTTTTCCAGCTAATTTTTGAGTTTTTTTTGTCTAATTTCTGGGTTTTATGGCTAATTTTTGGGTTTTTCTGACAATTTTTGGGTTTTTGTGGCTAAATTCTGAGTTTTCCTAGCTAATTTTTGAGTTTTTCTAGCTGAGTTTTGGGTTTTTCTGGCAAATTTTTGGGCTTTATGGCTAATTTTTTTATTTTTTCTCTTACTTTTTTTCTGGCTAATTTCTGAGTTTCATGGCTAATTTTTGAGTTTTTTTGGCTAATTTTTGGGTTTTTCCAGCTGATTTTTGAGATTTTCTGGCTAATTTTTGGGTTTTATGACTAATTTTCGAGTTTTTTTAGCTACTTTCTGAGTTTTTCTGTGTGATTTTTGAGTTTTATGGCTAATTTTTGAGTTTTTCTGGCTAATTTTTGGGTTTTATTGCTAATTTTTGGGTTTGTTTGGCAAATTTTTGGGTTTTTCTGGCAAATTTCTGAGTTTTATGGCTAATTTTTGAGAGTTTTTGGCTAATTTTTGAGTTTTTCTTGCTAAATTTCGGGTTTTTCTGGCTAATTTTTGGGTTTTATGGCTAAATTTTGAGTTTTTCTGGCTAATTTTTGGGTTTTATGGCTGATTTTTGGGTTTTCTGGCTATTTTTTAAGAGTTTTTGGCTGATTTTTGAGTTTTTCTTGCTAAATTCCGGGTTTTTCTGGCTAATTTTTGGGTTTTATGGCTAATTTTTGGGTTTTATGGCTAATTTTTTTATTTTCTCTAGCTTATTTTTTTTCTGGCTAATTTTTGGGTTTCATGGCTGATTTTTTAGTTTTTTTGGCTAATTTTTGGTTTTTCTAGCTAATTTTTGAGTTTTTCTGGCTAATTTTTGGGTTTCATGACCAAATTTCGAGTTTTTCTAGCTAATTTTTGAGTTTTTCTGTCTAATTTCTGGGTTTTATGGCTAATTTTTGGGTTTTTCTGGCTAATTTTTGGGTTTTATTGCTAATTTTTGGGTTTGTCTGGCAAATTTTTGGGTTTTTCTGGCTAAATTCTGGGTTTTATGGCTAATTTTTGAGAGTTTTTGGCTAATTTTTGAGTTTTTCTTGCTAAATTTCGGGTTTTTCTGGCTAATTTTTGGGTTTTATAGCTAATGTTTGAGATTTATTGGCTAGTTTTTGAGTTTTTCTGGCTAATTTTTGAGTCTTTCTGGCTTTGAGTTTTTCTGGCTAATTTTTGGGTTTTATGACTAATTTTTGAGATTTATTGGCTAATTTTTGAGTTTTCCTGGCTGAATTTTGGGTTTTTCTGGCTAATTTTTGGGTTTTTCTAGCTTATTTTTGGGTTTTATGGCTAATTTTTGAGTTTTTCTGGCTAAATTTTGGGTTTTCAGGCTAATTTATGGGTTTCATGGCTAATTTTTGAGTTTTTTTGGTTAATTTTTGGGTTTTTCTAGCTAATTTTTGAGTTTTTCTGGCTAATTTTTGGGTTTTATGACTGATTTTCGAGTTTTTCCAGCTAATTTTTGAGTTTTTTTGTCTAATTTCTGGGTTTTATGGCTAATTTTTGGGTTTTTCTGACAATTTTTGGGTTTTTGTGGCTAAATTCTGAGTTTTCCTAGCTAATTTTTGAGTTTTTCTAGCTGAGTTTTGGGTTTTTCTGGCAAATTTTTGGGCTTTATGGCTAATTTTTTTATTTTTTCTATCTTATTTTTTTTTCTGGCTAATTTCTGAGTTTCATGGCTAATTTTTGAGTTTTTTTGGCTAATTTTTGGGTTTTTCCAGCTGATTTTTGAGATTTTCTGGCTAATTTTTGGGTTTTATGACTAATTTTCGAGTTTTTTTAGCTACTTTCTGAGTTTTTCTGTGTGATTTTTGAGTTTTATGGCTAATTTTTGAGTTTTTCTGGCTAATTTTTGGGTTTTATTGCTAATTTTTGGGTTTGTTTGGCAAATTTTTGGGTTTTTCTGGCAAATTTCTGGGTTTTATGGCTAATTTTTGAGAGTTTTTGGCTAATTTTTGAGTTTTTCTTGCTAAATTTCGGGTTTTTCTGGCTAATTTTTGGGTTTTATGGCTGAATTTTGAGTTTTTCTGGCTAATTTTTGGGTTTTATGGCTGATTTTTGGGTTTTCTGGCTATTTTTTAAGAGTTTTTGGCTGATTTTTGAGTTTTTCTTGCTAAATTCCGGGTTTTTCTGGCTAATTTTTGGGTTTTATGGCTAATTTTTTTATTTTTTCTAGCTTATTTTTTTTCTGGCTAATTTTTGGGTTTCATGGCTGATTTTTTAGTTTTTTTGGCTAATTTTTGGTTTTTCTATCTAATTTTTGAGTTTTTCTGGCACATTTTTGGGTTTCATGACCAATTTTCGAGTTTTTCTAGCTAATTTTTGAGTTTTTCTGTCTAATTTCTGGGTTTTATGGCTAATTTTTGGGTTTTTCTGGCTAATTTTTGGGTTTTATTGCTAATTTTTGGGTTTGTCTGGCAAATTTTTGGGTTTTTCTGGCTAAATTCTGGGTTTTATGGCTAATTTTTGAGAGTTTTTGGCTAATTTTTGAGTTTTTCTTGCTAAATTTCGGGTTTTTCTGGCTAATTTTTGGGTTTTATAGCTAATGTTTGAGATTTATTGGCTAATTTTTGAGTTTTTCTGGCTAATTTTTGAGTCTTTCTGGCTTTGAGTTTTTCTGGCTAATTTTTGGGTTTCATGACCAATTTTCGAGTTTTTCCAGCTAATTTTTGAGTTTTTCTGTCTAATTTCTGGGTTTTATGTCTAATTTTTGAGTTTTTCTGACAATTTTTGGGTTTTTCTGACAATTTTTGGGTTTTTGTGGCTAATTTCTGAGTTTTCCTAGCTAATTTTTGAGTTTTTCTAGCTGAATTTTGGGTTTTTTTTGGCTAATTTTTGAGTTTTATGGCTAATTTTTGAGTTTTTCCAGTTAAATTTTGGATTTTTCTAGCTTATTTTTGGGTGTTATGGCTAGTTTTTGAGTTTTTCCAGCTAATTTTTGAGTTTTTCTGGTTGATTTTTGGGTTTTATAGCTAATTTTTGAACTTTTCTGTCTAATTTCTGGGTTTTATGGCTAATTTTTGGGTTTTTCTGACAATTTTTGAGTTTTTGTGGCTAATTTCTGAGTTTTCCTAGCTAATTTTTGAGTTTTTCCAGCTAAATTTTGGGTTTTTCTGGCAAATTTTTGGGTTTTATGGCTAATTTTTTTATTTTTTTCTAGCTAATTTCTTTTTTCTGGCTAATTTTTGGGTTTCATGGCTAATATTTGAGTTTTTTTGGCTGATTTTTGGGTTTTTCTAGCTAATTTTTGAGTTTTCCTGGCTAATTTTTGGGTTTTTCTGACAATTTTTGGGTTTTTGTGGCTAATTTCTGAAATTTCCTAGCTAATTTTTGAGTTTTTCCAGCTAAATTTTGGGTTTTTCTGGCAAATTTTTGGGTTTTATGGCTAATTTTTTTATTTTTTTCTAGCTAATTTCTTTTTTCTGGCTAATTTTTGGGTTTCATGGCTAATTTTTGAGTTTTTCTAACTAATTCTTGGGTTTTATAGCTAATTATTGTATTTTTGTGGCTGATTCTTGTATTTTTGTGGCTAACTTTTGAGTTTCTCTAGCTAATTTTTGGGTTTTTATAGCTAATTTCTGAGTTTTTCTAGCTAATATTTGAGTTTTTCTAGCTAAATTTTGGGTTTTCTGGCTAATTTTTGGGTTCTATGGCTAATTTTTGAGATTTATTGGCTAATTTTTGAGTTTTCCTGGCTAAATTTTGGGATTTTCTGGCTAAATTTTGGGTTTTTCTGACAATTTTTGGGTTTTTGTGGCTAATTTCTGAGTTTTCCTAGCTAATTTTTGAGTTTTTCTAGCTGAATTTTGGGTTTTTTTGGCTAATTTTTGAGTTTTATGGCTAATTTTTGAGTTTTTCCAGTTAAATTTTGGATTTTTCTAGCTTATTTTTGGGTTTTATGGCTAGTTTTTGAGTTTTTCCAGCTAATTTTTGAGTTTTTCTGGCTGATTTTTGGGTTTTATGGCTAATTTTTGAATTTTTCTAGCTAATTTTTGGGTTTTTCTAGCTAATTTTTGAGTTTTCCTGGCTAATTTTTGGGTTTTTCTGTCTAATTTCTGGGTTTTATGGCTAATTTTTGGGTTTTTCTGACAAGTTTTGGGTTTCATGGCTCATTTTTGAGTTTTATGGCTAACTTTTGAGTTTTTCTGGTCGAATTTTGGGTTTTTCTGGCTAATTTTTGGGTTTTATTGCTAATTTTTGGGTTTGTCTGGCTAATTTCTGGGTTTTATGGCTAATTTGTGAGAGTTTTTGGCTAATTTTTGAGTTTTTCTTGCTAAATATCGGGTTTTTCTGGCTAATTTTTGGGTTTTATTGCTAGTTTTTGAGATTTACTGGCTAATTTTTTAGTCTTTCTGGCTAAATTTTGGGTTTTTCGGGCTAATTTTTGGGTTTTATGGCTAATTTTTGGGTTTTCTGGCTATTTTTTAAGAGTTTTTGGCTAATTTTTGAGTTTTTCTGGCTAAATTACGGGTTTTTCTGGCTAATTTTTGGGTTTTTATGGCTAATTTTTGGGTTTCATGGCTAATTTTTGAGTTTTTTTGGTTAATTTTTGGGTTTTTCTAGCTAATTTTTGAGTTTTCCTGGCTGAATTTTGGGTTTTTCTGGCTAATTTTTGAGTTTTTCTAGCTTATTTTTGGGTTTTATGGCTAATTTTTGAGTTTTTCTGGCTAAATTTTGGGTTTTTCAGGCTAATTTATGGGTTTCATGGCTAATTTATGAGTTTTTTTGGTTAATTTTTGGGTTTTTCTAGCTAATTCTTGAGTTTTTCTGGCTAATTTTTGGGTTTTATGACTAATTTTCGAGTTTTTCCAGCTAATTTTTGAGTTTTTTTGTCTAATTTCTGGGTTTTATGGCTAATTTTTGGGTTTTTCTGACAATTTTTGGGTTTTTGTGGCTAATTTCTGAGTTTTCCTAGCTAATTTTCGAGTTTTTCTAGCTGAGTTTTGGGTTTTTCTGGCAAATTTTTGGGCTTTATGGCTAATTTTTTTATTTTTTCTATCTTATTTTTTTTTCTGGCTAATTTCTGAGTTTCATGGCTAATTTTTGAGTTTTTTTGGCTAATTTTTGGGATTTTCCAGCTGATTTTCGAGATTTTCTGGCTAATTTTTGGGTTTTATGACTAATTTTCGAGTTTTTTTAGCTATTTTCTGAGTTTTTCTGTGTGATTTTTGAGTTTTATGGCTAATTTTTGAGTTTTTCTGGCTAAATTTTGGGTTTTTCTGGCTAATTTTTGGGTTTTATTGCTAATTTTTGGGTTTGTCTGGCAAATTTTTGGGTTTTTCTGGCTAATTTTTGGGTTTCATGGCTAATTTTTGAGTTTTTTCGGCTAATTTTTGAGTTTTTCTAGCTAATTTTTGAGTTTTTCTGGCTACATTTTGGGTTTTATGGCTAATTTTAGAGTTTTTCTAACTAATTCTTGGGTTTTATAGCTAATTCTTGTATTTTTGTGGCTAATTCTTGTATTTTTGTGGCTAACTTTTGAGTTTCTCTAGCTAATTTTTGGGTTTTTATAGCTAATTTCTGAGTTTTTCTAGCTAATATTTGAGTTTTTCTAGCTAAATTTTGGGTTTTTCTGGCTAATTTTTGGGTTTTATGGCTAATTTTCCTATTTTTTCTAGCTAATTTTTGGGTTTTATGACTAACTTTCGAGTTTTTCCTGCTACTTTTTGAGTTTTTCTGTCTAATTTCTGGGTTCTATGGCTAATTTTTGGGTTTTTCTGACAATTTTTGGGTTTATCTGACAATTTTTGGGTTTTTGTGGCTAATTTCTGAGTTTTCCTAGCTAATTTTTGAGTTTTTCTAGCTGAATTTTGGGTTTTTTTGGCTAATTTTTGAGTTTTATGGCTAATTTTTGAGTTTTTCCAGTTAAATTTTGAGTTTTTCTAGCTTATTTTTGGGTTTTATGGCTAGTTTTTGAGTTTTTCCAGCTAATTTTTGAGTTTTTCTGGCTGATTTTTGGGTTTTATGGCTAATTTTTGAATTTTTCTAGCTAATTTTTGGGTTTTCCTGGCTAATTTTTGGGTTTTTCTGTCTAATTTCTGGGTTTTATGGCTAATTTTTGGGTTTTTCTAACAAGTTTTGGGTTTCATGGCTCATTTTTGAGTTTTATGGCTAACTTTCGAGTTTTTCTGGCTGAATTTTGGGTTTTTCTGGCTAATTTTTGGGTTTTTCCAGCTTATTTTTGGGTTTTATGGCTAATTTTTGAGTTTTTCTGGCTAAATTTTGGGTTTTTCAGGCTAATTTATGGGTTTCATGGCTAATTTTTGAGTTTTTTTGGTTAATTTTTGGGTTTTTCTAGCTAATTTTTGAGTTTTTCTGGCTAATTTTTGGGTTTTATGACTAATTTTCGAGTTTTTCCAGCTAATTTTTGAGTTTTTTTGTCTAATTTCTGGGTTTTATGGCTAATTTTTGGGTTTTTCTGACAATTTTTGGGTTTTTGTGGCTAAATTCTGAGTTTTCCTAGCTAATTTTTGAGTTTTTCTAGCTGAGTTTTGGGTTTTTCTGGCAAATTTTTGGGCTTTATGGCTAATTTTTTTATTTTTTCTCTTACTTTTTTTCTGGCTAATTTCTGAGTTTCATGGCTAATTTTTGAGTTTTTTTGGCTAATTTTTGGGTTTTTCCAGCTGATTTTTGAGATTTTCTGGCTAATTTTTGGGTTTTATGACTAATTTTCGAGTTTTTTTAGCTACTTTCTGAGTTTTTCTGTGTGATTTTTGAGTTTTATGGCTAATTTTTGAGTTTTTCTGGCTAATTTTTGGGTTTTATTGCTAATTTTTGGGTTTGTTTGGCAAATTTTTGGGTTTTTCTGGCAAATTTCTGAGTTTTATGGCTAATTTTTGAGAGTTTTTGGCTAATTTTTGAGTTTTTCTTGCTAAATTTCGGGTTTTTCTGGCTAATTTTTGGGTTTTATGGCTAAATTTTGAGTTTTTCTGGCTAATTTTTGGGTTTTATGGCTGATTTTTGGGTTTTCTGGCTATTTTTTAAGAGTTTTTGGCTGATTTTTGAGTTTTTCTTGCTAAATTCCGGGTTTTTCTGGCTAATTTTTGGGTTTTATGGCTAATTTTTGGGTTTTATGGCTAATTTTTTTATTTTCTCTAGCTTATTTTTTTTCTGGCTAATTTTTGGGTTTCATGGCTGATTTTTTAGTTTTTTTGGCTAATTTTTGGTTTTTCTAGCTAATTTTTGAGTTTTTCTGGCTAATTTTTGGGTTTCATGACCAAATTTCGAGTTTTTCTAGCTAATTTTTGAGTTTTTCTGTCTAATTTCTGGGTTTTATGGCTAATTTTTGGGTTTTTCTGGCTAATTTTTGGGTTTTATTGCTAATTTTTGGGTTTGTCTGGCAAATTTTTGGGTTTTTCTGGCTAAATTCTGGGTTTTATGGCTAATTTTTGAGAGTTTTTGGCTAATTTTTGAGTTTTTCTTGCTAAATTTCGGGTTTTTCTGGCTAATTTTTGGGTTTTATAGCTAATGTTTGAGATTTATTGGCTAGTTTTTGAGTTTTTCTGGCTAATTTTTGAGTCTTTCTGGCTTTGAGTTTTTCTGGCTAATTTTTGGGTTTTATGACTAATTTTTGAGATTTATTGGCTAATTTTTGAGTTTTCCTGGCTGAATTTTGGGTTTTTCTGGCTAATTTTTGGGTTTTTCTAGCTTATTTTTGGGTTTTATGGCTAATTTTTGAGTTTTTCTGGCTAAATTTTGGGTTTTCAGGCTAATTTATGGGTTTCATGGCTAATTTTTGAGTTTTTTTGGTTAATTTTTGGGTTTTTCTAGCTAATTTTTGAGTTTTTCTGGCTAATTTTTGGGTTTTATGACTGATTTTCGAGTTTTTCCAGCTAATTTTTGAGTTTTTTTGTCTAATTTCTGGGTTTTATGGCTAATTTTTGGGTTTTTCTGACAATTTTTGGGTTTTTGTGGCTAAATTCTGAGTTTTCCTAGCTAATTTTTGAGTTTTTCTAGCTGAGTTTTGGGTTTTTCTGGCAAATTTTTGGGCTTTATGGCTAATTTTTTTATTTTTTCTATCTTATTTTTTTTTCTGGCTAATTTCTGAGTTTCATGGCTAATTTTTGAGTTTTTTTGGCTAATTTTTGGGTTTTTCCAGCTGATTTTTGAGATTTTCTGGCTAATTTTTGGGTTTTATGACTAATTTTCGAGTTTTTTTAGCTACTTTCTGAGTTTTTCTGTGTGATTTTTGAGTTTTATGGCTAATTTTTGAGTTTTTCTGGCTAATTTTTGGGTTTTATTGCTAATTTTTGGGTTTGTTTGGCAAATTTTTGGGTTTTTCTGGCAAATTTCTGGGTTTTATGGCTAATTTTTGAGAGTTTTTGGCTAATTTTTGAGTTTTTCTTGCTAAATTTCGGGTTTTTCTGGCTAATTTTTGGGTTTTATGGCTGAATTTTGAGTTTTTCTGGCTAATTTTTGGGTTTTATGGCTGATTTTTGGGTTTTCTGGCTATTTTTTAAGAGTTTTTGGCTGATTTTTGAGTTTTTCTTGCTAAATTCCGGGTTTTTCTGGCTAATTTTTGGGTTTTATGGCTAATTTTTTTATTTTTTCTAGCTTATTTTTTTTCTGGCTAATTTTTGGGTTTCATGGCTGATTTTTTAGTTTTTTTGGCTAATTTTTGGTTTTTCTATCTAATTTTTGAGTTTTTCTGGCACATTTTTGGGTTTCATGACCAATTTTCGAGTTTTTCTAGCTAATTTTTGAGTTTTTCTGTCTAATTTCTGGGTTTTATGGCTAATTTTTGGGTTTTTCTGGCTAATTTTTGGGTTTTATTGCTAATTTTTGGGTTTGTCTGGCAAATTTTTGGGTTTTTCTGGCTAAATTCTGGGTTTTATGGCTAATTTTTGAGAGTTTTTGGCTAATTTTTGAGTTTTTCTTGCTAAATTTCGGGTTTTTCTGGCTAATTTTTGGGTTTTATAGCTAATGTTTGAGATTTATTGGCTAATTTTTGAGTTTTTCTGGCTAATTTTTGAGTCTTTCTGGCTTTGAGTTTTTCTGGCTAATTTTTGGGTTTCATGACCAATTTTCGAGTTTTTCCAGCTAATTTTTGAGTTTTTCTGTCTAATTTCTGGGTTTTATGTCTAATTTTTGAGTTTTTCTGACAATTTTTGGGTTTTTCTGACAATTTTTGGGTTTTTGTGGCTAATTTCTGAGTTTTCCTAGCTAATTTTTGAGTTTTTCTAGCTGAATTTTGGGTTTTTTTGGCTAATTTTTGAGTTTTATGGCTAATTTTTGAGTTTTTCCAGTTAAATTTTGGATTTTTCTAGCTTATTTTTGGGTGTTATGGCTAGTTTTTGAGTTTTTCCAGCTAATTTTTGAGTTTTTCTGGCTGATTTTTGGGTTTTATGGCTAATTTTTGAATTTTTCTAGCTAATTTTTGGGTTTTTCTAGCTAATTTTTGAGTTTTCCTGGCTAATTTTTGGGTTTTTCTGTCTAATTTCTGGGTTTTATGGCTAATTTTTGGGTTTTTCTGACAAGTTTTGGGTTTCATGGCTCATTTTTAAGTTTTATGGCTAACTTTTGAGTTTTTCTGGCTGAATTTTGGGTTTTTCTGGCTAATTTTTGGGTTTTATTGCTAATTTTTGGGTTTGTCTGGCTAATTTCTGGGTTTTATGGCTAATTTGTGAGAGTTTTTGGCTAATTTTTGAGTTTTTCTTGCTAAATATCGGGTTTTTCTGGCTAATTTTTGGGTTTTATTGCTAGTTTTTGAGATTTACTGGCTAATTTTTTAGTCTTTCTGGCTAAATTTTGGGTTTTTCGGGCTAATTTTTGGGTTTTATGGCTAATTTTTGGGTTTTCTGGCTATTTTTTAAGAGTTTTTGGCTAATTTTTGAGTTTTTCTGGCTAAATTACGGGTTTTTCTGGCTAATTTTTGGGTTTTTATGGCTAATTTTTGGGTTTCATGGCTAATTTTTGAGTTTTTTTGGTTAATTTTTGGGTTTTTCTAGCTAATTTTTGAGTTTTTCTGGCTAATTTTTGGGTTTTATGACTAATTTTTGAGATTTATTGGCTAATTTTTGAGTTTTCCTGGCTGAATTTTGGGTTTTTCTGGCTAATTTTTGGGTTTTTCTAGCTTATTTTTGGGTTTTATGGCTAATTTTTGAGTTTTTCTGGCTAAATTTTGGGTTTTTCAGGCTAATTTATGGGTTTCATGGCTAATTTATGAGTTTTTTTGGTTAATTTTTGGGTTTTTCTAGCTAATTCTTGAGTTTTTCTGGCTAATTTTTGGGTTTTATGACTAATTTTCGAGTTTTTCCAGCTAATTTTTGAGTTTTTTTGTCTAATTTCTGGGTTTTATGGCTAATTTTTGGGTTTTTCTGACAATTTTTGGGTTTTTGTGGCTAATTTCTGAGTTTTCCTAGCTAATTTTCGAGTTTTTCTAGCTGAGTTTTGGGTTTTTCTGGCAAATTTTTGGGCTTTATGGCTAATTTTTTTATTTTTTCTATCTTATTTTTTTTTCTGGCTAATTTCTGAGTTTCATGGCTAATTTTTGAGTTTTTTTGGCTAATTTTTGGGATTTTCCAGCTGATTTTCGAGATTTTCTGGCTAATTTTTGGGTTTTATGACTAATTTTCGAGTTTTTTTAGCTATTTTCTGAGTTTTTCTGTGTGATTTTTGAGTTTTATGGCTAATTTTTGAGTTTTTCTGGCTAAATTTTGGGTTTTTCTGGCTAATTTTTGGGTTTTATTGCTAATTTTTGGGTTTGTCTGGCAAATTTTTGGGTTTTTCTGGCTAATTTTTGGGTTTCATGGCTAATTTTTGAGTTTTTTCGGCTAATTTTTGAGTTTTTCTAGCTAATTTTTGAGTTTTTCTGGCTACATTTTGGGTTTTATGGCTAATTTTAGAGTTTTTCTAACTAATTCTTGGGTTTTATAGCTAATTCTTGTATTTTTGTGGCTAATTCTTGTATTTTTGTGGCTAACTTTTGAGTTTCTCTAGCTAATTTTTGGGTTTTTATAGCTAATTTCTGAGTTTTTCTAGCTAATATTTGAGTTTTTCTAGCTAAATTTTGGGTTTTTCTGGCTAATTTTTGGGTTTTATGGCTAATTTTCCTATTTTTTCTAGCTAATTTTTGGGTTTTATGACTAACTTTCGAGTTTTTCCTGCTACTTTTTGAGTTTTTCTGTCTAATTTCTGGGTTCTATGGCTAATTTTTGGGTTTTTCTGACAATTTTTGGGTTTATCTGACAATTTTTGGGTTTTTGTGGCTAATTTCTGAGTTTTCCTAGCTAATTTTTGAGTTTTTCTAGCTGAATTTTGGGTTTTTTTTGGCTAATTTTTGAGTTTTATGGCTAATTTTTGAGTTTTTCCAGTTAAATTTTGAGTTTTTCTAGCTTATTTTTGGGTTTTATGGCTAGTTTTTGAGTTTTTCCAGCTAATTTTTGAGTTTTTCTGGCTGATTTTTGAGTTTTATGGCTAATTTTTGAATTTTTCTAGCTAATTTTTGGGTTTTCCTGGCTAATTTTTGGGTTTTTCTAACAAGTTTTGGGTTTCATGGCTCATTTTTGAGTTTTATGGCTAACTTTCGAGTTTTTCTGGCTGAATTTTGGGTTTTTCTGGCTAATTTTTGGGTTTTTCTAGCTTATTTTTGGGTTTTATGGCTAATTTTTGAGTTTTTCTGGCTAAATTTTGGGTTTTTCAGGCTAATTTATGGGTTTCATGGCTAATTTTTGAGTTTTTTTGGTTAATTTTTGGGTTTTTCTAGCTAATTTTTGAGTTTTTCTGGCTAATTTTTGGGTTTTATGACTAATTTTCGAGTTTTTCCAGCTAATTTTTGAGTTTTTTTGTCTAATTTCTGGGTTTTATGGCTAATTTTTGGGTTTTTCTGACAATTTTTGGGTTTTTGTGGCTAAATTCTGAGTTTTCCTAGCTAATTTTTGAGTTTTTCTAGCTGAGTTTTGGGTTTTTCTGGCAAATTTTTGGGCTTTATGGCTAATTTTTTTATTTTTTCTCTTACTTTTTTTCTGGCTAATTTCTGAGTTTCATGGCTAATTTTTGAGTTTTTTTGGCTAATTTTTGGGTTTTTCCAGCTGATTTTTGAGATTTTCTGGCTAATTTTTGGGTTTTATGACTAATTTTCGAGTTTTTCCAGCTAATTTTTGAGTTTTTTTGTCTAATTTCTGGGTTTTATGGCTAATTTTTGGGTTTTTCTGACAATTTTTGGGTTTTTGTGGCTAAATTCTGAGTTTTCCTAGCTAATTTTTGAGTTTTTCTAGCTGAATTTTGGGTTTTTTTGGCTAATTTTTGAGTTTTATGGCTAATTTTTGAGTTTTTCCAGTTAAATTTTGAGTTTTTCTAGCTTATTTTTGGGTTTTATGGCTAGTTTTTGAGTTTTTCCAGCTAATTTTTGAGTTTTTCTGGCTGATTTTTGAGTTTTATGGCTAATTTTTGAATTTTTCTAGCTAATTTTTGGGTTTTCCTGGCTAATTTTTGGGTTTTTCTAACAAGTTTTGGGTTTCATGGCTCATTTTTGAGTTTTATGGCTAACTTTCGAGTTTTTCTGGCTGAATTTTGGGTTTTTCTGGCTAATTTTTGGGTTTTTCTAGCTTATTTTTGGGTTTTATGGCTAATTTTTGAGTTTTTCTGGCTAAATTTTGGGTTTTTCAGGCTAATTTATGGGTTTCATGGCTAATTTTTGAGTTTTTTTGGTTAATTTTTGGTTTTTCTAGCTAATTTTTGAGTTTTTCTGGCTAATTTTTGGGTTTCATGACCAATTTTCGAGTTTTTCTAGCTAATTTTTGAGTTTTTCTGTCTAATTTCTGGGTTTTATGGCTAATTTTTGGGTTTTTCTGGCTAATTTTTGGGTTTTATTGCTAATTTTTGGGTTTGTCTGGCAAATTTTTGGGTTTTTCTGGCTAAATTCTGGGTTTTATGGCTAATTTTTGAGAGTTTTTGGCTAATTTTTGAGTTTTTCTTGCTAAATTTCGGGTTTTTCTGGCTAATTTTTGGGTTTTATAGCTAATGTTTGAGATTTATTGGCTAGTTTTTGAGTTTTTCTGGCTAATTTTTGAGTCTTTCTGGCTTTGAGTTTTTCTGGCTAATTTTTGGGTTTCATGACCAATTTTCGAGTTTTTCCAGCTAATTTTTGAGTTTTTCTGTCTAATTTCTGGGTTTTATGTCTAATTTTTGGGTTTTTCTGACAATTTTTGGGTTTTTGTGGCTAATTTCTGAGTTTTCCTAGCTAATTTTTGAGTTTTTCTAGCTGAATTTTGGGTTTTTTTTGGCTAATTTTTGAGTTTTATGGCTAATTTTTGAGTTTTTCCAGTTAAATTTTGGGTTTTTCTAGCTTATTTTTGGGTTTTATGGCTAGTTTTTGAGTTTTTCCAGCTAATTTTTGAGTTTTTCTGGCTGATTGTTGGGTTTTATGGCCAATTTTTGAATTTTTCTAGCTAAATTTTGGGTTTTTCCAGCTAAATTTTGGGTTTTTCTGGCAAATTTTTGGGTTTAATGGCTAATTTTTGAGTTTTTCTAGCTAATATTTGAGTTTTTCTAGCTAAATTATGGGTTTTTCTGGCTAATTTTTGGGTTTTATGGCTAATTTTCCTATTTTTTCTAGCTAATTTTTGGGTTTTATGACTAACTTTCGAGTTTTTCCTGCTACTTTTTGAGTTTTTCTGTCTAATTTCTGGGTTCTATGGCTAATTTTTGGGTTTTTCTGACAATTTTTGGGTTTTTCTGACAATTTTTGGGTTTTTGTGGCTAATTTCTGAGTTTTCCTAGCTAATTTTTGAGTTTTTCTAGCTGAATTTTGGGTTTTTCTGGCAAATTTTTGGGTTTTATGGCTAATTTTTTGAGTTTTTCCAGTTAATTTCTGAGTTTTTCTGGCTGATTTTTGGGTTTTATGGCTAATTTTTGAATTTTTCTAGCTAATTTTTGGGTTTTTCTAGCTAATTTTTGAGTGTTCCTGGCTAATTTTTGGGTTTTTCTGTCTAATTTCTGGGTTTTATGGCTAATTTTTGGGTTTTTCTGACAAGTTTTGGGTTTCATGGCTCATTTTTGAGTTTTATGGCTAAATTCTGAGTTTTCCTAGCTAATTTTTGAGTTTTTCTAGCTGAGTTTTGGGTTTTTCTGGCAAATTTTTGGGCTTTATGGCTAATTTTTTTATTTTTTCTATCTTATTTTTTTTTCTGGCTAATTTCTGAGTTTCATGGCTAATTTTTGAGTTTTTTTGGCTAATTTTTGGGTTTTTCCAGCTGATTTTTGAGATTTTCTGGCTAATTTTTGGGTTTTATGACTAATTTTCGAGTTTTTTTAGCTACTTTCTGAGTTTTTCTGTGTGATTTTTGAGTTTTATGGCTAATTTTTGAGTTTTTCTGGCTAATTTTTGGGTTTTATTGCTAATTTTTGGGTTTGTTTGGCAAATTTTTGGGTTTTTCTGGCAAATTTCTGGGTTTTATGGCTAATTTTTGAGAGTTTTTGGCTAATTTTTGAGTTTTTCTTGCTAAATTTCGGGTTTTTCTGGCTAATTTTTGGGTTTTATGGCTGAATTTTGAGTTTTTCTGGCTAATTTTTGGGTTTTATGGCTGATTTTTGGGTTTTCTGGCTATTTTTTAAGAGTTTTTGGCTGATTTTTGAGTTTTTCTTGCTAAATTCCGGGTTTTTCTGGCTAATTTTTGGGTTTTATGGCTAATTTTTTTATTTTTTCTAGCTTATTTTTTTTCTGGCTAATTTTTGGGTTTCATGGCTGATTTTTTAGTTTTTTTGGCTAATTTTTGGTTTTTCTATCTAATTTTTGAGTTTTTCTGGCACATTTTTGGGTTTCATGACCAATTTTCGAGTTTTTCTAGCTAATTTTTGAGTTTTTCTGTCTAATTTCTGGGTTTTATGGCTAATTTTTGGGTTTTTCTGGCTAATTTTTGGGTTTTATTGCTAATTTTTGGGTTTGTCTGGCAAATTTTTGGGTTTTTCTGGCTAAATTCTGGGTTTTATGGCTAATTTTTGAGAGTTTTTGGCTAATTTTTGAGTTTTTCTTGCTAAATTTCGGGTTTTTCTGGCTAATTTTTGGGTTTTATAGCTAATGTTTGAGATTTATTGGCTAATTTTTGAGTTTTTCTGGCTAATTTTTGAGTCTTTCTGGCTTTGAGTTTTTCTGGCTAATTTTTGGGTTTCATGACCAATTTTCGAGTTTTTCCAGCTAATTTTTGAGTTTTTCTGTCTAATTTCTGGGTTTTATGTCTAATTTTTGGGTTTTTCTGACAATTTTTGGGTTTTTCTGACAATTTTTGGGTTTTTGTGGCTAATTTCTGAGTTTTCCTAGCTAATTTTTGAGTTTTTCTAGCTGAATTTTGGGTTTTTTTTGGCTAATTTTTGAGTTTTATGGCTAATTTTTGAGTTTTTCCAGTTAAATTTTGGATTTTTCTAGCTTATTTTTGGGTGTTATGGCTAGTTTTTGAGTTTTTCCAGCTAATTTTTGAGTTTTTCTGGCTGATTTTTGGGTTTTATGGCTAATTTTTGAATTTTTCTAGCTAATTTTTGGGTTTTTCTAGCTAATTTTTGAGTTTTCCTGGCTAATTTTTGGGTTTTTCTGTCTAATTTCTGGGTTTTATGGCTAATTTTTGGGTTTTTCTGACAAGTTTTGGGTTTCATGGCTCATTTTTAAGTTTTATGGCTAACTTTTGAGTTTTTCTGGCTGAATTTTGGGTTTTTCTGGCTAATTTTTGGGTTTTATTGCTAATTTTTGGGTTTGTCTGGCTAATTTCTGGGTTTTATGGCTAATTTGTGAGAGTTTTTGGCTAATTTTTGAGTTTTTCTTGCTAAATATCGGGTTTTTCTGGCTAATTTTTGGGTTTTATTGCTAGTTTTTGAGATTTACTGGCTAATTTTTTAGTCTTTCTGGCTAAATTTTGGGTTTTTCGGGCTAATTTTTGGGTTTTATGGCTAATTTTTGGGTTTTCTGGCTATTTTTTAAGAGTTTTTGGCTAATTTTTGAGTTTTTCTGGCTAAATTACGGGTTTTTCTGGCTAATTTTTGGGTTTTTATGGCTAATTTTTGGGTTTCATGGCTAATTTTTGAGTTTTTTTGGTTAATTTTTGGGTTTTTCTAGCTAATTTTTGAGTTTTTCTGGCTAATTTTTGGGTTTTATGACTAATTTTTGAGATTTATTGGCTAATTTTTGAGTTTTCCTGGCTGAATTTTGGGTTTTTCTGGCTAATTTTTGGGTTTTTCTAGCTTATTTTTGGGTTTTATGGCTAATTTTTGAGTTTTTCTGGCTAAATTTTGGGTTTTTCAGGCTAATTTATGGGTTTCATGGCTAATTTATGAGTTTTTTTGGTTAATTTTTGGGTTTTTCTAGCTAATTCTTGAGTTTTTCTGGCTAATTTTTGGGTTTTATGACTAATTTTCGAGTTTTTCCAGCTAATTTTTGAGTTTTTTTTGTCTAATTTCTGGGTTTTATGGCTAATTTTTGGGTTTTTCTGACAATTTTTGGGTTTTTGTGGCTAATTTCTGAGTTTTCCTAGCTAATTTTCGAGTTTTTCTAGCTGAGTTTTGGGTTTTTCTGGCAAATTTTTGGGCTTTATGGCTAATTTTTTTATTTTTTCTATCTTATTTTTTTTTCTGGCTAATTTCTGAGTTTCATGGCTAATTTTTGAGTTTTTTTTGGCTAATTTTTGGGATTTTCCAGCTGATTTTCGAGATTTTCTGGCTAATTTTTGGGTTTTATGACTAATTTTCGAGTTTTTTTAGCTATTTTCTGAGTTTTTCTGTGTGATTTTTGAGTTTTATGGCTAATTTTTGAGTTTTTCTGGCTAAATTTTGGGTTTTTCTGGCTAATTTTTGGGTTTTATTGCTAATTTTTGGGTTTGTCTGGCAAATTTTTGGGTTTTTCTGGCTAATTTTTGGGTTTCATGGCTAATTTTTGAGTTTTTTCGGCTAATTTTTGAGTTTTTCTAGCTAATTTTTGAGTTTTTCTGGCTACATTTTGGGTTTTATGGCTAATTTTAGAGTTTTTCTAACTAATTCTTGGGTTTTATAGCTAATTCTTGTATTTTTGTGGCTAATTCTTGTATTTTTGTGGCTAACTTTTGAGTTTCTCTAGCTAATTTTTGGGTTTTTATAGCTAATTTCTGAGTTTTTCTAGCTAATATTTGAGTTTTTCTAGCTAAATTTTGGGTTTTTCTGGCTAATTTTTGGGTTTTATGGCTAATTTTCCTATTTTTTCTAGCTAATTTTTGGGTTTTATGACTAACTTTCGAGTTTTTCCTGCTACTTTTTGAGTTTTTCTGTCTAATTTCTGGGTTCTATGGCTAATTTTTGGGTTTTTCTGACAATTTTTGGGTTTATCTGACAATTTTTGGGTTTTTGTGGCTAATTTCTGAGTTTTCCTAGCTAATTTTTGAGTTTTTCTAGCTGAATTTTGGGTTTTTTTTGGCTAATTTTTGAGTTTTATGGCTAATTTTTGAGTTTTTCCAGTTGAATTTTGAGTTTTTCTAGCTTATTTTTGGGTTTTATGGCTAGTTTTTGAGTTTTTCCAGCTAATTTTTGAGTTTTTCTGGCTGATTTTTGAGTTTTATGGCTAATTTTTGAATTTTTCTAGCTAATTTTTGGGTTTTCCTGGCTAATTTTTGGGTTTTTCTAACAAGTTTTGGGTTTCATGGCTCATTTTTGAGTTTTATGGCTAACTTTCGAGTTTTTCTGGCTGAATTTTGGGTTTTTCTGGCTAATTTTTGGGTTTTTCTAGCTTATTTTTGGGTTTTATGGCTAATTTTTGAGTTTTTCTGGCTAAATTTTGGGTTTTTCAGGCTAATTTATGGGTTTCATGGCTAATTTTTGAGTTTTTTTGGTTAATTTTTGGGTTTTTCTAGCTAATTTTTGAGTTTTTCTGGCTAATTTTTGGGTTTTATGACTAATTTTCGAGTTTTTCCAGCTAATTTTTGAGTTTTTTTGTCTAATTTCTGGGTTTTATGGCTAATTTTTGGGTTTTTCTGACAATTTTTGGGTTTTTGTGGCTAAATTCTGAGTTTTCCTAGCTAATTTTTGAGTTTTTCTAGCTGAGTTTTGGGTTTTTCTGGCAAATTTTTGGGCTTTATGGCTAATTTTTTTATTTTTTCTCTTACTTTTTTTCTGGCTAATTTCTGAGTTTCATGGCTAATTTTTGAGTTTTTTTGGCTAATTTTTGGGTTTTTCCAGCTGATTTTTGAGATTTTCTGGCTAATTTTTGGGTTTTATGACTAATTTTCGAGTTTTTCCAGCTAATTTTTGAGTTTTTTTGTCTAATTTCTGGGTTTTATGGCTAATTTTTGGGTTTTTCTGACAATTTTTGGGTTTTTGTGGCTAAATTCTGAGTTTTCCTAGCTAATTTTTGAGTTTTTCTAGCTGAATTTTGGGTTTTTTTGGCTAATTTTTGAGTTTTATGGCTAATTTTTGAGTTTTTCCAGTTAAATTTTGAGTTTTTCTAGCTTATTTTTGGGTTTTATGGCTAGTTTTTGAGTTTTTCCAGCTAATTTTTGAGTTTTTCTGGCTGATTTTTGAGTTTTATGGCTAATTTTTGAATTTTTCTAGCTAATTTTTGGGTTTTCCTGGCTAATTTTTGGGTTTTTCTAACAAGTTTTGGGTTTCATGGCTCATTTTTGAGTTTTATGGCTAACTTTCGAGTTTTTCTGGCTGAATTTTGGGTTTTTCTGGCTAATTTTTGGGTTTTTCTAGCTTATTTTTGGGTTTTATGGCTAATTTTTGAGTTTTTCTGGCTAAATTTTGGGTTTTTCAGGCTAATTTATGGGTTTCATGGCTAATTTTTGAGTTTTTTTTGGTTAATTTTTGGTTTTTCTAGCTAATTTTTGAGTTTTTCTGGCTAATTTTTGGGTTTCATGACCAATTTTCGAGTTTTTCTAGCTAATTTTTGAGTTTTTCTGTCTAATTTCTGGGTTTTATGGCTAATTTTTGGGTTTTTCTGGCTAATTTTTGGGTTTTATTGCTAATTTTTGGGTTTGTCTGGCAAATTTTTGGGTTTTTCTGGCTAAATTCTGGGTTTTATGGCTAATTTTTGAGAGTTTTTGGCTAATTTTTGAGTTTTTCTTGCTAAATTTCGGGTTTTTCTGGCTAATTTTTGGGTTTTATAGCTAATGTTTGAGATTTATTGGCTAGTTTTTGAGTTTTTCTGGCTAATTTTTGAGTCTTTCTGGCTTTGAGTTTTTCTGGCTAATTTTTGGGTTTCATGACCAATTTTCGAGTTTTTCCAGCTAATTTTTGAGTTTTTCTGTCTAATTTCTGGGTTTTATGTCTAATTTTTGGGTTTTTCTGACAATTTTTGGGTTTTTGTGGCTAATTTCTGAGTTTTCCTAGCTAATTTTTGAGTTTTTCTAGCTGAATTTTGGGTTTTTTTTGGCTAATTTTTGAGTTTTATGGCTAATTTTTGAGTTTTTCCAGTTAAATTTTGGGTTTTTCTAGCTTATTTTTGGGTTTTATGGCTAGTTTTTGAGTTTTTCCAGCTAATTTTTGAGTTTTTCTGGCTGATTTTTGGGTTTTATGGCCAATTTTTGAATTTTTCTAGCTAAATTTTGGGTTTTTCCAGCTAAATTTTGGGTTTTTCTGGCAAATTTTTGGGTTTAATGGCTAATTTTTGAGTTTTTCTAGCTAATATTTGAGTTTTTCTAGCTAAATTATGGGTTTTTCTGGCTAATTTTTGGGTTTTATGGCTAATTTTCCTATTTTTTCTAGCTAATTTTTGGGTTTTATGACTAACTTTCGAGTTTTTCCTGCTACTTTTTGAGTTTTTCTGTCTAATTTCTGGGTTCTATGGCTAATTTTTGGGTTTTTCTGACAATTTTTGGGTTTTTCTGACAATTTTTGGGTTTTTGTGGCTAATTTCTGAGTTTTCCTAGCTAATTTTTGAGTTTTTCTAGCTGAATTTTGGGTTTTTCTGGCAAATTTTTGGGTTTTATGGCTAATTTTTGAGTTTTTCCAGTTAATTTCTGAGTTTTTCTGGCTGATTTTTGGGTTTTATGGCTAATTTTTGAATTTTTCTAGCTAATTTTTGGGTTTTTCTAGCTAATTTTTGAGTGTTCCTGGCTAATTTTTGGGTTTTTCTGTCTAATTTCTGGGTTTTATGGCTAATTTTTGGGTTTTTCTGACAAGTTTTGGGTTTCATGGCTCATTTTTGAGTTTTATGGCTAACTTTTGAGTTTTTCTGGCTGAATTTTGGGTTTTTCTGGCTAATTTTCGGGTTTTATTGCTAATTTTTGGGTTTGTCTGGCTAATTTCTGGGTTTTATGGCTAATTTTTGAGAGTTTTTGGCTAATTTTTGAGTTTTTCTTTCTAAATATCGGGTTTTTCTGGCTAATTTTTGGGTTTTATTGCTAGTTTTTGAGATTTACCGGCTAATTTTTGAGTCTTTCTGGCTAAATTTTGGGTTTTTCGGGCTAATTTTTGGGTTTTATGGCTAATTTTTGAGTTTTTCTGGCTAAATTACGGGTTTTTCTGGCTAATTTTTGAGTTTTTCTGTCTAATTTCTGGGTTTTATGGCTAATTTTTGGGTTTTTCTGGCTAATTTTTGGGTTTTATGGCTAATTTTTGAGTTTTTTTGGCTAATTTTTGGGTTTTATGGCTAATTTTTGGGTTTTCTGGCTAATTTTTGAGAGTTTTCGGCTAATTTCTGAGTTTTTCTGGCTAAATTCTGGGTTTTTCTGGCTAATTTTTGGGTTTTATGGCTAATTTTTGAGTTTTTCTGGCTAATTTTCGGGATTTATGACTAATTTTCGAGTTTTTTCAGCTAATTTTTGAACTTTTCTGTCTAATTTCTGGGTTTTATGGCTAATTTTTGGGTTTTTCTGACAATTTTTGAGTTTTTGTGGCTAATTTCTGAGTTTTCCTAGCTAATTTTTGAGTTTTTCCAGCTAAATTTTGGGTTTTTCTGGCAAATTTTTGGGTTTTATGGCTAATTTTTTTATTTTTTTCTAGCTAATTTCTTTTTTCTGGCTAATTTTTGGGTTTCATGGCTAATATTTGAGTTTTTTTGGCTGATTTTTGGGTTTTTCTAGCTAATTTTTGAGTTTTCCTGGCTAATTTTTGGGTTTTTCTGACAATTTTTGGGTTTTTGTGGCTAATTTCTGAAATTTCCTAGCTAATTTTTGAGTTTTTCCAGCTAAATTTTGGGTTTTTCTGGCAAATTTTTGGGTTTTATGGCTAATTTTTTTATTTTTTTCTAGCTAATTTCTTTTTTCTGGCTAATTTTTGGGTTTCATGGCTAATTTTTGAGTTTTTCTAACTAATTCTTGGGTTTTATAGCTAATTATTGTATTTTTGTGGCTGATTCTTGTATTTTTGTGGCTAACTTTTGAGTTTCTCTAGCTAATTTTTGGGTTTTTATAGCTAATTTCTGAGTTTTTCTAGCTAATATTTGAGTTTTTCTAGCTAAATTTTGGGTTTTCTGGCTAATTTTTGGGTTCTATGGCTAATTTTTGAGATTTATTGGCTAATTTTTGAGTTTTCCTGGCTAAATTTTGGGATTTTCTGGCTAAATTTTGGGTTTTTCTGACAATTTTTGGGTTTTTGTGGCTAATTTCTGAGTTTTCCTAGCTAATTTTTGAGTTTTTCTAGCTGAATTTTGGGTTTTTTTGGCTAATTTTTGAGTTTTATGGCTAATTTTTGAGTTTTTCCAGTTAAATTTTGGATTTTTCTAGCTTATTTTTGGGTTTTATGGCTAGTTTTTGAGTTTTTCCAGCTAATTTTTGAGTTTTTCTGGCTGATTTTTGGGTTTTATGGCTAATTTTTGAATTTTTCTAGCTAATTTTTGGGTTTTTCTAGCTAATTTTTGAGTTTTCCTGGCTAATTTTTGGGTTTTTCTGTCTAATTTCTGGGTTTTATGGCTAATTTTTGGGTTTTTCTGACAAGTTTTGGGTTTCATGGCTCATTTTTGAGTTTTATGGCTAACTTTTGAGTTTTTCTGGCTGAATTTTGGGTTTTTCTGGCTAATTTTTGGGTTTTATTGCTAATTTTTGGGTTTGTCTGGCTAATTTCTGGGTTTTATGGCTAATTTGTGAGAGTTTTTGGCTAATTTTTGAGTTTTTCTTGCTAAATATCGGGTTTTTCTGGCTAATTTTTGGGTTTTATTGCTAGTTTTTGAGATTTACTGGCTAATTTTTTAGTCTTTCTGGCTAAATTTTGGGTTTTTCGGGCTAATTTTTGGGTTTTATGGCTAATTTTTGGGTTTTCTGGCTATTTTTTAAGAGTTTTTGGCTAATTTTTGAGTTTTTCTGGCTAAATTACGGGTTTTTCTGGCTAATTTTTGGGTTTTTATGGCTAATTTTTGGGTTTCATGGCTAATTTTTGAGTTTTTTTGGTTAATTTTTGGGTTTTTCTAGCTAATTTTTGAGTTTTCCTGGCTGAATTTTGGGTTTTTCTGGCTAATTTTTGAGTTTTTCTAGCTTATTTTTGGGTTTTATGGCTAATTTTTGAGTTTTTCTGGCTAAATTTTGTGTTTTTCAGGCTAATTTATGGGTTTCATGGCTAATTTATGAGTTTTTTTGGTTAATTTTTGGGTTTTTCTAGCTAATTCTTGAGTTTTTCTGGCTAATTTTTGGGTTTTATGACTAATTTTCGAGTTTTTCCAGCTAATTTTTGAGTTTTTTTTGTCTAATTTCTGGGTTTTATGGCTAATTTTTGGGTTTTTCTGACAATTTTTGGGTTTTTGTGGCTAATTTCTGAGTTTTCCTAGCTAATTTTCGAGTTTTTCTAGCTGAGTTTTGGGTTTTTCTGGCAAATTTTTGGGCTTTATGGCTAATTTTTTTATTTTTTCTATCTTATTTTTTTTTCTGGCTAATTTCTGAGTTTCATGGCTAATTTTTGAGTTTTTTTGGCTAATTTTTGGGATTTTCCAGCTGATTTTCGAGATTTTCTGGCTAATTTTTGGGTTTTATGACTAATTTTCGAGTTTTTTTAGCTACTTTCTGAGTTTTTCTGTGTGATTTTTGAGTTTTATGGCTAATTTTTGAGTTTTTCTGGCTAATTTTTGGGTTTTATTGCTAATTTTTGGGTTTGTTTGGCAAATTTTTGGGTTTTTCTGGCAAATTTCTGAGTTTTATGGCTAATTTTTGAGAGTTTTTGGCTAATTTTTGAGTTTTTCTTGCTAAATTTCGGGTTTTTCTGGCTAATTTTTGGGTTTTATGGCTAAATTTTGAGTTTTTCTGGCTAATTTTTGGGTTTTATGGCTGATTTTTGGGTTTTCTGGCTATTTTTTAAGAGTTTTTGGCTGATTTTTGAGTTTTTCTTGCTAAATTCCGGGTTTTTCTGGCTAATTTTTGGGTTTTATGGCTAATTTTTGGGTTTTATGGCTAATTTTTTTATTTTCTCTAGCTTATTTTTTTTCTGGCTAATTTTTGGGTTTCATGGCTGATTTTTTAGTTTTTTTGGCTAATTTTTGGTTTTTCTAGCTAATTTTTGAGTTTTTCTGGCTAATTTTTGGGTTTCATGACCAAATTTCGAGTTTTTCTAGCTAATTTTTGAGTTTTTCTGTCTAATTTCTGGGTTTTATGGCTAATTTTTGGGTTTTTCTGGCTAATTTTTGGGTTTTATTGCTAATTTTTGGGTTTGTCTGGCAAATTTTTGGGTTTTTCTGGCTAAATTCTGGGTTTTATGGCTAATTTTTGAGAGTTTTTGGCTAATTTTTGAGTTTTTCTTGCTAAATTTCGGGTTTTTCTGGCTAATTTTTGGGTTTTATAGCTAATGTTTGAGATTTATTGGCTAGTTTTTGAGTTTTTCTGGCTAATTTTTGAGTCTTTCTGGCTTTGAGTTTTTCTGGCTAATTTTTGGGTTTTATGACTAATTTTTGAGATTTATTGGCTAATTTTTGAGTTTTCCTGGCTGAATTTTGGGTTTTTCTGGCTAATTTTTGGGTTTTTCTAGCTTATTTTTGGGTTTTATGGCTAATTTTTGAGTTTTTCTGGCTAAATTTTGGGTTTTTCAGGCTAATTTATGGGTTTCATGGCTAATTTTTGAGTTTTTTTGGTTAATTTTTGGGTTTTTCTAGCTAATTTTTGAGTTTTTCTGGCTAATTTTTGGGTTTTATGACTGATTTTCGAGTTTTTCCAGCTAATTTTTGAGTTTTTTTGTCTAATTTCTGGGTTTTATGGCTAATTTTTGGGTTTTTCTGACAATTTTTGGGTTTTTGTGGCTAAATTCTGAGTTTTCCTAGCTAATTTTTGAGTTTTTCTAGCTGAGTTTTGGGTTTTTCTGGCAAATTTTTGGGCTTTATGGCTAATTTTTTTATTTTTTCTATCTTATTTTTTTTTCTGGCTAATTTCTGAGTTTCATGGCTAATTTTTGAGTTTTTTTGGCTAATTTTTGGGTTTTTCCAGCTGATTTTTGAGATTTTCTGGCTAATTTTTGGGTTTTATGACTAATTTTCGAGTTTTTTTAGCTACTTTCTGAGTTTTTCTGTGTGATTTTTGAGTTTTATGGCTAATTTTTGAGTTTTTCTGGCTAATTTTTGGGTTTTATTGCTAATTTTTGGGTTTGTTTGGCAAATTTTTGGGTTTTTCTGGCAAATTTCTGGGTTTTATGGCTAATTTTTGAGAGTTTTTGGCTAATTTTTGAGTTTTTCTTGCTAAATTTCGGGTTTTTCTGGCTAATTTTTGGGTTTTATGGCTGAATTTTGAGTTTTTCTGGCTAATTTTTGGGTTTTATGGCTGATTTTTGGGTTTTCTGGCTATTTTTTAAGAGTTTTTGGCTGATTTTTGAGTTTTTCTTGCTAAATTCCGGGTTTTTCTGGCTAATTTTTGGGTTTTATGGCTAATTTTTTTATTTTTTCTAGCTTATTTTTTTTCTGGCTAATTTTTGGGTTTCATGGCTGATTTTTTAGTTTTTTTGGCTAATTTTTGGTTTTTCTATCTAATTTTTGAGTTTTTCTGGCACATTTTTGGGTTTCATGACTAATTTTCGAGTTTTTCTAGCTAATTTTTGAGTTTTTCTGTCTAATTTCTGGGTTTTATGGCTAATTTTTGGGTTTTTCTGGCTAATTTTTGGGTTTTATTGCTAATTTTTGGGTTTGTCTGGCAAATTTTTGGGTTTTTCTGGCTAAATTCTGGGTTTTATGGCTAATTTTTGAGAGTTTTTGGCTAATTTTTGAGTTTTTCTTGCTAAATTTCGGGTTTTTCTGGCTAATTTTTGGGTTTTATAGCTAATGTTTGAGATTTATTGGCTAATTTTTGAGTTTTTCTGGCTAATTTTTGAGTCTTTCTGGCTTTGAGTTTTTCTGGCTAATTTTTGGGTTTCATGACCAATTTTCGAGTTTTTCCAGCTAATTTTTGAGTTTTTCTGTCTAATTTCTGGGTTTTATGTCTAATTTTTGGGTTTTTCTGACAATTTTTGGGTTTTTCTGACAATTTTTGGGTTTTTGTGGCTAATTTCTGAGTTTTCCTAGCTAATTTTTGAGTTTTTCTAGCTGAATTTTGGGTTTTTTTGGCTAATTTTTGAGTTTTATGGCTAATTTTTGAGTTTTTCCAGTTAAATTTTGGATTTTTCTAGCTTATTTTTGGGTGTTATGGCTAGTTTTTGAGTTTTTCCAGCTAATTTTTGAGTTTTTCTGGCTGATTTTTGGGTTTTATGGCTAATTTTTGAATTTTTCTAGCTAATTTTTGGGTTTTTCTAGCTAATTTTTGAGTTTTCCTGGCTAATTTTTGGGTTTTTCTGTCTAATTTCTGGGTTTTATGGCTAATTTTTGGGTTTTTCTGACAAGTTTTGGGTTTCATGGCTCATTTTTAAGTTTTATGGCTAACTTTTGAGTTTTTCTGGCTGAATTTTGGGTTTTTCTGGCTAATTTTTGGGTTTTATTGCTAATTTTTGGGTTTGTCTGGCTAATTTCTGGGTTTTATGGCTAATTTGTGAGAGTTTTTGGCTAATTTTTGAGTTTTTCTTGCTAAATATCGGGTTTTTCTGGCTAATTTTTGGGTTTTATTGCTAGTTTTTGAGATTTACTGGCTAATTTTTTAGTCTTTCTGGCTAAATTTTGGGTTTTTCGGGCTAATTTTTGGGTTTTATGGCTAATTTTTGGGTTTTCTGGCTATTTTTTAAGAGTTTTTGGCTAATTTTTGAGTTTTTCTGGCTAAATTACGGGTTTTTCTGGCTAATTTTTGGGTTTTTATGGCTAATTTTTGGGTTTCATGGCTAATTTTTGAGTTTTTTTGGTTAATTTTTGGGTTTTTCTAGCTAATTTTTGAGTTTTTCTGGCTAATTTTTGGGTTTTATGACTAATTTTTGAGATTTATTGGCTAATTTTTGAGTTTTCCTGGCTGAATTTTGGGTTTTTCTGGCTAATTTTTGGGTTTTTCTAGCTTATTTTTGGGTTTTATGGCTAATTTTTGAGTTTTTCTGGCTAAATTTTGGGTTTTTCAGGCTAATTTATGGGTTTCATGGCTAATTTATGAGTTTTTTTGGTTAATTTTTGGGTTTTTCTAGCTAATTCTTGAGTTTTTCTGGCTAATTTTTGGGTTTTATGACTAATTTTCGAGTTTTTCCAGCTAATTTTTGAGTTTTTTTGTCTAATTTCTGGGTTTTATGGCTAATTTTTGGGTTTTTCTGACAATTTTTGGGTTTTTGTGGCTAATTTCTGAGTTTTCCTAGCTAATTTTCGAGTTTTTCTAGCTGAGTTTTGGGTTTTTCTGGCAAATTTTTGGGCTTTATGGCTAATTTTTTTATTTTTTCTATCTTATTTTTTTTTCTGGCTAATTTCTGAGTTTCATGGCTAATTTTTGAGTTTTTTTGGCTAATTTTTGGGATTTTCCAGCTGATTTTCGAGATTTTCTGGCTAATTTTTGGGTTTTATGACTAATTTTCGAGTTTTTTTAGCTATTTTCTGAGTTTTTCTGTGTGATTATTGAGTTTTATGGCTAATTTTTGAGTTTTTCTGGCTAAATTTTGGGTTTTTCTGGCTAATTTTTGGGTTTTATTGCTAATTTTTGGGTTTGTCTGGCAAATTTTTGGGTTTTTCTGGCTAATTTTTGGGTTTCATGGCTAATTTTTGAGTTTTTTCGGCTAATTTTTGAGTTTTTCTAGCTAATTTTTGAGTTTTTCTGGCTACATTTTGGGTTTTATGGCTAATTTTAGAGTTTTTCTAACTAATTCTTGGGTTTTATAGCTAATTCTTGTATTTTTGTGGCTAATTCTTGTATTTTTGTGGCTAACTTTTGAGTTTCTCTAGCTAATTTTTGGGTTTTTATAGCTAATTTCTGAGTTTTTCTAGCTAATATTTGAGTTTTTCTAGCTAAATTTTGGGTTTTTCTGGCTAATTTTTGGGTTTTATGGCTAATTTTCCTATTTTTTCTAGCTAATTTTTGGGTTTTATGACTAACTTTCGAGTTTTTCCTGCTACTTTTTGAGTTTTTCTGTCTAATTTCTGGGTTCTATGGCTAATTTTTGGGTTTTTCTGACAATTTTTGGGTTTATCTGACAATTTTTGGGTTTTTGTGGCTAATTTCTGAGTTTTCCTAGCTAATTTTTGAGTTTTTCTAGCTGAATTTTGGGTTTTTTTGGCTAATTTTTGAGTTTTATGGCTAATTTTTGAGTTTTTCCAGTTAAATTTTGAGTTTTTCTAGCTTATTTTTGGGTTTTATGGCTAGTTTTTGAGTTTTTCCAGCTAATTTTTGAGTTTTTCTGGCTGATTTTTGGGTTTTATGGCTAATTTTTGAATTTTTCTAGCTAATTTTTGGGTTTTCCTGGCTAATTTTTGGGTTTTTCTAACAAGTTTTGGGTTTCATGGCTCATTTTTGAGTTTTATGGCTAACTTTCGAGTTTTTCTGGCTGAATTTTGGGTTTTTCTGGCTAATTTTTGGGTTTTTCTAGCTTATTTTTGGGTTTTATGGCTAATTTTTGAGTTTTTCTGGCTAAATTTTGGGTTTTTCAGGCTAATTTATGGGTTTCATGGCTAATTTTTGAGTTTTTTTGGTTAATTTTTGGGTTTTTCTAGCTAATTTTTGAGTTTTTCTGGCTAATTTTTGGGTTTTATGACTAATTTTCGAGTTTTTCCAGCTAATTTTTGAGTTTTTTTGTCTAATTTCTGGGTTTTATGGCTAATTTTTGGGTTTTTCTGACAATTTTTGGGTTTTTGTGGCTAAATTCTGAGTTTTCCTAGCTAATTTTTGAGTTTTTCTAGCTGAGTTTTGGGTTTTTCTGGCAAATTTTTGGGCTTTATGGCTAATTTTTTTATTTTTTCTCTTACTTTTTTTCTGGCTAATTTCTGAGTTTCATGGCTAATTTTTGAGTTTTTTTGGCTAATTTTTGGGTTTTTCCAGCTGATTTTTGAGATTTTCTGGCTAATTTTTGGGTTTTATGACTAATTTTCGATTTTTTTTAGCTACTTTCTGAGTTTTTCTGTGTGATTTTTGAGTTTTATGGCTAATTTTTGAGTTTTTCTGGCTAATTTTTGGGTTTTATTGCTAATTTTTGGGTTTGTTTGGCAAATTTTTGGGTTTTTCTGGCAAATTTCTGCTTTTTATGGCTAATTTTTGAGAGTTTTTGGCTAATTTTTGAGTTTTTCTTGCTAAATTTCGGGTTTTTCTGGCTAATTTTTGGGTTTTATGGCTAAATTTTGAGTTTTTCTGGCTAATTTTTGGGTTTTATGGCTGATTTTTGGGTTTTCTGGCTATTTTTTAAGAGTTTTTGGCTGATTTTTGAGTTTTTCTTGCTAAATTCCTGGTTTTTCTGGCTAATTTTTGGGTTTTATGGCTAATTTTTGGGTTTTATGGCTAATTTTTTTATTTTCTCTAGCTTATTTTTTTTCTGGCTAATTTTTGGGTTTCATGGCTGATTTTTTAGTTTTTTTGGCTAATTTTTGGTTTTTCTAGCTAATTTTTGAGTTTTTCTGGCTAATTTTTGGGTTTCATGACCAATTTTCGAGTTTTTCTAGCTAATTTTTGAGTTTTTCTGTCTAATTTCTGGGTTTTATGGCTAATTTTTGGGTTTTTCTGGCTAATTTTTGGGTTTTATTGCTAATTTTTGGGTTTGTCTGGCAAATTTTTGGGTTTTTCTGGCTAAATTCTGGGTTTTATGGCTAATTTTTGAGAGTTTTTGGCTAATTTTTGAGTTTTTCTTGCTAAATTTCGGGTTTTTCTGGCTAATTTTTGGGTTTTATAGCTAATGTTTGAGATTTATTGGCTAGTTTTTGAGTTTTTCTGGCTAATTTTTGAGTCTTTCTGGCTTTGAGTTTTTCTGGCTAATTTTTGGGTTTCATGACCAATTTTCGAGTTTTTCCAGCTAATTTTTGAGTTTTTCTGTCTAATTTCTGGGTTTTATGTCTAATTTTTGGGTTTTGCTGACAATTTTTGGGTTTTTGTGGCTAATTTCTGAGTTTTCCTAGCTAATTTTTGAGTTTTTCTAGCTGAATTTTGGGTTTTTTTGGCTAATTTTTGAGTTTTATGGCTAATTTTTGAGTTTTTCCAGTTAAATTTTGGGTTTTTCTAGCTTATTTTTGGGTTTTATGGCTAGTTTTTGAGTTTTTCCAGCTAATTTTTGAGTTTTTCTGGCTGATTTTTGGGTTTTATGGCCAATTTTTGAATTTTTCTAGCTAAATTTTGGGTTTTTCCAGCTAAATTTTGGGTTTTTCTGGCAAATTTTTGGGTTTAATGGCTAATTTTTGAGTTTTTCTAGCTAATATTTGAGTTTTTCTAGCTAAATTATGGGTTTTTCTGGCTAATTTTTGGGTTTTATGGCTAATTTTCCTATTTTTTCTAGCTAATTTTTGGGTTTTATGACTAACTTTCGAGTTTTTCCTGCTACTTTTTGAGTTTTTCTGTCTAATTTCTGGGTTCTATGGCTAATTTTTGGGTTTTTCTGACAATTTTTGGGTTTTTCTGACAATTTTTGGGTTTTTGTGGCTAATTTCTGAGTTTTCCTAGCTAATTTTTGAGTTTTTCTAGCTGAATTTTGGGTTTTTCTGGCAAATTTTTGGGTTTTATGGCTAATTTTTGAGTTTTTCCAGTTAATTTCTGAGTTTTTCTGGCTGATTTTTGGGTTTTATGGCTAATTTTTGAATTTTTCTAGCTAATTTTTGGGTTTTTCTAGCTAATTTTTGAGTGTTCCTGGCTAATTTTTGGGTTTTTCTGTCTAATTTCTGGGTTTTATGGCTAATTTTTGGGTTTTTCTGACAAGTTTTGGGTTTCATGGCTCATTTTTGAGTTTTATGGCTAACTTTTGAGTTTTTCTGGCTGAATTTTGGGTTTTTCTGGCTAATTTTTGGGTTTTATTGCTAATTTTTGGGTTTGTCTGGCTAATTTCTGGGTTTTATGGCTAATTTTTGAGAGTTTTTGGCTAATTTTTGAGTTTTTCTTTCTAAATATCGGGTTTTTCTGGCTAATTTTTGGGTTTTATTGCTAGTTTTTGAGATTTACCGGCTAATTTTTGAGTCTTTCTGGCTAAATTTTGGGTTTTTCGGGCTAATTTTTGGGTTTTATGGCTAATTTTTGAGTTTTTCTGGCTAAATTACGGGTTTTTCTGGCTAATTTTTGAGTTTTTCTGTCTAATTTCTGGGTTTTATGGCTAATTTTTGGGTTTTTCTGGCTAATTTTTGGGTTTTATGGCTAATTTTTGAGTTTTTTTGGCTAATTTTTGGGTTTTATGGCTAATTTTTGGGTTTTCTGGCTAATTTTTGAGAGTTTTCGGCTAATTTCTGAGTTTTTCTGGCTAAATTCTGGGTTTTTCTGGCTAATTATTGGGTTTTATGGCTAATTTTTGAGTTTTTCTGGCTAATTTTCGGGATTTATGACTAATTTTCGAGTTTTTCCAGCTAATTTTTGAACTTTTCTGTCTAATTTCTGGGTTTTATGGCTAATTTTTGGGTTTTTCTGACAATTTTTGAGTTTTTGTGGCTAATTTCTGAGTTTTCCTAGCTAATTTTTGAGTTTTTCCAGCTAAATTTTGGGTTTTTCTGGCAAATTTTTGGGTTTTATGGCTAATTTTTTTATTTTTTTCTAGCTAATTTCTTTTTTCTGGCTAATTTTTGGGTTTCATGGCTAATATTTGAGTTTTTTTGGCTGATTTTTGGGTTTTTCTAGCTAATTTTTGAGTTTTCCTGGCTAATTTTTGGGTTTTTCTGACAATTTTTGGGTTTTTGTGGCTAATTTCTGAAATTTCCTAGCTAATTTTTGAGTTTTTCCAGCTAAATTTTGGGTTTTTCTGGCAAATTTTTGGGTTTTATGGCTAATTTTTTTATTTTTTTCTAGCTAATTTCTTTTTTCTGGCTAATTTTTGGGTTTCATGGCTAATTATTGTATTTTTGTGGCTGATTCTTGTATTTTTGTGGCTAACTTTTGAGTTTCTCTAGCTAATTTTTGGGTTTTTATAGCTAATTTCTGAGTTTTTCTAGCTAATATTTGAGTTTTTCTAGCTAAATTTTGGGTTTTCTGGCTAATTTTTGGGTTCTATGGCTAATTTTTGAGATTTATTGGCTAATTTTTGAGTTTTCCTGGCTAAATTTTGGGATTTTCTGGCTAAATTTTGGGTTTTTCTGACAATTTTTGGGTTTTTGTGGCTAATTTCTGAGTTTTCCTAGCTAATTTTTGAGTTTTTCTAGCTGAATTTTGGGTTTTTTTGGCTAATTTTTGAGTTTTATGGCTAATTTTTGAGTTTTTCCAGTTAAATTTTGGATTTTTCTAGCTTATTTTTGGGTTTTATGGCTAGTTTTTGAGTTTTTCCAGCTAATTTTTGAGTTTTTCTGGCTGATTTTTGGGTTTTATGGCTAATTTTTGAATTTTTCTAGCTAATTTTTGGGTTTTTCTAGCTAATTTTTGAGTTTTCCTGGCTAATTTTTGGGTTTTTCTGTCTAATTTCTGGGTTTTATGGCTAATTTTTGGGTTTTTCTGACAAGTTTTGGGTTTCATGGCTCATTTTTGAGTTTTATGGCTAACTTTTGAGTTTTTCTGGCTGAATTTTGGGTTTTTCTGGCTAATTTTTGGGTTTTATTGCTAATTTTTGGGTTTGTCTGGCTAATTTCTGGGTTTTATGGCTAATTTGTGAGAGTTTTTGGCTAATTTTTGAGTTTTTCTTGCTAAATATCGGGTTTTTCTGGCTAATTTTTGGGTTTTATTGCTAGTTTTTGAGATTTACTGGCTAATTTTTTAGTCTTTCTGGCTAAATTTTGGGTTTTTCGGGCTAATTTTTGGGTTTTATGGCTAATTTTTGGGTTTTCTGGCTATTTTTTAAGAGTTTTTGGCTAATTTTTGAGTTTTTCTGGCTAAATTACGGGTTTTTCTGGCTAATTTTTGGGTTTTTATGGCTAATTTTTGGGTTTCATGGCTAATTTTTGAGTTTTTTTGGTTAATTTTTGGGTTTTTCTAGCTAATTTTTGAGTTTTCCTGGCTGAATTTTGGGTTTTTCTGGCTAATTTTTGAGTTTTTCTAGCTTATTTTTGGGTTTTATGGCTAATTTTTGAGTTTTTCTGGCTAAATTTTGTGTTTTTCAGGCTAATTTATGGGTTTCATGGCTAATTTATGAGTTTTTTTTGGTTAATTTTTGGGTTTTTCTAGCTAATTCTTGAGTTTTTCTGGCTAATTTTTGGGTTTTATGACTAATTTTCGAGTTTTTCCAGCTAATTTTTGAGTTTTTTTGTCTAATTTCTGGGTTTTATGGCTAATTTTTGGGTTTTTCTGACAATTTTTGGGTTTTTGTGGCTAATTTCTGAGTTTTCCTAGCTAATTTTCGAGTTTTTCTAGCTGAGTTTTGGGTTTTTCTGGCAAATTTTTGGGCTTTATGGCTAATTTTTTTATTTTTTCTATCTTATTTTTTTTTCTGGCTAATTTCTGAGTTTCATGGCTAATTTTTGAGTTTTTTTGGCTAATTTTTGGGATTTTCCAGCTGATTTTCGAGATTTTCTGGCTAATTTTTGAGTTTTATGACTAATTTTCGAGTTTTTTTAGCTATTTTCTGAGTTTTTCTGTGTGATTTTTGAGTTTTATGGCTAATTTTTGAGTTTTTCTGGCTAAATTTTGGGTTTTTCTGGCTAATTTTTGGGTTTTATTGCTAATTTTTGGGTTTGTCTGGCAAATTTTTGGGTTTTTCTGGCTAATTTTTGGGTTTCATGGCTAATTTTTGAGTTTTTTCGGCTAATTTTTGAGTTTTTCTAGCTAATTTTTGAGTTTTTCTGGCTACATTTTGGGTTTTATGGCTAATTTTAGAGTTTTTCTAACTAATTCTTGGGTTTTATAGCTAATTCTTGTATTTTTGTGGCTAATTCTTGTATTTTTGTGGCTAACTTTTGAGTTTCTCTAGCTAATTTTTGGGTTTTTATAGCTAATTTCTGAGTTTTTCTAGCTAATATTTGAGTTTTTCTAGCTAAATTTTGGGTTTTTCTGGCTAATTTTTGGGTTTTATGGCTAATTTTCCTATTTTTTCTAGCTAATTTTTGGGTTTTATGACTAACTTTCGAGTTTTTCCTGCTACTTTTTGAGTTTTTCTGTCTAATTTCTGGGTTCTATGGCTAATTTTTGGGTTTTTCTGACAATTTTTGGGTTTATCTGACAATTTTTGGGTTTTTGTGGCTAATTTCTGAGTTTTCCTAGCTAATTTTTGAGTTTTTCTAGCTGAATTTTGGGTTTTTTTGGCTAATTTTTGAGTTTTATGGCTAATTTTTGAGTTTTTCCAGTTAAATTTTGAGTTTTTCTAGCTTATTTTTGGGTTTTATGGCTAGTTTTTGAGTTTTTCCAGCTAATTTTTGAGTTTTTCTGGCTGATTTTTGGGTTTTATGGCTAATTTTTGAATTTTTCTAGCTAATTTTTGGGTTTTCCTGGCTAATTTTTGGGTTTTTCTGTCTAATTTCTGGGTTTTATGGCTAATTTTTGGGTTTTTCTAACAAGTTTTGGGTTTCATGGCTCATTTTTGAGTTTTATGGCTAACTTTCGAGTTTTTCTGGCTGAATTTTGGGTTTTTCTGGCTAATTTTTGGGTTTTTCCAGCTTATTTTTGGGTTTTATGGCTAATTTTTGAGTTTTTCTGGCTAAATTTTGGGTTTTTCAGGCTAATTTATGGGTTTCATGGCTAATTTTTGAGTTTTTTTGGTTAATTTTTGGGTTTTTCTAGCTAATTTTTGAGTTTTTCTGGCTAATTTTTGGGTTTTATGACTAATTTTCGAGTTTTTCCAGCTAATTTTTGAGTTTTTTTGTCTAATTTCTGGGTTTTATGGCTAATTTTTGGGTTTTTCTGACAATTTTTGGGTTTTTGTGGCTAAATTCTGAGTTTTCCTAGCTAATTTTTGAGTTTTTCTAGCTGAGTTTTGGGTTTTTCTGGCAAATTTTTGGGCTTTATGGCTAATTTTTTTATTTTTTCTCTTACTTTTTTTCTGGCTAATTTCTGAGTTTCATGGCTAATTTTTGAGTTTTTTTGGCTAATTTTTGGGTTTTTCCAGCTGATTTTTGAGATTTTCTGGCTAATTTTTGGGTTTTATGACTAATTTTCGAGTTTTTTTAGCTACTTTCTGAGTTTTTCTGTGTGATTTTTGAGTTTTATGGCTAATTTTTGAGTTTTTCTGGCTAATTTTTGGGTTTTATTGCTAATTTTTGGGTTTGTTTGGCAAATTTTTGGGTTTTTCTGGCAAATTTCTGAGTTTTATGGCTAATTTTTGAGAGTTTTTGGCTAATTTTTGAGTTTTTCTTGCTAAATTTCGGGTTTTTCTGGCTAATTTTTGGGTTTTATGGCTAAATTTTGAGTTTTTCTGGCTAATTTTTGGGTTTTATGGCTGATTTTTGGGTTTTCTGGCTATTTTTTAAGAGTTTTTGGCTGATTTTTGAGTTTTTCTTGCTAAATTCCGGGTTTTTCTGGCTAATTTTTGGGTTTTATGGCTAATTTTTGGGTTTTATGGCTAATTTTTTTATTTTCTCTAGCTTATTTTTTTTCTGGCTAATTTTTGGGTTTCATGGCTGATTTTTTAGTTTTTTTGGCTAATTTTTGGTTTTTCTAGCTAATTTTTGAGTTTTTCTGGCTAATTTTTGGGTTTCATGACCAAATTTCGAGTTTTTCTAGCTAATTTTTGAGTTTTTCTGTCTAATTTCTGGGTTTTATGGCTAATTTTTGGGTTTTTCTGGCTAATTTTTGGGTTTTATTGCTAATTTTTGGGTTTGTCTGGCAAATTTTTGGGTTTTTCTGGCTAAATTCTGGGTTTTATGGCTAATTTTTGAGAGTTTTTGGCTAATTTTTGAGTTTTTCTTGCTAAATTTCGGGTTTTTCTGGCTAATTTTTGGGTTTTATAGCTAATGTTTGAGATTTATTGGCTAGTTTTTGAGTTTTTCTGGCTAATTTTTGAGTCTTTCTGGCTTTGAGTTTTTCTGGCTAATTTTTGGGTTTTATGACTAATTTTTGAGATTTATTGGCTAATTTTTGAGTTTTCCTGGCTGAATTTTGGGTTTTTCTGGCTAATTTTTGGGTTTTTCTAGCTTATTTTTGGGTTTTATGGCTAATTTTTGAGTTTTTCTGGCTAAATTTTGGGTTTTTCAGGCTAATTTATGGGTTTCATGGCTAATTTTTGAGTTTTTTTGGTTAATTTTTGGGTTTTTCTAGCTAATTTTTGAGTTTTTCTGGCTAATTTTTGGGTTTTATGACTGATTTTCGAGTTTTTCCAGCTAATTTTTGAGTTTTTTTGTCTAATTTCTGGGTTTTATGGCTAATTTTTGGGTTTTTCTGACAATTTTTGGGTTTTTGTGGCTAAATTCTGAGTTTTCCTAGCTAATTTTTGAGTTTTTCTAGCTGAGTTTTGGGTTTTTCTGGCAAATTTTTGGGCTTTATGGCTAATTTTTTTATTTTTTCTATCTTATTTTTTTTTCTGGCTAATTTCTGAGTTTCATGGCTAATTTTTGAGTTTTTTTGGCTAATTTTTGGGTTTTTCCAGCTGATTTTTGAGATTTTCTGGCTAATTTTTGGGTTTTATGACTAATTTTCGAGTTTTTTTAGCTACTTTCTGAGTTTTTCTGTGTGATTTTTGAGTTTTATGGCTAATTTTTGAGTTTTTCTGGCTAATTTTTGGGTTTTATTGCTAATTTTTGGGTTTGTTTGGCAAATTTTTGGGTTTTTCTGGCAAATTTCTGGGTTTTATGGCTAATTTTTGAGAGTTTTTGGCTAATTTTTGAGTTTTTCTTGCTAAATTTCGGGTTTTTCTGGCTAATTTTTGGGTTTTATGGCTGAATTTTGAGTTTTTCTGGCTAATTTTTGGGTTTTATGGCTGATTTTTGGGTTTTCTGGCTATTTTTTAAGAGTTTTTGGCTGATTTTTGAGTTTTTCTTGCTAAATTCCGGGTTTTTCTGGCTAATTTTTGGGTTTTATGGCTAATTTTTTTATTTTTTCTAGCTTATTTTTTTTCTGGCTAATTTTTGGGTTTCATGGCTGTTTTTTTAGTTTTTTTGGCTAATTTTTGGTTTTTCTAGCTAATTTTTGAGTTTTTCTGGCTAATTTTTGGGTTTCATGACCAATTTTCGAGTTTTTCTAGCTAATTTTTGAGTTTTTCTGTCTAATTTCTGGGTTTTATGGCTAATTTTTGGGTTTTTCTGGCTAATTTTTGGGTTTTATTGCTAATTTTTGGGTTTGTCTGGCAAATTTTTGGGTTTTTCTGGCTAAATTCTGGGTTTTATGGCTAATTTTTGAGAGTTTTTGGCTAATTTTTGAGTTTTTCTTGCTAAATTTCGGGTTTTTCTGGCTAATTTTTGGGTTTTATAGCTAATGTTTGAGATTTATTGGCTAGTTTTTGAGTTTTTCTGGCTAATTTTTGAGTCTTTCTGGCTTTGAGTTTTTCTGGCTAATTTTTGGGTTTCATGACCAATTTTCGAGTTTTTCCAGCTAATTTTTGAGTTTTTCTGTCTAATTTCTGGGTTTTATGTCTAATTTTTGGGTTTTTCTGACAATTTTTGGGTTTTTGTGGCTAATTTCTGAGTTTTCCTAGCTAATTTTTGAGTTTTTCTAGCTGAATTTTGGGTTTTTTTGGCTAATTTTTGAGTTTTATGGCTAATTTTTGAGTTTTTCCAGTTAAATTTTGGGTTTTTCTAGCTTAGTTTTGGGTTTTATGGCTAGTTTTTGAGTTTTTCCAGCTAATTTTTGAGTTTTTCTGGCTGATTTTTGGGTTTTATGGCCAATTTTTGAATTTTTCTAGCTAATTTTTGGGTTTTTCTAGCTAATTTTTGAGTTTTCCTGGCTAATTTTTGGGTTTTTCTGTCTAATTTCTGGGTTTTATGGCTAATTTTTGGGTTTTTCTGACAAGTTTTGGGTTTCATGGCTCATTTTTGAGTTTTATGGCTAACTTTTGAGTTTTTCTGGCTGAATTTTGGGTTTTTCTGGCTAATTTTTGGGTTTTATTGCTAATTTTTGGGTTTGTCTGGCTAATTTCTGGGTTTTATGGCTAATTTGTGAGAGTTTTTGGCTAATTTTTGAGTTTTTCTTGCTAAATATCGGGTTTTTCTGGCTAATTTTTGGGTTTTATTGCTAGTTTTTGAGATTTACAGGCTAATTTTTTAGTCTTTCTGGCTAAATTTTGGGTTTTTCGGGCTAATTTTTGGGTTTTATGGCTAATTTTTGGGTTTTCTGGCTATTTTTTAAGAGTTTTTGGCTAATTTTTGAGTTTTTCTGGCTAATTTACGGGTTTTTCTGGCTAATTTTTGGGTTTTTATGGCTAATTTTTGGGTTTCATGGCTAATTTTTGAGTTTTTTTGGTTAATTTTTGGGTTTTTCAAGCTAATTTTTGAGTTTTTCTGGCTAATTTTTGGGTTTTATGACTAATTTTTGAGATTTATTGGCTAATTTTTGAGTTTTTCTAGCTGAGTTTTGGGTTTTTCTGGCAAATTTTTGGGCTTTATGGCTAATTTTTTTATTTTTTCTATCTCATTTTTTTTTCTGGCTAATTTCTGAGTTTCATGGCTAATTTTTGAGTTTTTTTGGCTAATTTTTGGGTTTTTCCAGCTGATTTTCGAGATTTTCTGGCTAATTTTTGGGTTTTATGACAAATTTTCGAGTTTTTTTAGCTATTTTCTGAGTTTTTCTGTGTGATTTTTGAGTTTTATGGCTAATTTTTGAGTTTTTATGGCTAAATTTTGGGTTTTTCTGGCTAATTTTTGGGTTTTATTGCTAATTTTTGGGTTTGTCTGGCAAATTTTTGGGTTTTTCTGGCAAATTTCTGGGTTTTATGGCTAATTTTTGAGAGTTTTTGGCTAATTTTTGAGTTTTTCTTGCTAAATTTCGGGTTTTTCTGGCTAATTTTTTGGTTTTATGGCTAAATTCTGGGTTTTTCTGGCTAATTTTTTGGTTTTATGGCTAAATTTTGGGTTTTTCTGGCTAATTTTTTTTGACAATTTTTGAGTTTTTGTGGCTAATTTCTGAGTTTTCCTAGCTAATTTTTGAGTTTTTCCAGCTAAATTTTGGGTTTTTCTGGCAAATTTTTGGGTTTTATGGCTAATTTTTTTATTTTTTCCAGCTAATTTTTTTTTCTGGCTAATTTTTGAGTTTCATGGCTAATATTTGAGTTTTTTTGGCTGATTTTTGGGTTTTTCTAGCTAATTTTTGAGTTTTCCTGGCTAATTTTTGGGTTTTTCTGACAATTTTTGGGTTTTTGTGGCTAATTTCTGAGTTTTCCTAGCTAATTTTTGAGTTTTTCCAGCTAAATTTTGGGTTTTTCTGGCAAATTTTTGGGTTTTATGGCTAATTTTTTTATTTTTTTCTAGCTAATTTCTTTTTTCTGGCTAATTTTTGGGTTTCATGGCTAATTTTTGAGTTTTTCTAACTAATTCTTGGGTTTTATAGCTAATTCTTGTATTTTTGTGGCTAATTCTTGTATTTTTGTGGCTAACTTTTGAGTTTCTCTAGCTAATTTTTGGGTTTTTATAGCTAATTTCTGAGTTTTTCTAGCTAATATTTGAGTTTTTTCTGGGTTTTATGGCTGATTTTTGAGAGTTTTTGGCTAATTTTTGAGTTTTTCTTGCTAAATTTCGGGTTTTTCTGGCTAATTTTTGGGTTTTATAGCTAATGTTTGAGATTTATTGGCTAATTTTTGAGTTTTTCTGGCTAATTTTTGAGTCTTTCTGGCTTTGAGTTTTTATGGCTAATTTTTGGGTTTCATGACCAATTTTCGAGTTTTTCCAGCTAATTTTTGAGTTTTTCTGTCTAATTTCTGGGTTTTATGTCTAATTTTTGGGTTTTTCTGACAATTTTTGGGTTTTTCTGACAATTTTTGGGTTTTTGTGGCTAATTTCTGAGTTTTCCTAGCTAATTTTTGAGTTTTTCTAGCTGAATTTTGGGTTTTTTTGGCTAATTTTTGAGTTTTATGGCTAATTTTTGAGTTTTTCCAGTTAAATTTTGGGTTTTTCTAGCTTATTTTTGGGTTTTATGGCTAGTTTTTGAGTTTTTCCAGGTAATTTTTGAGGTTTTCTGGCTGATTTTTGGGTTTTATGGCTAATTTTTGAATTTTTCTAGCTAATTTTTGGGTTTTTCTAGCTAATTTTTGAGTTTTCCTGGCTAATTTTTGGGTTTTTCTGTCTAATTTCCGGGGTTTTATGGCTAATTTTTGGGTTTTTCTGACAAGTTTTGGGTTTCATGGCTCATTTTTGAGTTTTATAGCTAACTTTTGAGTTTATCTGGCTGAATTTTGGGTTTTTCTGGCTAATTTTTGGGTTTTATTGCTAATTTTTGGGTTTGTCTGGCTAATTTCTGGGTTTTATGGCTAATTTGTGAGAGTTTTTGGCTAATTTTTGAGTTTTTCTTGCTAAATATCGGGTTTTTCTGGCTAATTTTTGGGTTTGATTGCTAGTTTTTGAGATTTACTGGCTAATTTTTTAGTCTTTCTGGCTAAATTCTGGGTTTTTCGGGCTAATTTTTGGGTTTTATGGCTAATTTTTGGGTTTTCTGGCTATTTTTTAAGAGTTTTTGGCTAATTTTTGAGTTTTTCTGGCTAAATTACGGGTTTTTCTGGCTAATTTTTGGGTTTTTATGGCTAATTTTTGGGTTTCATGGCTAATTTTTGAGTTTTTTTGGTTAATTTTTGGGTTTTTCTAGCTAATTTTTGAGTTTTTCTGGCTAATTTTTGGGTTTTATGACTAATTTTTGAGATTTATTGGCTAATTTTTGAGTTTTCCTGGCTGAATTTTGGGTTTTTCTGGCTAATTTTTGGGTTTTTCTAGCTTATTTTTGGGTTTTATGGCTAATTTTTGAGTTTTTCTGGCTAAATTTTGGGTTTTTCAGGCTAATTTATGGGTTTCATGGCTTATTTTTGAGTTTTTTTGGTTAATTTTTGGGTTTTTCTAGCTAATTTTTGAGTTTTTCTGGCTAATTTTTGGGTTTTATGACTAATTTTCGAGTTTTTCCAGCTAATTTTTGAGTTTTTTTGTCTAATTTCTGGGTTTTATGGCTAATTTTTGGGTTTTTCTGACAATTTTTGGGTTTTTGTGGCTAATTTCTGAGTATTTCTAGCTAATTTTCGAGTTTTTCCAGCTGAGTTTTGGGTTTTTCTGGCAAATTTTTGGGCTTTATGGCTAATTTTTTTATTTTTTCTATCTTATTTTTTTTCTGGCTAATTTCTGAGTTTCATGGCTAATTTTTGAGTTTTTTTGGCTAATTTTTGGGTTTTTCCAGCTGATTTTTGAGATTTTCTGGCTAATTTTTGAGTTTTATGACTAAGTTTCGAGTTTTTTTAGCTACTTTCTGAGTTTTTCTGTCTAATTTCTGGGTTTTATGGCTAATTTCTGAGTTTTTCTGGCTAAATTTTGGGTTTTTCTGGCTAATTTTTGGGTTTTATTGCTAATTTTTGGGTTTGTCTGGCAAATTTTTGGGTTTTTCTGGCAAATTTCTGGGTTTTATGGCTAATTTTTGAGAGTTTTTGGCTAATTTTTGAGTTTTTCTTGCTAAATTTCGGGTTTTTTTGGCTAATTTTTGGGTTTTATGGCTAAATTTTGGGTTTTTCTGGCTAATTTTTGGGTTTTATGGCTGATTTTTGGGTTTTCTGGCTATTTTTCAAGAGTTTTTGGCTGATTTTTGAGTTTTTCTTGCTAAATTCCGGGTTTTTCTGGCTAATTTTTGGGTTTTATGGCTAATTTTTGGGTTTTATGGCTAATTTTTTTATTTTTCCTAGCTTATTTTTTTTCTGGCTAATTTTTGGGTTTCATGGCTGATTTTTTAGTTTTTTTGGCAAATTTTTGGTTTTTCTAGCTAATTTTTGAGTTTTTCTGGCTAATTTTTGGGTTTCATGACCAATTTTCGAGTTTGTCTAGCTAATTTTTGAGTTTTTCTGTCTAATTTCTGGGTTTTATGGCTAATTTTTGGGTTTTTCTGGCTAATTTTTGGGTTTTATTGCTAATTTTTGAGATTTATTGATTAATTTTTGGGTTTTATTGCTAATTTTTGGGTTTGTCTGGCAAATTTTTGGGTTTTTCTGGCTAATTTTTGAGTCTTTCTGGCTTTGAGTTTTTCTGGCTAATTTTTGGGTTTCATGACCAATTTTCGAGTTTTTCCAGCTAATTTTTGAGTTTTTCTGTCTAATTTCTGGGTTTTTCTGACAATTTTTGGGTTTTTGTGGCTAATTTCTGAGTTTTCCTAGCTAATTTTTGAGTTTTTCTAGCTGAATTTTGGGTTTTTCTGGCAAATTTTTGGGTTTTATGGCTAATTTTTGAGTTTTTCCAGTTAAATTTTGGGTTTTTCTAGCTTATTTTTGGGTTTTATGGCTAGTTTTTGAGTTTATCCAGCTAATTTTTGAGTTTTTCTGGCTGATTTTTGGGTTTTATGGCTAATTTTTGAATTTTTCTAGCTAATTTTTGGGTTTTTCTAGCTAATTTTTGAGTTTTCCTGGCTAATTTTTGGGTTTTTCTGTCTAATTTCTGGGTTTTATGGCTAATTTTTGGGTTTTTCTGACAAGTTTTGGGTTTCATGGCTAATTTTTGAGTTTTTCCAGCTAATTTTTGAGTTTTTCTAGCTAAATTTTGGGTTTTTCTGGCAAATTTTTGGGTTTTATGGCTAATTTTTTTATTTTTTCCTAGCTAATTTCTTTTTTCTGGCTAATTTTTGGGTTTCATGGCTAATTTTTGAGTTTTTTTCGGCTAATTTTTGAGTTTTTTTAGCTAATTTTCGAGTTTTTCTGGCTACTTTTTGGGTTTTATGGCTAATTTTTGAGTTTTTCCAATTAATTCTTGGGTTTTATAGCTAATTCTTGTATTTTGTGGCTAATTCTTGTATTTTTGTGGCTAATTCTTGTATTTTTGTGGCTAATTTTTGAGTTTCTCTAGCTAATTTTTGGGTTTTTATAGCTAATTTCTGAGTTTTTCTAGCTAATATTTGAGTTTTTCTAGCTAATTTATTTTTCTAGCTAATTTTTGGGTTTCATGGCTAATTTTTGAGGTCTTTTGGCTAATTGTTGGGTTTTTCTGACAATTTTTGGGATTTGTGGCTAATTTCTGAGTTTTCCTAGCTAATTTTTGAGTTTTTCTAGCTAAATTTTGGGTTTTTTTGGCTAATTTTTGGGTTTTATGGCTAATTTTTGAGTTTTTCCAGTTAAATTTTGGGTTTTTCTAGCTTATTTTTGGGTTTTATGGCTAGTTTTTGGGTTTTTCTGACAATTTTTGGGTTTTTGTGGCTAATTTCTGAGTTTTCCTAGCTAATTTTTGAGTTTTTCCAGCTAAATTTTGGGTTTTTCTGGCAAATTTTTGGGTTTTATGGCTAATTTTTTTATTTTTTTCTAGCTAATTTCTTTTTTCTGGCTAATTTTTGGGTTTCATGGCTAATTTTTGAGTTTTTTCGGCTAATTTTTGAGTTTTTCTAGCTAATTTTTGAGTTTTTCTGGCTAATTCTTGGGTTTTATAGCTAATTCTTGTATTTTTGTGGCTAATTCTTGTATTTTTGTGGCCAACTTTTGAGTTTCTCTAGCTAATTTTTGGGTTTTTATAGCTAATTTCTGAGTTTTTCTAGCTAATATTTGAGTTTTTCTAGCTAAATTTTGGGTTTTTCTGGCTAATTTTTGGGTTTTATGGCTAATTTTCCTATTTTTTCTAGCTAATTTTTGGGTTTTATGACTAACTTTCGAGTTTTTCCTGCTACTTTTTGAGTTTTTCTGTCTAATTTCTGGGTTCTATGGCTAATTTTTGGGTTTTTCTGACAATTTTTGGGTTTTTGTGGCTAATTTCTGAGTTTTCCTAGCTAATTTTTGAGTTTTTCTAGCTGAATTTTGGGTTTTTCTGGCTAATTTTTGGGTTTTATGGCTAATTTTTGAGTTTTTCCAGTTAAATTTTGGGTTTTTATAGCTTATTTTTGGGTTTTATGGCTAGTTTTTGAGTTTTTCCAGCTAATTTTTGAGTTTTTCTGGCTGATTTTTGGGTTTTATGACTAATTTTTGAATTTTTCTAGCTAATTTTTGGGTTTTTCTAGCTAATTTTTGAGTTTTACTGGCTAATTTTTGGGTTTTTCTGTCTAATTTCTGGGTTTTATGGCTAATTTTTGGGTTTTTCTGACAAGTTTTGGGTTTCATGGCTAATATTTGAGTTTTTCTAGCTAATTTTTGAGTTTTTCTAGCTAAATTTTGGGTTTTTCTGGCAAATTTTTGGGTTTTATGGCTAATTTTTTTATTTTTTCCTAGCTAATTTCTTTTTTCTGGCTAATTTTTGGGTTTCATGGCTAATTTTTGAGTTTTTTCGGCTAATTTTTGAGTTTTTTTAGCTAATTTTTGAGTTTTTCTGGCTAATTTTTGGGTTTTATGGCTAATTTTTGAGTTTTTCTAATTAATTCTTGGGTTTTATAGCTAATTCTTGTATTTTGTGGCTAATTCTTGTATTTTTGTGGCTAATTTTTGAGTTTCTCTAGCTAATTTTTGGGTTTTTATAGCTAATTTCTGAGTTATTCTAGCTAATATTTGAGTTTTTCTAGCTAAATTTTGGGTTTTTCTGGCTAATTTTTGGGTTCTATGGCTAATTTTTGAGATTTATTGGCTAATTTTTGAGTTTTCCTGGCTAAATTTTGGGTTTTTCTGGCTAATTTTTAGGTTTTATTGCAAATTTTTGGGTTTTCTGGCTAATTTTTGAGAGGTTTTGGCTAATTTTTGAATTTTTCTGGCTAAATTCTGAGTTTTACTGGCTAATTATTGGGTTTTATGGCTAATTTTTGGGTTTTATGGCTAATTTTCTCATTTTTTCTAGCTAATTTATTTTTCTGGCTAATTTTTGCGTTTCATGGCTAATTTTTGAGTTTTTTTGGCTAATTTTTGGGTTTTTCTAACAATCTTTGGGATTTGTGGCTAATTTCTGAGTTTTCCTAGCTAATTTTTGAGTTTTTCTAGCTAAATTTTGGGTTTTTCTGGCAAATTTCTGGGTTTTATGGCTAATTTTCCTATTTTTTCTAGCTAATTTTTGGGTTTTATGACTAATTTTCGAGTTTTTCCTGCTACTTTTTGAGTTTTTCTGTCTAATTTCTGGGTTTCATGGCTAATTTTTGGGTTTTTCTGACAATTTTTGGGTTTTTCTGACAATTTTTGGGTTTTTGTGGCTAATTTCTGAGTTTTCCTAGCTCATTTTTGAGTTTTTATAGCTAAATTTTGGGTTTTTCTGGCTAATTTTTGGGTTTTATGGCTAATTTTTGAGTTTTTCCAATTAAATTTTGGGTTTTTCTAGCTTATTTTTGTGTTTTTTTGTCTAATTTTTGGTTTTATGGCTAATTTTTGGGTTTTCCTGACAATTTTTGGGTTCTTGTGGCTAATTTCTGAGTTTTCCTAGCTAATTTTTGAGTTTTTCCAGTTAAATTTTGGGTTTTTCTGGCAAATTTTTGGGTTTTATGGCTGATTTTTTTATTTTTTCTAGCTAATTTTTTTTTCTGGCTAATTTTTGGGTTTCATGGCTAATTTTTGAGTTTTTCTTGGTTAATTTTTGGGTTTTTCTAGCTTATTTTTGTGTTTTTTTGTCTAATTTTTGGTTTTATGGCTAATTTTTGGGTTTTCCTGACAATTTTTGGGTTCTTGTGGCTAATTTCTGAGTTTTCCTAGCTAATTTTTGAGTTTTTCCAGTTAAATTTTGGGTTTTTCTAGCTTATTTTTGTGTTTTTTTGTCTAATTTTTGGTTTTATGGCTAATTTTTGGGTTTTTCTGACAATTTTTGGGTTCTTGTGGCTAATTTCTGAGTTTTCCTAGCTAATTTTTGAGTTTTTCCAGCTAAATTTTGGGTTTTTCTGGCAAATTTTTGGGTTTTATGGCTAATTTTTTTATTTTTTTCTAGCTAATTTCTTTTTTCTGGCTAATTTTTGAGTTTTTTCGGCTAATTTTTGAGTTTTTTCGGCTAATTTTTGAGTTTTTCTAGCTAATTTTTGAGTTTTTCTGGCTAATTTTTGGGTTTTATGACTAATTTTTGAGATTTATTGGCTAATTTTTGAGTTTTCCTGGCTAAATTTTTGGTTTTTATGGCTAATTTTTGGGTTTTTCTGGCTAATTTTTGGGTTTTATGGCTAATTTTTGAGAGTTTTTGGCTAATTTTTGAGTTTTTCTTGCTAAATTTCGGGTTTTTCTGGCTAATTTTTGGGTTTCATGGCTAATTTTTGGGTTTTATGGCTAGTTTTTGGGTTTTTCTGACAATTTTTGGGTTTTTGTGGCTAATTTCTGAGTTTTCCTAGCTAATTTTTGAGTTTTTCCAGCTAAATTTTGGGTTTTTCTGGCAAATTTTTGGGTTTTATGGCTAATTTTTTTATTTTTTTCTAGCTAATTTCTTTTTTCTGGCTAATTTTTGGGTTTCATGGCTAATTTTTGAGTTTTTTCGGCTAATTTTTGAGTTTTTCTAGCTAATTTTTGAGTTTTTCTGGCTAATTTTTGGGTTTTATGGCTAATTTTTGAGTTTTTCTAACTAATTCTTGGGTTTTATAGCTAATTCTTGTATTTTTGTGGCTAATTCTTGTATTTTTGTGGCTAACTTTTGAGTTTCTCTAGCTAATTTTTGGGTTTTTATAGCTAATTTCTGAGTTTTTCTAGCTAATATTTGAGTTTTTCTAGCTAAATTTTGGGTTTTTCTGGCTAATTTTTGGGTTTTATGGCTAATTTTCCTATTTTTTCTAGCTAATTTTTGGGTTTTATGACTAACTTTCGAGTTTTTCCTGCTACTTTTTGAGTTTTTCTGTCTAATTTCTGGGTTCTATGGCTAATTTTTGGGTTTTTCTGACAATTTTTGGGTTTTTCTGACAATTTTTGGGTTTTTGTGGCTAATTTCTGAGTTTTCCTAGCTAATTTTTGAGTTTTTCTAGCTGAATTTTGGGTTTTTCTGGCAAATTTTTGGGTTTTATGGCTAATTTTTGAGTTTTTCCAGTTAAATTTTGGGTTTTTCTAGCTTATTTTTGGGTTTTATGGCTAGTTTTTGAGTTTTTCCAGCTAATTTTTGAGTTTTTCTGGCTGATTTTTGGGTTTTATGGCTAATTTTTGAATTTTTCTAGCTAATTTTTGGGTTTTTCTAGCTAATTTTTGAGTTTTCCTGGCTAATTTTTGGGTTTTTCTGTCTAATTTCTGGGTTTTATGGCTAATTTTTGGGTTTTTCTGACAAGTTTTGGGTTTCATGGCTAATTTTTGAGTTTTTCTAGCTAATTTTTGAGTTTTTCTAGCTAAATTTTGGGTTTTTCTGGCAAATTTTTGGGTTTTATGGCTAATTTTTTTATTTTTTCCTAGCTAATTTCTTTTTTCTGGCTAATTTTTGGGTTTCATGGCTAATTTTTGAGTTTTTTCGGCTAATTTTTGAGTTTTTTTAGCTAATTTTTGAGTTTTTCTGGCTACTTTTTGGGTTTTATGGCTAATTTTTGAGTTTTCCCAATTAATTCTTGGGTTTTATAGCTAATTCTTGTATTTTGTGGCTAATTCTTGTATTTTTGTGGCTAATTTTTGAGTTTCTCTAGCTAATTTTTGGGTTTTTATAGCTAATTTCTGAGTTTTTCTAGCTAATATTTGAGTTTTTCTAGCTAAATTTTGGGTTTTTCTGGCTAATTTTTGGGTTCTATGGCTAATTTTTGAGATTTATTGGCTAATTTTTAAGTTTTCCTGGCTAAATTTTGGGTTTTTCTGGCTAATTTTTGGGTTTTATTGCAAATTTTTGGGTTTTCTGGCTAATTTTTGAGAGGTTTTGGCTAATTTTTGAGTTTTTCTGGCTAAATTCTAAGTTTTACTGGCTAATTATTGGGTTTTATTACTAATTTTTGGGTTTTATGGCTAATTTTCTCATTTTTTCTAGCTAATTTATTTTTCTGGCTAATTTTTGGGTTTCATGGCTAATTTTTGAGTTTTTCTAGCTAAATTTTGGGTTTTTCTGGCTAATTTTCGGGTTCTTTGGCTAATTTTTGAGATTTATTGGCTAATTTTTGAGTTTTCTTGGCTAAATTTTGGGTTTTTCTGGCTAATTTTTGGGTTTCATGGCTAATTTTTGAGTTTTTTTGGCTAATTTTTGGGTTTTTCTAACAATCTTTGGGATTTGTGGCTAATTTCTGAGTTTTCCTAGCTAATTTTTGAGTTTTTCTAGCTAAATTTTGGGTTTTTCTGGCAAATTTCTGGGTTTTATGGCTAATTTTCCTATTTTTTCTAGCTAATTTTTGGGTTTTATGACTAATTTTCGAGTTTTTCCTGCTACTTTTTGAGTTTTTCTGTCTAATTTCTGGGTTTTATGGCTAATTTTTGGGTTTTTCTGACAATTTTTGGGTTTTTGTGGCTAATTTCTGAGTTTTCCTAGCTCATTTTCGAGTTTTTATAGCTAAATTTTGGGTTTTTCTGGCTAATTTTTGGGTTTTATGGCTAATTTTTGAGTTTTTTCAGTTAAATTTTGGGTTTTTCTAGCTTATTTTTGTGTTTTTTTGTCAAATTTTTGGTTTTATGGCTAATTTTCGGGTTTTTCTGACAATTTTTGGGTTCTTGTGGCTAATTTCTGAGTTTTCCTAGCTAATTTTTGAGTTTTTCTAGCTAAATTTTGGGTTTTTCTGGCAAATTTTTTGGTTTTATGGCTGATTTTTTTATTTTTTCTAGCTAATTTTTTTTTCTGGCTAATGTTTGGGTTTCATGGCTAATTTTTGGGTTTTATGGCTAATTTTCCTATTTTTTCTAGCTAATTTTTGGGTTTTATGACTAACTTTCGAGTTTTTCCTGCTACTTTTTGAGTTTTTCTGTCTAATTTCTGGGTTCTATGGCTAATTTTTGGGTTTTTCTGACAATTTTTGGGTTTTTCTGACAATTTTTGGGTTTTATGGCTAATTTTTGAGTTTTTCTGGCTGAATTTTGGGTTTTCCTGGCTAATTTTTGGGTTTTTCTAGCTACTTTTTGGGTTTTATGACTATTTTTCGAGTTTTTCCTGCTACTTTTTGAGTTTTTCTGTCTAATTTCTGGGTTTTATGGCTAATTTTTGAATTTTTCTGACAATTTTTGGGTTTTTCTGACAATTTTTGGGTTTTTGTGACTAATTTCTGAGTTTTCCTAGCTAATTTTTGAGTTTTTCTAGCTAAATTTTGGGTTTTTCTGGCTAATTTTTGGGTTTTATGGCTAATTTTTGAGTTTTTCCAGTTGAATTTTGGGTTTTTCTAGCTTATTTTTGGGTTTTATGGCTAGTTTTTGAGTTTTTTCAGCTAATTTTTGAGTTTTTCTGGCTGATTTTTGGGTTTTATGGCTAATTTTTGAATTTTTCTAGCTAATTTTTGAGTTTCTTTGTCTAACTTTTGGTTTTATGGCTAATTTTTGGGTTTTTCTGACAATTTTTGGGTTTTCGTGGCTAATTTCTGAGTTTTCCTAGCTAATTTTTGAGTTTTTCTAGCTAAACTTTGGGTTTTTCTGGCAAATTTTTGGGTTTTATGGCTAATTTTTTTATTTTTCCTAGCTAATTTTTTTTCTGGCTAATTTTTGGGTTTCGTGGCTAATTTTTGAGTTTTTTTGGTTAATTTTTGGGTTCTTCTAGCTAATTTTTTAGTTTTTCTGGCTAATTTTTGGGTTTCATGGCTAATTTTTGAGTTTTTTTGGTTAATTGTTGGGTTTTTCTAGCTAATTTTTGAGTTTTTCTGGCTAATTTTTGGGTTTTATGACTAATTTTCGAGTTTTTCCAGCTAATTTTTGAGTTTTTATGTCCAATTTCTGGGTTTTATGTCTAATTTTTGAATTTTTCTGACAATTTTTGGGTTTTTGTGGCTAATTTCTGAAATTTCCTAGCTAATTTTTGAGTTTTTCTAACTAATTCTTGGGTTTTATAGCTAATTCTTGTATTTTTGTGGCTAATTCTTGTATTTTTGTGGCTAACTTTTGAGTTTCTCTAGCTAATTTTTGGGTTTTTATAGCTAATTTCTGAGTTTTTCTAGCTAATATTTGAGTTTTTCTAGCTAAATTTTGGGTTTTTCTGGCTAATTTTTGGGTTTTATGGCTAATTTTCCTATTTTTTCTAGCTAATTTTTGGGTTTTATGACTAATTTTCGAGTTTTTCCTGCTACTTTTTGAGTTTTTCTGTCTAATTTCTGGGTTCTATGGCTAATTTTTGGGTTTTTCTGACAATTTTTGGGTTTTTGTGGCTAATTTCTGAGTTTTCCTAGCTAATTTTTGAGTTTTTCTAGCTGAATTTTGGGTTTTTCTGGCAAATTTTTGGGTTTTATGGCTAATTTTTGAGTTTTTCCAGTTAAATTTTGGGTTTTTCCAGCTTATTTTTGGGTTTTATGGCTAGTTTTTGAGTTTTTCCAGCTAATTTTTGAGTTTTTCTGGCTGATTTTTGGGTTTTATGGCTAATTTTTGAATTTTTCTAGCTAATTTTTGGGTTTTTCTAGCTAATTTTTGAGTTTTCCTGGCTAATTTTTGGGTTTTTCTGTCTAATTTCTGGGTTTTATGGCTAATTTTTGGGTTTTTCTGACAAGTTTTGGGTTTCATGGCTAATTTTTGAGTTTTTCTAGCTAATTTTTGAGTTTTTCTAGCTAAATTTTGGGTTTTTCTGGCAAATTTTTGGGTTTTATGGCTAATTTTTTTATTTTTTCCTAGCTAATTTCTTTTTTCTGGCTAATTTTTGGGTTTCATGGCTAATTTTTGAGTTTTTTCGGCTAATTTTTGAGTTTTTTTAGCTAATTTTTGAGTTTTTCTGGCTACTTTTTGGGTTTTATGGCTAATTTTTGAGTTTTTCCAATTAATTCTTGGGTTTTATAGCTAATTCTTGTATTTTGTGGCTAATTCTTGTATTTTTGTGGCTAATTTTTGAGTTTCTCTAGCTAATTTTTGGGTTTTTATAGCTAATTTCTGAGTTTTTCTAGCTAATATTTGAGTTTTTCTAGCTAAATTTTGGGTTTTTCTGGCTAATTTTTGGGATCTATGGCTAATTTTTGAGATTTATTGGCTAATTTTTGGGTTTTTCTAACAATCTTTGGGATTTGTGGCTAATTTCTGAGTTTTCCTAGCTAATTTTTGAGTTTTTCTAGCTAAATTTTGGGTTTTTCTGGCAAATTTCTGGGTTTTATGGCTAATTTTCCTATTTTTTCTAGCTAATTTTTGGGTTTTATGACTAATTTTCGAGTTTTTCCTGCTACTTTTTGAGTTTTTCTGTCTAATTTCTGGGTTTTATGGCTAATTTTTGGGTTTTTCTGACAATTTTTGGGTTTTTGTGGCTAATTTCTGAGTTTTCCTAGCTCATTTTCGAGTTTTTATAGCTAAATTTTGGGTTTTTCTGGCTAATTTTTGGGTTTTATGGCTAATTTTTGAGTTTTTCCAGTTAAATTTTGGGTTTTTCCAGCTTATTTTTGTGTTTTTTTGTCAAATTTTTGGTTTTATGGCTAATTTTCGGGTTTTTCTGACAATTTTTGGGTTCTTGTGGCTAATTTCTGAGTTTTCCTAGCTAATTTTTGAGTTTTTCTAGCTAAATTTTGGGTTTTTCTGGCAAATTTTTGGGTTTTATGGCTGATTTTTTTATTTTTTCTAGCTAATTTTTTTTTCTGGCTAATTTTTGGGTTTCATGGCTAATTTTTGAGTTTTTCTTGGTTAATTTTTGGGTTTTTCTAGCTAATTTTTGAGTTTTTCTGGCTAATTTTTGGGTTTTATGACTAATTTTTGAGATTTATTGGCTAATTTTTGAGTTTTCCTGGCTAAATTTTTGGTTTTTATGGCTAATTTTTGGGTTTTTCTGGCTAATTTTTGGGTTTTATGGCTAATTTTTGAGAGTTTGTGGCTAATTTTTGAGTTTTTCTTGCTAAATTTCGGGTTTTTCTGGCTAATTTTTGGGTTTTATGGCTTATTTTTGAGATTTATTGGCTAATTTTTGAGTTTTTTTGGCTAATTTTTGGGTTTTATTGATAATTTTTGGGTCTGTCTGGCAAATTTTTGGGTTTTTCTGGCTAATTTTCGGGTTTTATGGCTAATTTTCGAGTTTTTCTAGTTAAATTTTGGGTTTTTCTAGCTTATTTTTATGTTTTATGGCTAGTTTTTGAGTTTTTCCAGCTAATTTTTGAGTTTTTCTGGCTGATTTTTGGGTTTTATGGCTAATTTTTTAGTTTTATTAGTTAAATTTTGGGTTTTTCTATCTTATTTTTGGGTTTTATGGCTAATTTTTGAGTTTTTCTGGCTGAATTTTGGGTTTTCCTGGCTAATTTTTGGGTTTTTCTAGCTACTTTTTGGGTTTTATGACTATTTTTCGAGTTTTTCCTGCTACTTTTTGAGTTTTTCTGTCTAATTTCTGGGTTTTATGGCTAATTTTTGAATTTTTCTGACAATTTTTGGGTTTTTCTGACAATTTTTGGGTTTTTGTGACTAATTTCTGAGTTTTCCTAGCTAATTTTTGAGTTTTTCTAGCTAAATTTTGGGTTTTTCTGGCTAATTTTTGGGTTTTATGGCTAATTTTTGAGTTTTTCCAGTTGAATTTTGGGTTTTTCTAGCTTATTTTTGGGTTTTATGGCTAGTTTTTGAGTTTTTTCAGCTAATTTTTGAGTTTTTCTGGCTGATTTTTGGGTTTTATGGCTAATTTTTGAATTTTTCTAGCTAATTTTTGAGTTTCTTTGTCTAACTTTTGGTTTTATGGCTAATTTTTGGGTTTTTCTGACAATTTTTGGGTTTTCGTGGCTAATTTCTGAGTTTTCCTAGCTAATTTTTGAGTTTTTCTAGCTAAACTTTGGGTTTTTCTGGCAAATTTTTGGGTTTTATGGCTAATTTTTTTATTTTTCCTAGCTAATTTTTTTTTCTGGCTAATTTTTGGGTTTCGTGGCTAATTTTTGAGTTTTTTTGGTTAATTGTTGGGTTTTTCTAGCTAATTTTTGAGTTTTTCTGGCTAATTTTTGGGTTTTATGACTAATTTTCGAGTTTTTCCAGCTAATTTTTGAGTTTTTATGTCCAATTTCTGGGTTTTATGTCTAATTTTTGAATTTTTCTGACAATTTTTGGGTTTTTGTGGCTAATTTCTGAAATTTCCTAGCTAATTTTTGAGTTTTTCTAACTAATTCTTGGGTTTTATAGCTAATTCTTGTATTTTTGTGGCTAATTCTTGTATTTTTGTGGCTAACTTTTGAGTTTCTCTAGCTAATTTTTGGGTTTTTATAGCTAATTTCTGAGTTTTTCTAGCTAATATTTGAGTTTTTCTAGCTAAATTTTGGGTTTTTCTGGCTAATTTTTGGGTTTTATGGCTAATTTTCCTATTTTTTCTAGCTAATTTTTGGGTTTTATGACTAATTTTCGAGTTTTTCCTGCTACTTTTTGAGTTTTTCTGTCTAATTTCTGGGTTCTATGGCTAATTTTTGGGTTTTTCTGAAAATTTTTGGGTTTTTGTGGCTAATTTCTGAGTTTTCCTAGCTAATTTTTGAGTTTTTCTAGCTGAATTTTGGGTTTTTCTGGCAAATTTTTGGGTTTTATGGCTAATTTTTGAGTTTTTCCAGTTAAATTTTGGATTTTTCTAGCTTATTTTTGGGTTTTATGGCTAGTTTTTGAGTTTTTCCAGCTAATTTTTGAGTTTTTCTGGCTGATTTTTGGGTTTTATGGCTAATTTTTGAATTTTTCTAGCTAATTTTTGGGTTTTTCTAGCTAATTTTTGAGTTTTCCTGGCTAATTTTTGGGTTTTTCTGTCTAATTTCGGGGTTTTATGGCTAATTTTTGGGTTTTTCTGACAAGTTTTGGGTTTCATGGCTAATTTTTGAGTTTTTCTAGTTAATTTTTGAGTTTTTCTAGCTAATTTTGGGTTTTTTTTGGCTAATTTTCGGGTTCTTTGGCTAATTTTTGAGATTTATTGGCTAATTTTTGAGTTTTCCTGGCCAAATTTTGGGTTTTTCTGGCTAATTTTTGGGTTTCATGGCTAATTTTTGAGTTTTTTTGGCTAATTTTTGGGTTTTTCTAACAATCTTTGGGATTTGTGGCTAATTTCTGAGTTTTCCTAGCTAATTTTTGAGTTTTTCTAGCTAAATTTTGGGTTTTTCTGGCAAATTTCTGGGTTTTATGGCTAATTTTCCTATTTTTTCTAGCTAATTTTTGGGTTTTATGACTAATTTTCGAGTTTTTCCTGCTACTTTTTGAGTTTTTCTGTCTAATTTCTGGGTTTTATGGCTAATTTTTGGGTTTTTCTGACAATTTTTGGGTTTTTGTGGCTAATTTCTGAGTTTTCCTAGCTCATTTTTGAGTTTTTATAGCTAAATTTTGGGTTTTTCTGGCTAATTTTTGGGTTTTATGGCTAATTTTTGAGTTTTCCCAGTTTTTGTGTTTTTTTGTCTAATTTTTGGTTTTATGGCTAATTTTTGGGTTTTTCTGACAATTTTTGGGTTCTTGTGGCTAATTTCTGAGTTTTCCTAGCTAATTTTTGAGTTTTTCTAGCTAAATTTTGGGTTTTTCTGGCAAATTTTTGGGTTTTATGGCTGATTTTTTTATTTTTTCTAGCTAATTTTTTTTTCTGGCTAATTTTTGGGTTTCATGGCTAATTTTTGAGTTTTTCTTGGTTAATTTTTGGGTTTTTCTAGCTAATTTTTGAGTTTTTCTGGCTAATTTTTGGGTTTTATGACTAATTTTTGAAATTTATTGGCTAATTTTTGAGTTTTCCTGGCTAAATTTTTGGTTTTTATGGCTAATTTTTGGGTTTTTCTGGCTAATTTTTGGGTTTTATGGCTAATTTTTGAGAGTTTGTGGCTAATTTTCGAGTTTTTCTTGCTAAATTTCGGGTTTTTCTGGCTAATTTTTGGGTTTTATGGCTTATTTTTGAGATTTATTGGCTAATTTTTGAGTTTTTTGGCTAATTTTTGGGTTTTATTGATAATTTTTGGGTCTGTCTGGCAAATTTTTGGGTTTTTCTGGCTAATTTTCGGGTTTTATGGCTAATTTTCGAGTTTTTCTAGTTAAATTTTGGGTTTTTCTAGCTTATTTTTGGGTTTTATGGCTAGTTTTTGAGTTTTTCCAGCTAATTTTTGAGTTTTTCTGGCTGATTTTTGGGTTTTATGGCTAATTTTTTAGTTTTATTAGTTAAATTTTGGGTTTTTCTATCTTATTTTTGGGTTTTATGGCTAATTTTTGAGTTTTTCTGGCTGAATTTTGGGTTTTCCTGGCTAATTTTTGGGTTTTTCTAGCTACTTTTTGGGTTTTATGACTAACTTTCGAGTTTTTCCTGCTACTTTTTGAGTTTTTCTGTCTAATTTCTGGGTTTTATGGCTAATTTTTGAATTTTTCTGACAATTTTTGGGTTTTTCTGACAATTTTTGGGTTTTTCTGACAATTTTTGGGTTTTTGTGGCGAATTTCTGAGTTTTCCTAGCTAATTTTTGAGTTTTTCTAGCTAAATTTTGGGTTTTTCTGGCTAATTTTTGGGTTTTATGGCTAATTTTTGAGTTTTTCCAGTTGAATTTTGAGTTTTTCTGGCTGATTTTTGGGTTTTATGGCTAATTTTTGAATTTTTCTAGCTAATTTTTGAGTTTCTTTGTCTAACTTTTGGTTTTGTGGCTAATTTTTGGGTTTTTCTGACAATTTTTGGGTTTTCGTGGCTAATTTCTGAGTTTTCCTAGCTAATTTTTGAGTTTTTCTAGCTAAACTTTGGGTTTTTCTGGCAAATTTTTGGGTTTTATGGCTAATTTTTTTATTTTTCCTAGCTAATTTTTTTTTCTGGCTAATTTTTGGGTTTCGTGGCTAATTTTTGAGTTTTTTTGGTTAATTTTTGGGTTTTTCTAGCTAATTTTTTAGTTTTTCTGGCTAATTTTTGGGTTTCATGGCTAATTTTTGAGTTTTTTTGGTTAATTTTTGGGTTTTTCTAGCTAATTTTTGAGTTTTTCTGGCTAATTTTTGGGTTTTATGACTAATTTTCGAGTTTTTCCAGCTAATTTTTGAGTTTTTATGTCCAATTTCTGGGTTTTATGTCTAATTTTTGAATTTTTCTGACAATTTTTGGGTTTTTGTGGCTAATTTCTGAAATTTCCTAGCTAATTTTTGAGTTTTTCCAGCTGAATTTTGGGTTTTTCTGGCAAATTTTTGGGCTTTATGGCTAATTTTTTCATTTTTTCTATCTTATTTTTTTTTCTGGCTAATTTCTAGGTTTCATGGCTAATTTTTGAGTTTTTTTGGCTAATTTTTGGGTTTTTCCAGCTGATTTTCGAGTTTTTCTGGCTAATTTTTGGGTTTTATGGCTAATTTTTGAGATTTATTGGCTAATTTTTGAGTTTCCCTGGCTAAATTTTTGGTTTTTCTGGCTAATTTTTGGGTTTTATTGCTAATTTTTGGGTTTTCTGGCTAATTTTTGAGAGGTTTTGGCTAATTTTTGAGTTTTTCTGGCTAAATTCTGGGTTTTTCTGGCTAATTATTGGGTTTTTCTGGCAAATTTTTGGGTTTTATGGCTAATTTTTTTATTTTTCCTAGCTAATTTTTTTTTCTGGCTAATTTTTGGGTTTCGTGGCTAATTTTTGAGTTTTTGGTTAATTTTTGAGTTTTTCTGGCTAATTTTTGGGTTTCATGGCTAATTTTTGAGTTTTTTTGGTTAATTTTTGGGTTTTTCTAGCTAATTTTTGAGTTTTTCTGGCTAATTTTTGGGTTTTATGACTAATTTTCGAGTTTTTCCAGCTAATTTTTGAGTTTTTATGTCCAATTTCTGGGTTTTATGTCTAATTTTTGAATTTTTCTGACAATTTTTGGGTTTTTGTGGCTAAATTCTGAGTTTTCCTAGCTAATTTTTGAGTTTTTCTAGCTGAGTTTTGGGTTTTTCTGGCAAATTTTTGGGCTTTATGGCTAATTTTTTTATTTTTTCTATCTTATTTTTTTTTCTGGCTAATTTCTGGGTTTCATGGCTAATTTTTGAGTTTTTTTGGCTAATTTTTGGGTTTTTCCAGCTGATTTTCGAGTTTTTCTGGCTAATTTTTGGGTTTTATGGCTAATTTTTGAGTATTTCTAACTAATTCTTGGGTTTTATAGCTAATTCTTGTATTTTTGTGGCTAATTCTTGTATTTTTGTGGCTAATTTTTGAGTTTCTCTAGCTAATTTTTGGTTTTTTATAGCTAATTTCTGAGTTTTTCCAGCTAATATTTGAGTTTTTCCAGCTAAATTTTGGGTTTTTCTGGCTAATTTTTGGGTTCTATGGCTAATTTTTGAGATTTATTGGCTAATTTTTGAGTTTCCCTGGCTAAATTTTGGGTTTTTCTGGCTAATTTTTGGGTTTTATTGCTAATTTTTGAGTTTTTCTGGCTGAATTCTGGGTTTTTCTGGCTAATTATTGGGTTTTATGGCTAATTTTTGGGTTTTATGGCTAATTTTTGGGTTTTATGGCTAATTTTTTTATTTTTTCTAGCTAATTTATTTTTCTGGCTAATTTTTGGGTTTCATGGCTAATTTTTGAGTTTTTTTGGCTAATTTTTGGGTTTTTCCAGCTAATTTTTGAGTTTTTCTGGCTGATTTTTGGGTTTTATGGCTAATTTTTGGATTTTTCTAGCTAATTTTTGTGTTTTTTTGTCTAATTTTTGGTTTTATGGCTAATTTTTGGGTTTTTCTGACAATTTTTGGGTTCTTGTGGCTAATTTCTGAGTTTTCCTAGCTAATTTTTGAGTTTTTCTAGCTAAATTTTGGGTTTTTCTGGCAAATTTTTGGGTTTTATGGCTGATTTTTTTATTTTTTCTAGCTAATTTTTTTTTCTGGCTAATTTTTGGGTTTCATGGCTAATTTTTGAGTTTTTCTGGCTAATTTTTGGGTTTTATGACTAATTTTTGAGATTTATTGGCTAATTTTTGAGTTTTCCTGGCTAAATTTTTGGTTTTTCTGGCTAATTTTTGGGTTTTTCTGGCTAATTTTTGGGTTTTATGGCTGATTTTTGAGAGTTTTTGGCTAATTTTTGAGTTTTTCTTGCTAAATTTCGGGTTTTTCTGGCTAATTTTTGGGTTTTATGGCTTACTTTTGAGATTTATTGGCTAATTTTTGAGTTTTTCTGGCTAATTTTTGGGTTTTATTGATAATTTTTGGGTCTGTCTGGCAAATTTTTGTGTTTTTCTGGCTAATTTTCGGGTTTTATGGCTAATTTTTGAGTTTTTCTAGTTAAATTTTGGGTTTTTCCAGCTCATTTTTGGGTTTTATGGCTAGTTTTTGAGTTTTTCCAGCTAATTTTTGAGTTTTTCTGGCTGATTTTTGGGTTTTATGGCTAATTTTTGAGTTTTATTAGTTAAATTTTGGGTTTTTCTATCTTATTTTTGGGTTTTATGGCTAATTTTTGAGTTTTTCTGGCTGAATTTTGGGTTTTCCTGGCTAATTTTTGGGTTTTTCTAGCTTATTTTTGGGTTTAATGGCTAATTTTTGGGTTTTTCTGGCTATAAAACCCAAAAACTTGTTAGAAAAACTCAAAGATTAGCCATAAAAACCCAAAAATTAGCCAGAAAACCCAAAATTTAGCTAGAATAACACTTTTGAGTTTTTATGGCTGATTTTTGAGTTTTTCTAGCTATCTTTCGCGTTTTATAGCTAATTTTTGGGTTTTTATGGCTAATTTTTGGATTTTATGGCTAATTTTTGAGTTTTTTTTTGGCTATATTTTGGGTTTTTCTGGCTAACTTTTGGGTTTTATGGCTAATTTTTGGGTTTTCTGGCTATTTTTTGAGCCATAAAGCCCAAAAATATGCCAGAAAAACCCAAAATTCAGCTGGAAAAACTCAAAAATTAGCTAGGAAATTTCAGAAATCAGCCACAAAAACCCAAAAATTGTCAGAAAAATTCAAAAATTAGACATAAAACCCAGAAATTGGACATAAAAACTCAAAAATTAGCTGGAAAAACTCGAAAATTAGTCATAAAACCCAACAATTAGCCAGAAAAACTCAAAAATTAGCTAGAAAAACCCAAAAATTAACCAAAAAAAACTCAAAAATTAGCCATGAAACCCAAAAATTAGCCAGAAAAACTCAAAAATTAGCTAGAAAAACCCAAAAATTAACCAAAAACTCAAAAATTAGCCACGAAACCCAAAAATTAGCCAGAAAAAAAAATTAGCTAGGAAAAATAAAAAAATTACCCATAAAACCCAAAAATTTGCCAGAAAAACCCAATAATTAGCCAGAAAAACCCAGAATTTAGCCAGAAAAACTCAAAAATTAGCCAAAACCTCTCAAAAATTAGCCAGAAAACCCAAAAATTAGCAATAAAACCCAAAAATTAGCCAGAAAAACCCAAAATTTAGCCAGGGAAACTCAAAAATTAGCCAATAAATCTCAAAAATTAGCCATAGAACCCAAAAATTAGCCAGAAAAACCCAAAATTTAACTAGAAAAACTCAAAAATTAGCCATAAAACCCAGAAATTAGAAAAAAAGAACTCAAAAATTAGCTGGAAAAACTCGAAAATTAGTCATAAAACCCAAAAATTAGCCAAAAAAACTCAAAAATTAGCCATGAAACCCAAAAATTAGCCAGAAAAAAGAAATTAGCTAGAAAAAAATAAAAAAATTAGCCATAAAACCCAAAAATTTGCCAGAAAAACCCATAATTTAGCTAGAAAACTCAAAAATTAGCTAGGAAAACTCAGAAATTAGCCACAAAAACCCAAAAATTGTCAGAAAAACCCAAAAATTAGCCATAAAACCCAGAAATTAGATAGAAACACTCAAAAATTAGCTGGAAAAACTCGAAAATTAGTCATAAATCCCAAAAATTAGCCAGAAAAACTCAAAAATTAGCTAGAAAAACCCAAAAATTAGCCATGAAACACAAAAATTAGCCAGAAAAAAAAATTAGCTAGAAAAAATAAAAAAATTAGCCGTAAAACCCAAAAATTAGCCAGAAAAACCCAGAATTTAGCCAGAAATACTCGAAAATTAGCCAAAAACTCTCAAAAATTAGCCAGAAACCCCAAAAATTAGCCATAAAACCCAAAAATTAGCCGAAAAAAACCCAAAATTTAGCCAGAAATACTCAAAAATTAGCCAATAAATCTCAGAAATTAGCCATGAAACACAAAAATTAGCCAGAAAAAAAAATTAGCTAGAAAAAATAAAAAAATTAGCCGTAAAACCCAAAAATTAGCCAGAAAAACCCAGAATTTAGCCAGAAATACTCGAAAATTAGCCAAAAACTCTCAAAAATTAGCCAGAAACCCCAAAAATTAGCCATAAAACCCAAAAATTAGCCGAAAAAACCCAAAATTTAGCCAGAAATACTCAAAAATTAGCCAATAAATCTCAGAAATTAGCCATAAAACCCAAAAATTAGCCAGAATAACCCAAAATTTAGCAAGAAAAACCCAAAAATTAGCAATAAAACCCAATAATTAGCCATAAAACCCAAAAATTAGCCAGAAAAACCCAAAATTTAGCCAGAAAGACTCAAAAATTAGCCAGTAAATCTCAAAAATTAGCCATAAAACCCAAAAATTAGCCAGAAAAACCCGAAATTTAGCAAGAAAAACTCAAAAATTAGCCGAAAACTCTCAAAAATTAGCCATAAAACCCAGAAATTAGCCAGAAAAACCCAAAAATTTGCCAGACAAACCCAAAAATTAGCAATAAAACCCAAAAATTAGCCAGAAAAACCCAAAATTTAGCCAGGAAAACTCAAAAATTAGCCAATAAATCTCAAAAATTAGCCATAGAACCCAAAAATTAGCTAGAAAAACTCAAATATTAGCTAGAAAAACTCAGAAATTAGCTATAAAAACCCAAAAATTAGCTAGAGAAACTCAAAAATTAGCCACAAAAATACAAGAATTAGCCACAAAAATACAAGAATTAGCTATAAAACCCAAAAATTAGCCAGAAAAACTCGAAAATCAGCTGGAAAAACCCAAAAATTAGCCAAAAAAACTCAAAAATTAGCCATGAAACCCAGAAATTAGCCAGAAAAAAAAAATAAGATAGAAAAAATAAAAAAATTAGCCATAAAGCGCAAAAATTAGCCAGAAAACCCAAAATTTAGCTAGAATAACTCTTTTGAGTTTTTATGGCTGATTTTTGAGTTTTTCTAGCTATCTTTCGCGTTTTATAGCTAATTTTTGGGTTTTTATGGCTAATTTTTGAGTTTTTCTAACTAATTCTTGGGTTTTATAGCTAATTTCTGAGTTTTTCTAGCTAATATTTGAGTTTTTCTAGCTAAATTTTGGGTTTTCTGGCTAATTTTTGGGTTCTATGGCTAATTTTTGAGTTTTTTTGGCTAAATTTTGGGTTTTTCTGGCTAACTTTTGGGTTTTATGGCTAATTTTTGGGTTTTCTGGCTATTTTTTGAGAGTTTTTGGCTAATGTTTGAGTTTTTCTGGCTAAATTCCGGGTTTTTCTGGCTAATTTTTGGGTTTTATTGGCTAATTTTTGGGTTTTTCCAGCTGATTTTCGAGTTTTTCTGGCTAATTTTTGGGTTTTATGGCTAATTTTTGAGTTTTTCTAACTAATTCTTGGGTTTTATAGCTAATATTTAAGTTTTTCTAGCTAAATTTCGGGTTTTTCTGGCTAATTTTTGGGTTTTATTGCTAATTTTTGGGTTTTCTGGCTAATTTTTGAGAGGTTTTGGCTAATTTTTGAGTTTTTCTGGCTAAATTCTGGGTTTTTCTGGCTAATTATTGGGTTTTATGGCTAATTTTTGGGTTTTATGGCTAATTTTTTCATTTTTTCTAGCTAATTCATTTTTCTGGCTAATTTTTGGGTTTCATGGCTAATTTTTGAGTTTTTTTGGCTAATTTTTGGGTTTTTCTAGCTAATTTTTGAGTTTTTATAGCTAAATTTTGGGTTTTTCTGGCTAATTTTTGGGTTCTATGGCTAATTTTTGAGATTTATTGGCTAATTTTTGAGTTTTCCTGGATAAATTTTGGGTTTTTATGGCTAATTTTTGGGTTTCATGGCTAATTTTTGAGTTTTTTTGACTAATTTTTGGGTTTTTCTTGCTAAATTTCGGGTTTTTCTAGCTAATTTTTGGGTTTTATGACTAACTTTCGAGTTTTTCCTGCTACTTTTTGAGTTTTTCTGTCTAATTTCTGGGTTTTATGGCTAATTTTTGGGTTTTTTCTGACAATTTTTGGGTTTTTTCTGACAATTTTTAGGTTTTTCTGACAATTTTTGGGTTTTTGTGGCTAATTTTTGAGTTTTCCTAGCTAATTTTTGAGTTTTTCTAGCTAAATTTTGGGTTTTTCTGGCTATTCTTTGGGTTTTATGGCTAATTTTTGAGTTTTTTCCAGTTAAACTTTGGGTTTTTCTAGCTTATTTTTGGGTTTTATGGCTAGTTTTTGAGTTTTTCCAGCTAATTTTTGAGTTTTTCTGGCTGATTTTTGGGTTTTATGGCTAATTTTTGAATTTTTCTAGCTAATTTTTGAGTTTCTTTGTCTAATTTTTGGTTTTATGGCTAATTTTTGGGTTTTTCTGACAATGTTTGGGTTTTCGTGGCTAATTTCTGAGTTTTCCTAGCTAATTTTTGAGTTTTTCTGGCTGATTTTTGGGTTTTATGGCTAGTTTTTGAGTTTTTCCAACTAATTCTTGGGTTTTATAGCTAATTCTTGTATTTTTGTGGCTAATTCTTGTATTTTTGTGGCTAATTTTTGAGTTTCTCTAGCTAATTTCTGAGTTTTTCTAGCTAATATTTGAGTTTTTCTAGCTAAATTTTGGGTTTTTCTGGCTAATTTTTGGGTTCTATGGCTAATTTTTGAGATTTTTTGGCTAATTTTTGGGTTTTTCTAGCTAATCTTTGAGTTTTTCTGGCTATAAAACCCAAAAATTAGTTAGAAAAACTCAAAGATTAGTCATAAAAACCCAAAAATTAGCCATAAAACCCAAAAATTAGCCAGAAAAACCCAAAATTTGGCTAGAAAAACTTTTATGAGTATTTATGGCTGATTTTTGAGTTTTTCTAGCTATCTTTCGCGTTTTATAGCTAATTTTTGGGTTTTTATGGCTAATTTTTGGGTTTTATGGCTAATTTTTGAATTTTTCTGGCTAACTTTTGGGTTTTTCTGGTTAATTTTTGGGTTTTATTGCTAATTTTTGGGTTTGTCTGGCAAATTTTTTTATTTTTTCTAGCTAATTTTTTTTTCCAGCTAACTTTTGAGTTTTTCTGTCTAATTTCTGGGTTTTATGGCTACTTTTTGGGTTTTTTCTGATAATTTTTGGGTTTTTGTGGCTAATTTCTGAGTTTTCCTAGCTAATTTCTGAGTTTTACTAGCTTAATTTTGGGTTTTTCTGGCAAATTTTTGGGTTTTATGGCTAATTTTTTTATTTTTTTCTAGCTAATTTCTTTTTTCTGGCTAATTTCTGGGTTTCATGGCTAATTTTTGAGTTTTTTTGGCTAATTTTTGGGTTTTTCTAGCTAATTTCTGAGATTTTCTGGCTAATTTTTGGGTTTTATGACTAATTTTCGAGTTTTTTTGGCTAATTTTTGGGTTTTTCTAGCTAATTTCTTAGATTTTCTGGCTAATTTTTGGGTTTTATGACTAATTTTCGAGTTTTTTCAGCTACTTTCTGAGTTTTTCTGTGTGATTTTTGGGTTTTATGGCTAATTTTTGAGTTTTTCTGGGTAAATTTTGGGTTTTTCTGGCTAATTTTAGGGTTTTATTGCTAATTTTTGGGTTTGTCTGGCAAATTTTTGGGTTTTTCTGGCTAATTTTTGGGTGTTATGGCTAATTTTTGGGTTTTTCTGGCTAATTTTTGGGTGTTATGGCTAATTTTTGGGTTTTTCTAGCTAATTTTTGAGTTTTTCTTGCTAAATTTTGGGTTTTTCTGGCTAATTTTTGGGTTTTATGGCTAATTTCTGAGATTTATTGGCTAATTTTTGAGTATTTCTGACTAAATTTTGGGTTTTTTCCGGCTAATTTTTGGGTTCTATGGCTAATTTTTGGGTTTTCTGGCTAATTTTTGAGAGTTTTTGGCTAATTTTTGAGTTTTTCTGGCTAAATTCTGGGTTTTTCTGGCTAATTTTTGGGTTTTATGGCTAATTTCTTCATTTTTTCTAGCTAATTTTTTTTCTGGCTAATTTTTGGGTTTCATGGCTAATTTTTGGGTTTTTCTAGCTAAGTTTTGAGTTTTTCTGGCTAATTTTTGGTTTATGACTAATTTTCGAGTTTTTCCAGCTAATTTTTGAGTGTTTCTGTCTAATTTATGGGTTTTATGGCTAATTTTTGGGTTTTTCTGACAATTTTTGGGTTTTTGTGGCTAATTTCTGAGTTTCCCTAGCTAATTTTTGAGTTTTTCTAGCTAAATTTTGGGTTTTTCTGGCAAATTTTTGGGTTTTATGGCTAACTTTTCTATTTTTTCTAGCTAATTTTTTTTTCTGGCTAATTTTTTGGGTTTCATGGCTAATATTTGAGTTTTTTTGGCTAATTTTTGGGTTTTTCTAGCTAATTTTCGAGTTTTTGTGGCTAATTTTTGGTTTTTCTGTCTAATTCCTGGGTTTTATGGCTAATTTTTGGGTTTTTCTGACAATTTTTGGGTTTTTGTGGCTAATTTCTGAGTTTTCCTAGCTAATTTTTGAGTTTTTCTAGCTAAATTTTGGGTTTTTCTGGCAAATTTTTGGGTTTTATGGCTAATTTTCTTATTTTTTTATAGCTAATTTCTTTTTTCTGGCTAATTTTTGGGTTTCATGGCTAATTTTTGAGTTTTTTCGGCTAATTTTTGAGTTTTTCTAGCTAATTTTTGAGTTTTTCTGGCTAATTTTTGGGTTTTATGGCTAATTTTTGAGTTTTTCTAACTAATTCTTGGGTTTTATAGCTAATTCTTGTATTTTTGTGGCTAATTCTTGTATTTTTGTGGATTAGTACTCCGTAATGTTGGCAAAGCTATAAAGAAGGTCATAAATAGATTTATCTCCAGTTGCTTCCTTAGAGCGCTTCGAGAAGGTCGCAAGTACGGATTAAAGGACTGCTGTATAATCGGTCACTGTTTTATTTTAGAAAACACACCGGTAAACGCAGGGTCGCCTACTGCGATTAAAAATTCTCGCTAACAAAGAAACTCGTATTATTAGCGTATACCATTGCAAAAAATGCCCCTTTCGGGGCTTTGTTGCTCTACCTACCTGCCCTTTTCAGGGTTTTTTTTTATAATGAAATAAACCCTTTCGGGGCAAGTGTTTCAAGAACCAACGTGAGTCCTAGGATCAGGGGAATATTATTTTCATTTTTATAAAACACTAACAGGCAATCAAAAGGGTCAGGAATTCTTTAACCGGGGAGGAAACTCCCTCTGGCAGTGAGTCCGCTGTCGGCTTTGATAGCCAACTCTTGTAGGTACTAACAAAGGATTTCAATTTTCGAAATCCTTATTTCTTATCCTCACTTGATCTGACTCTATCGATATTTTTATTTCACCCATTTCCCTTTTGAAAATGCCCCGATTAGCCCGTACCCCGATAAAAACCCGAAGCAAACCCGCCGATGAATTCGCACCACTCCCGATCAACTTCAATTCTCCCTTCGCAGAAATGGTCGCAGAACTATCGCGGTTCAGTCCACAACAAGTCATCCAAATGCGCAACGCCATTGATTTTATCGAAAGGAAATCACTCGAGAATAGTAGAACCTCCTCACCAGCACCATCTGCGGATTCCTATGCATCTAGGGTCTCGCAGAAATCGTCCAACTCTAAATCCCAACGGGTTGATTATACCCAACTAGGCGCCATCCCCAAAGCCAATTTTCCCCCTCTAAATTCCAAGTCAATCTCAATATCTCATAAGCCAAAAAAAATACCAAAATACCACTAAACCCCAAGCACCCACTCAAACCCAGAAACCAAATAAAATCACCCAAAACACCACTAAACCCCAAGCACCCACTCAAACCCAGAGCCCCAGAACCCACCAACAACCCCAGACACCCAGAACCCACCAACAATCCCAGACCCCCAGAACCCACCAACAATCCCAAACCATCACCCAAACACTCAATTTGAGAAACCTTCCAACTAAATATACCTCACAGAGAGAGCTCTACAATCTCCTCAACACGCAAGAGCTGTTGAGGGGACAAATGAGCTTCCTCAAAGCTAACCCCAATGGAACCGCCCTCCTCAAAATTCCTTCCACGTTTCATCACGAAACGTTGGCAAGGAAAATCCGTTACGCCATAGGCGACGAGAAAATCGTCGTTATCCCGATAAACCCTCCCCAACGAGTCCAAAAACCCGTAACCACTAAAACCAAAAAAACCACCTTTTCTCTGGTCTGCAAGAATGTAGACCAATCTTACACCGAAGAAGAGTTCCTGGAGATCCTCTCTATCCTGAAATTCCCTGTCATTAAAACTTGGAGGATCATAGCTAGATCCACAAATAAACCCACATCCATGTTCCGAATCATTACAGATTCCGAAACCGCCTACCATCACGCCCTAACCATGGGTATAAACTTCCACGGGCTTTCGCACTTCTGCGAAGCCTCAAATTCAAACACCATACCCGCAGTCCCCAAATACTGCAACCGTTGCTCATCTACCGGCCACTCCGCAGACTCCTGCAAAGCCAAACCCATCTGTCCAACCTGTGGTGCTTCTGGTCACAAGCCAGAAAAATGCCCAAAAGCTAACTCCCCTACCTGTAAAAATTGCGGTGGACCTCACCCCGCCTTCCACCCCCGCTGTCCGAAAAGGATTGAAACTCCGAAAGACCCCCAGGATACAGCCCAGTCACCCTAGTAAACCACAAACCCCTTACGACCTGTCTTCTGACACCAAAATCCTGATTGAAATCTTGGCAACAACTATAATGAATGCCATCCCTACTTCTCGGGCGCTAGTAGCCGAAACGCTACAACGCCTCATTCCCCCTTTTTACGGTTATAATTGTACCGTAACCAGCGGCGTGGGTAACCGCATTCATTTCGCTTTTACCAAAAACCAAACAAGTCCCACTGAAAAAGTGTAGATTTTGCCCTAGCAACGCCATTTATGTCAATACTGACATAACCCCCATTTCAAGCCGCCTAAATAACCTCCAAGCCCCTTCTAATTGATTCGATCCATAGAATCAAGACTTCCGTTGCGAAGGGGACCCTCCTTATCCTTCCTCAATTTCCTCAATAAAAGCTCCCATATCAATCAGATAAATTCCTACCCCCAACACCCACCCTCATTTTCATCCATCGTCGGAGTTGCAGGTTTTCTGCGGTTTCCCTGCAACCTGGAGAACCGATTCTCCAGACAAATGTCCGACGATAGGAAATAATACAGCCGCAGCTGTACCCGCCCACCCCCAATTAGATTAAGGAAAAACAAAAAATAAACAAAAAAAAAATATATATATAAAAAAAAAACCCCAAAAAAAAATCTTAACAAAAAAAAATGTAACTGCCACCGCTAGAAGCAGCCGAACAAACACTTCCCAACAAAATATCCCCACACCCAGCCCTGCAGAGGAAAAAATTCCTATATCAGGGCCTAAGCTAATCGTAACCAAATTACCACTCTCTGTAAATTTTTTGTTTAACAGTTAGTTTCGTCGCATCGGTTGCTTCATAGTTTTCAATTGACAAAGTTCTATTTTTTTTTTGTTTTGGAAAAAGAAAAATATATATATAAAAAAAAAATGTCTGGACGTGGTAAAGGTGGTAAAGTAAAGGGAAAGGCAAAATCTCGCTCAAACCGAGCTGGATTACAATTTCCTGTAGGACGTATACATCGTTTGTTGAGTAAAGGCAATTATGCAGAACGAGTCGGTGCCGGAGCTCCAGTATATTTGGCAGCTGTTATGGAATATTTGGCAGCCGAAGTACTCGAATTAGCAGGAATGCTGCTAGAGATAACAAAAAGACCCGTATAATTCCAAGGCATTTACAATTAGCCATTAGAAACGATGAAGAATTGAATAAATTGTTGTCTGGAGTAACCATCGCACAAGGTGGTGTTCTTCCTAACATTCAAGCTGTACTTTTACCGAAAAAAACAGAAAAGAAAGCTTAATTCTTTATTCATATTATATTATATTTCTTTATTTCATCGAAATACATACATATTCATAAACCGGCCCTTTTAAGGGCCACAATTTTTTTTTTATATATATATAGAAAGAGATTATAATATAGATATATCATACACACACACACACACACACACACACACACACACACACACACACACACACACACACACACACACACACACACACACACACACACACACACACACACACACACACACACACACACACACATATATATATATATATATATATATATATATATATATATATATATATATTGATTCGTTGATTTCTCTATTTTCTTTGGTTGAGATAGAAGAGATTCGAGATTCTCGTGTAACGTACTGTTAAATAAAAAAAAATAAACAAATAAATGCCCTGATATATAAGAAAACTTGTCATCTGTAATAACAACTGGAATTGTGGTTATGTGATTATTTTCAGCATCGTTAATAATAACGTTCGTACTAGAAATAAAAATTGTATATACTGAGATAAAGATAAATAAAAGTTCCTCTAATCGCTTATGTTCTTATCTATGTATGTATGTAGTATGTATCTATGTGTATATGTATGTGCGTATCAATAAATGCGAGGTTGTTCTTATATATAAGAGAACAAACTAATGTGTAAGTTCTTTTATTATTTATTTATTTTTTTTTTTTTTCATATTCAAGCAAAATATGTTGTGGTTCTGAAAAGAACCGTTTTTTTTTTTGTATATACATATGCTATGATCGAGGACATATTCTTCTACTTCACAATATGAAAAAAATAAAAATTAACCACCAAAACCATATAAAGTACGACCTTGACGTTTTAAAGCATAAACAACATCCATAGCCGTTACCGTTTTTCTCTTAGCATGTTCAGTATATGTTACGGCATCTCTAATAACATTTTCCAAAAACACTTTCAAAACTCCACGAGTTTCTTCGTAAATTAATCCCGATATACGTTTTACTCCTCCACGTCTAGCTAATCTTCTAATAGCAGGTTTGGTAATTCCTTGGATATTATCACGTAAAACTTTTCGGTGTCGTTTTGCACCCCCTTTTCCAAGTCCTTTACCACCTTTTCCACGACCGGTCATTATTTTTCTTTTATTTTGTTTTTTCTATATACCTAAAACAATCCGACAATAACTTCGAAAAGACTTCAAAATACTGACCTAAGAATAAAAAAAGAGAGAGAGAGAGATTCGTTGTGATGAATTAGGAGGGAAGGTTTTTTTTTTTTTTTTGGTAATTTGGTTACGATTAGCTTAGGCCCTGATATAGGAATTTTTTCCTCTGCAGGGCTGGGTGTGGGGATATTTTGTTGGGAAGTGTTTGTTCGGCTGCTTCTAGCGGTGCAGTTACATTTTTTTTTGTTAAGATTTTTTTTTGGGGTTTCTTTTTTTTATATATTTTTTTTTGTTTAATTTTTGTTTTTTCTTAATCTAATTGGGGGTGGGCGGGTACAGCTGCGGCTGTATTATTCCCTATCGTCGGACATTTGTCTGGAGAATCGGTTCTCCAGGTTGCAGGGAAACCGCAGAAAACCTGCAACTCCGACGATGGATGAAAATGAGGGTGGGTGTTGGGGGTAGGAATTTATCTGATTGATATGGGAGCTATTATTGAGGAAATTGAGGAAGGGTAAGGAGGGTCCCCTTCTACATTCTTGCAGACCAGAGAAAAGGTGGTTTTTTTGGTTTTAGTGGTTACGGGTTTTTGGACTCGTTGGGGAGGGTTTATCGGGATAACGACGATTTTCTCGTCGCCTATGGCGTAACGGATTTTCCTTGCCAACGTTTCGTGATGAAACGTGGAAGGAATTTTGAGGAGGGCGGTTCCATTGGGGTTAGCTTTGAGGAAGCTCATTTGTCCCCTCAACAGCTCTTGCGTGTTGAGGAGATTGTAGAGCTCTCTCTGTGAGGTATATTTAGTTGGAAGGTTTCTCAAATTGAGTGTTTGGGTGATGGTTTGGGATTGTTGGTGGGTTCTGGGGGTCTGGGATTGTTGGTGGGTTCTGGGTGTCTGGTGTTGCTGGTGGGTTCTGGGGCTCTGGGTTTGAGTGGGTGCTTGGGGTTTAGTGGTGTTTTGGGTGATTTTATTTGGTTTCTGCGTTTGAGTGGGTGCTTGGGGTTTAGTGGTATTTTTTTTTGGCTTATGAGATATTGAGATTGACTTGGAATTTAGAGGGGGAAAATTGGCTTTGGGGATGGCGCCTAGTTGGGTATAATCAACCCGTTGGGATTTAGAGTTGGACAATTTCTGCGAGACCCTAGATGCATAGGAATCCGCAGATGGTGCTGGTGAGGAGGTTCTACTATTCTCGAGTGATTTCCTTTCGATAAAATCAATGGCGTTGCGCATTTGGATGACTTGTTGTGGACTGAACCGCGATAGTTCTGCGACCATTTCTGCGAAGGGAGAATTGAAGTTGATCGGGAGTGGTGGGAATTCATCGGCGGGTTTGCTTCGGGTTTTTATCGGGGAACGGGCTACTCGGGGCATTTTCAAAAGGGAAATGGGTGAAATAAAAAGATCGATAGAGTCAGATCAAGTGCGGATAAGAAATAAGGATTTCGAAAATTGAAATCCTTTGTTAGTACCTAACAAGAGTTGGCTATCAAAGCCGACAGCGGACTCACTGCCGGAGGGAGTTTCCTCCCCGGTTAAAGAATTCCTGACCCTTTTGATTGCCTGTTAGTGTTTTATAAAAATGAAAATAATATTCACCTGATCCTAGGACTCACGTTGGTTCTTGAAACACTTGCCCCCGAAAGGGTTTATTTCATTATAAAAAAAAGCCCCGAAAAGGGCAGGTAGGTAGAGCAACAAAGCCCCGAAAGGGGCATTTTTTGCAATGGTATACGCTAATAATACGAGTTTCTTTGTCAGCGAGAATTTTTAATCGCAGTAGGCGACCCTGCGTTTACCGGTGTGTTTTCTAAAATAAAACAGTGACCGATTATACAGCAGTCCTTTAATCCGTACTTGCGACCTTCTCGATGCGCTCTAAGAAAGCAACTCCCGAGATAAATCTATTTATGACCTTCTTTTATAGCTTTGCCCAACATTACGGAATACTAATCTAGGATTGGTGCGTACTTTTTCTAATGGGCGGAGTCTATTGGTATTATAAAAGAGATTAGGAAAAATTCTTAGGTCAGTATTTTGAAGTCTTTTCGAAGTTATTGTCGGATTGTTTTAGGTATATAGAAAAAACAAAATAAAAGAAAAATAATGACCGGTCGTGGAAAAGGTGGTAAAGGACTTGGAAAAGGGGGTGCAAAACGACACCGAAAAGTTTTACGTGATAATATCCAAGGAATTACCAAACCTGCTATTAGAAGATTAGCTAGACGTGGAGGGGTAAAACGTATATCGGGATTAATTTACGAAGAAACTCGTGGAGTTTTGAAAGTGTTTTTGGAAAATGTTATTAGAGATGCCGTAACATATACTGAACATGCTAAGAGAAAAACGGTAACGGCTATGGATGTTGTTTATGCTTTAAAACGTCAAGGTCGTACTTTATATGGTTTTGGTAGTTAATTTTCATTTTTTTCATATTGTGAAGTAGAAGAATATGTCCTCGATCATAGCATATGTATATACAAAAAAAAAACGGTTCTTTTCAGAACCACAACATATTTTGCTTGAATATGAAAAAAAAAAATAAATAAATAATAAAAGAACTTACACATTAGTTTGTTCTCTTATATATAAGAACAACCTCGCATTTATTGATACGCACATACATATACACATAGATACATACATACATAGATAAGAACATAAGCGATTAGAGGAACTTTTATTTATCTTTATCTCAGTATATACAATTTTTATTTCTAGTACGAACGTTATTATTAACGATGCTGAAAATAATCACATAACCACAATTCCAGTTGTTATTACAGATGACAAGTTTTCTTATATATCAGGGCATTTATTTGTTTATTTTTTTTTATTTAACAGTACGTTACACGAGAATCTCGAATCTCTTCTATCTCAACCAAAGAAAATAGAGAAATCAACGAATCAATATATATATATATATATATATATATATATATATATATATGTGTGTGTGTGTGTGTGTGTGTGTGTGTATAATATATCTATATTATAATCTCTTTCTATATATATATATATAAAAAAAAAATTGTGGCCCTTAAAAGGGCCGGTTTATGAATATGTATGTATTTCGATAAAATAAAGAAATATAATATAATATGAATGAAGAATTAAGCTTTCTTTTCTGTCTTTTTCGGTAAAAGTACAGCTTGAATGTTAGGAAGAACACCACCTTGTGCGATGGTTACTCCAGACAACAATTTATTCAATTCTTCATCGTTTCTAATGGCTAATTGTAAATGCCTTGGAATTATACGGGTCTTTTTGTTATCTCTAGCAGCATTTCCTGCTAATTCGAGTACTTCGGCTGCCAAATATTCCATAACAGCTGCCAAATATACTGGAGCTCCGGCACCGACTCGTTCTGCATAATTGCCTTTTCTCAACAAACGATGTATACGTCCTACAGGAAATTGTAATCCAGCTCGGTTTGAGCGAGATTTTGCCTTTCCCTTTACTTTACCACCTTTACCACGTCCAGACATTTTTTTTTATATATATATATTTTTCTTTTTCCAAAACAAAAAAAAAATAGAACTTTGTCAATTGAAAACTATGAAGCAACCGATGCGACGAAACTAACTGTTAAACAAAAAATTTACACTCGACCTATCTATTTATATTAACATGCCCTACCAATGAAATTATAGCAAATGCGCAAACGTAGAAGGGCGGAGCCTATTAGAATTACGTACGTTTATATAAAAGAGAGGGACATAAGTGCTGTTAACTACTAATTTTACCCACTTTTCGTCGATAAATACGGTACGTCATCCAAGTGTTTTTATTTTATTTCAAGAGAAATAATGCCACCAAAAGCTAGCGGAAAGGCAGCGAAAAAAGCCGGAAAGGCTCAAAAGAATATTTCGAAAGCCGATAAAAAGAAAAAAAGGAGGAGGAAGGAAAGTTATGCTATTTACATTTACAAAGTACTTAAGCAAGTTCATCCTGACACCGGTATATCGAGTAAAGCTATGAGTATAATGAATAGTTTTGTTAATGATATATTCGAACGTATCGCCGCCGAAGCATCCAGATTGGCTCATTATAATAAACGTTCAACAATTACAAGTAGAGAAATTCAAACTGCAGTGAGACTATTGCTTCCCGGAGAATTGGCAAAACACGCAGTCAGTGAAGGAACTAAAGCAGTTACCAAATATACTAGTTCTAAATAATAAGTATAACATATCTACTATATTGACAGAAAATTTTCTATTTTATTTACTTAAATAATAACATCGACCAAACCAAAAAAAAAAACGGTTCTTTTCAGAACCACAATACTACTTTTTTTTATTTATATATGATAACAACGAACGAACGAAAGACTTTAATTCAATTAAATTCTATTAAATATGACGAAAGATGATATTCCACTTAACTGAAAAATCCTCTTCTAAGATCAATAAAAATTTATTGCGTATTAATATTATAAGGCCATGTTTTTCCGTTGTACGTATATATATATATATATATAAAAACCTTCTAACGTCGCTTTTGTTTTAAAAAGTTTCATATACTAATTCACTGTCGGCTAAAGGCAAAAAAAAAACCCGACCGCCGGTAAGATAAAACATACAAAGCGGTTGGTCGGTTGCCGTTGTTAAAGTAGTTTTTGTGGCGTCTTTGAAGTTTTGTTAAAAACACTTTTTTTTTTCTTTTCAAATTGGTTTGAAATTTTAAATAAAATATTTTCATTTCCTAAAATAATATACTATACAATGTAAAAAAAAAAAAAAATTGTCGGATAAAATATGAAATATTGTGTAATAGACAGACATAGTTGCGAATAGAGCGAAGTAGTTAGATCGTTCGAAGAAAATATAATCAGTCAATCAATCTATTGTAATAATTATAATTTGCTACTACCACCACCACCCACCATTCAATATTATCTAAAATGAAATATAAGCGGGTTCCGATATTGAAATTTGATATTTTTCTTATATTTAGTATGTCGGAAGATTGTTATTGAAAAATACTCATAATAATATATTAGTTACGAACATATATAGTAGAAACGTATCGCGTAAGTCAGGGTAGACATGTCACCGTTCAAATGATAATTGCGGTATTATTTCAATTCGTTTGGATATTTTTAAATATTGGTCATTATTGTGAATAGACACGTTTCTCTTTACCTTCATTGTATTTTAAGAAGGACTTTTATTTAATTTCGAAATTATATCTAAAGTGCTAAGCATCGACGGAAATAAATTTTTAACCATTTTTAAGTGGTACTTTTTTTTAATAACAAACGTTGTTAGCAGTCATTAAATTATAGTAAAACTTCGGCGAAAGTTCGAAGTATACCTTAGTTAGTTCTTTGTCAATTTTTTTCATTACATTCGATTCGAAAATCTCGAAGAAACCAAGGTTTTTGAGGTTGGTTTGGTTTATGAGGTTCGTTTTTTAACTTAGTTCTATTCGTTCGTTCAGTCTTCCGTCCGCTTTATTTGAATGACTCCTCTTGTAACTCCTTACACGCGGAAAATTAAAAGTCTTTTATACTATTAAGTATATAATATAGAGAGGTGAAATTTTATAAAACGAAATATAAAACTACATTCAATATATATATATATATATTTTTTTTTTATATCAGTTTAGTGTAGTTTATCGACGATATAATAACACACAAGGTTGTTAGTAGTTATGGCGGATACAGAAAATCAAACTTCGGTTGTAACCGCAACGTCTGCGTCTAATTCACCGCAGGTTTCGTCGTCTCCAATAAATAAAAAGGAAAAAAAAGCTAAAAATCCTAGGACCAAACCATCTCATCCACCGACTTCGGAAATGGTAAACAATGCGATCAAAGGTTTAAAGGAACGCGGAGGCTCATCTTTACAAGCAATTAAAAAGTACATTGCTGCCAATTATAAAGTTGATGCAGAAAAAGTAGCGCCATTCATCAAAAAATATTTGAAAGCATCTGTAGTATCGGGATCTTTGGTACAAACTAAAGGTAAAGGAGCTTCCGGATCATTCAAGTTAGCTTCGGCAACTTCTACTGGTGGTACTTCGGCTAAAACGAATGCTATTGACAAAAAGAAAAAGAAAACAGCCGCTTCTACTCCAGGCGTAACTAAATCCAAAAAAATTGTAACAGCAGCAAAACGAAATGCTATTATTGCAGGAGGAGGAGGAGGAGTGGATAAATCGAAAAGTATTAAGAAATCTAATAAAGGCAAAAAAACGACAGGTACAGCAGCGGCTTCCTTAAAAACTTCGACGACGACGACGACAACAACAACATCGATTACTGATAAGAAAGGCGTTAAAGTTGCCAAAAAAACAGACAAAAAATCTTCGGTTAAAGGAGGAGTCATCGCCGCCGCCGCTTCCAATACAGCCAGTGCCGCATCATCCGAAATGAAAACGAAGAATCCTACTAAAGCAAAAAAATCCAATAAAGGCAGTCCCACGAAAAAGCCGAAAGCACCAAAACCGAAAACTTCGAAAGCAGCTGCTAGCAGCTCCTCTCCTAAAGCAAGAAAAGCCGCCGCCGCCGCTCCTAAAAAGAAGAAATAAAAAGAATATTTCTTTTCTGACGGAAAGATAGTACAACAATCGAGAAGTATTATCGGACTGATGATGGGTACGACGACGACGACGACAATCGACAATAATAACAAATGGCCCTTGTCAGGGCCACAATTTTTTCATTTATTTATGAAGAAAATAAGAAACAAATAATGTTTGTTTTGATAAAACAAGAATTTTTTGAATTTCGGTTCAATAATTGATATGTTATGTTATATGTAACATTTTCATCGATCGATGTAATGTAGGTTGTTACCACCTTCTAAATTTGTCTCGACCTACCTACGATATAGTACATCTAATGTGTTTTATAAATTTTCAATTATTATATGTCGATATTGTCTAAAATTTGTTAGTTAAAAATAATAATTTTCTCTATCTCGTGTATGTATGTATGTATGTATGTGTGCGTGTGCGGCGTGCGTCTTCTTTATCCAATCAACAATCACATCCTATGTTTATATCAAAATATTATACTAATATCATAAATGTTAAATTATTTGTGGTTCTGAAAAGAACCGTTTTTACTTACAATATATATATATAAAACAAAAAATCTATTATAATCAAATAGATAAAATGTAATTCTATAAAAAAAAATTAATTTTTGTATTTATGCTCGTTCTCCGCGAATTCTTCTAGCCAATTGGATATCCTTGGGCATAATGGTGACTCTTTTAGCATGAATGGCACACAGATTAGTATCTTCGAATAGACCTACCAAATAAGCCTCACTAGCTTCCTGGAGAGCCATAACCGCTGAACTTTGAAAACGTAAATCTGTTTTAAAATCTTGTGCTATTTCACGAACCAATCGTTGAAATGGCAATTTTCTAATAAGTAATTCGGTACTCTTTTGATAACGTCTTATCTCACGAAGAGCTACAGTACCTGGCCTATAACGATGAGGTTTTTTTACTCCACCAGTAGCTGGTGCGCTTTTACGGGCGGCTTTTGTCGCTAATTGTTTACGAGGAGCTTTCCCTCCAGTCGATTTTCTAGCCGTTTGTTTAGTACGAGCCATCTTATTTTTTTTTTTTTTTTGTAAGTATACAAGAAATGTCAATATACTAAACCGCTATAGCAGCTTGATAAACACTCAATGAATGAGATAAATCTAGAGAGAGAGAGAGATTCGTTGTGATGAATTAGGAGGAAAGGTTTTTTTTTTTTTTTTGGTAATTTGGTTATGATTTGCTTAGGCCCTGATATAGGAATTTTTTTCCTCTGCAGGGCTGGGTGTGGGGATATTTTGTTGGGAAGTGTTTGTTCGGCTGCTTCTAGCGGTGCAGTTACATTTTTTTTTGTTAAGATTTTTTTTTTGGGGTTTTTTTTTTATATATTTTTTTTTGTTTATTTTTTGTTTTTTCTTAATCTAATTGGGGGTGGGCGGGTACAGCTGCGGCTGTATTATTCCCTATCGTCGGACATTTGTCTGGAGAATCGGTTCTCCAGGTTGCAGGGAAACCGCAGAAAACCTGCAACTCCGACGATGGATGAAAATGAGGGTGGGTGTTGGGGGTAGGAATTTATCTGATTGATGTGGTAGCTAACATTGAGGAAATTGAGGAAGGATAAGGAGGGTCCCTTTCGCAACGGAAGTCTTGATTCTATGGATCGAATCAATTAGAAGGGGCTTGGAGGTTATTAGGCGGCTTGAAATGGGGGTTATGTCAGTATTGACATAATGGCGTTGCTAGGGCTAAATCTACACTTTTTCAGTGGGAAGTGTTTGGTTTTTGGGTAAAAGCGAAATGAATGCGGTTACCCACGCCGCTGGTTACGGTACAATTATAACCGTAAAAAGGGGGAATGAGGCGTTGTAGCGTTTCGGCTACTAGCGCCCGAGAAGTAGGGATGGCATTCATTATAGTTGTTGCCAAGATTTCAATCAGGATTTTGGTGTCAGTAGACAGGTCGTAAGGGGTTTGTGGTTTTTCTAGGGTGACTGGGGCTGTATCCTGGGGGGCTTTCGGAGTTTCAATCCTTTTCGGACAGCGGGGGTGGAAGGCGGGGTGAGGTCCACCGCAATTTTTACAGGTAGGGGAGTTAGCTTTTGGGCATTTTTCTGGCTTGTGACCAGAAGCACCACAGGTTGGACAGATGGGTTTGGCTTTGCAGGAGTCTGCGGAGTGGCCGGTAGATGAGCAACGGTTGCAGTATTTGGGGACTGCGGGTATGGTGTTTGAATTTGAGGCTTCGCAGAAGTGCGAAAGCCCGTGGAAGTTTATACCCATGGTTAGGGCGTGATGGTAGGCGGTTTCGGAATCTGTAATGATTCGGAACATGGATGTGGGTTTATTTGTGGATCTAGCTATGATCCTCCAAGTTTTAATGACAGGGAATTTCAGGATAGAGAGGATCTCCAGGAACTCTTCTTCGGTGTAAGATTGGTCTACATTCTTGCAGACCAGAGAAAAGGTGGTTTTTTTGGTTTTAGTGGTTACGGGTTTTTGGACTCGTTGGGGAGGGTTTATCGGGATAACGACGATTTTCTCGTCGCCTATGGCGTAACGGATTTTCCTTGCCAACGTTTCGTGATGAAACGTGGAAGGAATTTTGAGGAGGGCGGTTCCATTGGGGTTAGCTTTGAGGAAGCTCATTTGTCCCCTCAACAGCTCTTGCGTGTTGAGGAGATTGTAGAGCTCTCTCTGTGAGGTATATTTAGTTGGAAGGTTTCTCAAATTGAGTGTTTGGGTGATGGTTTGGGATTGTTGGTGGGTTCTGGGGGTCTGGGATTGTTGGTGGGTTCTGGGGGTCTGGGGTTGTTGGTCGGTTCTGGGGCTCTGGGTTTGAGTAGGTGCTTGGGGTTTAGTGGTGTTTTGGGTGATTTTATTTGGTTTTTGGGTTTGAGTGGGTGCTTGGGGTTTAGTGGTATTTTGGGTATTATTTTTTTTTGGCTTATGAGATATTGAGATTGACTTGGAGTTTAGAGGGGGAAAATTAGCTTTGGGGATGGCGCCTAGTTGGGTATAATCAACCCGTTGGGATTTAGAGTTGGACGATTTCTGCGAGACCCTAGATGCATAGGAATCCGCAGATGGTGCTGGTGAGGGGCTTCTATTGTTCTCGAATGATTTCAGTTTGATAATATTAATGATATCGTTCATTTGGGCGAGTTGATTTGGACTGTACCGCGAGTATTCTGCGAACATTTGTGCAAAGGTTTCCTCCTCAGAAGGAGAGTTGGGGTTGGTTGGGAGTGGTGGGAATTCATCGATGGTGGAAACAGGTTTACTTCGGGTTTGAATGGGGGAACGGGGTACTCGGGGCATTTTCAAAAGTGAAATGGGTGGAATAAAAAGATCGATAGTCAGATCAAGTGAGGATAAGAAATAAGGATTTCGAAAATTGAAATCCTTTGTTAGTACCTAACAAGAGTTGGCTATCAAAGCCGACAGCGGACTCACTGCCGGAGGGAGTTTCCTCCCCGGTTAAAGAATTCCTGACCCTTTTGATTGCCTGTTAGTGTTTTATAAAAATGAAAATAATATTCACCTGATCCTAGGACTCACGTTGGTTCTTGAAACACTTGCCCCCGAAAGGGTTTATTTCATTATAAAAAAAAGCCCCGAAAGGGGCATTTTTTGCAATGGTATACGCTAATAATACGAGTTTCTTTGTCAGCGAGAATTTTTAATCGCAGTAGGCGACCCTGCGTTTACCGGTGTGTTTTCTAAAATAAAACAGTGACCGATTATACAGCAGTCCTTTAATCCGTACTTGCGACCTTCTCGAAGCGCTCTAAGAAAGCAACTGGAGATAAATCTATTTATGACCTTCTTTTATAGCTTTGCCCAACGTTACGGAATACTAATCTAGGATTGGTGCGTACTTTTTCTAATGGGCGGAGTCTATAGGTATTATAAAAGAGATTAGGAAAAATTCTTAGGTCAGTATTTTGAAGTCTTTTCGAAGTTATTGTCGGATTGTTTTAGGTATATAGAAAAAACAAAATAAAAGAAAAATAATGACCGGTCGTGGAAAAGGTGGTAAAGGACTTGGAAAAGGGGGTGCAAAACGACACCGAAAAGTTATCCAAGGAATTACCAAACCTGCTATTAGAAGATTAGCTAGACGTGGAGGAGTAAAACGTATATCGGGATTAATTTACGAAGAAACTCGTGGAGTTTTGAAAGTGTTTTTGGAAAATGTTATTAGAGATGCCGTAACATATACTGAACATGCTAAGAGAAAAACGGTAACGGCTATGGATGTTGTTTATGCTTTAAAACGTCAAGGTCGTACTTTATATGGTTTTGGTGGTTAATTTTCATTTTTTTCATATTGTGAAGTAGAAGAATATGTCCTCGATCATAGCATATGTATATACAAAAAAAAAAAAAACGGTTCTTTTCAGAACCACAACATATTTTGCTTGAATATGAAAAAAAAAAAAAAAAAAAAAAAAATAAATAAATAATAAAAGAACTTACACATTAGTTTGTTCTCTTATATATAAGAACGAACAACCTCGCATTTATTGATACGCACATACATATACACATAGATACATACTACATACATACATAGATAAGAACATAAGCGATTAGAGGAACTTTTATTTATCTTTATCTCAGTATATACAATTTTTATTTCTAGTACGAACGTTATTATTAACGATGCTGAAAATAATCACATAACCACAATTCCAGTTGTTATTACAGATGACAAGTTTTCTTATATATCAGGGCATTTATTTGTTTATTTTTTTTTTATTTAACAGTACGTTACACGAGAATCTCGAATCTCTTCTATCTCAACCAAAGAAAATAGAGAAATCAACGAATCAATATATATATATATATATATATATATATATATATATATATATATATATATATATATATGTGTGTGTGTGTGTGTGTATAATATATCTATATTATAATCTCTTTCTATATATATATAAAAAAAAATTGTGGCCCTTAAAAGGGCCGGTTTATGAATATGTATGTATTTCGATAAAATAAAGAAATATAATATAATATGAATAAAGAATTAAGCTTTCTTTTCTGTCTTTTTCGGTAAAAGTACAGCTTGAATGTTAGGAAGAACACCACCTTGTGCGATGGTTACTCCAGACAACAATTTATTCAATTCTTCATCGTTTCTAATGGCTAATTGTAAATGCCTTGGAATTATACGGGTCTTTTTGTTATCTCTAGCAGCATTTCCTGCTAATTCGAGTACTTCGGCTGCCAAATATTCCATAACAGCTGCCAAATATACTGGAGCTCCGGCACCGACTCGTTCTGCATAATTGCCTTTTCTCAACAAACGATGTATACGTCCTACAGGAAATTGTAATCCAGCTCGGTTTGAGCGAGATTTTGCCTTTCCCTTTACTTTACCACCTTTACCACGTCCAGACATTTTTTTTTTATATATATATTTTTCTTTTTCCAAAACAAAAAAAAAATAGAACTTTGTCAATTGAAAACTATGAAGCAACCGATGCGACGAAACTAACTGTTAAACAAAAAATTTACACTCGACCTATCTATTTATATTAACATGCCCTACCAATGAAATTATAGCAAATGCGCAAACGTAGAAGGGCGGAGCCTATTAGAATTACGTACGTTTATATAAAAGAGAGGGACATAAGTGCTGTTAACTACTAATTTTACCCACTTTTCGTCGATAAATACGGTACGTCATCCAAGTGTTTTTATTTTATTTCAAGAGAAATAATGCCACCAAAAGCTAGCGGAAAGGCAGCGAAAAAAGCCGGAAAGGCTCAAAAGAATATTTCGAAAGCCGATAAAAAGAAAAAAAGGAGGAGGAAGGAAAGTTATGCTATTTACATTTACAAAGTACTTAAGCAAGTTCATCCTGACACCGGTATATCGAGTAAAGCTATGAGTATAATGAATAGTTTTGTTAATGATATATTCGAACGTATCGCCGCCGAAGCATCCAGATTGGCTCATTATAATAAACGTTCAACAATTACAAGTAGAGAAATTCAAACTGCAGTGAGACTATTGCTTCCCGGAGAATTGGCAAAACACGCAGTCAGTGAAGGAACTAAAGCAGTTACCAAATATACTAGTTCTAAATAATAAGTATAACATATCTACTATATTGACAGAAAATTTTCTATTTTATTTACTTAAATAATAACATCGACCAAACAAAAAAAAAAAAAAACGGTTCTTTTCAGAACCACAATACTACTTTTTTTTATTTATATATGATAACAACGAACGAACGAAAGACTTTAATTCAATTGAATTCTATTAAATATGACGAAAGATGATATTCCACTTAACTGAAAAATCCTCTTCTAAGATCAATAAAAATTTATTGTGTATTAATATTATAAGGCCATGTTTTTCCGTTGTACGTATATATATATATATATAAAAACCTTCTAACGTCGCTTTTGTTTTAAAAAGTTTCATATACTAATTCACTGTCGGCTAAAGGCAAAAAAAAAAACCCGACCGCCGGTAAGATAAAACATACAAAGCGGTTGGTCGGTTGCCGTTGTTAAAGTAGTTTTTGTGGCGTCTTTGAAGTTTTGTTAAAAACACTTTTTTTTTTCTTTTCAAATTGGTTTGAAATTTTAAATAAAATATTTTCATTTCCTAAAATAATATACTATACAATGTAAAAAAAAAAAAAAATTGTCGGATAAAATATGAAATATTGTGTAATAGACAGACATAGTTGCGAATAGAGCGAAGTAGTTAGATCGTTCGAAGAAAATATAATCAGTCAATCAATCTATTGTAATAATTATAATTTGCTACTACCACCACCACCCACCATTCAATATTATCTAAAATGAAATATAAGCGGGTTCCGATATTGAAATTTGATATTTTTCTTATATTTAGTATGTCGGAAGATTGTTATTGAAAAATACTCATAATAATATATTAGTTACGAACATATATAGTAGAAACGTATCGCGTAAGTCAGGGTAGACATGTCACCGTTCAAATGATAATTGCGGTATTATTTCAATTCGTTTGGATATTTTTAAATATTGGTCATTATTGTGAATAGACACGTTTCTCTTTACCTTCATTGTATTTTAAGAAGGACTTTTATTTAATTTCGAAATTATATCTAAAGTGCTAAGCATCGACGGAAATAAATTTTTAACCATTTTTAAGTGGTACTTTTTTTTAATAACAAACGTTGTTAGCAGTCATTAAATTATAGTAAAACTTCGGCGAAAGTTCGAAGTATACCTTAGTTAGTTCTTTGTCAATTTTTTTCATTACATTCGATTCGAAAATCTCGAAGAAACCAAGGTTTTTGAGGTTGGTTTGGTTTATGAGGTTCGTTTTTTAACTTAGTTCTATTCGTTCGTTCAGTCTTCCGTCCGCTTTATTTGAATGACTCCTCTTGTAACTCCTTACACGCGGAAAATTAAAAGTCTTTTATACTATTAAGTATATAATATAGAGAGGTGAAATTTTATAAAACGAAATATAAAACTACATTCAATATATATATATATATATATTTTTTTTTTTTATATCAGTTTAGTGTAGTTTATCGACGATATAATAACACACAAGGTTGTTAGTAGTTATGGCGGATACAGAAAATCAAACTTCGGTTGTAACCGCAACGTCTGCGGCTAATTCACCGCAGGTTTCGTCGTCTCCAATAAATAAAAAGGAAAAAAAAGCTAAAAATCCTAGGACCAAACCATCTCATCCACCGACTTCGGAAATGGTAAACAATGCGATCAAAGGTTTAAAGGAACGCGGAGGCTCATCTTTACAAGCAATTAAAAAGTACATTGCTGCCAATTATAAAGTTGATGCAGAAAAAGTAGCGCCATTCATCAAAAAATATTTGAAAGCATCTGTAGTATCGGGATCTTTGGTACAAACTAAAGGTAAAGGAGCTTCCGGATCATTCAAGTTAGCTTCGGCAACTTCTACTGGTGGTACTTCGGCTAAAACGAATGCTATTGACAAAAAGAAAAAGAAAACAGCCGCTTCTACTCCAGGCGTAACTAAATCCAAAAAAATTGTAACAGCAGCAAAACGAAATGCTATTATTGCAGGAGGAGGAGGAGGAGGAGTGGATAAATCGAAAAGTATTAAGAAATCTAATAAAGGCAAAAAAACGACAGGTACAGCAGCGGCTTCCTTAAAAACTTCGACGACGACGACGACAACAACATCGATTACTGATAAGAAAGGCGTTAAAGTTGCCAAAAAAACAGACAAAAAATCTTCGGTTAAAGGAGGAGTCATCGCCGCCGCCGCCGCTTCCAATACAGCCAGTGCCGCATCATCCGAAATGAAAACGAAGAATCCTACTAAAGCAAAAAAATCCAATAAAGGCAGTCCCACGAAAAAGCCGAAAGCACCAAAACCGAAAACTTCGAAAGCAGCTGCTAGCAGCTCCTCTCCTAAAGCAAGAAAAGCCGCCGCCGCCGCTCCTAAAAAGAAGAAATAAAAAGAATATTTCTTTTCTGACGGAAAGATAGTACAACAATCGAGAAGTATTATCGGACTGATGATGGGTACGACGACGACGACGACAATCGACAATAATAACAAATGGCCCTTGTCAGGGCCACAATTTTTTCATTTATTTATGAAGAAAATAAGAAACAAATAATGTTTGTTTTGATAAAACAAGAATTTTTTGAATTTCGGTTCAATAATTGATATGTTATGTTATGTTATATGTAACATTTTCATCGATCGATGTAATGTAGGTTGTTACCACCTTCTAAATTTGTCTCGACCTACCTACGATATAGTACCATCTAATGTGTTTTATAAATTTTCAATTATTATATGTCGATATTGTCTAAAATTTGTTAGTTAAAAATAATAATTTTCTCTATCTCGTGTATGTATGTATGTGTGCGTGTGCGGCGTGCGTCTTCTTTATCCAATCAACAATCACATCCTATGTTTATATCAAAATATTATACTAATATCATAAATGTTAAATTATTTGTGGTTCTGAAAAGAACCGTTTTTACTTACAATATATATATATATAAAACAAAAAATCTATTATAATCAAATAGATAAAATGTAATTCTATAAAAAAAAATTAATTTTTGTATTTATGCTCGTTCTCCGCGAATTCTTCTAGCCAATTGGATATCCTTGGGCATAATGGTGACTCTTTTAGCATGAATGGCACACAGATTAGTATCTTCGAATAGACCTACCAAATAAGCCTCACTAGCTTCCTGGAGAGCCATAACCGCTGAACTTTGAAAACGTAAATCTGTTTTAAAATCTTGTGCTATTTCACGAACCAATCGTTGAAATGGCAATTTTCTAATAAGTAATTCGGTACTCTTTTGATAACGTCTTATCTCACGAAGAGCTACAGTACCTGGCCTATAACGATGAGGTTTTTTTACTCCACCAGTAGCTGGTGCGCTTTTACGGGCGGCTTTTGTCGCTAATTGTTTACGAGGAGCTTTCCCTCCAGTCGATTTTCTAGCCGTTTGTTTAGTACGAGCCATCTTATTTTTTTTTTTTTTTTGTAAGTATACAAGAAATGTCAATATACTAAACCGCTATAGCAGCTTGATAAACACTCAATGAATGAGATAAATCTATTTATGACCTTCTTTTATAGCTTTGCCCAACGTTACGGAATACTAATCTAGGATTGGTGCGTACTTTTTCTAATGGGCGGAGTCTATAGGTATTATAAAAGAGATTAGGAAAAATTCTTAGGTCAGTATTTTGAAGTCTTTTCGAAGTTATTGTCGGATTGTTTTAGGTATATAGAAAAAACAAAATAAAAGAAAAATAATGACCGGTCGTGGAAAAGGTGGTAAAGGACTTGGAAAAGGGGGTGCAAAACGACACCGAAAAGTTTTACGTGATAATATCCAAGGAATTACCAAACCTGCTATTAGAAGATTAGCTAGACGTGGAGGAGTAAAACGTATATCGGGATTAATTTACGAAGAAACTCGTGGAGTTTTGAAAGTGTTTTTGGAAAATGTTATTAGAGATGCCGTAACATATACTGAACATGCTAAGAGAAAAACGGTAACGGCTATGGATGTTGTTTATGCTTTAAAACGTCAAGGTCGTACTTTATATGGTTTTGGTGGTTAATTTTCATTTTTTTCATATTGTGAAGTAGAAGAATATGTCCTCGATCATAGCATATGTATATACAAAAAAAAAAAAAACGGTTCTTTTCAGAACCACAACATATTTTGCTTGAATATGAAAAAAAAAAAAAAAAAAAAAAAAAAAAAATAAATAAATAATAAAAGAACTTACACATTAGTTTGTTCTCTTATATATAAGAACGAACAACCTCGCATTTATTGATACGCACATACATATACACATAGATACATACTACATACATACATAGATAAGAACATAAGCGATTAGAGGAACTTTTATTTATCTTTATCTCAGTATATACAATTTTTATTTCTAGTACGAACGTTATTATTAACGATGCTGAAAATAATCACATAACCACAATTCCAGTTGTTATTACAGATGACAAGTTTTCTTATATATCAGGGCATTTATTTGTTTATTTTTTTTTTATTTAACAGTACGTTACACGAGAATCTCGAATCTCTTCTATCTCAACCAAAGAAAATAGAGAAATCAACGAATCATATATATATATATATATATATATATATATATATATATGTGTGTGTGTGTGTGTGTGTGTGTATAATATATCTATATTATAATCTCTTTCTATATATATATAAAAAAAAATTGTGGCCCTTAAAAGGGCCGGTTTATGAATATGTATGTATTTCGATAAAATAAAGAAATATAATATAATATGAATAAAGAATTAAGCTTTCTTTTCTGTCTTTTTCGGTAAAAGTACAGCTTGAATGTTAGGAAGAACACCACCTTGTGCGATGGTTACTCCAGACAACAATTTATTCAATTCTTCATCGTTTCTAATGGCTAATTGTAAATGCCTTGGAATTATACGGGTCTTTTTGTTATCTCTAGCAGCATTTCCTGCTAATTCGAGTACTTCGGCTGCCAAATATTCCATAACAGCTGCCAAATATACTGGAGCTCCGGCACCGACTCGTTCTGCATAATTGCCTTTTCTCAACAAACGATGTATACGTCCTACAGGAAATTGTAATCCAGCTCGGTTTGAGCGAGATTTTGCCTTTCCCTTTACTTTACCACCTTTACCACGTCCAGACATTTTTTTTTTATATATATATTTTTCTTTTTCCAAAACAAAAAAAAAATAGAACTTTGTCAATTGAAAACTATGAAGCAACCGATGCGACGAAACTAACTGTTAAACAAAAAATTTACACTCGACCTATCTATTTATATTAACATGCCCTACCAATGAAATTATAGCAAATGCGCAAACGTAGAAGGGCGGAGCCTATTAGAATTACGTACGTTTATATAAAAGAGAGGGACATAAGTGCTGTTAACTACTAATTTTACCCACTTTTCGTCGATAAATACGGTACGTCATCCAAGTGTTTTTATTTTATTTCAAGAGAAATAATGCCACCAAAAGCTAGCGGAAAGGCAGCGAAAAAAGCCGGAAAGGCTCAAAAGAATATTTCGAAAGCCGATAAAAAGAAAAAAAGGAGGAGGAAGGAAAGTTATGCTATTTACATTTACAAAGTACTTAAGCAAGTTCATCCTGACACCGGTATATCGAGTAAAGCTATGAGTATAATGAATAGTTTTGTTAATGATATATTCGAACGTATCGCCGCCGAAGCATCCAGATTGGCTCATTATAATAAACGTTCAACAATTACAAGTAGAGAAATTCAAACTGCAGTGAGACTATTGCTTCCCGGAGAATTGGCAAAACACGCAGTCAGTGAAGGAACTAAAGCAGTTACCAAATATACTAGTTCTAAATAATAAGTATAACATATCTACTATATTGACAGAAAATTTTCTATTTTATTTACTTAAATAATAACATCGACCAAACAAAAAAAAAAAAAAACGGTTCTTTTCAGAACCACAATACTACTTTTTTTTATTTATATATGATAACAACGAACGAACGAAAGACTTTAATTCAATTGAATTCTATTAAATATGACGAAAGATGATATTCCACTTAACTGAAAAATCCTCTTCTAAGATCAATAAAAATTTATTGTGTATTAATATTATAAGGCCATGTTTTTCCGTTGTACGTATATATATATATATATAAAAACCTTCTAACGTCGCTTTTGTTTTAAAAAGTTTCATATACTAATTCACTGTCGGCTAAAGGCAAAAAAAAAAACCCGACCGCCGGTAAGATAAAACATACAAAGCGGTTGGTCGGTTGCCGTTGTTAAAGTAGTTTTTGTGGCGTCTTTGAAGTTTTGTTAAAAACACTTTTTTTTTTCTTTTCAAATTGGTTTGAAATTTTAAATAAAATATTTTCATTTCCTAAAATAATATACTATACAATGTAAAAAAAAAAAAAAATTGTCGGATAAAATATGAAATATTGTGTAATAGACAGACATAGTTGCGAATAGAGCGAAGTAGTTAGATCGTTCGAAGAAAATATAATCAGTCAATCAATCTATTGTAATAATTATAATTTGCTACTACCACCACCACCCACCATTCAATATTATCTAAAATGAAATATAAGCGGGTTCCGATATTGAAATTTGATATTTTTCTTATATTTAGTATGTCGGAAGATTGTTATTGAAAAATACTCATAATAATATATTAGTTACGAACATATATAGTAGAAACGTATCGCGTAAGTCAGGGTAGACATGTCACCGTTCAAATGATAATTGCGGTATTATTTCAATTCGTTTGGATATTTTTAAATATTGGTCATTATTGTGAATAGACACGTTTCTCTTTACCTTCATTGTATTTTAAGAAGGACTTTTATTTAATTTCGAAATTATATCTAAAGTGCTAAGCATCGACGGAAATAAATTTTTAACCATTTTTAAGTGGTACTTTTTTTTAATAACAAACGTTGTTAGCAGTCATTAAATTATAGTAAAACTTCGGCGAAAGTTCGAAGTATACCTTAGTTAGTTCTTTGTCAATTTTTTTCATTACATTCGATTCGAAAATCTCGAAGAAACCAAGGTTTTTGAGGTTGGTTTGGTTTATGAGGTTCGTTTTTTAACTTAGTTCTATTCGTTCGTTCAGTCTTCCGTCCGCTTTATTTGAATGACTCCTCTTGTAACTCCTTACACGCGGAAAATTAAAAGTCTTTTATACTATTAAGTATATAATATAGAGAGGTGAAATTTTATAAAACGAAATATAAAACTACATTCAATATATATATATATATATATATATTTTTTTTATATCAGTTTAGTGTAGTTTATCGACGATATAATAACACACAAGGTTGTTAGTAGTTATGGCGGATACAGAAAATCAAACTTCGGTTGTAACCGCAACGTCTGCGGCTAATTCACCGCAGGTTTCGTCGTCTCCAATAAATAAAAAGGAAAAAAAAGCTAAAAATCCTAGGACCAAACCATCTCATCCACCGACTTCGGAAATGGTAAACAATGCGATCAAAGGTTTAAAGGAACGCGGAGGCTCATCTTTACAAGCAATTAAAAAGTACATTGCTGCCAATTATAAAGTTGATGCAGAAAAAGTAGCGCCATTCATCAAAAAATATTTGAAAGCATCTGTAGTATCGGGATCTTTGGTACAAACTAAAGGTAAAGGAGCTTCCGGATCATTCAAGTTAGCTTCGGCAACTTCTACTGGTGGTACTTCGGCTAAAACGAATGCTATTGACAAAAAGAAAAAGAAAACAGCCGCTTCTACTCCAGGCGTAACTAAATCCAAAAAAATTGTAACAGCAGCAAAACGAAATGCTATTATTGCAGGAGGAGGAGGAGGAGGAGTGGATAAATCGAAAAGTATTAAGAAATCTAATAAAGGCAAAAAAACGACAGGTACAGCAGCGGCTTCCTTAAAAACTTCGACGACGACGACGACAACAACATCGATTACTGATAAGAAAGGCGTTAAAGTTGCCAAAAAAACAGACAAAAAATCTTCGGTTAAAGGAGGAGTCATCGCCGCCGCCGCCGCTTCCAATACAGCCAGTGCCGCATCATCCGAAATGAAAACGAAGAATCCTACTAAAGCAAAAAAATCCAATAAAGGCAGTCCCACGAAAAAGCCGAAAGCACCAAAACCGAAAACTTCGAAAGCAGCTGCTAGCAGCTCCTCTCCTAAAGCAAGAAAAGCCGCCGCCGCCGCTCCTAAAAAGAAGAAATAAAAAGAATATTTCTTTTCTGACGGAAAGATAGTACAACAATCGAGAAGTATTATCGGACTGATGATGGGTACGACGACGACGACGACAATCGACAATAATAACAAATGGCCCTTGTCAGGGCCACAATTTTTTCATTTATTTATGAAGAAAATAAGAAACAAATAATGTTTGTTTTGATAAAACAAGAATTTTTTGAATTTCGGTTCAATAATTGATATGTTATGTTATGTTATATGTAACATTTTCATCGATCGATGTAATGTAGGTTGTTACCACCTTCTAAATTTGTCTCGACCTACCTACGATATAGTACCATCTAATGTGTTTTATAAATTTTCAATTATTATATGTCGATATTGTCTAAAATTTGTTAGTTAAAAATAATAATTTTCTCTATCTCGTGTATGTATGTATGTATGTGTGCGTGTACTTGTAACAATCAATTATCAATAACAAACCCAAAAATTAGCTACAAAAACCCAAAAATTAGCTACAAAAACCCAAAAATTAGCTACAAAAACCCAAAAATTAGCTACAAAAACCCAAAAATTAGCTACAAAAACCCAAAAATTAGCTACAAAAACCCAAAAATTAGCTACAAAAACCCAAAAATTAGCTAAAAATTAGCTAAAAAAGTGGAAAAAAAAAGTGGAAAAAAAAGTGGAAAAAAAAAGTGGAAAAAAAAAGTGGAAAAAAAAAGTGGAAAAAAAAAGTGGAAAAAAAAGTGGAAAAAAAAGTGGAAAAAAAAGTGGAAAAAAAAAGTGGAAAAAAAAAGTGGAAAAAAAAAGTGGAAAAAAAAAGTGGAAAAAAAAAGTGGAAAAAAAAAGTGGAAAAAAAAAGTGGAAAAAAAAGTGGAAAAAAAAAGTGGAAAAAAAAAGTGGAAAAAAAAAGTGGAAAAAAAAAGTGGAAAAAAAAAGTGGAAAAAAAAAGTGGAAAAAATTGCTTCAAGTGTTCAACACAACAAAGATTATATACTCGCTACTACTATGTTACACACACACATTTATATATATGCGCGTGAGAAAGCCCGTCCCTCTAAGCATCCACTCCCGGATAAATCCACGAGTGGGTGTGAAGGACGTTCCACTACCCCTTGTCATTCTGACAGGTCTTCATCCTCTTTCGCGTCGCAGTTTCGCGCGTAGACTTCTTCCTCTCCTTTGAGTTCTATGGGAGATTTTAGGATGTCTATCTTTTTGTAAAGAGATCTCCTTTTTTTTCTTGAAGAGAACTGCTTTGGCTTTTCTTACAGTTGACTTGTATTTTTTATATTTTGTACTATTCGTCAATCTTTTTTGCAGCGTTTTGGAGTCTTTTCGTAATGTTTTTCACCTGAACGCACATCGTTGCTATTACAGTATCGTCTGCTTCCTGGTTAGGTTAGGTGTCGTTGTTAGGTGCTGTGGTTTTTCCTGAAGCCGAATTGTTCCTCTGGTATTGTACTTAGTGTCTCTGTTTGTTCGTTCAGAATCCTCAGTATCACTCTCTCTGCGATTTTACTCATGGCAGGTAGCAAACTTATCGGTCTGTAGTTTTGGGGGAATGTGGGGTCTTTACCCGGTTTTCTCAACATGATAATGTCTGCTTGTTTCCATCTCGATGGAAAGTATTTTGTCTTCAACATGCCACTTATTATGTTCGAAAGGTATGCCATACCTTTTTTTGGCATGTTTTTCAGCGCTCTGTTCGTGATTCCGTCTATTCCCGGAGCCTTCCTTGCTGATGTGAACCTGAGTAGTTCTTTCACTTCCTTCGGTGTTGCGAATCCTAGGGTTTCTTGATCGTCCTCGTCTTCTAGGTATTCGTTGATGTTTTTTTTATCATGTCTGAGAAGTCCATGTCTTCGTCGGGATGTTCGTTCAGTGTAAACTGAAGTTCCATTGTGTTTTTCAGCTCTTCTGCCTTCTCTTTGTCTGTGTACGCCATCCCGTTGCTTTCGTGTATTGGTGGCATTGGTTTTCTTTCTTCACTTAGGACTTTAGATATGTTCCATAGTCCCGGTTTTTGCGGATCTAGTTCGTTTATCCTTCTGTTCCATTCCTCGCTTCTGTGTTCCTGTAGTCTTTCTTGGATTTCCTGTTTCATTTCCTTGACTCTCCTTCTTTCTTCTGGATTTTGTGTCCTTTGGGCTCTTCTATCTACTCGATTTTTCCCCCTAATCAGATTTCTCAGATCGTCGCTTATATTTTTGAATCTGCTACGGTCATTGTGGTACTTCGTTCTATCGCTTCTGATAGTGCTTCTTCGAAGAAACAGACCTGTTCTTCTAGCATCTCCTTGTTTTTTATTTCCGTGATTCGTCCTAACAGCTGTCCTGTTAGCCTTCTGAATTTATCCCAGTTGATTTTCTCAAGGTTCTTCCTGTTTGTCTGTTGCCGCTACCGATGGTGACGACGATTGGTGAATGAGCGTCGCCGCCGTCTATGGTCCGGATTTCTACAGGCATCGTCATGTCTCTCAACACGGCGATGTCTATAACCTCGGGCCTTCCTCCATTTGGTGGGTAGTGTGTCGTTCTTACTGGTCCTATCGCTTTACAAGTTTCTTCATTGTCTGTTTCTTCTTGTGCTGTACCACGCAGGGGACTTGGCATTCAGATCTCCTATGATAATGCCTTTTTTTCCATCTGGGAGTACTGCTAGCACGTCTTTCTCGTGTATTGTGGTTTCAGACCGTACGTATGCTGATATTCTAATATCGCTGTATAATGTTTTAATGACTACTACTGTTGACTCCATGCTAAGTAGTCCGTCCGGTGAGTTTATTCGGTGTTGGCACAACTCTTTTTTCACGATTGCTGTGCCTCCGGAGCGTCCGTTTATATCGTCTCTATAAACGTTGTAGCCTGGCCAGGTGCATCTGTGTGTGTCACCTGGCAATCTCGTTTCTTGTAGTGCGAAGATATCGTAATCTTATTCCTCCAAGATCACTCCCATGGTGTTTTGGTTTGTTCGTAGTCCTCCTGTGTTCCACCAGCCTAACTTTATTTGACTAGGAAGGTTGTTTACCATTTTATTTTGCTTGCTGTGCTATTGGTGTCGCTATGAATGTTTGCATGTTTTGCAGCATACTCCGTAGCTCGGGCGTTCCTTGTGCCGCTGGAGCTGGCGTTTTCTTGACCGTTTAGGCGTAGCTGATTCCTGGGGTCGTTGTTTTTGGTGTTTGTTTTTTCATTTCTTCTTTTTTAGGATTTTTTGAACGCCCCCTGTAGTTGGCTGGGTGACCTCCTGCGCATCTTATACAGTGCACGTGCTCTGTCCATGATTAAAACCTTGGCACCTGTAGCATTGTACAGGTCCGTCGTGCCTTTTTTGTTTTATCACACTTATTTTTGTGTGGCATAGGTATCTTAGTTTATTGTAAATTTGCTCCTCAGCGGGCCCTACAACTACCATGTATATAGATAGCAATTTTTTTGTATTGTCTTTGTTTTTTTGTGTATAGTTGGTGGGTTGCCATACTTTTTTGGGCTTCAGTCCGTTTTCCCTTCGCTCGATTTCTACTTCCGATGTAGGGGGTGTTTACTCTAGTCCTTTTATCACTAGCTTTCTTTCTTTTTCTTCTTTGAGTGCGTACGTATACCACTCAATCTTCTTATACTCGCTCAGGAGCATCTTCATTTTATTGAAGTCATCCACTGACTGCGTGGTGATCTTTCCTGTAAAACTGCCCATTTTGCACTGGGCGTTTCTGTTCCTCGTCTCTCTTTATTTTTTTTTCAATTCTTCTTATATTTCCTTTTCACTTTTATTGCTGTTGTTTTTGTTTTCTTCCGTGGTTTTGCTTTTCGCATTTTTCCGATTCCTTTTGTTTTTCATTTGCGTGAAATCCTCCTCTTCCATTGGGCAGTCTTCGCTGTTTGATTCCTCCATGACTATATTCGGGCTCTCGCATCTCCTTTCCCAGTTTTTGACCTCAATTTTGGTTTGTTCTTTTTTGGGTACTTTTCGTTTTGTTCAATAAGTGCTGTTACTTTGGCATTTGTTTCGTCTATTGTTTCCATCATGTTCTGCATTCTAACTGTTTGTGTTTCAACTGTTCTCCTCATCCTTTTTTTGGTTATCTTCTTTAAATCTCTTTATTGTGGCTTCAAGAAGTTTCGTTATTCTATCCTTCGACGTTCCTCTATCTTAGGGTTTTTTTCTACTTATGGAGTTGTCAGGTTCCATGCTTGTAACTTGATCTTTTTCTTTTTTTTTTTATAGATTTAAAATTACCATTTAACCAACAGTTAAATATTGAGCCATACTAAGTGTACGGCTACTTTAAATAACGGAATTCTCCGCACAATCAAATTTGCTTTATTAAGAAACTCTCTTCGTGCGAAGAAAAATCTTAAAACATATAAAATAAAGGATGTACCTAAATGACACAAAACGGAAATAGAAAGTTTTATCAGGGTCTTTCCCCGAGTCCGCTTTCACTACACTTCACTGTCACAGATGTTTACTCGATGAAGTCTCGACGTAAACTTAGGTGCTAGCTTGATCAACAAACCTACTTAGCCAGCAGCAGCTACTTTAGCAGCAACGCCACTACTATGCTACTAAATACTAACATTCGCTTTAATGGTTCTCACGTCTATCGGACGCGAGGTATGTTCGTGTAACGAACCAAAAAAATTCGGGAAACTTCTGATTCGGTATAAATTTTCCATAAAAGTTTTTACACAGTAAATCAAAGTATAGAAAACTTAATTAACTATATATTTTTACAATAAATTTTACATTTACAGTACCGCGAAAAAAAAATTGGCTGTTACTTTTCGCTTTTTGACAACTGATTCGTATACCAGTTTGCAATACAGTGTGGTTATATGAAACTGACCGCCAAGTTCAACCCAAATTTGGTTAATTCTGTATTGTTTTTCTTATAATCACACTTATAAAAACGTAATTTATATTTTCAAATACTTAATAAAAAACTTTTCAAGAAATCAATAGTATCCTTGAATCGACAAGAATACGATATCCATTCATATCTGCCGTAGTTTAGATAAAATATGGTGACTACTTGGTGAATCTGAGATTATAAAGTTCAAATTAGATATGTGTATGTGAAACGAAAATTTATAATATATAAAGTGGAAGAAATTGTGCATTTTATGAAAGATACTGTTTATCTACATAAACTCAATCATTCACTTGGGAAATGAACAAAAGAAAAGATTTCCAACAGAGTAATATATCAAACGACTGACTCAAAAAAGCTCAATTTATACTTGTGTGATAATCAACGTGTACTGTCATTAAAAAACGTAATTACCTAACCTAATTTGATAAGTAAAAAAATGTACTCACTTATTATTATCCACGAAACAGAATCTCCATATCCATATTTTCTATATTCCATACCCATATACCAGTTTCCATATTGTCCAACACTTTTAAAATCGATTCGCGACACACCGAAAACCACCGATACCGAAATTTACGAATCACTTTTCCATATCGCGGCGGTTGCCTGCCTCATTTATGATCAAATTCCAAACACATACATCACACAATCATCCCCATAGTACAGACTTGTCAGTCCACTACATTAGAGCGACCTCAAGCCAGTACTTGTTGTTTATAGGGAACCAATTTTCCGAAAAAAATTAGCTTTACCCAACAGCCTCGTTCTCATAGTTCAAGAAAATCTCAACAGATTACTCAGAAAGTCATTTGAATGATAATCGCATCTATAAGTTACATAATAGATATAACAAAGAGTATTTAATCAATCAACAAATTTTTAGTTATCCCTTGGAAGCAAGTCAAATGTAATTAATATTGGGATAATTATTCATCAAATATTTACTAGATTCAGATTTATAAAAGTAAAGGATAGAAATCATGGATCAATCGACAGTTGTCTAAATCAGTAACTTTCAGATTTTATTTAATTATCTTCACAAATCGGGCAAATAGTTTTGATCAGATATATATAATACGCGTTCGATTTCGAATTTAACTTGTATGACGGAATACCCCAAATTTGCGACATATTTTGAGTAACCTGGTTTCGAGTGTTGTTGATAAATTTGCTTAAAACGGAGTAAATTATGAATTGAAAGGAGATTTTCTAAAAACTACAAGTCCTTATTGTACCCGGGGATAATCATGCGATCACATTTTATCATAACGTTATTCAAACATCGTTAACAAATTTTGAAGCTTGTTTAAACACTACAACTAAATTAACAAAATTTGAAAATGCCACATATCAAAATACTCCCAACTCTTCCTTGTATCTACCTAGATATAAATATATGTTCTGTTTCAATTTATCTAGATTAAATTTTCATTTATTTGAACCTATTCAAAATATTTTCGAATAATCGACAAATTTAACATGAAAACTAGATTTTCAAAACCCTTCTAATGTAATTTTTTTGCTAGTTCCCTATAGACTCGCTTACATATTTCAATCTACTCCACCAGTTTTTTTTATCAAAGTTATTCAGAATAATCTTAGTATTCAAAGGAAATTTTCGAAAATATTATTCTATATTTAGTCCCCCAGTTTAATTTTTTTGATATTCCAACTAAATCTTTTCATATTGTGTCAAAAATATTCATTTTTTTTTTTGAAAAATTATGTAAACGAATTCGAAACGATTTCTCCGTACGTACGAGGGTTGTTACTTAAGTTTTCAAATATAGCAACACTGAGAGTGAATATGTTAAATTTGAAAACCATTATAAAGTATGACATTTTTAATGGTGAAAGTACTCGGAACGTGTTGTTACACGAATGCTATTTGAGTTGTTTACAGACACTTGAAACATTCATCTTGGTCAAAAAATGGAATTGAACCGCGAACATTTTCGATGTAGATTAAACCAATAGCAGTTAAGGAAGTGCGTGAACTTTTCAACTAGAGTCGATATTAAATCAATCCTAAAATGTGAAGTACTCAAAGAATGAGAACAAATCATCAAGTCCACATACAAGCTTCGTGAAGTGAAGGACTCTATGTAACCGTGGTGTGATACTGAAAAATCGTCGAGATGAAAATTTTCTAACGCGTCTCCGTCTAGGTCATAGCTACTTATTCCATACTGAACCTGAACCTAAATGTAACAACTGCAATTGCAAATTTATTATAAAACACATAACCGCGGAGTGTCCATTTTTAACGCAGAAAGATCTTCATCAAATTTCACGACCTCAATACAGATTTGCAGGTTCCAGACAGACTTGCAGGGTCCAATCTTGGATTTTCAGGTTCCAGACAGATATTACTAACACCAAAAATTATATTAGACGGATTTCGGTAATAAACTCAATAACTAGCATACAATTGATGCACCATCTCGAACCACCGAGTTTAGTTGGTTTAATTTTGGTCGTACATCGCCACTGAATGAATTTCATGAAGGTCATCAAAAATCGACCGTTGTGCCAGAAAAAAATCGATTCTATGTGTAAACTGATATTGCAAGATCGGCATGTGACATATCGTGAGAATGAAGCACTCCAATATTAAATGAACATTTGTTCGCGTTGAATACCACAATTACTCAAAAGAAGTTTTGTTGTTCGTACACGAAGCACTTCGAAGCCGATGATCGTCTGTTTTTTCAGCCACCGTTTCATTAGAGCAACGTATAATGATCAATTTTGAATGGTACATCAGCATTTGTTTGTTAAAAGTTTTCTTAAAAATAAGGGCAAGGAAAAGAGTATGGATGAGCCTTCACAAATCAATTCAAACAAGGTTTTGAAACAGTCAAACCATCAATTAATGCGTCATTCCCCGTACAGTTCTTGTTTGGCACCCAATGATTTCTTCCCATTCCCACAGATCAAAATTAAATTTGCGATGCCAAGGTTTTCCGTACAACTGAAGAAGCGATTGAAGCGTTCAAATCATATGTTTTGGAAGTACATTAATCGGAAATGCATGGAAAAGTGTATCGATCTTAATGAAAATTTTGAAAAACAATAGTCATACTCAATGATAAACATTTGTTTTTATTTGTCTAACTCAAAACTTAAGTAGTAACCCTCGTATGTGATTAAAATATTCCTGGGAATCCTGTAATAAATGTAAACCCCTAAAAAATTATCCTAAAATTAATTTTCATACCACACTCATCACATAACAAAAATAAAAACATTTCAAAAATTTGATTTAGGTGTTGCTTTCTTATTATAAAAGTTGGAATTTGGAAAAAAAATCAATTTTACAAAATTAAGTTCTTCACGCATAATTATTGGAGGTTTAATAATGCTGAAAACAATTAATGTGTCCGTATATACACACTAGCAGTTCGGTTCAGAATTGTGAAAATATCTGGTTGAAAAGATTTGTAAAATAATAAGACATATTTTTATTTTTGTTATTTATCCAACAATCACCTACCTTTCGGCAAACCGCATTATCGATCGCGCACTTGAAACTTTTCGTCTCGTTAACGTGTTGAAATTTTCGAGTCGAATCGCGCACTAAAACCTCTAATAAAAACATGTATGTACATAATACATAAATATTTTGTTCCTTTTTAAATTTCCGTCAAGGTGTTTAATGAACGGATTTCAATTGTGTTTAGATTTGTTCCAACAGTATGCTTGGATCATGTTTCGGATTTGGGTGTACTACGCATGACTTGAATTATTACAAACACGTACTTAACAATTGTTGTTAGAATAGTAACATAACAAAGTTCGGAAAAAGAAGAAAATAGTCATTTTTGTTATGAAGTTTCACTAAAGCATTCAATTTCATCTTTACTATTATAGCACGGTATTCGATGTAAAATATGTGTTGACATGCGCAAATCCAAAAATAATCAATGAACAAGTTCAATATGTTGCTAGAAAGTGAAATTTTTTGTTCATTACTTGAACTTGATGCTGTTGGAACGCTATTTTCATATCGCGCATGATCAGTCTGTTGAAACGAACGAACCTATTATTTTTATGATTCAAGTTTTTGTTTTGGAGTTTTAAATTATATTCATTAAATTTTATACCATATATATAACGTATGCTTTTTAATAGAGAACTAGAGAAATTCCTCACCACATCATAAATTGTAGTAAATCGTAAATTTAGAATTTTTCTTCTTCTTTTTGGAAACAGTTTCACGAAAATATATGTGAAATTTGAAAATAAAACATACTTTCTATCCCATACCAGTATACTAATAAAACCTTTTTGTTTCTTTCAAATTGAAATTGTAGACTAATCATTAGTTACATTTGTTGGACCTAAAAATCTAGAAATCGAAATATTTTTTTATTGTTTATATATAGAACCGGCATATATTTTGTTTCTTCAAAACTTTGCTTTGCAATGGAAATTGTTTCAATAATATCAACAGTTTCCCCATTTTTTTGCAAAAACTTAGAATTTTATAGCTTTTCCAATATCAATTGCAGAAGACAGTTATAAGAAGAAAAATCATTATTATATAAATAGGAAATTAAAAATTATGTTAACTCCCCGTATAAAATTCAGCCGTCAGCCCACGTGGACTCACCATCCCTACTGTTTAATAATAAAATCATCGAATCGTAAATGTAGATGCATTTCTATTGATCAAAGCTGTCGAAATATTCCTGTAGCGCCGCTTGGTGAGATTCATTCAATTCATAAATTTCTTTAAATAAATAGAAATATTGCGTTCTTTAGACCATGAGCGAATAAAGACAATAAAATTGCACGGTGTAGTGAGAATAAATTCAGGTATGAATTCAATAATGAAGATTTAGTTATACAAACACAGCAAGTTATTTTAAAAATATTAGAATGTTTAAAAAAAAGATCGAGTAGTTATGAAAAAGGTTGCTGTGGACCATTCACAGAACCGAAAAATAAGTAAAATCGAAATTACCAAAATGTAATCAGTTTTCAGAACTGAGTAAAGAGGTTGAAGAACTCGTAAAGAAACTTCAAGCAAAATACCACCGAGGGCGGTTTGAACATGTTCATAAAGAAGAAGATAAGAGTATGTGGTATCACCCTCTTTACAGCCCTTCGTAATTCAATCAAATGTTCTGATTATTCAAAGATAATTTGGAATTAGAATGTTTTTTCTTTATTTGCAAAGAATTCATTTTCCCTTTTTGGTTTCTTCTTTGACACTTCGTTTTCCATAAAAAAAAACGAATGTGTTGCAAAAAGGTCCCAGTTCACGTCTGGTACCATGTTTAAACCAGGCAGGCATATTTTTCTCGTCTATTTACGTTTTATAATTCAACATTCAGTTGTAGCAAATCAACGAGGTACAATTATGTTTTTTCAAGTTCCAAGTAGGACTACAATTAAGTGCATCTGTCAAAATAACGTCGTTTAATGCCATCCAATTTATAATGGTTCGGTTGTCTTTTAGCGAATACTGTCTCGCATAAGATACGCAGCAAACGTCATTCATAATATTAATCTAAACTCACAGTATTCAACATATTTACTTGAACAAACTTATATATTTGAATCAACTTTGGAAAAGGTCCCATATACCTCTTAATCTGTTTGTTTTGAAATATTTGTTTTAATCCATTTAGTTTAGAAAAGTGGAGTAAATTAAAACATCAAATGTTCAGTTATATCGAATGAGAGCACCTTGTGTCATTTCAATTTATAAAACGGCACAATTGATTATTTAGAAAATAACAGATGTTTCTAATTAGTGATGTAACATCAATATTAATCAGAGTCACGTTAAAAAAATTGTAGTACAAAATCTAAACTTTCTGTATATACCGTGTATTCATTAAGTAACGTACTATGGCAATAGTTCAATTTTTGTTTGGTGTGCAGAAAAGTTTTTTTTAATAATTTAGGACATTAGAAGTATATAGGATGCGCTAATATCACTTATTAATGAATTTACTAAATTTCTATATTTATAGATATATTCTCCCAATCTAATAAATAAAAATTCTGTCAAGGCGATATAAATTCCATATTAAATAGTTTTAAAGTTGAAGTCACATGAAACTAAAATTATTAAACAAATGTTTATACAATAAATGTTGTTATAGGAAAACTTTCATTTTCTAATATTACCCAGAATTATTTTATCAATAAAACAAGACACTTCAACTACTGACTGATCTATACCTGACCACCGGAATTTCAAATCACAATAACACCAAAAAAATTGCCAACTCTGTTTCTTCATTCATGATAATATAGTAATTGGTGAAAAATTGTTTCTACTGGAAGCAATATTCACTCGCATTAAAAATAAAACTCTAATGGTAAATTCAAAAATTAAAACTCACATAATCAGGTATCTCAATCTGTTAGAGCTCCGACCACACACAAACCCGTATCTCATGAGAGCACCCGCACTACTGAATGTCTAAAATAAATTTACGATTGCTTTGATTCGTCCCTTCCGATCGGTACGATGTTTTTTCGTACAGCGGTACAACTTGGTTCGTCCAAGTTCGACACTCATGTTCAACAAAAAATGTTAAATGAACCGGCACTTTTTTTACACAACCGACCCACGCCTTGAATTTGAGAATGTAAACAAGTTTTTATTCCAAACTGGCGTCAATTTTTAACCATTTTCAACTGAAGGAAATAATAAGTGTTTTTATAAAAAGATGATGCCGGTTTTTTAAGGGACTAAGTGATGTGCGTGTTAAGAAATGCCAATTAGACAAAAACGAATATATATATATATATATATATATATATATATATATATATATATATATATATATATATATGTTTATTTTAGAAACGTTTAATAAAAATTAGTTAACAAATTATAAAATACGCATATAGTAGATACTCAAACAATATTTTCAACAATACATGAAAACACCGATGGTTTTTATAAAATATTCCAAATAGGATGATTATGTTCAGGATCTTGTGGTTGAATTTTCCTTGTTTTATTGTCATCTGCTGAACGATGAGACCTTAACCAAGCTTTCACGTAATCATCTGGTTGAAATAATTGTTGCGGTGGGCCATTCATTTTTATAAATAATAAAAGATTTGCTAGATTTTCAATTAATATTCCTAATTTCTTTGTTCATTTAAAATAATATTGATATTACTAAATCCCCGCTCACACTCTGCCGAATTGCAAGGTACAATATTTATGTATCGAATTAAGATTTCTACATCTTCAGGAATTACTTTGCCTCCAGTATCAATATAATCTCTAAATGCATTGACACATTGCATCGGTGATGTTAAATTAAATCTGGTGCATAATGATTGGATTTCATTTTCTCCATAGCCAATTTCAATATCTGCCGACCACTCCGCTGGATCTAGTACTCGAAATTCACTTATCAAATCATTTTCTGTATGTAGTCTTCTAGTCATATTATTAATGAGACTTACAAGGAATTGATTTCTGTTAATAGTAAGATTTTTTTTATTATCTGTTAAAGTTAATGTTCCTAATTTCATCACTTGAACAGCCTCTGATGCTTCTATGAATTTGTTTCCTTTTTTAACTTTTTTTAGTGATTCCAAATGGCGAATAATTCGACGGATTAGTTTGTCCGCATATATCATCGTTACACTTCTGTTCTGTAATGCTTCATACAAGATGGAAAGTTCATACAAACCGTCATAGATTAATGCCAAGTTAATTATAAATTGTTTAGACATGATCTGATCAGTTTTTCAACGAGTTTCATCAGTTGCGGCTTAATGAAAATGTTCAGCAAGAGATTTTAAATTTTGCCAAACTGCATTAACAGTTCTGAATGAACTAGCTATCGACCTTATTCCTAAAACAAGTCTTATTCTTTTAATTCCTTCTCCCAAATTTTCCGCCCATGATTCTATTTCGCGTTGATTTTTAGGAGATTGATGATAAATGGTATATAATGTATCCATAAATATGTGAAAATGGTTAATAATAACATTTACTTCCGCGACAGCATCATTAACAGAGAGATGATTTAAACAGTGCCACGTGATTATTTTTGGAAATTTATTCAATAATTTTGTAGCCTGATCTTTGACCTTTTTCCTAACATTACACTTGCTTCTTCACTAGTAAATGCAATTAAATTTTGTTTCAAATAATTCTCGTCGAAGCCATATTTTTCCAAGAAATTTAAAAGGTATATTCTGTAATGATGGATGCTGTTTCATCGGACAATTCTATTAAATAAAAAAAAAAAGGAATCGTGGTTCAATGATTTTATTCATTTCAAATTTTGAAAATATAATTAGAATAGATTTCTTACTTAATGTTGTAGATTCATCAATGAGAATCGAAATCTTTCCATTTGTTTTCATAATTTCTGAACAAATTATAAATTTCATATTTTTGGACATGTGATTAATTATATTTGTGCAGGTATATCTGGACCGTAACCAGGTGCCAAAATTGTTCCATTTAATTCTTGCAATTGCAATAAATTATAATAATCCGAATATGGTCGGTCGTGTTTGGCTAAATAATAAGCAGTTCTAAATACTAAAGACGTGCTCTTAATAGACGCCTTATTTAAATTGTCTATTACATTTTCTATTGGCTGATGCTGTTCGCCGCTTAAATTTTTTTCTGAATTAATGTGCGCTGTTTTCCGCACTCCAAATATTAAGCCACGTGACTTCGTCAAAACCGTTATCATTATAAGTACTTGTTGACGTTGATGCTATGGTTGCAAGTTCAACAGATTCCAGTTGATCAGCGTTGCAGTTGGTGTTGGATACTTGGCTCAATGTCGCATTTTCCTGGGTCATTGACTCATCTTCGCTGCCAGTTATTAGTTTCTTTTTTAAAAAATCGGTGATGCCACTATTTTTTCTTTTTTCACTCTTGTTGAAATTACAATAAAATAAATAGTATTATTTAATAGGAAAGAAAAACGGACACTTTTTTTATTAATAATGAAAATGAAATATACTTACATTTTAAGTTTATTACATTAAAGATTATAGGAAAATTTAACTACTACATACATATATGTATGATGCGCACGTAATCTTGTAGCGAGAGGTTCTTAGAAATATGCGAAATATTAACACTAACACTTTTTAATCGACACTTTGACTTTGTAGGTAGCGTGCATAGAATATTTTGTTAACAGTAGTACTTATTAATCTTATTATTACATTGTATGTAACAAAGGTTTTAATATGCATACAATAGTTTTGTGTGGCACTTATTCACTAACTAAAACTTCCACTTTCTATAAATGTGCCGTCGCATTTGACACTGATTAAAAAAAATAGTTTTACAATACTCGAATTCTTACACTAAGGGTGGATAGTGTAAAAACTACAAAGATGGGAATTTCTCGGCAATGCACATTTCAGATGAAAATCGGTACGTTTGTCGGTATTTTTATTAGCATCACTGTAATAAACTAATAAAGTTTAAAATATCTACCAATACTGGAAACCAACATCTGGGAATTCCAGCTTACAACAAAATGTATAATAAAAATTCTTAGCATTAGCCGCAGGCCCATTTGGGTATGGCAATAAACTATACCAGGGATGAGTAATGTACGGTCCGTGGGGACCGCTGGCATTAAAATTTATGTATGAAATCTTTACTTCTTTTAAATTTTATATTTTCTTCTTCTAATGTTTATTATAAAGTTTAATTCCCGTTGAACCGGTTCAAAATATATTTTCTTGATTTTTCTATTAGTAATAAGTAATAATTTGAAAATCTTATGGTAGATGAATTCTAAACGATAGAATTCGTTAATGATAGAGGGCGATGTTTAATATATTTTAGATATTGTGATTTCTCTTGACAAATTTTTTTTTGTCCTTTAACATTCTTTAGACACAAAAAAATTCGGCATATATAATTCTATTTTCAATATTTTCGTTAAAACGATACCTATGTCAAATAATTATTTTTTAATTTCATTTTGAGAAGATAATACCGCCCTTAAACACCTGCTGCTTATGTTTCAGCGTTAAAAATGTTAAATTTCAATTCTTATTTAATCTTATTTCTGATATTTTTATTGTTTTTGTTTCCAAAATTATAAGTATATAAAATTATTATTTTAATCGTAACTTGTTCACATTTAGCCGTAGATAGCGTCTACTCCCATCGATAAATTAGAAATTAGCATTAGACCTTAAGTATTAGAGGATGCGACTGAAACATCTAAGCCCTATTAGACTCCCATTTCGAATGCTAATTAGTATGCTAACTTTCTAAACGCTAATAATTTTATTGAAATCAGTGTTTGAATCATTTAGAACGTCTGAATAAGGAGTTAATTACTGTCTCTTATTATTGAAATTTAAAAATGGCTACTTGATTATGGCGAGCTAATCATATTTTTTTTTCAACAATTCCTCTTTAAGAAGTTTTAAGGAATCAATTTGATTTAGTATACCTAATAAACACTTCGAAATTCGTCAAAATAATGAGAACATTACAGTATAAATTTTATACTCTGACCAATTTGTAAACAACTTTTTATTTCGAGTCGGCATCTCTTTTCAAACTACAGTAGGTATATAATGAGTACAAATAAATGTCGGCGATACAAAAATATTTCACGACTTTTATCTGGACAGTTACATGAAGAAAAATCTACATTATTCTAGAAATTAAGACGTAAGAAGATAATATTTCATAAACATGTGTCAGTGTTTACTCTATTATAAAATAGGATTGTTGAAAATACCTTTCAATGAATGTTAGTTGACTCACTCAAGAAACTAATTCGCTTATGAAACTGCAAACTGTGTTTTTTTGTATTGAATAAAGTTTTTAAAAACCAATTTATGCTTTTTAAATTTGAATATTGATTGAAAATATAAGAACTACTATAAATATGAATAACGTAACAAAGTATTACACAATGAATTAAAAACAATTATATAGATAATTTGAGTGTAGTTTTTTGATGGATTATACTTATTTGGGTACTCGTAAAAAATATTAATAATTTTTACCTATGGACATTCAACAAACAAAAATAAGTAAATAAAAATTATATGTTCAATGAGTACCGGGCAAAATTGAAACAACATCTATATTAATAAGTTGGACATTCGTTAAATAAAACATAAACTTACAGTAAAATTTATAAATCCCGAACAATTACTACTCCAGACACCTCCACACATGTTTAACGTTCAAAATCATCAGCACTACTAATGTCTGGGTCCGTACATCCTTTAACCCAGCAAGTTTGTGAGGTTTGTTCGTACAGCGAATCGGAAGAATTCGTGATTGTTCGTATTCGTCTGTTGAATAAAAAATGTAACGTTTAATGAGAGCCGAACCGAAAAGTTTTTACATAAAAATCAATTCCTAGAATAAGATTTTGTAAACAACCATTTATTGGAAACCTTCCTCTTATTTTTAATTTTTTCTAACTACAGCATGTAACAAAGAGATACCGACAATACAAAAACAAATTCTTTCACAACTTTTATATATGTATTGACAAATTTTTTACAATACTTCGCTTCCTTTGAATATTTGTAGACATATATTCAAGATATGTTATAAGATTTGCATACTGATAATTGAAGATTAAGGATTGATTTTAACTATTTTGAATTTATAACATAGGTAATTGAATATAATTTAATCAGACTTTATTAAATTAAAAAAATGTGAATATTTTTATTTAAATAATTCGAGTGAATTGATTTTTCTTGGGTTTTTAAAAAATAATTTTTAAAAGTAACAGTACTTAGGTATCTTGATTGAGTTACACCCTTCAGATTTTGCTAAAATTTCAGTATGTTATAAAGAAAATTACGCTGAACAAAAATATATATAGGGCGCGGAAAGCAGAACTTCACATAGTTTTTCATTTTCTACTTTGAAGTTCCAGAAGATGAAAAATATTTCATACAACATAGTTCAACATCACATGTCTCCATTACCGAATGATAGTATCATAATTTTCTTCATTTTTTATTGAAGATTTGTCAATTTGCCAATAATACAGTCCAAATTGATGAAGCAACCCTTGGTCGACGGGAATATCATCAGGGTCGGATCATGAGTGTTTGAAAGGATAGATCCGGTGTCAAAATATTTCTTTATCGAGCCAGTTCCATCAAGATCTTCACAAATTCTTTAAGAGGTCATCATGCGTCGGGTACATACTGGTGCAACAATTATGTTTGATTGCGCTATAATAATTTGTGTCCAGAACGAAGGATGCATTTATCGGTTTATCGCAGTTATAATTTCGTAGATCCAGAAACCAAAGCATACACTCAAAATATAAAGATGCTCAGTAGAGATTTGCGTGATAATATAACACGTCATGGAAGATCAATATAAACAATATATTGCTAAATATATTATTTAAGAAACGCTTTAGCTGTACACAAAGAATTGATGAGTTTTTTCATCAAATGTCTCGGATATATCTAATCAAAATTCATGATTATTCAAAATGATAAATCGATACCAAAGTTCTCAATATTATTAATTTGTATTTACATTTTCTTATTTGCTAATAAAAGAAGTTGTTCTACAATTTGAACAACCACCTCGAATCCTCCTTCCACCCATCTTAATCATCAATTTGGATAAAACCGGAAACAAAATTCGTTAAATTTGATTAAATGATTACTTCAGAATCAATTAGTGCATAGGGGTTCATGGGGATGTTAAGACTCTTAAGACCATAGCAACAAAGCATAATACATCACATAATAAAAAATCAAGATTTCAAAGAACAAAAAGCTCTCAGACTTTTTTCGAGAAAGCCGATATTTTGACGTGGAATTTTCGATTAAAAATTAAAATGCTTTTTCGGTATCAATATATATATTGCCCTTAGGTGGACAGTATATTGTGCTGATTAAGAACTTATTTTATTGTAGAATTGCTTAGTTTGTGTTTACTAAAAGATTATTTTATTCACGATTGTAATAAAAATATCAGTCTTGTAATTGACGTTGTTGGTATAATTTATGTTAGAAAATAAAGTTGAGTTTTTAAAAACACGGTTCCAGTTAATTAAAAATTAAGTTATATATATATATATATATATATATATATATATATATATATATATATATATATATATATAAGTATATCTAGGAAATCAGAATTGTTTTCACCTAATTTCGTAAAAAATATTTTTTTATAGATGAACAACCAAAAACTTAGTTATTTGAATTTTTTACAACCCACAACTTTGCCATTTAATTTATTTTCATAGGCTCATTGGCATCTAAATACCATTTAGAAAAAAAGGTTTAGCAAAAAAAGTATATATTCAACAATTATTTCTTCCTATGAATACAGAGCAGAATTGTAATAATAAATATTAATATTAGAAAGATTTGTTGAAACTTACGTAAAATTATAACCACAATTACTCTATACACCTCACACACCTTCAATAATGAAGAACATTGGCACTACTAAAATATGTGTCCTTCCACTCAGTCGAATCGGAAAATTTCGTAACAGTTCGGATGTACATGAACAAAAAATTTTGTGACTTGTTAACGAGAGGAGACAGAACTTTTTTACACAGCAGACCAATACTTGGAATTGGAATTTGTAAACAACTTTTTATTCGAAATCTGTGTCTTATTTCTAATCTTTTCCAACTATAATATATAACAAAGAGATGCCGAAGATACAAAAACAAAGCCATCTACAACTTCAATATCGGAATGGTTTTTGTTATGCTTTATTTAATATTTGAAGATATTACTATTATACTATAATAGGGTTGCCAGCCTCAAATTTAAAAAACCAGGACAATTCAGTTTAAAAACAGGACGCATTAATAGAGTTGCAATAGTTAAATGAATATCTAGTGAGAGCAGTTGGAATAAAATTCAAATAATAAAAATAATACCACTTTTTAATAATTGAATAAAATTATACAAGTTTGAAAAATAGTTATTAAAATATAAAACAAACACATTAGTTTGTAACAAACATACTATTTTTGAATAATTCCAGTGTTTTAGTTTTTACTTGATTTCTGAAGGATCATTTCAATTAAAAGTGTGAAGGGGTAACTTCAACCCGAAAATGGTAATAACTGTTTCTAGGAATTGTTTTAGTTTAAGCGTTTTCTCCGTTATGCTAAACGAGTAAATGTAAAGTTGAAACCTATTACCTTTTGGCTAAGCTTTAGTTTATTCATCATCGTGATTGTGTTTGATTACCTTTGAAGAAAGTTTCGTACTTCACTAGGTATTTGCTATTTGAAAATAAGTAATGATACACCTAATTGGTTGGAAAGCTCTAAGAAAATTTGTAATGTGTTTCTACTAACGTAAAAAGTAGTACAAAAGCAGGATATACAATCGGTTCTGATTGGAATTAAATCAATTAAAATAAAGTCTTTGGAAAAACATTGCTGAATATAAATAGAACAAACCATTCGAACAAATCAAAATACATCACAAAAACTCGACATATTTCAATTACCTACTAATGGTTATAGAATATTCAACGAAACTAGCAAAGTAGGTAGTACACACAATAGTATTAAAGTAAGTTAACATATAATATAACATAATATAACATTCTTATTAAAATAAAAATACACCAATTATCCATGAGTTTTTTCATAATACCTCGTATAATTGTTGAAATGTCTGAGAGTGTTAAGATGAATGAAATAATCACTCGTATAATACATTAGGTATTGAAGTTTTCTATATCAGATTTTGATTAGATAATAACGTCAAAAATATTTTCATAAAATGTCGATATTTGATAATAAAATACATTATTCTCGACGATATATTTGTGAAGGTATATTGAAATAGGTGTTTGCAATACTAATTAAATGAAAATCAAAACCTAATATATTTTACAATAGATACATTAAAAAATATTGACTCAATTATATATTAGTTATTATTAATATTGTTAAGAGACTGTTAGAAAAGATAACTTCCTCTTTCCCGTAATTGTATAAATTAAGCAAAACTGCTTCTATTTACATTAAAAATAAAAATATAAAACTCACATATTTAAAACTACCATTACACTCCTGTACAACCTTTAATTTCTCATCCTATGCACTTCTACACCATTCGGAAGCACGGGCACTACTAAAATAATGGTAGTATAAGTTTTAGTCCGAACGTTGAGTGGATGTGGTCTAGTGACGTCAACACTTCTAATTGGTGGGAGTGGGAGGGACTGCCTATTGTTTGATTTTAATTGGAATAATATGTTTTACTTTTGGCCAACTACGCTCGTCCTATGTGTAGATCGAGAATTATGGTGTTGCTGCCCGTTGGCGCCAACCTTGGCTCGAACGTTGGGAGTTGGCCGTCTTATGTCGGTTTTTTGACGAGACATCAAAGGGAATTTGTCCCAATTTTTGTGTATTCGGCCACATATTGGAGCGTTATCAATCGTTTTAATTTGCTTATTTTGCGAAGGGAGAGTGCGCGTCGTAATAACTTTATTACTATTCAAAGTAGATAATGTCACCCCAGAAGGATATGATCAAATTAAAACGTTTCACTGTTTTTGGAGCTTTTTTAAGCGGAACCAGTTTAATGGAATCCAACAGTCAAAGACCACAAAAATAGAAAAGCTGTTGTCGATGCATGTCAACGTAGACAGGTCAGTTTAAGCCTCAAATATGCTTTAGCTGAATTGAAAAAATATAGAGAGAGTCTTTAATGAGCACGTACAGGCTCTATACTAAGAAAATTGAAGACAGTATTCTTTCAGGTGCATACTCAGACGAGGTCTTCAAACCAGCAAACCAATTGCTTATGAATTTATGGACAGCTTCCTACGGTCATAAGGTATAATAAAAACAAAACTACAATAAACACAGTGGTAAGTAATAAAAATTGTTATTTTATTTACTTTAATAAAACATGCTTGATAGATCTGTCTACGTAAGAAAAAGTATCTTAAAAATTCGTCCCTTATTTGTCTTATTAGTTTTCTGTTGGTCGCCATAATATTTGCTCCAGTGGCACTAGAACATTGTGTTGCTCTTGGACAATGCGATTTATCATTCCTTCAGGTATGTACCTACAAATTCCTTGAGGTTCTAATTCTCTTTAAGGAGTTGTGTAGGAATACACAAGTAAGAGTTATAATTGTTGGACTTTCCGGTTGTAGCAACATAGGTTAGGTACTATTAGGTATAATTAGGTACTGTTGTTAAATGTTAATAAACAATAAGTATTATTAGATTGACTTTATTGATAATACATAAATGAAGCACAATAATACATGAATAAAAGTATGCACGTAACGCAGTATATAAAATGCACTTGAAAAAGTCTTTCGTTTAATTATAAATGAATGGACTGTAAAAAACACTTTTGTATAAACACTGATAACTGGATGTGAACTGCTGAATGCGACTGGCTGTCGCGTGGGCTGGTGGCGGACTGACCGTGGTGGGTCATCCTTCGGGGCTCTTCAGACGGAAGGGGAAGAGCAATAAAATTTGGTTCTCTTGGTTTCCCGTCTACCTGGCATTTTTATTTCGCACAGGCACAATTATATTTAGTGTGCGCATCGTTGCTATACTCCAACACCCTTCCTCAACGAACGCACACCTGCAGTGATTTAGTGACATACTAATCCGCCTTTTTCTGCAAAGTATCGTAGCTTGTTTTTTCCTAATGGCTTTGTTAGCATGTCAGCAATCATTTCATCTGTTTGGCAGTACTCGTCATAATCGACACCGTATTTTTGAGAGAAGCCTCGAGCCACGAGGCGAGCCTTATATCTCTCCACTTCTCCTTTCACGTTGCGTTTTGTCTTAAACACCCGTTTACAGCTGACGATGTTTTGTTCGCTAGGTCGCGGCACGATTTCCCATGTGCCATTTGATCGTAAAGACTCGATCTCTTCATCCATGGCTTTCTGCCAATCGTCTTTATCGGGCCTTGATAAGGCCTCGGTCACAGTTAGCGGGTCGGGCTGTTCTTTTACTAAATTAGCTGTAGCTTCATACCTGGCGGGCGGCACGCCTCTGTTTGACCTGTTGGAGCGCCTGACCGCTGCTGGGGCTGCATCAGGTATACGAGCGGGCGGCGCGAATCCACTCAAACCGCTGCCGCTCCCTTCTTCTGCCGAAGTAAAATCTTCGTTGTCTGACCCATCTTCATTGCCGTGTGTTGATTCGCTTGAACTGCTGTCATTGTCTTGAATATTCTCGAGGTCTTCATCGCAGTTGCCGCATTTCGAGAATATAATCTCAAACTGTGTAGAATCGTCTTTCTTCAAAGTGTCACCGAAATGCACATCTCGACTTATCTTTATGCCATTTGTCTTGATGTCGAGAAGGCGATAAGCTTTCGATTCTTCGGAGTAGCCAACGAAGATTAATTTCTCGGCTTTGTCATCTAACTTTTTTCGCTGCTGATCGTCGATGTGTCTGTAAGCTACGCAGCCAAAAATGTGTAGATGCTTTAAGTCTGGTTTGATGCCGTACCATAATTCAAATGGTGTTTTACCTGTCGCTCGCGTAGGCGATCTGTTTTGCAAATAACATGCAGTGTGAATTGCCTCACCCCAAAACTGTTTGCCTAGCTGAGCGTCCGAAAGCATACATCTTGTAGCGTCTGTCAAATACCTGTTTTTTCTTTCTGCGACGCCGTTTTGCGGCGGCGAATAGGGCGCGGTGTACTGAATGCGAGTCCCTTCCTTTTGCAGATATCCGCGTAAATCATTATTTACGTATTCACGGCCTCGATCTGATCTGATCATCTTGACGGTCATGTTGAACTGAGTTTTCCCCATCTGCACAAACTGCCTGATGAATTTCGTAGCTTCATTCTTATGCTCTAAAAGATACAAGTGCGTGTATCTCGAAAAATCATCGATGATGGTTAAAACATACTTTTTACGACCGACCGTGAGCTCCGGCATTGAGCAGACGTCTGTGTGAATTAAATCGAGTGGAGCCTTTGTCTTGCTAAATGACTGTTTTGGAAATGCTAAGCGAGGCATCTTGCCCTTCAAACAGCACTCGCAGATTTCCCGCATACCGCAATCGACTACCTGGATGCCGGTAGCAAGACCCTTCGCTGCCATCTCCTTTATAGCATTTGGATTTCGATGCCCGAGACGTCGGTGCCAAACATGTTGGCAGCTTTCGGTGTGTCCTTCACTGATTTTTTCTTTTACGACTTGATTGGCCGTACAGGCCCTTTGCGCTGTCTTTATCTCGTAGAGATCTGAATTTGAGGGGGCGCGCGCGACTGCTTTCACCTTTCCATTTTTTACGATACTGCAGCTATCCTTTTTTAAAAAAATTTCGTAGCCGTCGTTGGTCATTTTCCGAACCGACAATAAATTTGTCCCCAAACCGGGAACGAGCAGCACGTCGTTTATTTGCAGTTGTGAAAATTTTTCGCCGTAGGCCGAACACTTTATGGCCCCAGACCCCTTGCCTTCGATTGCCGCTCTCGTCTCGTCTGCGAGGCAGACAAATCCCTTTTTACTGGGGTCTATCTTGTCGAAAAATTCTCGAGACTGCACCATGTGGCTCGTTGCGCCTGAGTCCACAATCCAGCTGCATTCTGTTGCCCTTGCGCCTAGACAAATCTCGCGACACGTGTAAGTAGTTCCTGTCTGTTCGCGCTCCTCGGAAACTTTATTGCCCTTTTCCTGCTTCGCTTTCCAGGCATTATATTTATTGCAGTTTCCCTTGATGTGCCCTTCCTTTTTGCAGAAGAAACAGCTTCTTTTGGATGTCTGATTGCCGCTGCTATTTGCTTTATGCTCGGCCTTCATCGCTGTTTCTTTGCCTGAAATCTCCCTTACTTCTTGAGCCCCTTTGCGCCTCATGAATTCGTCGATTAATCGACTCTTCACGAATTCAGAGGTGAGGTCTGATTCGGGCCTACTCTCCAAAGCCGTAGTGAGAGTGTCGTAAGACTCCGGCAAACTCGATAAATAGAAACAAGCAATTACGTCGTCCTTCATTTCTACGCCTAGTGCAGCGAGCTTATCAAAATATTCTGACATTTTCGCAACGTGAGCTTCCATGTTTCCGCTCTCTTCGAGAGTCATGCGAACAACGCGCTTTAAAAGGTGTATCTTATTTGAAGTTGTATTCTTTTGGTGATGTGACTTCAATGCCTCCCATTGATCGTGCGCCGTTTTCTTCTCCTTGATGAATCGCAATTGGCTATCTTCAACTGTCAAGCCTTTAGTAATGATACAACTACCCTAGAGATTCTTTCAGGCTTTGCAGCTGCATGTTTTTAGCCGTTTTTTCAATTTTGGATCATTTGTTGATAGCCAATTTTGAGTCTGTGTCTGCGTTTCAGGATCGCACTGTAAAAACCCGTGCGTCACCGCGATCGAGCAGTGTAAGATCACTTTGTCCCGGTTCTTCTGCGATAGACATTTGATCCGTTCACAAATGTTCTTATCCGATTACATTACGTACACTTAAACTGTATTTGGTTTTTCAGGACCCTTCTTGAACATTTTATGCCAACGAAGCAATTGTGCACGACCCATAGAATAATCAACAACAAACATTCACATAGGACTTTCGCGAAGCTCGAGATTTCTGTTTTTTCATTTTTATGACGAGTACCGCTTAAATACACATCTGAGAAGAAACTTCTCTTGGGTTACCATAAGCGTGACAAAAAAATAATTCTCATCACTTAATTATCAGAATTTGCAAGTCAAATAATTAAACAGTAATTTTTTCATATTCGTTTCTTTGCGATTTAATGAATAATTTCATATGTCAAATTTACTATGTTATGTTATACTAATTGTAAAAGGATATTGTTCATTTTGTAGGTTTGATCCATATTATTTAGTACTACAAAGTTTTATTGTTAGTGATTTCGACAGGAGTTTGGATTATTGCAACTGGCTGCTAGGTATCTGATGACCCTCAACTACTGTGACGTAGGTATTTTGTAATCACATGTAGAAGTGATTGTACGGTAAAGTCTTAATAGCTTTCTTATGTCACTAGCTGAAGAATGTGACATTGAAAGTGTTCTAGTCTACCAATCTCTCGGGATGCTGTACATCTTCATATTGATGGAGAACTAGAGCAACCGCTCTAGTTCTAACCATCACCAATAAGAAGTGATGGCTAAAAGGAGCTCAACTTATCAGGGGCACAGCGTGGAGAAGGGGATTCGACCCAATCTCATTCTTGAACGTGATTGGAGAAGAAAACTGAAATTCGATAAGAAGACCAAATTGAGCGAAGCGGCCAGTAGGAGGTTTTGATCCAGTTTACACCAGAAAACAGACTTTGCCTAATGTAAAATCAGGAAAAGAACCTTTCAATAATAGATTCAAAATATTCCGATTGAAAGAAACGGCCCTTGAACCTCAAGAGAGAAAAAGAGCTACAAAGAGGCATTACTCTGTATTTCTTTGAAATAGACACAGGTAGCGGTCACCCATCTGTAGTTAAAGCTCTCAAACCTACTTTCAGCAAAATATCTGGAGGCATGAAGGTGGGAATACTACACACTAATTTTCCAGATAAAATTTCAATAGTGTAGTAGATTCAAGCCTCAAAAGAAGCCAGCATGAGACAAATTATGACCACGGCTTTCTCTAGAACAAACAAAGCTCAAATTAATCAGTGTCTATAATAGACCAGGCTAGCTAGTTGCAAAACTACAAAACCCTGGATAAGAGAGTCTCTTCAGATCTATAGAAAAAATACCAAATTAATATAAGGCCAAAACAAAGATCTTAATGTTAGAAACTAGAGGCGTACTATTGAAGGACAAGAGCAATAGATAAATAGTGTCCGTATTCAAGGCTTTTACATGAAACCATATGGATTAGTTTCAAATAACCTTAAATTTGCACCTGTCCCAGAATTCATTACTATTATTACTGAAGTACCAATGGTGGGTGGTGCCAGGCATATATTGATAGCCTCTGCCTACTTTCCTGACGACGTAAATCAAGATCTATGAGAAATAGTCCAGTATCACGATAAGTGGTGCTTAGAGTTGGACAGTCACTTGATTATTGGCGCTAAAGCCAACGCACACCAGCAGATTGGAGGAAGGCATCGATAACAATGCAAGATACTAGTATTTTTTGAATATTCAAACCCCAAAAACATTTTTAACAAAGGCAAGAAACTTACGGTCATAGACGCGACGAGAAAAGAAGAAAGTTAACGGCAACACTTCCAAGTTTATCACAATGAAGGACTTTCTTATCATCCTTAGTGTGGTCACTGGTAATGGACTTAGTAAGTCTAGTTTCACAGCTCTAAGACATGCCGATGATTTGATAGTAGTACTAAAGGGCAAGCATGAAGACATAATCTCTGTCAGAATACAAATGGTGGAAAGCCTATTTGAAAATTGGATTGACGGAAGGCAAATCTCAATCAACCACGATAAATCAACACTAGTCTTCTTTAAAAGAAGAAGAAAGACAAATATACATGCACCTACCTTTCATGGAACTTAACTGATACTTTCCAGTAAAGTAATAAAATCTAGGAGTCATAATGGATGAAAAACTTACTTGGGACAAGGTAATAACCAAAGAAACTGCGACTATAAGGATTTGTCTCAAAGTCGTAGGCATAGCATGGGGAATATATACTGGGTAAACCAAATGGTTATCGAACTCATGATCACACATGCATTGCTGGTTTGATACTGGAAATTGAACAAAATTCAGAGGCTCATTTGTTGAGGTATAACAAGAGCATGTCGACTTGCTGCACTACAGCCTTTGAGACGTTGTTTACCCTTTGCCAGTGGGAAAAGGTATTAGTGGCGCCTGTAAACTAATTCAGGCAAAAAATTAAGGACAAGGAATGTGACAAGTCACCTGAAAATTATATAGTCGATAAATGCAAAGCTCTCAACTCTACTGAGAAAATTACTCACTATTTCCAAGTAGAGGTGCTAACAGTGAACATATCAGAAGTGTTTGAATAGAAACCTCCCTACAAAGCACATTTACATCCTCTTCGATAGCCTTGAAAACCGTGAAAGTTATTTTTTTTGACGTTCAAGCTGCCGTAGGAGTATAAGCAATCTTCAAAAGCACTAGTAGATGGAATCAAAATAACTATAATGTGGCTAACAGGCTATCAGAGTAAACCAGGCAATGAGGAAGGAGACAGCCTTGTCAAAAAAGAGCAACAACTTATATTTTGAGCCAGTGCCCTATTGTGGCTTAATGAGTTGTCACATCAACAACGATGATAATGAATGGCTGAAAAAATAGATGAAGTACTACTGGAGAACCACTACAAGCATAAGATAGTTCAAAAGATTCATAGGCACATCAACAAAGAACTCTGACGAACTTCTTGAAATGTCCAGAAATGACATAAACTGATAGCCTGATGTCACTGCCATATCAAATACTACCTTAGGACGATAGACGGAGGCAGAGGATAAATGCCATAGAGAGACCAGAGCATCGACTGCCCATTCCAGCAAAAGACTTAGGTACCGCGAAGGAGTAGTGTAAACACCTCGCAAGTAGGACAAAAAACCTCTAGAAAATTCGCTTACTTAGGAAGAAGTTTACGTATTCTGGAAGCAGAATAATGGGATGCAGTGGTATGACTAAAATATATACGAGTATGAGAAGCAAATGTATAACTTAACAAACAATACACAGAGCCTATTGTTTATATAAACACAAAGAGAGAAAATGAATATAGTGATCCTAGAGTGCCATGAAAATACATTATGGGCGTTAGTCCGGGATTGTCAAGAACAATGACCAAAGTTTGGTAACTACTTAAAGGAATATATGAGCGTTCGAGAACTGCTCGCTTCACTATGCCGAGAGAGAATGAGTTTATCTTCGATTCAAAACGTCTCGCGCGGGCTCGTGTAAGTGTGTTGGTTTTTCGTAAAACGTGGACCAAGTATTTCGGAGAATATTAAGTTAGTTGCATGCTATTTGGACAATAAGGAGATTATAAAAGCTAGGAATTTTCGGAGTACATATCATGGTCACCACATAACTCCACTTCCAATGATGAAATCACGAGATTGTGTTTGTATACGTGTGCGTCCTTGTGTATATGTGTCTACGTGTGAATGAGTATTTGTGTGTTCACGAAAGCCTGGCTTGATAACGTTGTACGAAGCGAACCCGTCGCTTTTAACGCCAAAGTTCTTGCTGATGCTGTAGTTGAGCTGGTGCGTCGTTCTCTGGAGGGAAGTTCATCGGCTGTGGTTGGTTATTGTCAGGCTGCTGTTCCGGATTTTGAGCTGCTGACTCCATAGTTGGATAGTAACGCCATTGTTGTCTGGTAATGTCACGTACAGCGTTTCATTTAGTCGATCGTTATGGTATTTTCTTTTCCGCGGAATTTGATAATGGAAGTTTTCTCCCGTCGTTCAATCACTTCATAAGGTCTGTCGTAAGGCATGCGTAATGAGTTTTTACCACCGTCGAGGTGCAGAAAAACTTTGCTGTGACCAGATCTTTAAAGATAAACGGTGTCCGTGTGCCATTGATGGGTATTGATCGTAAAAGATCGAAATGCCAGCGTAATTCCTCGATGCACTCCGCTGGTTCATTTTCTGGGTTCGCTGGCTCGAAGATTTTCCCGGGTAAATGCATGGGTTGTCTGAATAGCATTTCGTAGAGTAAAACGTCTTCGGATTTCGTTGCGCGAATGCCCATAACAACCTATGGTACGATCTTTGTACATTGATGGTTTTGATGGCACCATATCGCTGCCTTGAAGCTCCTGTAGAAACACTCGATCATTCTATTGGCTTGTGGACGGTATGATGTGGTATGCAGTTGGGTAGTGCCCGTCAACCGAAATAAATCCGATTCGAGTTGCCTTTCCTGATCCGTTGTTAACGTCAGCGATGTCCCAGAGCTGCTGACCGAACCTTCCCAGAAGGCGCGGTCATCCGTCTTGGCTTCCTGATCATTGAGATAGCTACTGGTCAGCGAGAAAAACGGTCTACGCATGTCAAGCAGTACTTCTTTCTCTCTGACAGTGGCATGATGATAATATCAATGTTCACGTGCTCGAAGCTTGTTGAAGGTAAAACAAAAATTCCTAAAGGTACGTGCTTTGATTGGTGGCATTCTTGAGTGAGTGAGTTTTTCTTCATAGCCCAATATTTTGTAAGCAAGGATATTTTGATCCGGAATCACGAACCAGAGTGCTGTTGCGGTTTTCCTGTCACGAGAAACGAATAGAGAAACTATCACTGCTTTTCACTTTTCACCTGTGTATGTACACTGACAATGTTCACTGCAGCTCTGCAGAGATATAGGCACTAGGACTGGCTAGGCTTCATGTAAGTGTGTTGGTTTTTCCTAAAACGTGCACCAGGTATATCGGAAAGATTGAGTTCATTGCATGCTTTTGAGACAAGAAGAACATTATAAAGGCTTGAAATTTCACTGATCGAAGGATTATTGTTTTATTGAGGAAGTTGTGAGAAATGTGTACCTCTTTTAGCGCTCACTATTTAATAGATTCCAACTGTGAAATCGGAGGCTTGTGGAGGTTATTCACGCCGAGGGTCAGAAATGCTTTTACGAACTGACCAAGGATAAGGTTGTTAGAAATCAAATATATATTAAATTAAGAATTAAGAAATATTTCTTCTCAAAGACAAGGCTTCCATCTTATGTTCATTGATTTCTACTAATATAGACGAGAAGATTACGACTATGAAGAATGATACTTCTGCCAGCTCATGTTGAACTCGAAGAATTGTCAGCTGTTCTGAAACCGTGTTCATATATATGTCGAATAGTGAGCAATGGATGAGTGGCGGTGGATCCAGAGAAAATTGCCCTCATTCAGCGATAGCCGCAACCAACTGAAGAACATCAAGCTAGGACTTTTCTTGAAAATTGGATGTATTATCGAAGGTTCAAGAAGAAATTATATAGAGATGTTACTTACTTGACTCACTGCAGACGCAGCTTCTCTCCACTAGTATGAAGACTGAAGCAATGAGATAGAAAAGAGTGCTGGGATACTTCAGTAAATTTCTCTCGACACCAGAAAAGAACTACTGTGTCATAAGAACAGAAATATGGAGAAAGGGGAAGCCCATGGAACAGATTTACCAGTATCTTTATGTTCACTCAACTCGAAATGAAGAGGAAGATTTTCTCCAAAATTAAAAAAATCTGGGTAGGAACATACTTAATCATAAGCAATGTCCCCAATGGAAAATTGAAGAAAACCAGCCCTCGAAAATTAATAGGTGTGTACGGAGGTACCGGGTAAACTACATATGGAGTCAAAACTGAAAAAAAACAAGATTTCTTCACTCTGCCAGAAGATGATTTGTTGCAACCGGGCAGATACTGAGACTAAAACACAATTCACATGATAAAGGTGATCTTTCAGGATATTGGTGTTCACATATAAATTTGCATCTATGCTTCCCGTAGGTGCCCTGTTATTTTCATAAGACAGAAAAGTGCAGAAATATTACATTGGCGATTTAAACATCCAGTCCTAGCCTTACAAAAGTTCCAGAAGGAACTCCCTTCTAAGAAAAGGGGAATGGTACGAACTCGCTCACCTACATAGACCATGATGCTGGTCTTATTCGATAATGTTGAATGGTACTGAAGTTTGGTGAATGGTTAATTGGTTAAAAAACAGCATATCTTTCTATGGTTTTTATAGGCTATTTATATCGTGTTCCGACTAGTTTTATAGAGACAATTTCTGAGACGGACTTTTGTTTGTTTACGTCACTTTAGACCCAAATATTCTAGAAAGTTGTTGGATATGATTAAACGATAGTTTAGCAGACAAAGGCATTTAATAATTTGATGTCATAGCAATCGTATAAATACATTCCAAGAGTAAAATAAACCATGTGTATAAATTCATCTCACCTTTTAAAACTATTCAAATGAATAAGAACATTAATAGGATTCCACCACATCTCAAATTATGATTCCATTAATGCTGAAGATTTTTAAAAGTAATGTGTTGAGAGTTCGGCTGATTTGTTTCTATAATTTCTGGTGATCATACGATTTTTTGGATCATGTTTGAGGTATAGAACATTTTCGAAATTGAATAAAATCTTGTTTTATATTACTCCGACTTTCATACCTATCGTTTTGTTCCTGGATCAAAGCCGCAAATCTTCTATTCATAATTAGTGATAATCTAATAAGTTTTTCAACGATTAAGGCTACTAAGTTGAATGATCTTGTTAGCATTTAAAATTTCTAGACCTAGACAATGGCATGTATTCCATAGTGTCTGTGTGTCAATCATAGTATTGTGTTCAGCTGGAGTAGTAATGAAGCGCCCAGTGAAGAGAAAATACTGTTACACATTGAGTTAGTACCCTCAAGGAGCTGTTCTAGCTTGACGTTGGTGGGGGAGCTCAGCGGCCGCCCTCTTTGGTCACTAGGAAGGAGGCCCACTTTCACAGTTTCTGGAAGCACCTGGTGAAATTCAGTAATACATTAGCCTTATTGTGACATGCGGAGTTCTGTTGTAGTTGATTTTCCCTAGCTACTCGTTGGAACATGATGGACAATAATAATAATAACAGCAAAAATGACTCACCCCCGCAACCTTATTGGTGCGAAGAAGAGAATGAGAAGGATCGCTAGGGCTAATGAGGCTTCCAGACCGGAGGCTCGAACAAAACACGCCAAAAAGTCAAGAACAACTAGATTTCATTGACGCGGTGACTGGAACCATCATACGGTCCCCGTCCGGTTTCTTCCTCTCCAGCTGGGTATGAATCACATCAATTACAGCCGAAAACAGTTTGAGTAGCTACATAGAAGGTTCCAGAATCTGTCACCCTGGAAGAGAGTCACTCTGACAGCAGATCACATCTCCGTCCTTCACCTTCGCCAAGCGATACTGCGGGACCCCGGCAGAAGAAACCAGTCCGATAAGGCCAAGTGCCTCATACTAGAGCTGGACGTCGATAGCAAGTCAGCCCAAGCTATAAAAGAGGTTGGAGGCTCGCTATACTATGGCATTACCAATGTCTCCTTCTCTATAATTGGGATAAAAGAGGGTGGTAGGACCCCAACGGAGGTACTAGACCGTGAGAAGAGGCTAGGTTAGGCTAGCCAAGCACTCCAACCGTCCCTAACAAAGGACCTCAGGTGCTGACATCTCAAGGAAAGTCCTACTCTCTTTTTATTTTGCAGTGCCTATAAAATTTTTACAGGCGAATCTGCAGCAAGGAAAAGCTTCAGCTGCCGTTATGAGCAACAGGGTCAGTGCATGATAAGTGGACTGGCTCTAGCTGGAGGTACGCTACATCATTGTGTAACATAATCCACGCGCTTGTATCCTAAGCAGGAACGTATCGTGCTTCTCGTTTCCAGGTATCTGCATCAGTGACCTAGCAGTGGTCAAGGAGAGAAGAGTGTGTAGGAAAACCTGATAGTCTGCTTAGCATAAATTTCCACGGAAACTGTATCCACACTTAAGGGCGTAATTGCACTCCCAAGGTAATATGAAAGGATGGGGCTCTCCCTTCTCATGGGTTGTGACTCTAACTCACATTATAGTCTGTGGGGAATCAAGGATGAGAACTCCAAGGGGTGCTTTCTCAGTGACTTCCTATGCTCCTACAGCCTGAAAGTCCTCAACCGAGGGAGTGTCTCCACATACTTTTGCAATCGAGGTAAATCTGTGATTGACCTCATATGCTCAATGAATAAATTGAGCCTGTTCAGCTCGTGGAGGGTGTCGATGGAGGTCTCGATGTGGGATCACCGATCACCTTGTGGATATGCTAGCGAGACTTGATATCGCTGTCCATATTGAGATGACTGTTGCAAAACCACAACTTGCGACCACAGAGGTATTCGGAGGTAACTGTCCAATCAGGCGGAAACCTGAATATACTCGGAACCCCTGGTGGGATCATTCTAGAGAGAAACAACGGAAAATATCATCCAGGCTCTTGCGTCAAAACATTTATTGTGTTTTCCTCTGAACGACCTCTGCCGCGTCTTCTAAATACAGGAAGATCTACATTTCCAGTCGTTCTTAAACGGTGCATGAATCGACGAAAAACTCTGCCTATCATATCATATCGTTTGTAAGAATCATCTTACTTATATAACTTTCAAGTAAATTTTATATCTAAGTTAATGCACACAAATCGCAATGACACGTAAATGAACAAATTCTTAGGTTTATTAATTTGACACAAGACATATCTTTTTGTTTTGTTTTTTTTCATGGCCCACTACTTGTTTTTATATATTTCCATTTTAACTTCCATAACGCAGTTTCCCGGTGACAGCATAAGTAATAATTGGAACTATTATTAATAGAACAAGGAAAGACAATTTTTAGGAGTCAAAAAATGTTAAAATTTGATGTTTAAAGGAAAATGCTCAAAATTTACACATTTCTTAAGATATCTCGTAATAAGAAAAAGATATCGACATGCGGTTTTCTCTATTCTGTTGCTAATTTGGTCTACTTTTATAATTCTTAATTAAAAATGCATGTTTCCATTTAACATTTTTCAAGGATAGCTAGATTTAAAAAAATAAATATATAGCGCCCTCTACCATATACGTTACTCATTAGGTTGTTTCATAATTATAACTCTTACATTGGTAGAAAGGAGCTCTATTCAAAAAGACTAAGTTTTCATAGATAGGTTAAGTAGAACTGGACTTACAGGCGTTTTTTCATAATAAAGTTCCCGCTTCCTCTCACCTCTTATTTGAAGAGATAGACTAAAACTTGTATAATCAAATATACGCTGCATTTCTTTAACAATACGATAATCATAGTTTAAATGCATCTTAATTAGGCAATATTTGTAAATTATTCATTTTATAATTTTTGGTATTTAATTACGCCCTCTGGCGGTGGACCTACAACTCTGTAAATCATTTCCAGGTTTTTCTCGAGGTCACTTTTGTTATATTCTCGAGATATGGCCGAGAGCCATTCTTATTGGGACACCCGGTACATTTAGAGATCCTTTAATGTATAATAAGTTCGATATTCTGTTTTTCGAATGGACTCATCAATTCTCGGCTTTCGATAAATATCAAACATTGGATGCATGTCGTTTAGATGTGGTCGTTTAATCATTCTTCTTATTCTTCGTCTTTATTGAATAACCCAAAACTTGTAGAAACAATTTGTTTGCGAATGTAAGATACTTTCGTTGGGGCGCCTTCTGTACTAATGGAGAAGAATGTGTAGTCGATGGCTTTTTTATTATCTATTATTAGGCCCATCGGCTGCCAGGATTAAAGTACTAAGCTCTCATCGAAAGTTGATTGGAATTCCATTTTGATCTAAAGCCAGTACTGTGATATAAGGTATTTCACGCTGAGGTATGACGGGTAGATACAACAAGCTCTGAAGCGTTTCGTCGATGGTGTATCCAGGATCAGCTTTCAATACAAACTCGTATATGGTGTGAGCAGGTCTGCTGCCATCGAAGGCTCCAGTGCTAAAGCTACATTCGAAACGTATGCTGGATACTTTTATAGTATTAACGGAGAGGTCTAAAGAGTACAGTTGTCCTGATTTGAGTATTTGTTGAGAAAACCCCAACATTCTACCTAGGCTCTCGTCGGGTTCTTTAAATGGAATATCATATTTGCTAAAAATCTATCATTGTAGCTTGTTGTTGTTTGGTTTCAGTGAAAAAATATAGTTTGCGGTCTACTCGAATTGGCTGCACCCAATTTGCTTTGAATAAATGCCCCGATATCTGCAATGCTATGTGTTTCGATCAAAGTAGTAGAATTTGTTGTTTTCCATACTTATGCTATGATAGGAATGAAAAGACCGAAGTGCAATTCCATAATCTGTTCTCTAATACAATTGGAGTAGGAGGTTGAAGAATAAATATATGGTTGATACTGTTTACTCGCAGCAGCTGTGAAATGATGAATGATACAACTTGAGGAGCGTGTCGGTTTAAATTATGATAATAATAATAGACAATTTATTCAAGTGCTCGTTTACAAAACAAAACATGATGCTTGAGAACTTGGAGGGCCTTCACTATGTGTAGTCCAGTCAGGTCGATTGTAGTGAACGAAACAAGGCAGACGTATTTGTAGCTCGAAATTTGCTTGATATTCTTTGGGAAGCTTATGCCATATATCCAATAATTCTGAATGTCTCACACATCACACTTCAGCCGTAAAACTTCTCAACGATTTTTGATTATAAATATGCCGCATTAATAATTCAATACTTGTCATTTTTTTTGTAGAAAATTTTAACACAAATGTCCACAAATGATCTGATTGTAGGTTTGATATTGTCCGTTATTGTAGGAAATTCCAACGTTTTTCCAAAGTATTTAAAAAGTTCTTTTGTTTTTTCAAATATAATCCAAGTCCATCTTTGGTTAACTTTTTCAGGTACGTCTTCCTCCAACTTCTTCCGAGCATGTTTAGCGTTAATTACAGTCTTCGCTATCCCATCAGTTTCACCTGACAACGCTCCAAGTGCTGACAGTCCAGCAAATCGAGGATGAGGGGTAAGAAACCTCCAGAATTTGATACGGGTATTACTCGAGGAACATCAACTTTCGTGGATCCTCCAAATTATTTAATCAGTGCTTTAGCTGCTCGTAAAGCAATCATAGCAGTATCTTTTAGGGATGATCCTCTCTTCATGGACTTCTTTACATTCAAAACAACATCCCTATTGAAGGAACAACGCTTCTTCGATCCCATTTCGCGTTTCTTTGAGTGACGACGACGACAATTCATTCCCAGTTTTCTTTTTATTTTCATTCCACATGTTACTAAAAAGCAGCAGTTTTTTCTCCCAGAGAGGCGTCTTTCGCTTTAACTCTTTACCACGTTTCTTCTTCTAGTATCCGATCTGCTATGTATCGTTTATAAAGTGATTTTTTAGAGAATAAGCTATATCGTGCTGTTTGCATGCGGCATCCAAAGGATTAATTACGGAGTCGCCACATGCAAGCCTCTTTTCTAATTTTGTTCTAGCTTTTTATTTATGAAGCTTTAAAACAGCTACCATTTATTTAACGATGCAGTAGCAATAGCTTGCCGTAAGAACAAAGTTAATGAACTAGCTAGAGCAATGCGCAAGAAATATTTAGCATTAAAATTGGGTAAATCAGAGCATGATGAGTAATTGATTAAGCTATTCAAGCCCATAACTATTACCTTAAAGGAAATGACATTCCACTCAAAATGAAGAAGACCACATTTCATCAGTTCCACTTAAAAACGATATTTTTCACAACGTTTTTGGCTTCCAAGTTTCTTCCCCTAGAGAGTGCAATTGAAGATGACGGTCGTCCTGTTAATGAAGAACTTAGCGATGATGATGACACTAAATCACAACTTCAACCTTTACCTCAGCCATTCAATATACGTTGATCAATATCCTGCAGTTAGCCAGCAATACGTTATGGACTTTTGGTCGCATAAAGCTAAAATTGATGAAATATGTGGCCCGAGATATGATGCTGAACAGGATTGGTGGATGGATGTTGGGTAGTAGACTAATTTCGATAAAAAACTGTTTTAGAATCCTAGGTTATGATGGACTGGGGTATTGGACAAAAGGAACTCCAGGAGTATATAACCTTATTTTTTACGATCATCCAAACTACTATAAAAGTATTCTCCATGCAACAGTCATTCACCGATATTCTGCAGGCAAGGTTGAAAGCCTCACAACGGTTCAAGTATAGAAATATTATTCGTGCTCTTTTCCGAGAATGTGCTGGGTAAAGGTTCAATGGAATACATTTATAAGGACGATTCAAATGAAATTGGAGATAGATTGAGGTTGTTGATTGCTTCTAAAGAAGCTGGCAACACATCTCACGGCAACGAGATAGTTGCTATTATAAATGAGTTGAAAGAAGCAGATATAATAGAATGATGTATTTGAATTTATTGATTCTAATCATATCTGTCGATAAATTCGGATATCTTTCAAAAAGATGGGTGCCTTATATTAGACTACCTAAAACTACATTTCCGCATACCCTCGATGGTGTCATTGATGCTGAAAATTTGAAAAATTTTAATGTGAATGATCCAACAAACGATAATGATGCGGTTACGAACAACCTCAATTACAATTTGAGCAACAACATAATGATATAAATCCTCAAATTACATATTACAATAAAATAAATGACATTTCGAAAAATATGCAAACTAAAAAATATGTGGATGATGTGGTGAATAAAATTAACGAAATTGAAGAATTTATTGCGTGAAACCCTCCTATGGTGGTGCAGTGTGATACACACAACTATCATTATGTCTTCCAAAGAGAAGAAGAAGAAGAAACACTCCACATACCCGTAGATAAAAATTTTACACGGCTTCGTGCAATTATTGAAGGTTTTGATGATCTTTGGCAAAGAGAGGATATGCAAGGCACACAAAGCAACGGCGGTTTGTATAAAGAAAACATCAAACCCCGATATTTACTTGGTTGAAAAAGAACTCAGAAGGAAGGGTCAAATGACTTGGGTTAGACAAAAAGCATAGTAGTGGGATAGAATACGTGGATGTAGTGTAACTAGTGTTATCGACCAGGCGAAAAAAAAGTATAAAGTTACATTTACGGTTACAAATCAGAAGTGTATAATCGACAAACATGTTATTGAAATGTAGCTCCAAATATGTTGTTGGAAAAAAACCCGCAAAGAACCGATAAGAATGTTATTTCTCTTAGAAAGGTCTTATAAATTGAAGTTTTTTCGATTTGATATTCTCAGTCAATTCAAGTTCCTTCTTAGTTGTTATCAACATGTCGTCGCGGGTATAGCGGTATCGAGTCCAGTGAAAAGGATGATTTTTTGACCTACCGATTAGACATGCCAGGTCTTTATGCTGATGTCCACAATCTACATCTTGAAGAGTACAATTTAAATATAGACAGTACTCTTAACTTATATGAAAAGGCTGCGAAAAATTAACTATACTATTTACTCGAAACAACGTACAGAGTTTGCAGTTATAACATTAGTTGTGGATCAGTTTAGCCAGATCATTTTTACCCGTAGTGATTTTGAGGGAGCACTTAAGACCTGGTAAAATATCATTCGATGTCTATGATTTTTTTACCAAGATCTACCTACCTATCCCATATCGTTTCCACGCGACGAATACTGTACCATTAAACAAGATGAAAACTATTATATGATTGAAAAAGAAGTTTATCAAATTTTGAAATTGAACAATGATTTAATAACTCAACGAATTTCTCTTTAGGAAATTTAAATTATTGTGATTATTATGGTGTTGTAGATTTTTGTATAAATAATGCTAATGATTGTCAAAGTCAATTGCAAATATTGTGATCTTTTTGTTCTATAGTGCAGAATGATTTTTTACATGCGGCTCTTAAGGGAATCATTTACTTTTATAAGACAAGAGTTGTAATGATTTGGAAAAAAATCAATATTTTTCATGTGTTTTCTTTTTGCACAATACATGGGAAAGAAAAGAGGTCCGAAATATTTAAACATTTTTATTTAAATTGTACATTTTTTTACAATTGATAATTCAATGTATCAGATAATACACTGGCTAAAGCGAATATGCAAATTTACGTCAATATTTTTGATATTAAAAGTTAACGCAAAAAATGGATCTCTAAGAAAGAGAAGAATTTTCCATTCATGCATACATTGTAGTACACCCCTAAAATTATGAGAATATCAGATTCGTTATCGTCTGAACCTATGAATTTGTAATTTACTGTATGCAGAGAGTGCATACCTACATGATTTCATAGTTAGTTAGTTTCGAATAAAACCGACTCTCGATATATATCCACCAGTATTGAAACGCTGTCAAATATATTTATTTTTCCTTATTAATGGGAAGTAAATTAACAATCGTAAAATGACTATCGTATCCACTTGTGACTGAAAAGTCTTTTTAACAAATATGACAGTTTGTTTTGTCACAAGTAGAAGAAGAAGAAGACTTTTGAGCCATTGGTACATTCGTTTTAATTTGAGAATTAATCAACTTAGAAATTTTAGCCATTTCATCAGCACACAAATCCATCTTCTCTATAGCTATTAAAGTACGACATATTATCATCATTGAATATTTTACGTAGTAGCCTGCACTAAACGGTACATGCTTTTGATATTTTATTGTTTTTTAATGGTTTTAATTCATGAAATTGGACATGCTCTTGGCTTGGGACATAGCAGTGTCAAAACAACCCTCATGCATCCTTGGTATCAAATAGATACTGTAAAACTGGAAAAAGATGATAAAAACGGTATGATAGCTTTGTATGGGAAGCAGAGAAAATAATAAAAATTACCTACTTTGATTACTACGGCGGCGGTGACGACTACAGGAAAATCAACGTTACACCTACAATACAAAAGTTGGATTTGGACGATATGCATATTCCAAAAACCTCAGAATCAATTGTCGATTACCTACCTAAAGAATTGAGACACTCAAATGTCTCGCACGTCTTCTAAAACTCTGTGGGGGATTTAGTTACGTTCAGCAAAAATCAATATTATGCGGCTGAATATCCAAATTTATATATATGTTACCGGCAATGTGTATAATTCAGGTATTGTATACAATCCCTGGGGCGTCCAGGCAATGTATGAAATATCAAGAATATCATTGTCCATTTCATACTTTACCTAGGTATTGTATACAATTCCTAGGGATTGTATAGAATACCTGCTGGTTCACCGGTAATGTGTAAAATAAATAAATCTCAAGACTAAACTAATGTTAGGTAAGCCGGTTAATATCAATAAATCTTGCGACCATCACCACGACCTCTATCGACTTCTGGAACAGGAATGCGTACAGTGGTACCCAACGATACGGGAGGGAATTTTTTTTCAGAAGTTTTAAGCATTTTCTGAGCTTGTACTATCAAATTCTCTTTGGCTCTGATGCGGTTTTCTATCGAAAAGGCGTTTTTTGCGCATAAAGGACAAGCAACTTTGGATCCAAAACCTTCTGCAATATTTTCTTCCGGAGCAGCACAAATAGTATGAATAGGCCTATTGCACATTCTGCACGAATGACCACCTGTTGTCTCCTCGGAACAAACACAGCATATAAGTGCACAACTCAATGACTCCTCTCGTACTGATACCAAATTCGGATCATGTAACGCTTGATCCTCAACCTTGAACCTCACAAGGAAGATTTTCGACATTCGTAGGCTCAACAACATTCTTAGTATTTGGGATAGCCATGTGTTCATCATGCGCACTTTGGATATTTGAAGCTTCCTTACCGAGGTTAAAACTATCGAGTGCAGCTTTTTGTTGATCTGGTGCCTGTAGAGGTTGAGTGTCAGCTGTTTCAGTTTCTGATGTCTCAGCCGCATCTATTACAGATTCTGAAGATGACTTCATCACTTTTTCAAAATCTTCTTTGCTCTCCAGGTTGTGAGTGTCCTCAAAAGGCAAAGATATGCCAACTTTTATTTTCGACCCAAAAAGAGCTTCATAAGGTGTTCTTTTGATTCCTGAGTGAAACGCACTATTCTTCATGAGTTGTACAAATAGCAGACCATCACTCCAACATTCGCTATCGTTATCTTGCATCCAAGTTGTAAGCATGTTTTCAATGTCCTGGTTAGCTCGTTCGACACTCCCTTGACTTAGGGAATGTCTAGGCTTGCCATGCACAATTTTTAAGATCGGCCAGTATATTTTAAGATTACTGACCACTCGGTTTGCGAATTCTCGGCCGTTGTCCGATTGTAAGATGGCTGGTGCACCAATCAGTGTAAAAATATCCAGTAAATTGTACGCTACTTCCTCAGCGCGTTGTTTTCAGGACTCTTAATATGACAAACTTTGTGAGATGATCCTGATAGACCATTATGAATTTATAATCCCGGTCTGGATGAGATTGATAGTCTATTAAATCTACTTGACAGCGAGAATTAAATTATGTTGAAAGTATGGGCTTCACGACAATCCCTTTTTGTTTTTGCTGGCAGGGTTCGCAAAGTTGCAAAAATAGTTCAACATCGTGGCGAGTTATATTCTTATATCTTGAAGAAAGCTCCTTCAGCATTCTGTTTCGTCCTCCATGGCCGTTACTTTGATGTGCGTCGTGAAGTATTTGAAATAATTCAGTATGAGCAACGTAGTATATAATATTGTTATTTGTAGTAGCATCCATAGGAAAAATCAACTTATCTTTCTGACCAACAGTTATAACATCATAATGCTTCAATAACCAGTAATCCCGAGAAGCCTTTTTTTCAGCCGTTTTTGCATTTTTTGTTTCTTCTATCAATTGTTCATAACGATTTTTTTCAATAAACGTGCGATTTTTTGTATTTGCTGCTTCTCTTTTTATTTGTAATTGTGAATAAAATCTTTCTTTCATCTCAGCTATTCGTTGTTCGGCCGCCATTTTTTTATGACGCAAATAGCTCAATACACGTGTTAACAGTATCATCGCACGTCGCGAAATGAAATGGAGAAATGCGGCTGTTTGCTTAAATAGTGTCGCGGTATCCTTTTTTTCAAGCGGCGGCGGCGGCTCCTTTGACCTGACCGGCCCCCCGCGCCGCCTCTTGTCAAAGGATTTAATTTTATTTACAAAGGCTACCGCGTGCGGCGTACACCCGAAAGTGAAATTGACAGTTTTATATCGAAGCGCCTCCGTAGTGAAAGATTGTGTTTGTGAACTGTTGTACTACGAATCGAATTTATCCTCAAAAAATCCGACATTTGATAAGATTCTGGATAAATTACACCTATGTACTTACCTCCGTAGCAACCTACAGACGCTCCAGCCGTAAGTCAAACTAAAAGAAAGTATTAATAAAAAAGGTAATTCCACATTTATGTGGAACATAAGTATACGTAGTTCACGCAATTACAGAAGAAAATAAGTACCTAAATATTTTGTTTTGGATTCAGAGCGTGATAATGGCTCTCTTATTAAAAATACGGGTGGTAGTAACTCTGACAGTTCGAGTGATGAAGAATTGTGGTGTAATTTTACTTTGAATTTACCTACTTTCGCATATTTTTGATTAAAATTATCTTTGCACCTAGCTCGTGTGTCCCGATAATTTTTATTCGTATTTTGTTTTATTAAACACAATTGCGTTCGGGTGTACCGACATTATCTAAACGAACTTAATTTGATCGCGCCGCCTTGGCGCCGTGCCGTCTCTTATCAATTTTATTTGCAAAGGATACCCGCGTGCGGCGTACACTCGCAAGTGAACGGTCATGCTAAAACGATTCACTTCCATTAATGCTTGAAATGGCGCCTCTAGGAAGGGTGTCAGGGTTCTATGAAGCTTACCGTACTTATTTGTTTGTAATAACCACAATTGCGTTCGAGTGTTACATTACCTGCTGCAAGTTTGGCATTGTATAGAATACCGAGGTAAAGTGTAAAATAAATTCTATTTCATACTTTACCTGCCCGTTTTAGGGTATTCTATACATTGCCTAGGTATTGTATACAATACCGGATTATACACATTGCCGGTAACATATACACGACTCTTTTACGCTTCCCGCGACCTCTTTCCAACTACACCCTGTATAATGTCTATGACCACAGCAGTGACGTCACACGATTAGGATACTACGATGATAAGTTCGTTCACGCCCATTTATTGCTGCGTTACCTGTGGCCAAAATTGGAAGTAATATTCCCGGAGTGACATAGCATATCTGCGAAGATATCAGTTTACTACTGAAATCAGTGGAGAAATTGCTGGATTTGATCATTACATGCCCAAAAATATACCTCCACGGACTTGGCTCTGCACCATCTAGTGAGGAAGGTAGAGAGCGAATTGGACTGTGAAAAAGTCGGGATGTGGCATTTCATGACATTGAAGGGGCATTCGACAATAAACCTTTCGAATTTATCTACCGTGCACTCGATAGACGTGGCGCCGAACTCTGCCTCGTAAGATGGATACGCCAATGCTGTCACAACGCCGAGTATCGGCCAAATAATACAATGTAAGTAATTGCCGAGACTGTAGCGGTCAAAGGCTATCTGCAGGGCGAAGTATTGTATTCAACTCTGTGATACCTCGTCGTTGACAACTTGTTCGCTGATCTAAATAAGTCAGGTATGTATACACTGACTCACGCTGACGACTAAGCTATTCCTCCCAAATATATTTTGGGAAACGTAACTCTAACGTACTCTGGAGCCGTAAAATATCTGGCAGTAACCCTGGAACAAAACTACTCTGGTACGTACACATGGACAACAAAATAAAAAAGGCCACCTGCACCCTCTGCGTATGCAGAAGGGCCTTCAGTTGTACAAGGAGTCTTTCACTTAAGATCCTCCACTGGATTCATACCTAAATGGTCAAACATCTTCTAACATACGGGGTAATCGTGTGGTGTAACTGCACGGAGAAAGCGAAAACAAGAGTGCATCTGGACAGAGTCCAGCATCTCGCGAGTCTTAATATCACAGGGTCCATGCGTACAGCCTCATCTAGGGCGCTTGAAGTCTTACTGGAACTGCAGGCTGGACATGCATCTGGACGCAGGCCATAAGTGAATGCCCAATAATTTTAATGGGCAGTGACCAAATGACGCCTACAACCCTTAACAATGAGATGACTCCAGACCCGCTATATTTAATAAAGGGGCTATCTGGTACACAGACGGCTCCAGAAAACATTGCTTGGCCGAAGCAGGCTTCTGCGGAATACACCCCAAAATAAGCGATTCTGTTTTACTTGGGAAGCACGCTAACGCCGTAATGGAAAGCGGATGCGCGATACCCAATCGACGCCACAGAAACACAATAATCTCGCTCCGCCCATACAGCAGAACTGCCATACAAGCCATAACGATTGAGAAGGTGTGCTCTAGGCTAGTGCTGGAGTGCAAGAAAGTCCTATAAAAGCTGGTGAGGCGAGGCGAATTCACTCACCAGACTGGAATTTGTGAACTTACCAATGGGCCCAGAACCCATCCTTGGAGTATCTAAAAATTTTGAAGACACCACCTATACACAATGGGCATCACGGACGATCCGAGGTGCCGTTGGGGCATAGAGGAGGATTAAACCTCAGGCCCAGTCATCTGTGAGTGCCCTGCATTCACACGAGCACGATTCAAAAACTTATGTAAGCCTCACAGCTTGCCCAATTACATCAAAGGGTTCAGGCTAAAGCAACCGATAGGCTTGCCAAAGAACATCGGCCTTTGGTAACGACAAGTGAGGCACGACGGACCTATCGGAAGGCCTATGTGCTCAACGGCCCCTTGGCCGCTCACAATGTAACTATGAACTATATTAATGTAACTACAAATTACTTCTGCATATAAATTGTTATAGCTGGTGATTTTTTTGGGACAAAGTTTCCGTTATCACTGTCACCAGTGTAATATTTGTGCAAACACTCTACTCTAGTACAATCACTGTAGGTTTGACCCTGGGTAGTAATCAAACCAATTTATTTCTCAGTAGAAAGGCAGCAGCTGTCACCAGTGCGGAAACGGCACAAAGGTAGAAGCGTTATATGTTACCCTCTCAGTAGAAAAGCAGTCTGAGCGGAAAGATAATCGTTAGAGGATTACTTAGCTCCCCTTGAAACTCTGTGGTTCGTTATGGCTTACAAACTACCGGACGAAGTCCTCTATTCTCCCCGATGAGGTTCTCCAGTTTGTTCGCTCCTACTTTACCCTTGATCGCGGTACCATTTTTCCCTGAAAAGTACGCCAAGAGTTATACTTTCTTATTTTGCTTAAGAATTGCTTTTTAAAATCTCTCCAGGTTCACCAAGTAATGGAAGTGGAACTTTACCACTGGAACAACACATTCTAATGGTTTCATCTTTCCATTTGAAAGCATTGCAATAGTGCCATTTCTTATTAATTGAGCCAATAATAATCAAAGAATGATTATGATATTGAATTGGAGAATCATCTTGAAACCTAGTACCATTAAATACCGACCAATCTTACAAATTTTGACGGCGCGTCTTATGCATTTCTCCATTATTAATTCTTTTCGCATGCGATTTTTCTGGCGTTTCTATCACTCTTCTAACTGCATACAGTGTAGCTTCTGAACGAACTCGTACCTGAAGAGGAGTTTAAGTTGCTCTCAAAACAATTTGCAGCAACCACAAAGTCAGGTTTGACTGAGTCGGGTCGAATTTTTGAATTCTTCCGTTGGGTACAAGATCGCACCTCCTTATATACTGTATAACAAAATGAATTAAATTCCTTACTAAGCAACGACTTAGAACGGCATCAAGCTTTACTTTGATAAAAAAAATCTTACCCCTGAACGTTAACAAAAAGAAGTACATATGGCCATTATCTAGATTTAGAATTTCCTTGCAATATTCTAATTTCTCATTATTTTCTTACGGAATATACTGTTTACACCACCATTACACCAAAACTAACAATTATGCAGTTTACCTTCAGTCTCTGAAGACGAGAACTTGGTTATCGAAATTCGCGTCAGACAGTATAATTAGTGTTGGTGTAGTGGTAGTGTAAACATTATATTCAGTATGAATATCGCCAACGGTTCCAGAAATTCCAATTCACATTATTTTCTTAACAAAAAAAGTCTATATATATAAACTATCTAATATTTCTTGCTTATATAACACGGACGTATTTAAATATCTGGATTTGTATCAAGAATGAACTATTAGAACGAAATCTAGTGCATTCGCTGTGAGAATGTCACACCTTTTCCAAAACGTTAATCCGACTAAAAAAATAGATAGGTTCTCACATGGAATTTTCCTGGATATTAGCTAGTATGTTGCGTTTCTTGAAAAGACACTTCCACTGTTTACGAGGCCTTCGCTTACCTCGCTGCAATAATTCACCTAAATCACCACTAGAGCGAAACCCTCACTAGACCTCGGAGGTACTCTACTTACGGTCCTGGAACTGATTCGAAAATTCTCCTTTCGTTGAATTTTTTTGCGGAATGAGATCAAAGGTTCGTCAAACATAAACTTAATATGATAAGTTATAACTTTCGCTAAAATTTTCTGTCAGTCAGTCAGAACTATTTAAATACCAAACTATTGCCAAATGTTTACTACACTTATTTCTAAATTATTCTTTTATGGTCCAATTGCAATCCGACCGGTTCTGAGCGGATTACCATTGATCCGACTGGATCCGGCCGGATTGATCATCAAGATTTTTTGCTTTTTGGTTCAAACTGAACTGTTTGCATTTGAAGTTTTATTACGCATACTTAATATAGGTAGTTAATAAAGAATCAAAAATCAACTTAATATCAAATCCAGTGTTATGATTAGATAACGAGCACCAGCATGATTTAATGAATCTGTCTAAAGATAATTACAACTCTTTGAATTAATCAACTTACGATAAGTCGATATTTTAAATAAACTTTCTAAGTAATAATTGTCTCAGTATTCATTAACTTTTTATAGATATAACAAATTTTTTTTTCGAATCTAAATCTCTTATTTGCTAAGAGTTTAGCTTATTTTCATTGATTGTATGCATATAATTTTTCGGCTGAAAATGTAGAATCCCTATATATAACAAACAGAATTTTTTAGCAGCAAAGTTATCAGCTAGGTGTAAGGAATGGCTTGCACATGGAAGAAATTCTACAATGTAGCTTTTCCTTATTCATGCTTGGAGATCACAGCATTTTCTGGAATCGTACCTTTGGCTTCGACAAGTTTGTATGGATACACTCAGTTCTCCAAACAACTTGTTTCTATTTGATCACTAGGAAAACTGAACAAATTGTTTACACTACTACTATCGTCCTCTGAGACTCGGTCAACAGTTTACCTTCAATCATTTTGAGGATGGTCAACCCGTATGCTCTTCTCTGGCTTCAAATTGCATTGTTATATCCGGTAGTTGGGAGAGGCAGTAGGACTGAAAGGGCCCTAGTTGAGACCCTTCAACAAGGAATGCCACCAGCTCAATAGTCTCTCCATCCTTTACACCAGAACCGGGTTCGTTAATTTTCCCGTTTGGTTTCTTTCAAATACCTATCGATCCTTCCAGGCTTTTAAACAAACAAACAATACCATTTTCCATTGTGGTAAAGTACTTAACAGCTCAAATTATCCCTTCTAGGGATTCTTTATATAGCCGCCATCCGGAAAGGATATTGAGCTTACTTTGTTACTGTGATTCCTAGCTAGAGTCTTGCACAGGAGCGTCATCTGGGATATTTGTAGGGTAGGTACGCAGAACTTCCTCCAGTTTTTACACTATCTTTGAGCGTTTTAGTCATCATCGAGTTTCGAGTAATTTTTGGGCGTTACTTGCATAAAGTGATTTTACCCCGTTCCGAGTATCGTCAGGTTTTTGTCGTATTGGATATATCTTTTCATTTCTCAATATAAACTCCATTAAAGCATTTTCTTCATCGATAATGTTCAACCTCTACTATCTAGTTCAGCATCGTAAATCTTTCTCAGTTAACGCCTGATTGAGTTTCTTAATTTCATACCGTATCCTTTGTATGGTGTTGAAATCTGCAAAAGCGGTAAAAACTCACCTTTTTTAGGTGATCGAATTATACATTTTTTCTTGTACCACCTTTTTTTCGCCTCACCTCATTTTACGTTTGCCTTTCATAATATTTTCAAGCATCTACTTTTGCGTCCTTGGAATCGTTCAGCTTTCTAAAATTTTATCAGTAGCGTTGGCTTTTGGAATATGTTATATCGTTTTCCTGCGTGCCTAAGCGATTGATCTGGATGTAGCTCAAGAGGTAATTCATCAATGAATAAGCTACGAACTACTGATATATAATTTCAGTTTCCTCTTTATTTATTGAATTATTCCAGCTTCATGCAACTCTTTAATAATAGATACAATTTCGTTTGAATGGCCAGTATTTCCAACATCTCGAGAAGCTACTATATCATTGTAATCTATAATTTCTGGTTGTTTTCATATTTCGGGTTATTACTCCTTTCAAAAATGAACATAGTATGGAGCCAGTTCTTTCTCTCACTCCTTGCTTTTCCTTTTACGATACTGGTGGTATAGTGGAATTATATTTGCCTTTGATATCATCTGGAAAAAATTCTAATTGGAAGAACGGTTATTTTCACTACGATTTGCATTTGTCTGTTTAATAATATTCACGTGATTAATGACATCATGGTTTATGAAGGATATGGGCGATTTTTTGAACAGTAGCTCATACAAACCAGGTGTTCCAGGATATGTAACGTCCTTAACACTGATGTTAGTACCAGCACCTCCCTTCCATTTTGTTTTATAGGTTTGGAAGTAATTTCTGAATTACCAAATTTTCCTGAATTTCCTGAATTTTCCAAATTTTAGCTGAAACGAACATTTCGGAAAACCCATGCAAGCAAATTTTCAGAACTCTAGCCCAGTACTTTCCCATATACATTCAGCTCGTCGTGAAGGACCCTGTATTCATTTACTCTAATACGATCCGGTAAGTCGCCATCATCATTTCTAGTTTCATAAGTATCTTCATTTCTTGAAAAATTGGTCTACTTCATAAGTGTACTGCTAAGATGCTCACCGGGAGTTACATATACTAGTCTATGAAACGATCTAGTATGTTGTCTATAGGTCGAACGTGGTGTAGTAAACACATCTGGCTGTTTAGGAGATTCCGGTGGTTCTGATTTGACACGTTCCTGCTTAATAGGTCTTTCAATTGGCGTAAGTAACTGCTTAAGGGGCTCAGTTATTGGTTGATAAGTTTTTTCTAGTTGTGTTTATGACTGGGCAATATCGCTTTTAAGACTCTTGTAATTTTTTTTTCTAATAGAGCCTTCCTAGATTTAACTAACTGTGCATTTAATTGATTATTAATCTTGATTGACGAATTTGTTTCTTCGTTTCTTCTGTATATATACTTATCAAATGTTTTTCGGTATCTACCAAAAGATAGGCGACAGTCTTTATCTATCGTAAGAAGCATATATTGATTGTTCCAGTAATAAGAACATTTATTTTTGAAATCTCGATAAGATACCTCAACACTCAGATGGCCATCATACATGTGCTTGAGGTTGGTTAAATCTTGTTGGAATATAAGTAAAAAGATCACATTGTCCCTCTCCCAATGTTTAGGGATTGCTGAATATGTTTGACATAGATAAAAGCAATCTGTAGATCTATGGCCACCAAAACAAAAGTAGTTTTGAATAATTTTTTGATCGCATGTAGCCATTTTTAATATCCTTCGGATGAATTACATCTAGTTAAATATTAAATTCCTCATAACTAATTTCTTTCATGGGTTTGATGAGATTCAGCAACTTTGGTTGATGTAGGCTCTTAGAATACACAGAAATATTTTCAAATCTCAATCCGTTGGGGTGATCAATTAATGAAAGCATCGCATTCGTTTTACCACTTCCGCTAGGTCCAATGATTAACCTCCGTTTAGAATCACCACCAAATAATGCACCGTGTTTCCTAATTTTATGTTCACAAGAAAGATCGTGGCTACGCACGAGTAGAGAGATATACGAATCACTTTGCATTGCTACCACATATTGAAGATATTGGGGATACATAGGGTGGTGGTATATATATATATATATATATATATAAAAGGTCAAAAGATTAAATTGAACAAGGAATTTTATGTATTGGATAATGGAGGGATTGCATTCAAATTTCCAAACAGTTGTAAAATTTCAAGTGTATCTCATTATAATATAAGATTCATGCACTTGCTGGTATATCTATCATGGAAGGAGATGTTATAACGTTTAAATAAGGCTCTCTCACTTTCATTTGAATCTGGAGTCTCCAATACAAAAAAAAATGTCTAAATGTGTCTAGGACAAAAATCGTCGTTCGAAAAAATGTGATAATACGAGTATGAATGTGTGTATTCGTTTGTTAATAAAAATCATGTTAGGTGTGTGAATGACGCACCAAAATTATTATTTTTAAAATCCATTCATATTGTTATTTTGGGCGTGGCTTGGTTTGTTTGAAAAATAATTTTTATTTATAGCGATTAATATTGAATAATGTAAGTAGCTTCGATTATCGCTTTTTTTTAGAGTCAAGCTTTTTCGTCGTTGTTTAAACTCTTAAATCCAATTTGTGCGTATAGAAGTTGTTTTAGTGATAATCCTACAAATTTTTTTCTACTATATGCGCACCGGTGCCGCCTGCTGTGTGTAAAGGTATGTATAATCTATTTTGCAGCAACATCATCTAGCTTCTAGAACGTCTTCACTTACCAGGGTTACGTTGGCTCGTAAACGTATATGATTTCTCGTTCTTTACGTAAATTATGTGCCGTTAATTTCATTGAAGAATTATAGTTTGACATTGATTTTTCCCTTTGTACCTATATTCATGTTATGCCTACTCGACGATGGCCATTCGTGAAACCAGAGGTCTCTTTGTCATCGATAGCATTTTTTGGACCCTGAATATATTCTATATGTGAAGTAGAGATAATAATGCCTTTTCGACATCGATCTTTCTCCCTGTATATACCCTCTGACATCGATTTTTGATATATCCTGTATAAGCCCTGTTTAGGTATCGGTGTTTGTTCTTTTCTTCTTTTATTATAATAATAATGATACACTATTGTATTTCGTAAACGCACAACTTTAATTACTTATATTATCCTTGCATCTCATATATTGATATTGAATTATTATACATTAAACGAATTTTTATAAATTTTACGTCTGCTACTCTTGTGGTGTGTATCTTGAATGACCTGGGTTTTTGCTGTCTCTCTTCTGGGCCCTCGTGGTCGCAGCGTTACCAGGTTTAGCTTCCATATAAAATTTAGAAGTCGTAACATACCCGCGGCCTTAAAAGCACCAGTTTTTAACAGAGTATATAAAAGTTACTAAAACTTAAGCACACACGTTTATTTTTTTTACGGCAAAGGGCACAGTTTGGAAAAATCTCTGATGACAGTTCCATTGTTGGTGAGAATTTCTGCAACTCGCGAGATATTGTCACTACCCCGGAATAATTTTGTTACGCGCCCCAATTTCCAGTTAAGAGGTGGAAGTTTGTCATCCTTTATAAGTACCAATATACCTTCTGTCAACTCTCCATGGTTCGTCTTCCATTTAGATCGTTGCTGAAGTTCGGAAATGTATTCCTTATACCATCTCGTCCAGAAGTGTTGCCGAGCATTTTCGATTTTTTGGTATCTGGATAACTTGCTTTCCTTTTCTAAAATCATAACTGGCTCCAGAATTGAAGTTAGTGGACGACCAATGATGAAGTGAGCTGGTGTTAAAGGAGACGGATCTAAAGGGTTAGTAGATAGCGGACAAAGAGGACGGGAGTTTAATATGGCCTCTATCTGACAGAGCAAAGTCGTGAACTCTTCAACAGTAAAGTTAGATTTACCAGAAACACGTTTCAAGTGATATTTCATTGCCTTAACCCCAGCCTCCCATAATCCACCAAAATGTGGAGCTTGGACTGGATTAAAGTTCCAGCGTATGCCTTGATTGTTCATAGAATCACCTAATTAAACATTCATTTTGAGTGAGAAAATCATAGAGTGCTTTCAAGTTTCTATTTGCACCAATAAAATTTGTACCGTGGTCTGAATAAATTTGAGATGGTTTTCCACGTCGACTGATAAAGCGTTTTAGAGCCAAAAGGAAATCTTCAGTTGAAAGACTACTTACAAACTCAAGATGAATGGACTTTGTAGCCAAGCATATGAACAGACAAACATAACCTTTCATGATTTTTGAGCCACGTCCCCTTTTATTAAGTACATGAAAAGGTCCGGCATAATCTGTACCTGTGATTTGAAAGGGGAAACCAGATAAAAATCTATCACTTGGTAAATTTCCCATAATAGGTTGGACTGATTTTGGTTTTAATCTATAACATTGTATACATTTATGAACAATAGTTCTAGCTAGGTTGCGAGCGGCAACTGGCCAATACGTTTCTCGTATATTATATAATAATTGTAATGGTCCTGCATGTAATAAGTTTTTATGCTCTTGTTCAAAAAAAAGTTTCGTGAAATGGTGTTTCGACGACAAAATCATTGGATGTTTTTTATTGAAATGAAAATTTGAATTCTGCAAACGACCTCCAACTCTAAGTATACTGCTCGTGTCCATAAACGGGTTTAGAGATAAAAGTTTACTTTTTTTGTCAATTTCATTCCCAGCTTTTAAATCATTATACTCCTTATTGAACGAAGATATTTGGGATAGTTTTACAAGCAACTTCAAAGAGTTATCTAATTCTGTTGTTGTAAAAACACCAAACGATCGATTTTCTTTATTACTTGAGCAATTTTTTATAAATCTTAAAATGAAAGCCATGCACCTCCTCAATCGATTCAAATTAGAAATCCTTACGAATGGAAATTTAAATTCAGACACCGCTACCAAAGTAGTTTTTATTTCTGGAAGGGGAATAGACGTCTTGTTGTCTTTTGGCCAAAGGCCAGGGCTCTCTTGGAGCCAATATGGACCCTGCCACCATATATTTGAATTAATCAAACTACTAGGATAAGAGCCTCTTGATAAAATGTCTGCAGGATTTTCTAAACTTGGAACATAACGCCATGAACTGATATCAGTTAACTCCTGTATTTCAGCAATTCGATTACGAACGAATGGTTTTAACAAATGAACTGGATCCAACCCAACACTATTGTGGAGTCAGACCATAATGTTACAGAATTGAAATCAAGCCTCAAAGAAGTAGTAACCTTATTAACAAGTTTAGCCAGAAGATGGGCGGGCTGCACATAATTCTAACCGAGGGATTGTTAGTGATTTAATTGGCGCAACCTTAGCTTTAGAGAAAAGCAAATGACAAAATGTTTCACCATAGCAATTTTTTGATCTGACATACACAGCTGCACCATATGCTACCTCAGGAGCGTCTGAAAAGGCATGTACTTCTATTTGTGTGGAATTATCACAAATAACATGTCGCTGAATTTTTAAATAATTTAATGACGGAAGTTCTTGTATAAAATTGTTCCATTTAACTTGTAATTCATGGGAAACTGGACTGTCCCAAGATAGATTTTCCTTCCAAAGTTATTGTAACATTACTTTAGCAATTATAATGCAAGGGCCAAGTAGACCCATTGGATCGAATATTCTGGATATGCCTGAAAGCATAATTCTTTTTGTTAAACATTCACCTTTCATTTCAACATCAATATGAAATATTAATTTATCCGTTTTACTCATCCACGATATACCTAAGGTTTTTGCAATATCATCTTCGCCAATGACTAGACCTTCCGAAGAATCAGCAAGTTTACCTTTTTTTAGATCACGCATTATGTCCGGAAAGTTTGATCGCCACTTTCGAAGTGGAAAGCAGCCTGATCCAAGAACTTCACATAATTTAAGACAACTTTCTTTTGCAATGTGAATGTCATCGACACCTGTCAAAATGTCATCGACATAGAAGTCGCGAAGAATAATATTTGAAATAATCGGGAATTCTCTTTCACAAAGTTTACCTAATTCTACTAAATACCTAATAGCTAAAAATGGTGCACTTGTAGTACCATAAGTTACCGTGGAAAGTTCACAGACACTTAGTGCTTTATTTTCGTTATCTCGCCAGAATTCTTTGCATTTTATGCTGATCTTTTGACACCAAGACCTGACGGTACATTTTTTCAATGTCCGCGGTAACAACATATTTATATTGTCTAAAGCGTTATAATATTGACACTAAATCATCTTAAATTGCCGGTCCTTTTAGCTGAAGTTCATTAATCCTCATGATTTACTTCAGATACCTCTCCTATGTTTTGCATATGATTGAGCTTTTCATATTCGAGGATAAAATTCTTGTACATTCTTGAGAATTGGTATTCTTTTGAGAATTTTTGCTCAAGCGATTTGAATCTTCTTTTGGCTAGACCTAAAGATTCACCTAATATTTTTGGACTTGCTTTCAATGGAATCGATACAACAAAACTACCTTCTTGAGTTCTTGTTGTTGTGTCTTTACAAAGGGGTTTCACAGTCCATTTCCTCTTTGGACCAAGGACTGGCAGTTTTAACACTTTCTATTTCAATGAATTTTGATAACTGGTCTTGGATATATAAATCACCTTCATTTTTAACCAAATTATAAACTATATTATTAGAAAGTTGAAAGCCTTGTATTTTACCTGAAACCAACCATCCAAGCTGAGTTTCCTGTAAAACAGGACCATTTGTATTTAACTTCAATTGGTTTGGACATAAAACATTCCAAAAAATATCAGCACCTATCAGCATCTCGATTGGTCCGGGCTCTTATCAGTTTTTATCAGCCAAATTGATATATTTAGGTATCAATAGCTTTTGCTTATCAATGTAAAATGTAGGCAAGTTTCCAGTTATTTCTGGCAAAATAAAACAAGACAAGTCCGTCATAAAATTTTTATGTTGAGATTTAAATTTTAAACAACATTTATATTTCACATTAGAGACGGAACTGTTCAAACCAGAAACAGCGAAATTCATTGTTTGCTTTGGAATATTTAGTTTTGAGTGAAGAGTTATAAAGGAAGACATTGATCCTGAATCTAGAATAGCTCGAACAGGTACGTAAGCACCATAACTGTTTAAAACATCTACTACTACAGTGGATAACAGAATTTGAAAATGTTCCGAACTTGTAGTTAGGGAAACATTTTCTTGATTTATATTTTGATTTGCTTGATTTTTGTTTTCTATGTGTAAAAGAGTATTGTGTTTACCCTTACATGTTTTACATGAAGCATACAATCTGCATTGGTTGGTTTTGTGGCCACTTCGAAGACAGTTTAAGCATAACTTTAGTCTTTTGGCTTGTTCCATGCGATTTAGCACAGACATTGCCTTGAATTTGTCGCACATAAACACTCTGTGATCGCCACTGCATATGGCACACTTGAAACCTTGAAAAGATGTTTTGTTTTCATGTGAATTATTTTCTGAATCGGCAGAAAGTAAGCCCCTGGTTTTCCCTGACTTGGATCCCTGTTCAAGTTTGTTCAACTCTAATCGCTCTAGTAAGTCTGATCTACTTCTTAAAAATTCATACATATCCTCAAGAGAAGGCAAATCTTTTTTGGACTTGTATTCCTCCCATTTACTAACACATCCATCGTCCAAACTTTTGGCCATTAAATGTAAAATTAGAATATCCCACTGATCTGTGGGAACTTTAAGACTGTTAAGAGCCCGCAAGTGTTTGGAGACTGTATCTGAGAGATTTCTTGATTTAAAAGATGAGACTTTAATAATTTTTTCTAAACCAAACAATGCATCTAAATGATTGTATATCAATGCTTTTTTATTATCATATCGTTTGCATAACAAATCCCATGCAACCTTATACGTTCCTGCAGAAATTTCAAGAGATTGAATGATCTGACTAGCGCTACCCTCTAGACTAGCCCTTAAATAGTGAAATTTATTTATATCATCAATATCAGGGTTGTCGTTTATTTATGCGGTAAACGTGTCTCGAAACTCAAGCCAGGTATTTGAAGACCCACTAAATGTAGGTAATTTTATGTCTGGCAATTTTACTGCAGGAGAATTACAATTTTTGCTTGAAATACTCGAATTCTTATCGGAATTATGATCACTGTTACTATTATTAGCTGGTTTTAATTGATTCAATAAATGTTTTGCTGACGCAAATGAATCATAAAAATTTTGTAAGAACTGCTCTCGTTGAGCTAATTGTTCCATAAACTTGGATTCATCATCTAAAATTTCCATTTCAATTTGACTCTGAATACTATCAAACTCATTACTAATATCACTAATCTGATCGATTCTATCTTCTAATTCAATAATAGTTTGTTCCGAAATATTTTCTTCATTCAAAAAACTTTCCTGTAATTTTGTAATTTTATTGCTAAAAACAGAAACTTTTCCTTTAAGAACACCTCGTTTTTTAATTAAGGTTTTAAATAGATCTTCAGCCATTTTAATTTGAAAATGATGCAATAATAATCTTTGTGCGAAATTTAAATTGTTGGCAACAGTGTAATATGAACGCACAACAACACCAAGAATTCTAACAAAAAAACTAAACTGATAATTCGTGTTAGGTATAAAATCGTAAACAAAATATACCGGCGAAAGCGAGTTACATGCGAAGAATTTCTATATATGAAATAATTTAAATTGATATAAGGTTGAATTAACTTTACTCTTCAAACAAAGGCCACATTTGAAAGGATTTCAAAGCAAAATAAAGGAAAAAACTCACTTTTTTGTCTGTCGGCTTATCATCGGAATTAGCTGGATATCGTCTCAAGCGGATCGGAGGACCAAAATGTTTAGGTGTCGGTGTTTGTTCTTTTATTATAATAATAATGATACACTATTGTATTTCGTAAGCGCACAACTTTAATTACTTATATTATCCTTGCATCTCATATATTAATATTGAATAATTATACATTAAACGAATTTTTATAAATTTTACGTCTGCTACTCTTGTGGTGTGTATCTTGAATGACCTGGGTTTTTGCTGTCTCTCTTCTGGGCCCTCGTGGTCGCAGCGTTGCCAGGCTTAGCTTCCATATAAAATTTAGAAGTCGTAACATGCCCCTTTTGACATCGATAATTTTTACTCTGTTTATACCACTTAATTTTCGATACTTCTTGTATATACCCTTTTTCACATGATATTTTTTTTTCGTCCTGTATATATACCTTTTCAATGCATTTATGACATCGACTTTTCGCCCCATATAATATTCTGTGTAGAAGAGACGATAAATCCTTTTCGATTTTCGCCCCAATGTCTGGACGGTCACGTGACCCAAATATATAAAGCCACATAGTACATGCCGGCATCTTATATAATATCTATACCTGTATGATATCAGTCTTAAAAATAGAATAACGTAACAAATTCCTGATAAAAAGATTATAGTAACATCGAACAACCAACAAAATTAATGATTGTTATAATTTCACAATATCTCTCTCTCTCTCTCTCTCTCTCTCTCTCTCTCTCTCTCTATATATATATATATATATATATATATATATATATATATAAAAATTTTACTTAAATTATTTAGGTCTTTTTTATCATTTATAGCTTTTTCGTTCTTATGAATGTCAACCATTTCTAAAAATATTCTTTTTCGTGTATTAGATTCTGTTTCAAGAATTTTTGAATCTTTATAATTGGATTTATATTTTTTTTTATTTCATTGTTCGTTAATGTAGTTTTTTTATCATATTCATCACCTTTTGGTCTATTTTCCAAATACTGAGATGTCTGCCTCATATAGACAGCGTTAGAACAAGCCACTTGATATATAATATTACTTCTTTGTTTTTTTTTTAATTTCTGTTTTGTTTTTTAATTGATTGTAGTGTATGTTTACCTTTTTCTTGAATATGTTGATTATCACTTTTTCCGGATAATTATTTTTATTGATTCATTTTGATAATTTTTAATCCCACAAATAAAACCTTTATACTGATTAACATTAATATTTTTCTTTTTAAGAATTTTCTTTTGTTTTAATAATTTTAATTATTTTCATCATTTGATTCAACTTCAAATTTCAATTTTTCATTAAATTGATTAAGAACTTTTATTGGATTAAGAATTATCCCCCCATTATTTTGATTAATCCCATCGCGGTTTAATATTTTTTAAAATAAAATTATTATAACTTCACATGAAGAATTTAAAATTTCTTTAGGAAATCATAAATCTCAAGGAAGATCCTTAATTTTTATTTCCTTATTTTCAATTATTTTATTTAATAATTTTTATGCTTATTCCCTTATATTTTCATAAGAACCAGATTTATATATATATATATATATATATATATATATATATATATATATATATATATATATTATAATATTGAAACTATTAGAAATATTATCTGCCCCGGAACTTTAGCAATTATAATTGTTATAATTGCTGGTCATCTATTAATAACTTAATTAGGAAATACTGGACCAATTAGAACAATTACTTTAGTAAATTTATTAATTATTCTTCAAATTTTACTTATTACTCTTGAATCGGCGGTTGCAATTATTCAATCTTATGTTTTTGCTATTTTAAGAACTTTATATTTTAAAGAAGTAAATTAATCTCGATACATAAAAATCACCCATTTCATTTAGTTGATATTAGTCCATGACCTTTATTAGGAGCATTAAGAGCTATAACAACAATAATAGGATTAATTAAATGATTTCATTTATACAATTGGTTTATTAATTACAATACTTATTATATATCAATGATGACGAGACATTGTTCGAGAAGAAACCTATCGAGGATTACATACTTTCTTCGTTACAAAAGGTCATCGTTGAGGAATAATTTTATTTATTACATGCGAAGTATTTCCTTATTTCCTTTTTTTGATGCTTTTTTCATAGATCCTTAGTCGCTAGGATAGAACTAGTGAATATTATGACCACCTAAAGGAATTCAAACATTTAATCAAATTGAAATTCCCCTTCTACATACTTTAATTTTACTAACATCAGGATTAACAGTAACATGAGCTCATCATAGGTTAATAGAAAATAATTTTACACAAGAATTCGAGGAATTAATTTTTACAGTTATTTTAGGAATTTATTTTACAATTTTACAGGGGTATGGATACATTGAAGCCCATTTCTCAATTGCAAATTCTGTTTACGGATCTTCTTTTTTTATAGCAACAGGCTTTCATGGATTACATGTTATTATTGGTACATTTTTATTAATTTGTACCATTGTCAATTTTTAAATCCTTTCTCCTCTATTCTTCCAATAAAAAAATCTAGATTCTAGTATAAATAATTAAGATTTAAATAAGATTAATAACAATAATTTGTTTAATTTTCATATTATTAATAATTAAAGTTAATTTAGAGTAAAAAGAAGATCCATTGAATGTGGATTTGATCCAAAAAATTCAGCTCGTTTACATTTTTCTTAATTGCAATTATTTTTTTAATTTTTGATGTTGAAATTACTTTACTTTTACCATTAATTATAACAATAAAAATGTCTAATATCCTAAACTATTCAATAATTTTAATTATTTTTATTTTCATTTTATTATGAGGATTATACCATGAATGAAATCAGGGAGCCTTAAATTGAATTAATTAGGATAATAATTAATTATAACATGTAAGTTGCATTTAAAAATTAATGAATTATTCAATTTATCTTAAATAAGAAGCAAAATTTGTATTTAGTTTCGACCTAAAAGTTTGATTTATGAAAATCCTTATTTGTTGTTGAAACCAAAATGAGGTCTATCAATGTTAATGATAAAAATGAGTTATTCTCCAATTGAAGAAATAAGAAATTCAAGAATAAGCATCTAACTTAATTCTTAAGCAGTGAAATTTTGTTTTTATTTCTAATTATATAGTTTAAAAAAAACATTACATTTTCATTGTAACATTTTAATACTTTATAAAAAATGTAAGACAAATAAAATAAGGGGTAGAAGAAATTAATCATGAAAATATTCTCCCACTAAAAATTACAAATCAAATTGAGCCCCTTATTACTTTTAATATAATTATTCTTCTCTCATGAATCACATGTGAAGAAATGAAACGACCCAGTTATTGAATAATTAGTTAAACGTAATCTATAAGACACTGTGAATCCAATAGAAATATAAAATAAAATTCAATAAATAAAAATATGTAAATAATTTATTGATATAAACTCAACAACTAAGCCTTACAATAAAACCCTGATATAAAAGGCAAACCACATAAAGATAAATTACAAATATTAAAATAAGTACATGTTAAAGGCAAATGTTTAACTAAATCTCTTATTGAACGAATATCTTGGCAATTAAATAAATTATGAATAATATTACCAGCACATAAAGAATAAAGCTTTAAATAAGGCAAGAATTAATAAATGAAAAAATGCTGATTTATATTCTCCTAATGCTAAAATAAATATTATTAAACCTAATTGCCTCAATGTTGATGAAGCAATAATTTTTTTTAAATCAAATTCAAAATTAGCTCCTAAACCTGATATAAATATTGTTATTGATGAAATAAATAATAAAATTATTATTAAATTATTACTAAATGAAAAATTAAAACGAATTAATAAATAAACACCAGCAGTAACTAAGGTAGAAGATTGAACTAAAGAAGAGACAGGAGTAGGTGCAGCCATAGCAGCAGGCAACCAAGAAGAAAATTAAATTCTAGAATATAGGATAAATTAATAATTAATAAATATAATGAGAACCTTAATAATACTAATCTTAAATATAAAAGTAATATAAATATAATACATAAATATAAAATAGATTAAATGCATTGAACTAAAAACTCTATTTTTATAAGAAGTAGATTTGAAGGTAATCAATGTAAAATTATTAATAAATTTTCACAAACCATGCTGGGTATGAGAATATAAAAATAAAAAATAAACAGCCCTAAAAATGATATTAAAGATAAATATAATATTCTAAATAAACTAAAAGCTGAAATTTTATTAATTAATATAATTTCTCCTCTTAAATTTAACAAAGGAGGCGCAGCTATATTAGAAGAAAATGAAAATCAAATTAATCTCAAATTAGGTATAATATTCAATAAACCTTTATTTAATTATAAACTTCGACTATGAATACGCTCATAAGAAATATTAGCTCAACAAAATAAACCTGAAGAACATGAACCATGAGCCAATATTATTAATAGAGACCCCGACAATCCCCAATAATTTAAAGTTATATTTCCAGCTAAAACTAAACTTGTATAAGAAACAGAAGAATAAGCAATCAAAGATTTTATATCACTTTGACGAATACAAATTAATGAAACAAATTAAACTAAAATATAAGTTAAATTTATAATCAATAAATATAATGAAAATCCTAATAATATTAATCTCAAATATAAAAATATTACAAAATAAATATAACAAATAATTTAAAATCTTTATTTATATCTTTAGTATCACAAACTAATATTTTTATTAAACTATTTAGATTAAATTCATTGTACTAAAAATTACAATTTTATAAACAATAAATTTAAAGGTAAGTGTAAAATTATTAGTAAATATTCACGAATTAACCCCCTATTAAATATATATAAACCTGAATAATATTGACCATGTTGAGTATATGAATATAAAAACAATGAATAAACAGCTCTAAAAAATAATATTAAAGATAAAAATAATATACTAAATAAACTAAAAGATAAAATCCTATTGATTAATATAATTTCTCTTGTTAAATTTAATGAAGGTGGAGCAGCCATATTATGAGAAACTAACAAAAATCAAATTAACCTTAAATTAGGTATAATATTTAATAAACCTTTATTTAAATATAGCCTTCGACTATAAATTCGTTCATAAGAAATATTATCTAAACAAAATAAACCCGAAGAACAGAAACATGAGCTAATATTATTTATAAAGCTCCTCATAATCCTCAATAATTTAAAGTTATAATTCCCGCTAAAACTAAACTTATATGAGAAACAGAAGAGTAAGCAATTAAAGATTTTATATCACTTTGACGAATACAAATAAAAGAAACAATAAAACCCTCTAATAAACAAATTATTATAAAAAAATATTTAAATTTATTAAAAATTGCTTAAAAATAAGTATAAACGGTAAAAGTCCATATCCTCCTAATTTTAATATAATTATTGAACCAGAGATAGGGGCCTCTACATGTGCCTTAGGAAGTCATAACTGTAAAAATATATTGGAATTTTAACAAAAAAAATTGAATTAATACATAAAAATGTAAAAATAGAAGTTGAATTTTGATGCGTACAAATAATATAGTTAAATAATATTTTTCTATTAAATATAAAAATCATAATTTATATAGGTAATAATATTAATAAGTATGAAATAATAAATAGATATCAGCCTCTAAACGCTCAGGTTGACATCCTCAACCAATAATCAACATTGACGTAGGAATTAAACTAATTTCAAAATATAAATAAAAAATTCATAAATTAAGAGAAAAAATGTCAAATATGAGCTTAATAATAAAATAATTAAAATTATTATTACTAAATGATAATATTCATTATTAGTATACAATTTTACTCTAGCTGAAATTATTAAGCTACAAATTCAAAAACCTAGAAAAATTAAACAATAAGACAATATATCGTAACCCTAAAAAAATATTAAATATTGAAAAGCTGAAAAAATCACCTATTAAAAATAAATATGAAAGATAAGATAAAAAAAAATACCGTATTAACCAAAAGCTCTTAAAACTTAAAGGAATCAATATTAATAACCCTAATAAATACATTATCATAAAAACGAAAAAGTTGTAATATAATCATCACCATGAATACGAACAATTAAAATTAATATAGACAGTCCTAATCCTTCTTCACATGTCCTTATTGTTAAATAAATCATAGAAAAAAATATTCATAAGTTATATTTCTTAAATATAAAAATAACCTAAAATATAAAGAAATAACAATAAATTCCAATCTTAATAATATTATTAATCAATGTTTTCGATTTAAAACAAATATTAACCCACCAGAAAAAAAATATAATTATTAATAAATATATTGACATTAAAGTTTTAATAATTTAAATAAAATATTGGTCTTGTAAACCAAAAATAATGTTTCTTTTAAAACTTCATATATAAATAATATTCATCATTAATCTCCAAAATTTATATTTTATTTAAACTAATATCTGATATAATTATATTTTTTCTTATATTATTTATATTATCATTAATATTTATTTTTATAAGTAGTAGTATTAACTTGTGGTTTAATACTCTTACTACAAACTTTAACAATTGCTCTTATTAGTAGACTCATAAGTCTAAATTATTGATATTCTTACATATAAATAAAAAAACACATATTATTCTTATAAACAAAATATTTCCATATTACGCTAAAAAAATTATGGCAAATCCACCCCTTCTATATTCAACATTAAATCCAGAAACTAATTCTGATTCTCCTTCAGCAAAATCAAAAGGTGTTCGATTAGTTTCAGCTAATCTTGAAACTAACTATATAAAACACAATGGTAATAATAAATATATAAATCAAATAAATTCTTGATATTTAATTAAATCAATTAAATTTACACTTAAAATTAAAAATAAAAAAGATATTAAAATTAAAGCTATTCTTACTTCATAAGAAATTGTTTGTACTACTGAAGGAAGCCTACCTAATAATGAATAATTAGAATTTGAAGATCAGCCAGCTAATATGATTGTATAAACACTTGAACTTGAAACAGCTAAAAAAAAAAAATAAAATTGTTAAATTAAACCTAATATTAATTCTAATAAATGGTATACATATTCATATAAATAAAGATAATAATAAATTAAAAATAGGAGATAAATAATATAGATTAAAATTTGCTATAAAAGGATAAATTTGCTCTTTACTAAATAATTCAATGGCCTCCCTAAAAGGTTGAATTAAACCAATAAATCCTACTCTATTTGGACCTTTACGAATCTGAATTTATCCTAAAACCTTACTTTCTAACAACGTTAAAAAAGCAATTCTAGTTAATACACAAATAATTAAAATTAATTTTGAAATTATAATTATTTAAAAATCTTTTAATATCAAGTATTATTTGTAAAATTTTAAAAGTCGAACAGACTTAATTAATTAGCTTCTGCACCAATTATAAACTTTAATCCAACATCGAGGTCGCAATCTTTATTATCGATTTGAACTCTCTAATAAAATTACGCTGTTATCCCCCTAAAGTAATTTTATCTTATAATCAAAACATTTGGATCAATTATTTATTAATTAATAAAAAAATATAAAAAAAGTTCATTAAATTTTTAAATCGCCCCAATCAAATAATTTTTAAATATAAAAAAATTAATTCTAAATCTTTTATATAAAAAATTATAAAACTCTATAGGGTCTTCTCGTCTTTTAATAGAGACAGTCTTTTTTTCATTCAACCCTTCATTCCAGCTTTCAATTAAGAAACTAATGATTATGCTACCTTAGCACGGTCAAAATACCGCGGCCATTCAATATATTCAGAGGGCAGACCAGACTTTAAATTTAACACAAAAAGACATGTTTTTAATAAACAGGTGAAAAAATATTTGCCGAATTCCTTTATTTAACCTAATAAAAAAATTTTAAACTTATAAATTTATATACTAATTTTATCATTATTACTAAATTTTTTATATTTGAATTTATATTTTAATAAAAAATTTATAGTAAATGAAAATTATATAATTTTAATTATAAATTATAACATACTTCAAAATATGAAAATTTTTAATCCTAATTCTATAATTTCATTATCAATATCCTAATAAAAATTTATTTTTAAGCTCATCCCTAAAAATATTAACTATTAATAATATAAAAATATCAAAAAATATTCATATTAATTAATAAATAAATTAAATTTTTTTCTTAAAAAACTAGATATATTTAAAAACGAATAACATTTCATTACAAAAAAAATATTTAAAATTATTTATTCTACAATAAAAATTTTAATTTTTTAGCTCTTTTAAATTCGAAAAAATTAAATACATAAATATTATTTAATAAACCCTGATACACAAGGTACAAAAAATTAATTTTTCTTTTTTTAATAATAAAATTTTCTTTCACAATACAATTTCCTATAATTAAATAAATTTTTTCTTTTTTAATAATAAAATAAATTTTACTTAAATTAAAAATTTATAACTTAAAAAAATAATAAAATTCTTATCTCAAATTAAATTGAATTTCACAATTAACTTTTTAATGTAACTAAAATACTTTATAATCAAGCTCTAATTTGTATTCTAGACTCACTTTCCAGTAAATCTACTTTGTTACGACTTATTCCATATTAAATGAAAGCGACGGGCGATATGTACATATTTTAGAGCTAAAATCATTTTAATTAATTTATTAAAATTACTATCAAATCCAAATTTAAATTTTTAATAATAAAAATTATCCAAAAATATTTTTATCGTAACCCATTACTTCTTATATATAAATTGCGTCTTGATCTGATAAATTTTATAATATTAAATTCTAAATTTTTATAATTTTAATAAAATATTTAATTACGATGATATACAAACTAATAATATAAGTAAATTAAATCGTGGATTATCATTTACAGAACAGGTTCCTCTGAAAAGACTAAAATACCGCCAAAATTTTTAATTTTCAAGAACATTACTATTACTCATTTAATATTTTTAATTACATTTAAAATAATAGGGTATCTAATCCTAGTCTATACTTTAAATTTTTAAACTTCATTAACAAATTTAAATTTTTAAATAAAATTTAAAATTTCTCTTATCAAATTTTATATTAAAATTATTATTTACCACTAATTTCTATTAATAAAATTAAATTATATTATTTGTATAACCGCAACTGCTGGCACAAATTTTGTTAATAATACTTACTATTTCTAAATCTAAATTTCTTTAATATATAATTTTAATCACTGTTAAATTCTTCTATAAAATAATTTACACATAATAAAAAATAACACCTAATTTTTAAGTTAAAATAAAACTTTCATAATATAAACAATTAAATAAACATAAAATGAACTTCCTGCCTGTAAAAATTTTTCCCAGTGACTAAAATTAAAAACAAATTATTCTTCAAATTTATTTTTTAAATTTTAACCTATTTTAATTTAAAATTTTATGACAAAATCAAATTCTTTTCATATATGAGAACTAAGTAACAATTTTTAATAAAATCCTAATTTAATAACCTAAAAATTTAAATAAATTAAATTGACCTGCACCCCTTAATGCAAATTACAAAATAATTGATTCAAATTTTCAGTTAAATTAATTCCATAAATTAAATTGACCCGTACCCCTTAATGCAAATTACAAAATAATTGATTCAAATTTTCAGTTAAATTAATTCCATAAATTAAATTGACCCGTACCCCTTAATGCAAATTACAAAATAATTGATTCAAATTTTCAGTTAAATTTATCCCATAAATTAAAAATTTTAACCTCAAAATTTAATAAAAATACAACTCTTTAAAATTTTCTATTAACAAAAAAATGGAGGTTTTTTTAAAAAAAAGTAACTATTAAACTATAATTTTAAATAATTTTAAAAATCAAATTAACTAACTAAAATAATAAAGAAAAAAATATTTTTTTTGAATTTTTTATAAAAAAATTGAATTTTATAAAAATTATTTTTAAACTTAAACTTTTGATAATTTTAATAAAATATAAACATAAAAACAAACTATATCCCAAAAATTCTATATTTTTGTTGTTCAATTATTTGAATTTTATATAAAAATAAAACAATTTTTAACAAATTAAATCCTCTAATCATATGAAACCTTATTTTATTATTAAAAAAAGAGGTTTTTTTATAGGTGAATAAAAGTTATATTAATTAAAGAATTATTTAATATTTAATTAATTTATATTCTTTATAAATTTATACGTGATATACTTATAAATATATTATGGTTTAATATAATATTAATAATTCTCCATTCATAAATTAATAATATGGTAAATAAGATCTAAATGATTCTCTTTCTGAAATTTTCAATTCAAGTCTTTAAACTTTGTAATGGTTTTCTATATATATATATATATATATATATATATATATATATATATAAATATATATAACAATCGAATTAATTCATAAGTTTAATAGTTTATAAATTATTATTATTTATATTTATATAAAGTTACTAGAAACTATTAACATTATTAAAAATCTCATACTAAATATACTCTTGGGTGATATCTACATTTCTATTATTTTAATCAATTAAACATTTATATTAGAAAAACCCATATACTTGAAATTTTTAAAGAAAATTTTCATGATTCATTGACTTTTACCGTTAGTGTAAAAAAATTTACAAAAAAATGCACAAAATCCTGATCCAAAAAATGTGCAAAAATGCAAAAAATGCACAAAAATGCACATTTTTTTTTCAATAAAAATATTTTTTTTTTAATTACTTTTTTTGGTAAATTAAAAACTTTATGTTTAACTAAAAACTTGTTTTTTAAAAAAATAATGATGTGCCTGAAAAAAGGGTAATTTTGATAGAATTAATTATGTGTAATACACCTTCATTAACCCCCCCAAAAAATTACACTTAATAGATCAAACTATTTCTTTTAACATCAAAAGTTAATATACATCTCATATTGAAGTGTAAAAAAGGTAAGCTAAATTTAAGCTATTGGGTTCATACCCCATTTATAAAGGTTTCTTTCCTTTTTAATAATAAAATTATATAAAATACTATTCTTTAACTCAATAATAATTGGGACATTAATTTCAATTTCAGCTTATTCTTGATTTAATACATGAATTGGTCTTGAAATTAATCTTTTAAGAATTATCCCTTTAATAAAATCAAATAAAAATATTTACCCTGCAGAAGCATCTTTAAAATATTTTATTACCCAAGCCTTAGCCTCTACTATTATTTTATTTGCTGTAATTATATCATTAATCTCCTCAGATGATATCCCTAATAATTCTGATACTTGATTAATGATAACCCTTAACTCAGCATTATTAACAAAATTAGGAGCTGCTCCCTTTCACTCCTGATTTCCCGAAGTAATAGAAGGATTAAATTGAATAAACGGACTTATTTTATTAACATGACAAAAATTAGCCCCTATAATTTTAGTGATGTATAATTTAAGTTTAACCCAATTTTTAACATTTGTAATTATTACTACTTCTATTGTAGGAGGAATTTTAGGATTAAATCAAACAAGTTTACGAAAAATTATAGCTTATTCTTCAATTAATCATATTGGTTGAATACTCGCAGGAATAATAAATTCTAAATTAATTTGATTAGTATATTTTATTATCTATTTTTTTATTAGTTTAAATATTATTATTTTTTTTATAAAACTAAATTTATTCAACCTAAACCAGCTTTTTAATGCATTGAATACGAATAAATTAATTAAATTATTTTTTATTTTAAATTTTTTATCTTTAGGGGGTTTACCCCCCTTTTTAGGGTTTCTTCCAAAATGAATTGTGGTTAATAACTTAATTTTAAATAAAATATATTCTCTAAGATTAATTTTAATCATTACAACGTTAATTACCTTATACTTTTATATTCGGTTAACATTTTCTTTATTAGCTATTTTAATAACAGAAAATCTAGTTAAACCAACAAAATTTAACAATTTTATCTTTTTATTTTTGAATGCATTTACTTTACTTTACTTTAAGGATTTAAGTTAAGTTAAATTATCAACCTTCAAAGTTGATTATTTATTTGATCTAAGCCTTAAAAATTATTTACCTTTAAATTTGCAATTTAATATCATATTTGAATATAAGGCTTGGTAAAAGAATATTAATATTAATAAATAAATTTACAATTTATCGCCTGAACTCAGCTATTTTACCGAATAAATGGTTGTTTTCAACAAATCATAAAGATATTGGAACATTATATTTTATTTTTGGAATCTGGGCTGGAATAGTAGGTACTTCCCTTAGAGTACTAGTACGAACAGAGTTAGGAAGACCCGGAACTTTGATTGGAAATGATCAAATTTATAATGTAACTGCCCATGCATTTATCATAATTTTTTTATAGTAATACCAAATATAATTGGAGGTTTTGGAAACTGATTAATCCCTTTAATAATTGGTGCCCCAGATATAGCCTTTCCCCGAATAAATAATATAAGTTTTTGATTATAACCTCCCTCTTTATTTCTTCTAATTATAAGAAGAATTGTAGAAAGGGGTGCAGGAACTGGATGAACAGTTTACCCCCCTCTTTCATCTAATATTGCACATGGAGGATCTTCAGTAGATTTAGCCATTTTTAGTTTACACTTAGCTGGAATTTCTTCAATTCTAGGTGCTATTAATTTTATTACTACAGTAATTAATATACGACCTAAAGGTATAACTTTAGATCGAATACCTTCATTTGTATGAGCTGTTGTAATTACAGCAATCCTTTTACTATTATCTTTACCAGTTTTAGCAGGAGCTATTACTATATTATTAACTGATCGAAATCTGAATACTTCTTTTTTTGACCCTGCTGGAGGAGGGGACCCAATCTTATATCAACATTTACTTTGATTTTTTGGACACCCTGAAGTTTATATTTTAATTCTCCCAGGTTTTGGTTTAATTTCTCGTATTGTAAGACAAGAGAGTAGAAAAAAAGAAGCTTTTGGGACATTAGGAATAATTTATGCTATAATAGCAATTGGTTTATTAGCGTTTATTGTTTGAGCTCATCATATATTTACAGTAGGCATAGATGTAGACACTCGAGCTTATTTTACATCAGCTACTATAATTATTGCAGTTCCTACTGGAATCAAAGTTTTTAGGTGATTAGCTACTTTTCATGGATCAAGAATTAATTATAGACCGGCAAAATTATGGACACTAGGATTTATTTTTTTATTTACAGTTGGAGGATTAACGGGAGTAGTCTTAGCTAATTCTTCAATTGATATTGTTTTACATGATACTTATTATGTTGTAGCCCACTTTCATTATGTTCTTTCTATAGGTGCAGTATTTGCAATTATAGCAGGAATTGTTCAATGATTCCCTTTATTCACGGGTCTAACCTTAAATAATTTCTACTTAAAAATTCAATTTTTTATTATATTTATTGGAGTAAATTTAACATTTTTTCCACAACATTTTTTAGGACTAATAGGAATACCACGACGATATTCGGATACCCTGATATTTTTACTCTATGAAATATTGTTTCATCAATTGGGTCTTTAATTTCCCTTATTAGAGTAATTTTTTTATTATTTATTTTTTGAGAGGCTTTCTCTATACAACGAAAAAGAATTAGTTCATTAAGAATGAATTCTTCAATTGAATGATTACAATTTAACCCACCAGCAGAACATAGTTATTCCGAGTTGCCAATATTATCTGCTAATTTCTAATATGGCAGATTAGTGCATTGGACTTAAACCTCAAACATAAAGTTTAAACTTTTTTTAGAAATTTCAACTTGAAAAAGTTTCATATTACAAGATAGAGCATCACCTTTAATAGAACAATTATCATATTTTCATGATCATGCTTTAATAATTTTAGTAATTATTACTGTTTTAGTTGGTCAATTATTATTATCACTATTTTTTAATAAATTTTTACATCGTTACTTATTAGAAGGCCAATTAATTGAAATTATTTGAACTATTTTACCAACTATTACTTTAGTTTTTATTGCCATTCCTTCTCTACGATTAATCTATATTTTAGATGGAATTAATAATCCAATAATTACTATTAAAACAATTGGACATCAATGATATTGATCTTATGAATACTCGGATTTTAAAACTATTGAATTTGATTCATATATAATCCCAATTAATGATATAAATTCATTTAATTTCCGTCTTTTAGATGTAGAAAACCGGGTAATAATTCCATTTTGAATCAAATACATATTCGAATATTAGTTACATCTGCAGATGTGATTCATTCATGAACAATTCCTTCACTAGGAGTAAAAATTGATGGTACTCCGGGACGATTAAATCAAACAAGATTTTCAATTAATCGATCAGGATTATTTTACGGACAATGTTCAGAAATTTGTGGATCTAACCATAGATCTCACATAAATACTTTTCTAAATGAATTATTAAAATAATTGAATTATCATTAGATGGCTGAAATTAAGCAATGGAATTTTAAATCATCTATAATATTATAACGGATATTTCTAATGAAAAATTTAGTTAATTTATAACATTAGCTTGTCAAGCTAAAATAATCATTTTGATAATTTTTAATTCCACAAATAATACCATTATACTGATTAACATTAATATTTTTCTTTTTAAGAATCTTCTTTTGTTTTAATAATTTAAATTATTTTGATTTTTTTTATAAAATTAAAACAACTGAAACTAAAACTAATAAAATAAATTTTAATTGAAAATGATAATAAATTTATTCTCATCATTTGATCCTAGTTATAATTTTAACTTTTCATTAAATTGATTAAGAACCTTAATTGGATTAAGAATTATTCCTCCATTATTTTGATTAGTTCCTTCACGATTTAATATTTTTTGAAATAAAATTATTATAACTTTACATAAAGAATTTAAAATTTTATTAGTAAATTATAAATCGCAAGGAAGAACCTTAATCTTTATTTCTTTATTTTCTATTATTTTATTTAATAATTTCTTAGGTTTATTCCCTTATATTTTTACAAGAACAAATCATATAACTTTAACGTTAAGATTAGCTCTACCATTATGAGTAAGATTTATAATTTATGGGTGATTAAATAATACTATTCACATATTAGCTCATTTAGTTCCTCAAGGAACTCCTCCAATTCTTATACCTTTTATTGTATGTATTGAAACTATTAGAAACGTAATTCGACCCGGAACCTTGGCTATCCGTTTATCAGCAAATATAATTGCTGGTCATTTATTAATAACTTTGTTGGGTAACACAGGACCAATAATAACAATTACCTCAGTAAATTTACTAATTATTGTTCAAATTTCACTTTTAACACTCGAATCAGCAGTTGCAATTATTCAATCTTACGTTTTTGCTATTTTAAGAACTTTATACTCTAGTGAAGTAAATTAATGTCAATACATAAAAATCACCCTTTTCACTTAGTTGATATTAGCCCATGGCCTTTATTAGGGGCATTAGGAGCTATAACTACAATAATAGGATTAATTAAATGATTTCATTTATATAATAATAACCTAATAATAACCTATTAATAATCGGTTTATTAATTACAATATTAATTATATACCAATGATGACGAGATATTGTTCGAGAAGGAACCTATCAAAGATTACACACTTTCTTAGTTACTAAAGGTTTACGTTGAGGAATAATTTTATTTATTACATCTGAAGTATTTTTTTTTATTTCTTTTTTTTGAGGGTTTTTCCATAGATCATTAGCACCTAGAATTGAACTAGGATTATTATGACCTCCTAAAGGAATCCAAACATTCAACCCAATTGAAATTCCTCTTCTTAACACTTTAATTTTATTAACTTCAGGATTAACTGTAACATGAGCTCATCATAGATTAATGGAAAATAATTTTACTCAAGGCCTCCAAGGATTAATTTTTACAGTTATTCTAGGAATCTACTTTACAATCCTTCAAGGATATGAATATATTGAAGCCCCTTTTTCTATTGCAGATTCAGTTTATGGCTCTTCTTTTTTCATAGCAACAGGATTTCATGGGTTACATGTAATTATTGGAACAACATTTTTATTAATTTGTACAATTCGTCAATTTTTAAATAATTTTTCTTCTATCCACCACTTCGGATTTGAAGCAGCTGCTTGCTATTGACACTTTGTTGATGTAGTATGATTATTCTTATATATTTCTATCTATTGATGAGGTAGATAATTTATATAATATAAAAATTATATTTGACTTCCAATCAAAAAATCTAGATTCTAGTATAAATAATTAAAATTTTAATAAGATTAATAATAATAATTTGCTTAATTTTAATTCTACTAACAATTATTTTAAATTTAATTTCTAAACAAAGATATTATGATCGAGAAAAAAGAAGCCCTTTTGAATGTGGGTTTGATCCTAAAACTTCAGCTCGTCTTCCCTTTTCACTACATTTTTTCTTAATTGCAATTATTTTTTTAATTTTTGATGTTGAAATTACCTTACTTTTACCATTAATTATAACAATAAAAATTTCTAACATTATAAATTATTGAATAATTTTAATTATCTTTATTTTTATTTTACTGTGAGGTTTATATCATGAATGAAACCAAGGAGCATTAAATTGAATTAATTAGGATAATAATTAATTATAACATTTAAGTTGCATTTAAAAATTATTGAATAAATCAATTTATCTTAAATAAGAAGCAAAATATTGTATTTAGTTTCGACCTAAAAGTTTGATTTATGAAAATCCTTATTTTTAATTGAAACCAAAAAGAGGTCTATCACTGTTAATGATAAAAATGAGTTATTCTCCAATTAAAGAAATAAGAAAATCAAGAATAAGCTTCTAACTTAATTCTTAAGCAATGAAATTTTGTTTTTATTTCTATTTATATAGTTTAAAAAAGACATTACATTTTCATTGTAAAATTAGATTTTTTCTTAAAAATACTTAAAAGTCTTTGACTTCCTTAATTTCTTCAAAATTACACTCTTTATAAGCTATTTAAGTAAATATTTAATAATAAAAATATTAATCAAAAAATTAATAATAATAAATAAATTTTTAAATGATTAATTGAAAATAATTGCATTAAAGTTAATATTTTTAAATTTTTTGATATTTGTTGACCACCATAATATTCTAACCAGCCTTGATCAAAAATTTTTAAATATAATTTTCCTATATATAAGGGCAAATAATTAACTCCCAATGTAGATAAATAAGGTATATTTCATATTATACTTATTAATAACCTTGAAGTTAAAAATTTTAAAGTTAATAATTGATAAGAAAGCTTAAATTTAGCTAATTCATACCCTAACCACCCTCCAATTATAATTACAAATAATGTTAATATTTTTATAAAAAAAGTTAAACAAATAAAATAAGGGGTAGAAAAAAGCAATCATGAAAATATACTACCTCTAAAAACTACAAATAAAATTAAACCTCTTATTCCTTTTAATATAATTATCCTTCTTTCCTGAATAATATGTAAAGATATAAAATTAAAATTTCCAATTATTGAATAATAAGTTAAACGAAATCTATAAGATACAGTTAATCCAATAGAAATATAAAAAATTAAATAAATATAAATATTTAAATAATTTATTGATATAAATTCAACCACTAAATATTTAGAATAAAACCCGGATATAAAAGGTAAGCCACATAAAGATAAATTACAAATATTTAGATAAGTACATGTTAAAGGTAAATGTTTCACTAATCCTCCTATGAAACGAATATCTTGACAATTAAATAAATTAAGAATAATATTACCAGCACACATAAACAATAAAGCTTTAAATAAAGCATGAATTAATAAATGAAAAAATGCTAATTTATACTCCCCTAATGCTAAAATTGATATTATTAAGCCTAATTGTCTTAAAGTTGATAAAGCAATAATTTTTTTTAAATCAAATTCAAAATTAGCCCCTAAACCTGATATAAATATTGTTATTGATGAAATAAATAATAAAATTATTATTAAATTATTACTAAATGAAAAATTAAAACGGATTAATAAATAAACTCCAGCAGTAACTAATGTAGAAGAATGAAGTAAAGAAGAAACAGGGGTAGGGGCTGCTATTGCAGCAGGTAACCAAGAAGAAAAAGGAATTTGAGCCCTCTTTGTTATTGCCGCTAAAACTACTAAATACCTAATTAATTGTATAACATAATCCTCCTTTATAATTTCTAAATAAAAAATAAAATTCCATCTACCAAAATTTAATATTCAAGCAATAGACATTAATAAAGCTACATCACCAATTTGATTACTTAAAGCAGTTAGTATCCCAGCCCTAAAACTTTTTAAATTTTGATAATAAATAACTAAACAATAAGAAACTAGTCCTAATCCGTCTCAACCCAATAAAATAGAAATTAAATTAGGTGAAATAATTAATAATATCATAGATAAAACAAATATTACTACCAATAAAATAAATCGATTCTTATAAATATCCCCAGCTATATATTCCTCTCTATAAAAAATTACTATAGAAGAAATAAATAAAACAAACCTTATAAATAACAAAGATATCCAGTCTAATAAAACAACAAAATAAATATTAGTAGAATTTAATATTATAAAATTAAATTCTAAAATATAAGTTAAATTTATAACCAATAAATATAATGAAGAACCTAATAATATTAATCTCAAATATAAAAATATTATAAAATAAATATAACAAATAATTTAAAATCTTTATTTATATCTTTAGTACCACAAACTAATATTTTTATTAAACTATTTAGATTAAATTCATTGTACTAAAAATTCCACTTTTATACATAATAAATTTAAAGGTAATCAATGTAAAATTATTAGTAAATATTCACGAATTAACCCCCTATTAAATATATATAAACCTGAATAATATTGACCATGTTGAGTATATGAATATAAAAATAATGAATAAACAGCTCTAAAAAATGATATTAAAGATAAAAATAATATACTAAATAAACTAAAAGATAAAATTCTATTGATTAATATAATTTCTCTTATTAAATTTAATGAAGGAGGAGCTGCTATATTAGAAGAAGTCAAATTAATCTTAAATTAGGTATAATATTTAATAAACCCTTATTTAAATATAATCTTCGACTATGAATTCGTTCATAGGAAATATTGGCTAAACAAAATAAACCCGAAGAGCATAAACCATGAGCCAGTATTATTAGTAAAGCCCCTCATAACCCTCAATAATTTAAAGTTATAACGCCTGCTAAAACTAAACTTATATGAGAAACAGAAGAATAAGCAATTAAAGATTTTATATCACTTTGACGAACACAAATTAAAGAAACAATAAAACCTCCTAATAAACAAATTGTCATAAAAAAAATATTTAAATTTATTAAAAATTGCTTAAAAATAAGTATAAAACGTAAGAGCCCATATCCTCCTAATTTTAATATAATACCTGCTAAAATTATTGAACCAGAAATAGGCGCCTCTACATGTGCTTTAGGAAGTCATAAATGTAAAAAAAATATTGGAATCTTAACAAAAAAAACCAAATTAATACATAAAAATATAAAAAAAGAAGTTAATTCTAAATTTATACAAATAAATATAGTTAAATAATATTTTTCTCTTAAATAAAAAATTATAATTATTATAGGTAATGATATTAATAAAGTATAAAATAACAAATAAATACCAGCTTCTAAACGTTCAGGTTGATATCCTCATCCTATAATTAAAATTAAAGTAGGAATTAATCTAATCTCAAAAAATAAATAAAAAATAAATAAATTTAATGAAGAAAATGTCAAATAAAGACTTAATAATAAAATAACCAAAATTATTAAAAATAAATTATAATATTCATTATTAAAATACAATTTAACTCTAGCTAAAATCATTAAACAACAAATTCAAAACCTTAGTAAAATTAAACTATAAGATAATATATCTAATCCCAAAAAATAAGAAATATTAAAAACTTGAAAAAACCCTCTATAATTAAAAATAAATCTAAAAGATAAAATAAAGAAGAACCATTGTATTAATCAAAAATTTTTAAAACTCAAAGGAATCAATATCAATAACCCCAATAAATATATTATCATAAAAAAGAAAAAGCTGTAATATAATCATCATCATGAACACGAACTATTAAAATTAATATAGACAATCCTAAAGCACCCTCACATACTCTTATTGTTAAATAAATCATAGAAAAAAAATACTCATAAGTTATATTTCTTAAATATAAAAATAATCTAAAATATAAAGAAATAACAATAAATTCTAAACTTAATAATATTATCAATAAATGTTTTCGATTTAAAACAAATATTAACCCTCCAGAAAAAAATATTACTATTAATAAATATATTAACATTAAAGTTTTAATAATTTAAGTAAAATATTGGTCTTGTAAACCAAAAATAAGGTTTCTTTTAAAACTTTAGATATAAATAATATTTATCATTAATCTCCAAAATTTTTATTTTATTTAAACTAATATCTGATATAATTATATTTTTTCCTATATTATTTATATTATCATTAATATTTATTTTTATAAGTCACCCTTTAACCTGTGGTTTAATTTACTACAAACTCTAATAATTGCTCTTATCAGTAGACTTATAGGTCTAAACTACTGATATTCTTTAATTCTATTTTTAATTATGATTGGAGGAATATTAATTTTATTTATTTATATAACCAGAATCGCCTCTAATGAAAAATTTAAATTCAATTTTAAATTATCACTAATTACTATATTAACAATAATTTTATTATTTATTTTAATATTTCTAGATCATTATTATATAAATATTATAGTACAAACAATTGAAACAAAATCATTTTATTTAAATAAAAACCTTAATTTATCTATAATAAAATATTTCAATTTTCCAAACTATTTGATTATAATTATAATAATAATTTATTTATTTATTTATCACTCTAATTGCTACTGTAAAAATTACAAACTTTTTATATGGACCTCTACGACAAATATTTTAATGAAAATACCCATACGAAAAAAAAATCCATTATTAAAAATTATTAATAATTCATTAATTACATTCCCAACCCCATCAAATATTTCATACATATGAAATTTTGGATCTTTACTAGGCATTTGTTTAATAATTCAAATTTTTACAGGTTTATTTTTAGCAATACACTACTGTCCTAATATCGAACTAGCCTTCAATAGAGTTACTCATATTTGTCGTGATGTTAATTATGGCTGATTATTACGAACCCTGCATGCAAATGGAGCTTCTTTTTTTTATTTGTTTATACATTCACATTGGTCGAGGAATTTACTATAGATCATATAATATAATAGAAACATGAATAATTGGTGTAACAATTTTTTTTTTAACAATAGCAACTGCCTTTTTAGGATATGTCCTACCTTGAGGGCAAATATCTTTTTGAGGTGCTACTGTTATTACCAATCTAATATCTGCAATTCCTTATTTAGGAAATATATTAGTACAATGAATTTGAGGGGGATTTGCAGTTGATAATGCAACTCTAACACGATTTTTTACATTTCAATTTATTTTACCATTTATTATCTTTGCTTTTATAATTATTCACTTATTATACCTTCGTCAAACAGGATCTAGAAATCACAATTGGTACTAATAGTAATATTGACAAAACTCCTTTTCATCCTTATTTTATCTTTAAAGATATTTTAGGAGCTCTAATTATAATTTTTTTATTAATTTTATTAACTTTAAGAAACCCTTATTTATTCGGAGACCCTGATAATTTTACTCCTGCTAAACTACTAGTAACTCCTATTCATATTCAACCTGAATGATATTTTTTATCTGCTTATGCTATTTTACGTTCAATTCCTAATAAATTAGGCGGAGTAATTGCACTAGTTATATCAATTGCTATTCTATATTTCCTTCCATTTATTAATAATAAAAAATTTTTAAGATCACAATTTTATCCATTAAATAAATTTTTATTTTAAACATTAGTCTCTACTAGTATTTTATTAACATGAATTGGGGCTCGACCAGTTGAAGATCCTTATATTTTAACAGGTCAAATTCTTACAATAGTTTATTTCCTTTATTATTTAATTAATCCAATTACTTCATACTTTTGAGATTCCATTATTTTTAAATAGTTAATGAACTTGTATAAGTTTATATTTTGAAAATATAAAAGAGAGATTAGAATTCTCTATTAACTTATACTAAAAATAATTAACTAAATTATAAGAATAAAAAAAAAATATTCTTATTCTACAAAAAAAAATTAAATAATTTAATGAAACAGGTAAATAACCTTTTCAAGCTAAATATATTAATTTATCATAACGATATCGAGGTAAAGTTCCTCGAACCCAAAGCCAAAAAAAAGATAAAAAAGATAATTTTAAAAAAAATATATAACTTATTAAATTTGCTCCTATAAATAAAAAAACACATATTATTCTTATAAACAAAATATTTCCATATTCTGCTAAAAAAATTATTGCAAATCCTCCTCTTCTATATTCAACATTAAATCCAGAAACTAACTCTGATTCTCCTTCAGCATAATCAAAAGGAGTTCGATTAGTCTCAGCTAATCTTGAAACTAACCATATAAAACATAATGGTAATAATAAATATATAAATCAAATAAATTCTTGATATTTAATTAAATCAATTAAATTTACACTTAAAATTAAAAATAAAAACGATATTAAAATTAAAGCTAATCTTACCTCATAAGAAATTGTTTGTACAACTGAACGAAGTCTACCTAATAATGAATAATTAGAATTTGAAGACCAACCAGCCAATATAATTGTATAAACACTCAATCTTGAAACAGCTAAAAAAATAAAATTGTTAAATTAAACCTAATATTAATTCTAATAAATGGTATGCATATTCATATAAATAAAGATAATAATAAATTAAAAATAGGAGATAAATAATATAAATTAAAATTTGCTATAAAAGGATAAGTTTGCTTTTTACTAAACAATTTAATAGCATCCCTAAAAGGTTGAATTAAACCAATAAACCCGACTTTATTTGGGCCTTTACGAATTTGAATATAACCTAAAACTTTACGCTCTAATAATGTTAAAAAAGCAATTCTAATTAATACACAAATAATTAAAATTAACCTTGAAATTATAATTATTAAAAAATCTTTTAATATCAAGTATTATTTGTAATATAAATTACATTTAAAGATTCTAAATTCATTGCACTAATCTGCCGAAATAATTATTTCAATTCAAAATATAAAAATTATTTTTTTCATTTGGTCCTTTCGTACTAAAATGTTAAATTTAATTAAAGGTAGAAACCAACCTGGCTTAAACCGGTTTAAACTCAGATCATGTAAAATTTTAAAAGTCGAACAGACTTAATTAATTAGCTTCTGCACCAATTATAAATTTTAATCTAACATCGAGGTCGCAATCTTTATTATCGATTTGAACTCTCTAATAAAATTACGCTGTTATCCCCCTAAGGTAATTTTATCTTATAATCAAAATATTTGGATCAACTATTTATTAATTAATATAAAAATATAAAAAAAGTTCATTAAATTTTTTAATCACCCCAATCAAATAATTTTTAAATATAAAAAAATTAATACTAAATCTTTTATATAGAAAATTATAAAACTCTATAGGGTCTTCTCGTCTTTTAATATTATTTAAGCTTTTGAACTTAAAAATAAAATTTTATAAAAATTAAATAGAGACAGTCTTTTTTTCATTCAACCCTTCATTCCAGCTTTCAATTAAAAAACTAATGATTATGCTACCTTAGCACGGTCAAAATACCGCGGCCATTCAATATATTCAGAGGGCAGACCAGACTTTAAATTTAACACAAAAAGACATGTTTTTAATAAACAGGTGAAAAAATATTTGCCGAATTCCTTTATTTAACCTAATAAAAAAATTTTAAACTTACAAATTTATATACTAATTTTATCATTATTACTAAATTTTTTATATTCAAATTTACATTTTAATAAAAAAATTATAGTAAATAAAAATTATATAATTTTAATTATAAATTATAACATACTTCAAAATATGAAAATTTTTAATCCTAATTTTATAATTTAATTATTAATATACTAATAAAAATTTATTTTTAAGCTCATCCCTAAAAATATTAACTATTAATAATATAAAAATATCAAAAAATATTCATATTAATTAATAAATAAATTAAATTTTTTTCTTAAAAAACTAGATATATTTAAAAACGAATAACATTTCATTACAAAAAAAATATTTAAAATTATTTATTCTACAATAAAAATTTTAATTTTTTAGCCCTTTTAAATTCGAAAAAATTAAATACATAAATATTATTTAATAAACCCTGATACACAAGGTACAAAAAATTAATTTTTCTTTTTTTAATAATAAAATTTTCTTTCACAATACAATTTCCTATAATTAAATAAATTTTTTCTTTTCTAATAATAAAATAAATTTTACTTAAATTAAAAATTTTTAACTTAAAAAAATAATAAAATTCTTATTTCAAATTAAATTGAATTTCACAATTAACTTTTTAATGTAACTAAAATACTTTTTAATCAAGCTCTAATTTGTATTCTAGACTCACTTTCCAGTAAGTCTACTTACTACGACTTATTCCATATTATATGAAAGCGACGGGCGATATGTGCATATTTTAGAGCTAAAATCATTTTAATTAATTTATTAAAATTACTATCAAATCCAAATTTAAATTTTTAATAATGAAAATTATCCAAAAATATTTTTATTGTAACCCATTACTTCTTATATATAAATTGCACCTTGATCTGATAAATTTTATAATATTAAATTCTAAATTTTTATAATTTTAATAAAATATTTAATTACGATGATATACAAACTAATAATATAAGTAAATTAAATCGTGGATTATCTTTTACAGAACAGGTTCCTCTGAAAAGACTAAAATACCGCCAAAATTTTTAATTTTCAAGAACATTACTATTACTCATTTAATATTTTTAATTACATTTAAAATAATAGGGTATGTAATCCTAGTTCTGAGACTTGATTAATAATTCTTAATTCAGCAATATTAACAAAATTAGGAGTTGCCCCCTTTCACTCCTGGTTTCCTGAAATAATAGAAGGACTAAGTTGAATAAACAATCTTATTTTATTAACGTGACAAAAATTAGCCTCAATAATTTTAGTGATGTATAATTTAAGTATACCTCAATTTTTAACATTTGTAATTATTACTTCTTCTATTGTGGGAGGAATTTTGGGATTAAATCAGACAAGCCTGAGAAAAATTATAGCTTATTCTTCAATTAATCATATTGGTTGAATACTTGCTGGAATATTAAATTCTAAGTTAATTTGGTAAGTATACTTTATTATTTATTTTTTTATTACTTTAAATATCGTTATTTTTTTATTTAACCTAAACCAACTTTTTAATGCATTAAATACGAATAAATTAATTAAATTATTTTTTATTTTAAATTTTTTATCTTTAGATGGTTTACCGCCATTTTTAGGATTCCTATCTAAATGAATTGTAATCAATAACTTAATTTTAAGTCAAATATACACTTTAAGAGTAATCTTAATTATTAATTACCCTATACTTTTATATTCGATTAACATTTTCCTCTCTAACTATTTTAATAGTAGAAAATCTGGTTAAAGCAACAAAATTTAACAATTTCATTTTTCTATTCTTAAATGCATTCACTTTACTTAGCTTATGCCTCTGCACAAGGATTTTAAATATCCTTTAAGGATTTAAGTTAAGTTAAATTATCAACCTTCAAAGTTGATTATTTATTTGATCTAAGCCTTAAAAATTATTTACCTTTAAATTTGCAATTTAATATCATATTTGAATATAAGGCTTGGTAAAAGAATATTAATATTAATAAATAAATTTACAAGCTATCGCCTGAACTCAGTCATTTTACCGAATAAATGGTTGTTTTCAACAAATCATAAAGATATTGGAACATTATATTTTATTTTTGGGATTTGAGCTGGAATAGTTGGTACCTCCCTTAGAGTACTAATACGAACAGAATTGGGAAAACCCGGAACTTTAATTCGAAATGATCAAATTTACAATGTTATCGTAACTGCTCATGCATTTATCATAATTTTTTTTTATAGTAATACCAAATATAATCGGTGGATTTGGAAACTGATTAGTTCCCTTAATAATCGGTGCTCCATAAAGGCATAGCATATCCCCGAATAAATTATATAAGTTTTTGAGGTGCAGGTACAGGATGAACGGTTTATCTCCTCCTTTCATCTAATATCGCACATGGTGGATCTGCTGCCAATACATTGGTACGTGGCTTTCTTCCAAAAACTTTTTATTTGCAAAACTGTACACTTATATTAATACACTACTTGTATTAAAACGGAAGATGAATCAGTGTGTAATGATACTTTCAGTATCATTCACGGAATTTTTTCTAAGTCTATTTTCGTACCATCAGCGCGAGTTGAAAACAATAGAATTTAGCGCTCGCGCGCCGCGCTAGGAGAGTTGACGTAATTTCCCTCTATTTGTTATGAAAGTATGAATAAAAAAATAAAATACATTCAGTTATTTCTTGAATATTTGAAGGTACGTCCTCGCGCTCGAATCACTGGAAGGAATACATGTCATCTTCGAGTTTCCAGCCGAATTCCAGAATATTTAGAGTTTCATTGGGCACTGGAGAAAAGGTATTTTTCCACATGTGTCCAATGTATGAAGCTCGAAGTAATTGCTGCTTGAGTTCACGCTTACAAGGTGGTAATATGCAAGCGTCAAAGTCTTTTAATTTTTGTTTGAACTCGTCCGTGGACTCGATGTTAGTAGTATATGTCGAGGAGAATATTTTTAATCGAGCTTCATCGACATTCGAGCAATTTTTTACCACATTTTTTACTGTAGCGTAGATTGTCAAAAGAATTTTCATAATTGTCGCTTCGTGGATCTTGTAAAGCTGTAAATGCTTTTTGATATTGTTCATTTTCTGAGTACAGCGCCCACGGTTTTCTTTTCTCCTTTTTATAAAAAGCTGGGTTGTAATCACAGCCCGTTAATGCGTGGAACGCTGGTAAACCAGAGGATTTGACGCTTCCCAATGTGTCATAAATTTTATTGATATTTATGTACCGCCGATTGTTGCCCGTACCATACAACATCCAAATCGTGAGGGACGCTGACAATTGAGATCGATAACGCCCAGTAACCAAAATACGGATTCTTCCGGTCTTTCTCACAACCACTCCAATTTATTGACTAATTCAAGTAATCAAATATCTTCGAGTAAGTGGAAACTTTCCATTTGTTGTCGAGTAAATTTTATTGATGAAAACATTAGAATTTTGAAGTTAAGGGAAATTTGTTAAGATTTTTCAATAGGTATTGAAAGTAACACTGGTCAAAATAAGAAAAATTTATAACATAACGATTGTAACATAAATTCCTACTGTTTTTTACTCATCCTGAAGAGTTTTGAAAATATTCTTGTGTAAAAGTTAATCTCAATTATCAAAAATATTTTCAATTATATATTTTTAAATATTGTGAGAAAAAGAGTATTGAACGTGTGTGTTATAGGTATAATTTTGACCAGTGTAACTTTTAATTCGTATCAATTTGTAATTAAATGACGTCTTCTCCAATTAGGATATTCGACACCTACGATTTCTAAGGGTAGACAATTACAGCATTTTCCCAGTAGTCGTTCGAGGTATGTAAATTTTTACGTATCAGATTTCTTGAATTATTCTTATTCCTCCTTCTCCTACCGCTCTCACAATTTTATCCAATGTGTTTTCAATGCTTTTTCGGTCTTTTGCCATTATTTGTTTTGTTTGGATAATTATGAATATTACATCACATTCCCTTAGATATTATGTCTTCCACTGCTTTATTTAACAATACCGAGTCCATCACCACCTCACTATACTCCAAAGTTTATTCCAAATTTTATTTTTCCTTTTGATTTTTTCATCATTTTAACCATTATTATTTTTTTGTCTGGTTGTTTCATTAACTTGCTAATTGGCCTTCCTTTCAAACATTTAGTGTTTGAAAATGATATTCATGGCTAATTTACAAATTCAATACTGATATTGAGCTTTTCACTAATACACTTAGGAGACTTTTTGAAATCATACTTTATAAAGCTTCAAAATTGCTCTAAAAACTGAAAAAGAATTTAAGGATAAGGGTGGTAGCGGACAAGGTTGATCCGTTCAGTTGAATAGAAAAATATTTATGAGAGGATATAACATGTACTATTCCGGAGAAAGACAAAATTTGAACGTGCATACTTTTGGTTTTGTTATAATAAATTGTTGATATTTTTTAAATTCTATTATTACCAAATTCTGACAGCAAATGTACCAACTTTATCGACTACGACCCATATAATGTCCTTATTTTCCACTATTCAATGTACTTTTAAATTTTTATGAAGGGTGATTTTGAAAAAAAATTTTATGAAATCTTTTTAGTCTTTTCCTCCTTATGTCAATTATTTGAATTAATATACTCATTTTGTGCCTCCTTCTACTTATTTCAATAATAACCAATTATTGAAATAAGTAGAAGGAAAGATTTTTTCTGTTTTTTACTACATATTTTTCCACGTTCTTGAAATTGAAATTTTGTTACTAACTGCATGTAATCGATAGTTTTCAACAAATTTTTTCATTTATACTTTCCGTAAAACGAATTTGTATCCGTATAGCGCCAATGACCAGCATCATCAGAAGTCCGATTCTTCACCGATATGTATTACAACAAAAAACAATCTACTGCCCGAAGAAAAGAAAAATAAAATAATGGAAGATGAGGATTTTCGTCCGAATGCAAGTGAGTAGGGCCAGAAAATATTACAAATCTGATATCGATTGGTTCCAGAAAATGGAACCATACGTTTCTGACGAAAACTTATTTTGAAATAGAAATGACCAGAGGTTATAATCGTATAATTATAAAAAATGAATCGAACTTCAATTTACGGCAAATATCACCAAGAAGATTCATTCGAATTTCTAAAACTCTGTACCTAGGAGGGACAAGGCGGGAGTATAATTGTATAATTCGTTTTTTTATGTTATTTGCTATTTAATTTGACGAAGCTATGTGAAAGATACATAATGCTGACAATTTGAACACTATAAATCCGAATAGATGCATAAAATATCACAACTTGTATAAATATTTGAAAAATTGTAATACTTTTTATGAATGCACCAATTATCAATCCACATTATATTTGGTCGACAAGAATAATGAAAAGATCCTTAAGAATATTGTCACTCAGTTATAATCGATATAAATGTAATTCACGACACCATACTCTTGATGTATATTTAGTATGTTTGAGATAAATGCATAAAAGCAGTAATTGGTTTATCACATATTTATTTATTATACTTATTATTATTTAAAGTTAATATGATAAATTGAGCTTCTGAAAGCTCCGAAACAATGATACAAAGATTATAACTTAACGGTGAAAATTCATGTCGTAGTACCAGAAAAGTGATAATTGAACGGAAAATTCCTTTGATACATTTTGTGAAAATCACCCGAAAATGATTTTACTTAGAATCATTTGTATTAGGTCCAATTATTTTTATTTTATATTATTTTCTTGTTGGCAATAAAATATTCAAAATACAACGATTTTATTTTGATCCTTTCCTTCCTTAGTCCTTACATTTTCCCACTATGTATATACTTGATACGTGAAATACAATATGGATTGTTATCAAATATTTTTCCAAAGTTCTCTTTGTTTGCCTAGTTCCTTTTGACAACTACAATCATACAATCCTCCGTCTCTTTTACATAAAATTTTGTTGGGAATTTTGAAAGTTTTTAATTTTCTAGGACAATCATGGTGATAAGTGGAATGTGAACATCGGCATATTTTTCAAAAAGAACGTTGTGAGAAGAGGACGCTTATTTAGAGCAACTATCTTTCGGGATTTGAGGAGGAATAGTTTGAAGATTTCTTCTAAATACATGTCAAAAATAATTTGTTCCGTGGTTTTTCGAATTCCTGTTGTACAACTGAATTATCTGGGAAAAGAACTAGTGATCTCTTAGAGAAATGGTGAATGTAGAAAAACCGGGGTTCAATGGGAGAGAATCGGAATTGTTTGGTTGTAGTTTTGAGATGTTGAGTATGTTGAGAAAGGTAATACTTAATTTGTACCTATTTTATCAGTGGCCTCATTTTGTATTTTAGTATAATAAAAATGATATTGTGAAAAAAAGGAGCAAAAGAATATTTTTCGTAACCTTAGCGAGTGGAGAAATGGAAGAATATATGTTCTAAAAAACTATGTGGATTCTGATTGAAATTAAACAAATATAAAAATACAAACATAGAAAAATAACATAAAAATTAAGAGAGTAGTGGCGGCTTATAGGGTGGTTTCGGGTAGATAATTGAGTAGAAGTTAGATGTTGTATATCAGTTTTTTTTTAAAGTAGGATGAAGAATTGTTCTGGATCTAGAGGATGATCTAATTAATCTAGAGTTATGTAACTTTGCACATCATGCAAGGAATGTACTTTTGCTGTTTGTGAGAGAGTTTCGGCCCATTCTTTATAAAGCAGCTCTCTGAAATTGTTTTCACGTGAAAATGAACCTTCTACATTGCTTTATGGCACCCTCTTCTATTCCTTGCAAACACCAACCCGGAGGAGATGTTTTGGATCGAATAGAGGTCACTCTTCCTCTTCGGAATAGCAATGTTAACAAATCTCGTTAGACTCGCGCAGGCGTAAGATCTTAGTTTGATATTAGTTGTTTCCTCCACCTAAGACTATAGCGCCCATATGTTCTTCTCTCCTCCTATCCTTCCTAGTTAGAAGTTCCTGCCCAAACTGATCTTTTTTTGTTTTTAGATCCCATTTTGTTGCATAGCATCTTCGAATATAAAAAAATGCATTTGAAGAAAAACATGATAGACACTCTCATCCAATTTTTTGAATATCTCACGAAAGCAAGAAGCTTTATGAATTTTTCTAAACTGTGGCCAAACTTTCAGTATTCTTAGTAGAACTGCGTTTCCCTAACAAATAAATAACTAGAATGAGGCGTTTTGTTTGATCTTCGTCCTTGTTTTATTTTAAATATGTTACATAATTTATTATCTGATATTAACAAAATGTTCTATTCTATTTTGTTAACTTCCCTTTTCAACGTTTCTGTCGTTGGTACAGGTTCATCTTGTTTATTATAGATACTTTTGTTAGTTTTTGACACCTGGAGCAAATTATCATCATTAGTATCTGTTTCGGCTGCTTTTCCTACCTTTTGCATACGTTCTCTGCTTTTTCGCTAGGAAATTTACGTTTTCTTATATTTATATTGATACTTTAATTTTAATATTTTTCTATTCTCGACCTACACATATTGTAATCTTTGTTTTGATAACGACTCACCTTTTCTCGTGTTCTCTTTTATACAAATTGATTATTTAATCCTGTTATTTTCTCTTCTTCATTTTCAATGCCTTTTATATGCCATTTTCAAAACTAGGTATCTACTTGTATTTTAACTTTATTATCACCTCAGTAACTTCCCAATTTGTTCTCATTTTTTCTCTCTTTCATCACACAGGTCTTTTCCATATTACAACGACGTTATCTTTATCTTCCCCATATCACTTCAATTTTTGCTGTCTGTGTAATCAATTTATAATTTTCATTTCATATCCAATGTTTATTCACTTAATCTCTCAAGTTCTACAGCATATACGATACTGTCGGTAAGTTTTTCGTTAGTCTAACCAAATTTCAATTGAACGAAGATCTTCAAAGTTGACTTGAACGAAATCGCTAATTTTAAAGTCACAGCAAGTTTGCTGCGCTTTGGTCCGCGGTGGAATTGTTTAATATAATCAATAGATCATTAATGCGGAAATCACTGTTGTTTGATTAGTTTTTTGAATTAATAAGAACTGATTGAATGTCTTGACAAGCGTCGATCAACCGCAAGATTTTGAGGAAACCGAACATAGGAAATACAGTGCTGCCATTTAAACTCTACTTATGTTAAATTTGGGTCAGCTACTGAGCACTGCCGACTTTCGACCCTTTCGGACCTTTTTTGTAACTGCAACAGTAGTTAAAAGCAGGTACACCGAAGGTCCGAAAAGGGTCGGGCGTCGGGGGACTTACTGGATTCACCAGTAGGGGCTGACCCAAATTCAACATAAAGCTTAAATGGCAGCATGATGTTTCCTATGTTCTGTTTCCTCAAAATCTTACAGTAAACTAATCGTTTAAACTATTCGTTGTCTATTTCAATGAAATGATTACTTACACTTTTTTTCCATTCTTCTGAGTTAATCTTAGAAAACTCAAATTCAACCAATTTCAATTGAGAAACAGATTTTTCATCCCATGTTATAGAGTGAAAAACTGGAAAAGAACTTATTTTAAAATTTTTTTCATAGGCTACCACTGACGAACAAAAAATGAATGCAGCAGCTCGTTTAGATCGTCAGAGCACGCCTTCATTGTAATGGCGACGATGGCGGGGCGTAAAATAGGGCGTGCCTTTAATGGTGTAGGGCAGAGGGAGCAAATACTTCTAAGTACGGCCATGATGAAATTTTTGAAGATGTCTTCCGGATCGGAGGTCTATATAATGTTTTGGTTGGAGTTTTAGCTTTGTCCAAGAAATTTTTTAATAAAACACTTTAAAGAATTTCGACAGTTAATAATAGATAATACCTAGTACCTAATAATAAAATGGCTTATCTTGGCTCTACCAGCACACAATTTGTACCCAATAAAATATATAAGGTAAGTGACACAAACTAATGGCCACATTATTTTTTGCCGATTTTTTAAGAGGTGACTGTTGACTGAAAAAAATAAAGTAGTTGAAAATGATAGGTAAATTATTAACAATCAATACGCCCTGCAATTTTACAGAAAAAATATTGTGAAATTGATTTTCAGTCATTTTTTACTTTTTTGCGCATTGGCCTTATCAAGGCTAGAGGTTCTAAATGAGGACAATAATAAAAAGCACGTTTTGTGTTTATTTAAGTTGAAAAATAAATTAAAACTGACTGCAAATGAAAGTTCAATTAATTCTACCTGTATTTTGAAAATCAAACAATATAATTTTGAATCATGCCAAAAGAAATTTTGATGGGTTTGAATTGTATTAATTCTTGCAGCTAACCTCACCTAACCTATAAATTTCAACTTCACCTAAGTATAACCTAATCTAAGATAAAATTTATTGTCATTTATATTCTAACCAATTAAATATTCAGCTACATTCATAATATACTTTATTTAAATTATTCGGATCTTTTTTATCATTTATTGCTTTTTCGTTCTTATGAATGTGCACTATTTCTAAATATTCCTTTTTTGTGTATTAGATTCCGTTTCAAGCGCCCAAATTAGTACAAATCACTCGATATATAATATTATTTCTTTTGTTTTTTGGTGTTTCAGATTTCGATTAAGTGAAATAAGTATTTGGATGAAGTAATTCGTTCTTTAAGACTTGTACCTACTAATATCATATTTATTGAAATATAATTGTGGAGAGAGTCCTTATACTTATGGTTAGGTTGTAGGTTTAGATCTGTCAGCCACACTCTCTTCTTATGTTATTGTCAATTTTATATAATATGACATCAAAAAAATTGATTTTATTGTTTTATTCGATTTCGATTGTGATTTGAAATTTTTTATGATAAGAATTTCATTTATTTTCAATTTGATTCTTTGGTACAGCAGTAATGCAATCATCTACATATCGGAAAAAGAATGGAATATGTATATGTATCAAGTTTGTTTAGAACCGTTTCCTCAAGATCTTCCATTACCAATTGTGCTACAACACTTGAAATGTAAGCCCCCATAGCACAACCATTATTTTGTTTGTATATTTCATTTTCATATTTGGAATATGTTGTTGTAAGTGTGAGTTCTATAGCTTCTGTAAATTCTTTCTGAGGTATTTCCATATATTCTTTAATTTTGTCCCATTTTTTATTAATATATCTTTCAAAATAGAAATAGGAATATTTGTTTATGAAGAAACCATATCTAACGAAATAAATACATATTCATTAGGAATTTTTATAATTTTAATTTCTTCTTTGAAATCGCATGTGATTTTGATATGGTATTTTATATATTTATATTTTTATATTATTCAAATAATTAGATAATGAGGCGAGAGGAATTTGATTACTTGGAAAAATCGGTCGAAGGGGAATTTTAGGCTTGTGCAGCTTTGGTAAACCATATATTTCAGGGGGAAGGCTTTGTGAATTTTCATTTTTTTTATGAAATAATTATGAAATCAGGAGATAATAATAATAAAATGATGAAATTATCAAACCACAAGACAACTTACAAAAAAATTGAACAAGACCCTACGAATTCTTATCAAAAATAAAATAATGATCTGACTCTATTTTGGGAATAACAACTTCCCATTTCTCCTTCAAATGCAAAATATGGAAATTCACAATGCCTTACCCCTTAAAATATATGGTTTACCAAAGCTGCACAAGCCTAACATTCCCCTTTGTCCCCTTTGAACGATTGTTCCAAGTAATCAAACTCCACTCCCCCCATTATCCAATTATTTGAAAGATATTTTGAAAAAAAATTTATATCAAAACAAATACTACCTATAGGTATAGGTACAAAGAACAGTGAGAAAATGTAAGGACTAAGGATGGAAAGGATCAAAATAAAGTCGATGTATATTAAATATTTTATTGCCAACAAGAAAATAATATAAAATAAACACAATTGGATATACTTAATTTAAATTATTCTAAGAATAATCATTATCAGGTGATTTTCTTTTAATTATCACTTTTCTACGTGGTAGGTATGACGATTTTTCTAGTACTACGACATATATTTTCACGACTGTATTTTACTGCATACCTACTAATTAAATTATAGGTACTCTTTTATCATTATTTAGAAACTTTTAGAAACTTAATATAAGTCTCATATTAACATTAAATAATAATATAATAAATAAATATGTAATAAATCGAATACGGTTTTTATGTAGGTATTGCTCTTATATATACTAAGTATTTATCAAGAGCATGGTGTCGTGAATTTTTTGAATTCTTAAGAATCTTCCCATTATATTTGTCACCAAATATAATGTTGACTGATAATTGGTACATTTATAAAAAGTACCCATTAAAATCTTTTAATTATTTAAATAAGACAAAATAATAGCTGCGTCAAATTGAATAGCAAATAACATAAAAAAACGAATTATACAATTATACTCCCGCCTTGTCCCTCCAAGGTACAGAATTCTAAAAATTCGAATGAATCTTCTTGGTGATATTTGCCGTAATTTGAAGTTCGATTCATTTTTTATAATTATATGATTATAATCTCTGGTCATTTCTATTTCAAAATAAGTTTTCGTCAGAAACGTATGGTTCCATTTTCTGGAACCAATCGATATCAGATTTGTAATATTTTCTGGCCCTACCCACTTGCATTCGAACGAAAATCCTCAGATCTTCCATTATTTTATTTTTCTTCTCTTCGGGCAGTAGATTGTTTTTTGTTGTAATACATATCGGTGAAGAATCGGACTTCTGATGATGCTGGTCATCGTCGCTATACGGATACAAATTCGTTTTACGGAAAGTATAAATAAAAGAATGTGTTGAAAACTATCGATTACATGCAGTTAGTAACAAAATTTCAATTTCAAGAACGTGGAAAAATATGTAGTAAAAAACAGAAAAAATCTTTCCTTCTACTTATTTCAATAATTGGTTATTATTGAAATAAGTAGAAGGAGGCACAAAATGAGTATATTAATTCAAATAATTGACATAAGGAGGAAAAAACTAAACAATAAATGATGAAAACAGTTATAATAACAACAAAACAAATAGTGCTGGATGCAGATTTTGTAAAATTCAACAGGATAGTGTGATAGTGAAAAATTAGGAGAGTATATAGTTCGCGGTGGATGAAGTTGGTACGTTTGCCGTCAGAATTTGGTAATAATAGAATCAAAAAAAAATATCAACAATTTATTATATTAAAACCAAAAGTATGCACGTTCAAATTTGGTCTTTTTAATGAATAGCACATGTTATATCCTCTCATAAATATTTTTCTATTCAACTGAACGGATCAACCTTGTCCGCTACCACCTCTATCATTACGCGTTATTTTTCACATTTTAATGCACTTTTGAAACTTTATAAAGTATGATTTCAAAAAGTCTGGTAAGTGTATTAGTGGAAAGATCAATATCAGTATTGAATTTGTAAATTAGCCATGAATATCATTTTCAAACACTAAATGTTTGAAAGGAAGGCCGATTAGCAAGTTAATGAAACAACCAGACAAAACAATAATGGTTAAAATGATGAAAAAATCAAAAGGAAAAATAAAATTTGGAATAAACTTTGGAGTAAAGTGAGGTGGTGATGGACTCGGTATTGTTAAATAAAGCAGTGGAAGACATAATATGTAAGGGAATGTAATGTAATGTTCATAATTATCCAAACAAAACAAATAACGACAAAAGACCGAAAAAGCATTGAAAATACATTGAATAAGAATAATTCAAGAAATCTGATACGTAAAAATTTACATACCTCGAACGACTACTGGCGAAATGCTGTAATTGTCTCTCCTTAGAAATCGTAGGTGTCGAATATCCTAATTGGAGAAGACATAATTTAATTACAAATTGATACGAATTAAAAGTTACACTAGTCAAAATTATACCTATAACACACACGTTCAATACTCTTTTTCTCACAATATTTAAAAATATATAATTGAAAATATTTTTGATAATTGAGATTAACTTTTACACAAGAATATTTTCCAAACTCTACAGGATAAATACAAAACAGTAGGAATTCATGTTACAAGCAAATATTTTGACGTATTCTCACTGATATGCTATACTGATCTTTATGTTATAAATTTTGACCAGTGTTACTTTCAATACCTATTGAAAAATCTTAAAAAATTTCCCTCAACTTCAAAATTCGAATGTTTTCATCAATAAAATTTACTCGACAACAAATGCAAAGTTTCCACTTACTCGAAGACATTTGATTACTTGAATTAGTCAATAAATTGGAGTGGTTGTAAGAAAGACCGGAAGGATCTTGATCCGTATTTTGGTTACTGGGCGTTATCGATATCATCATATACTGCTTATTAGGTTCCACTTTGAGAACAGTAACAGGAATTTGTCTTTCAATTACTTTTTCATTCGGAGTCGTCGAAATTTTAGTTTTTTTTGATATCTGATTATTATCCGGACTCCTCTTCCTCTTCAGATAAATTTCCTGAAATTAAAAGAGAAAAATAACAAGAAAATGCAATCCTAATTTTTTATATAATGATGGAAATTTATATTTTATGATCAAGTTAACTGTCGGATAATTGAGCAGCATATTTTTTCACTACTTAGTTCAATTTGACAGGATTTTGAAAATAAAGGAAATATCAGTGATAAGTCACTGAAGCAAATTTGTAATGTGGGTCTGAAATTATGGGATATCAATAATAATTTTCCAATAAAATAAAAGAAGTAGGTACCCAAGTTTTTTTATGAAAAGTCATTAAATAGTAACACGCTGTAGGATATACATGTTTTTTTTTTCTAGATAAGACATCATACTTATTGAAATATATTATGAAATATTTAAAGATAGAGCTGAATCTACTTATTTCAAGAATAAATCATTTACGCAATAAAACAATTTTTATTTCTTACCTTGCAACGATCGTAACTATGTGAAGGAGTTTCAGATCCATTTGTTGGAAGCCTTTCATAATTTCGAAATACTTCTTGAGTTCTACATTGTTGAACTGATGACGCTGCACAGGGACATCCATCCATTAAGGAGATTTCAGTATTATTGGTGTACGAATTTGTTTTACCGGTTGATTTTTGCTGTTGGTAACCGAACGTTGTAGTTTTAGAGGCGATTCGATTAATGACGGCTTCTATTAGCTCTTTAGATGGTTTTCTAATTTTTGGTAGTACTACAGGGATCGTTATCTTTTCAGAATAATCAAGATCGTTTTTGATTTCTCTTTGAGTACTGTCGGTAAGTTTTATTTTAGTAGGAAATTTTTTTTCTGATGATGAATTATTTATAGCATACAAATTTGTCGATGACTTTTGAGGGTCTGACTGGGAAAAATCACTTTTTATATTCGTATCTTCAAGTTCCGTTGTAATATTTTTCGAATGTTGTTCATAATTAAGTCCCGAATCGGATAATGTCCGCACACAATTGTTTTGTCTTCATAAATAGCCTGTTTTGATATAGAGTCTAATTCCACATTTCTTGAATCTAGAAAATTACAAAAGAAAATTAAATCTCATGTTAACAGTACGGTAGAACGAATTGATAGTTTGAATTTTGGAAAAATTAAATAAATTTCATCAATTTCGAGAAGTACTGTTTACACTACTTTTATACCAACACTCACAATTACTATGATTGACTGTAAACTGGTTGACCTACAGTCTCTAAAGACGATAACTTATGGAAACGCGCGTCGTACAGTGAGTGTTGGTGTAGTGGCAGTGTGAGTAGTGAGTTTGGTATGAATATCATCAACAGTTGCAAAAATTTCAACTCAATTTTTAGAAGTATATGTATTTATGAGAATGATGTTTACTCACATTACAACTGAATAAAACTTACCAAAATGCTGTATATCATCTAAGGTAGCAAGCGGATTGATATTGGTTACTTCCTGTTTATGACAAACTTCTTGGAGTTTTTCTACAACATCTTTTTGCGAAGGTTGATATTTTTTCGTCCAATTTCTTGGACAAATTTTGTTATATCGTCTGACTGGAATTTCGTAGTTATTCTCATCTATTGGACAAGTTTGTTTTTCTTTAATTCTTTTGTATAAAACCAATTTCTCCGATATTTTCTTAGATTTACCATTGAATTCACTTGAATTAATATCTTCTTGATTGAATCTCGCACACGGAATATCCAGTTGTACCTGACATTCACAAATTCTTTGTATCTCTCTAGTGGAATATCTATTATATAATAAATTCGTGACAGGCTCATTGGAAAATTTTAAAAATGGACTCAGCATGTCAATAATGGTATCCGAAGACTCGGTGACCGTGAATCCTTTCCACATGAGTCCCTTGTCTTTTCCACTCACTTCATCACATCTTTCCCTGCAAGATCTATTTACTTCGAGATCTAAATCCATAAGAGAATTTAGAAACTCGCTTTCTTCCGCAGTTAATGTCATTGTTATTGATGATGGATTACCTAGGCAAACGAAATTCGAATTGAAATTTGTCAAATGTCGTTCATTTCGAGTTTTTGGTCATAAGATTGATAAGTCAATGAGTCAATTTTGTTGATCTAATATTTTAATGAAGTAAACTCATAGAAAGTGAATAACTATACAGTACGACACAATTATATACAAATAAACACTATATAGACAATAAAAATAAAATAAAATAATTGATATTTAAAATAATTCAAAATGAAGTAGAAAAATTAGAAATAAAGCTAAAAATTGACGCAATATATTGACAGAATAATCACGAATTAAACTTAATTAAAACCTTGTACATCTCCAAATTAGAAAATTGCATAGTAAAAATGCGAAATATTAAGAAAGGATCGAAACAGAAGTGTTTGAAGAAAAAAAAAAGGAGTTTGAGTTGAGTTTAGACTATTCTCTAAATAATGCAATAATTGAATTATGTAAAATTCCGAAAAAGTGTCTTTAGATTAATCGACAATACATTATGAATGTGAGAATGAGTGAATGAGTAATTCCAAATAGAAGAAGGATTCATATTAAAATATTTATGAGAAGAAAAAATATTTCAATATCTTCATAACTATTGAATATTGTTTATTGTTGGAAATAACAATGGACAAGTCGCAATAATTTTTAACTAATCTCACTTAATTAGAATTCAATTCCAAAGATGTAAAGCTATGCCCAAGGAGATTATTTGCTTACCTTATATTTTCTTAATACGGTTGTTTCGTCAGGATGCCTTTTCCTTGAACGTAAAGCTTTTCACATGCAAAACAAAATTTATATAAATATATCCGTTTTAGCTTTAAAAATTTCAAGTTAATTTGAGAAACCAATAAACACTGAAATATCCACTGATACCTACTTGATCAAGTAACTTGACCAACTAAAACTAATGTTGCTCAAAATATATTTTTATACTAATAGTGAGGTAAGAGCAGGTAATTTGTAGCAAAAGGATTATATATTCACAATTTATTCTTTACTTTTATCACAAATATCTGCAATCTATACATAGTTGATACCAACCGTCATTAAAAATCAATTATGAAAAAGAGAGATCAAGTTTTGTAAATATTTATTATATAAACCGGCTACCTGCTAATTGAATCATACTTACCCCATTTTACCATCGTAGGTAATTTTTCCTTGTTGTTGTCAGATAGGTAAACTGATAAAATGATTGGTATTCAAATTCAATAGTTTCTCTTTTTGATGAAAAATGGCATTATTGGGTTTTGAAGTGGCTTTTCTTATAAGTACCTTATAGTACTTCGGCTGTATAATTTTGTTGAATTTATTTTTTCAAAACCTGAAATATGTGCATGATTAGGTTATTTAAGCTAGTTTTCTTATTAATGCATTGATAATTTTGAGCAATATACACACTTTCATAGAGAACGTGGAAGGCGAGCTGGTGCTTTAATATCGATAATATTCAAAATCATTCGTAGCGACTTGATTTAAATTTCTATTGAATTAATTTCAATTTCAAAGAAACTGTGGTGGCTAACGAAATTCAGAAATGAACTCAGATTGAGGACAAGGTTGATAGAAATAAGATTATAATTGTAGAAAATATAAATAATTAAGAATTAGTTTTCCTATATTTAAGAATTTACGTGAAAAAAACAATGTGCATATTCGAACAAAGCTCCAGTGTCTTTTCCCATAAATTGTAACGTTGCCAAGTTGGAGCCAAAAATATGAAGATTTGACGAAAATTGGTACACTATATATGCTGCCTAGTAAACGTTATTAGTTAGAAGTAACTAAACTTGTTTGGTAAGTACAAGGGTAAAACATGGCTGAAATGTCTGAATAGAGTAGAAGTTTCGTTTGGGGTTCGGGTTGTTTCTTAGATAAACATTAATTCAGGAGATTTCAATTAGCAAAAGCTCCATTTTTTTAAATGGAACATCCAGTATATTATTTTACCATCTTATAAAACTACTTTATCCTTTCAAATTATGCTTAATACTTTAAACTCTAAAATTGGCCGTTTTTAAGAAAATTGCATTTTTTGTTTATGATTTGGAAATATTCGCCTTTTTAACAAGTAAACACTGAATGTGATGTTTAAAATACTTCTAGTTTTTCTGACAAAATCAAACCAGTAATTTCACAACACCTTTAAAAATTGTAATAAAATAAATAGTTTCTGTATTCGCTGTATACTGTAAGGATGCATTTTGTTCTTAGATATAATTTTTTGGACGACAATACGACTTATGTCGATTTGTTTTGATATTTCCCTAGTCTAGATATGAAGATCTTCCGCAACTTTCAACATAACGGTCATACCATTGTCCTATGACATTGCATTTTTCAAACTTTCGCTTATTTCGTAAGCTGCAGTTTTGGTAAATTGTTGAAGCAAATTCTCTAATATCTCCTTTCGTGGCTGTCTTCGATGGTAAACAAATATACAGGATGTCCTATTTAAAAAAACTTCACTTCATGTTTTCACGCTTAGACTGAACACCATGTATACCTCAAAATATTTTAGAAATGTGTATCTGTGCAAATATAAATATTTTTAATTGATTTTTTTTGTATATTTTATGTTAAGTAGATAATTTATTGCACCTCCACACACTAATGGGCCGTCCGGTATGAATCTTCAAAAGATGGATTGAAATTGACGTTTCTCCTTATTTTTAAGTCTTTATCTTTTTCGTTCTTATGAATGTGAAACCATTTCTAAAAATATTCTTTTTCGTGCGTTAGATTCCGTGCCAAGAATTTTTGAATCTTTATAATCGAATTCATGTTTTTTTGATATTTCATGGTTTGTCAATGCAGTCCTATTTTTTTTATCGTATTGATGATCTTTTAGTCCATTATCTAAATACTGAGATGTCTGCCTTATGTAGACAGCGTCACAATTAGTACAAGGCACTTGATATATAATATTATTTGTTTTATTATTTGGTAGATATTTTAGATTTTAATTCAATGAAATATATGTATAATGTATTACGTCCTCTATGACTCATATTTATTAAATTAAATTGATAGTTACTGGGAAAGTCCTTGTAAATATGGAAAGGAAAATGTTTTATGTTTTGATGTTTCGTTTCTGTTTTTAAATTGATTGTAATATCAGTTTCTCCTTCTCTTAAATATGTTGTATATCATTTCTTCTGGATAATTATTTTCTTTTAATTCAGTTTTTGCTTTTTGAATATAAATTCAGGATCTGATAGTTGGATAGATCTTATGTTATTGTTAATTTTATATAATGTTGTTCTATTATTTTGCTCGATCTCGATTGTGATAAGAATTGTATTGTTTATTTATGTTCTCAATTTGATTCTTTGGTTCGGCAGTAATACAATGATCTACATCGAAAAAGAATGGAATATTTATATCAACTTTGCTTAGATTACTTTCCTCGAGATCTTCCATTAATAATTACGAATTAGATCATTATTCTGTTTTTGATATGAATTCGTAGGTTCTCGGATCTTGTTAAATTTTCTTGTAAGTTGTCTCATCGTTTGATAATTTCTCCATTTTATTATTATAATCTTCTGATTTCATAATAACAGTTTTATTAGATTTATCTGCTTTCAAAATTTTGAGATGACTGTTTTGATTGATAAATTCTTTGGTTTTACCTATATTTTGGGGTTTGATATTAGTCTGTTGTTGTTTGTTTTTCAATTTATTTTTGAGATTAGAGATAATATTACAAATATCAATCAAATTTTATTTTGAATTTCGTTTTTTAGATGACTGGTGCTGCATTCCATATGACATAAGATATTTGTCACTATCTCTAGAAATATTTTGTGCAAAATTGGGACGTAAAGATAAAACTTCTTTCACTTTATCTGGTATGATAGTATCAGTTAAATTTTCGATCCATTTTGATTTTATTTCATTTGTATTCCTAGCAATAGGTTGTTGTTTTGATATTAGGTTATCAATTTTCTCAATATTTCTCTCTCTGCATTTATTAAAAAGTGATTCAGTTCTTTCTCGAATTTTTCCTTCAAATTTCTGGAAAATATTGATAGGAATTACTTCATTTATTTGTTTTTCAAGTCATTTTCTAATTTTCTTATAAGAGTTATTGATTCGGTAATAGATTGTTGTATGATTTGGAAAATAAACTTAGATCAAGCTTGTTTTTGATATTCATGCTGCAGACGACTATTCGTAAATTTTATATAGGATAATTTTAAATTTAGAACTGTAGATATTAATTTTTTTTTCGCATCTGAGGATCTGCACCTCCGTCGTGTACCGTATACAAGGATGTTCGCCATTCCGATGGAGCTGGAGCTCTTCCATGAGGCCAAATGACAAAAGCGTCATCAACATACCGTAGCCAACAGCTTGAGTGGAGAGGAGAGGAGAGGAGGATAGTGCTTTATTTTCAAAATAATTTCTTTGGAATATGGAGGAGGTATTGGACAAACAATGTTTGATGAGCGAATGGTAATCTGGGGCGATGTGGTGACTATTTTCCAAGATAGACAAAGTGTCATCGATGAGGATGTTGGTAAATAAGGAAATAATATCAAAGCTGAAAAGAATATCAGTAGGAGAAATATCGGAACCTTTGAGTAAGTCAATATAATGGCGAGATATTTTCACAAAGTATTGGGATTGTTCAGCAATTGTCTGAAGAATTTCAACAAGATGTCTGGCCGTGAGTTCGGTGAGGCAATTTAATGCACTAAATTGGGACGCAGTGGAAGATCGGGTTTGTGAATTTTCGGAAGACCGTATATTCGAGGAATACGGGATTATTTTCCTCGAGGTATGAGTAAGGTTTTGATGTCGTAAAGAAGTTTGGATTTGTTAATACGAATTTCCGTTGTCTTTTGCACTTATGAGGTGGGGTCGTTTATAATGTATTAAAAACATTATTCATCTTAACTAGATAAGGAGAGGTATTGAGGACGACTGTGGAATTGCCCTTGTCGGCTGAAAGGACAACAATATCAGGATTGTTATAAATATCTTTGAGAGCTTGTCGCTCCTTGGAGTTCAGTTTGGAAGGAGGAGGTTTTGATGTTCGGAGAACCTTGGCAAAAATTTTTCTAATAATTTCGGTTTGGTAGAGAGGGAGTTCAGAGAAGACATCCTCTGTTTGGGAAATTATGGTTTTGATTTTTATGGATTTGAGCGTGATAGTGTAAATAATCCTTTGGCAAGAGCTTGTTTGGCATATAAGAGATAGGGGTGTCGGAATAGTTGTGGACAAATTCGTCCATATCAATAATTTTTGAAGGAGAATAATAAAGGCTTGACCTGCTTAACATCTAACGATCAAGTCCAAAACGTATTAACATAGTAATAGAATAGTTCATTCCAGTAATATTTCTGAATTTCGTTAGCCACCACAGTTTCTTTGAAATTGAAATTAATTCAATAGAAAGTTAGTTCAAGTCGCTACGAATGATTTTGAATATTATTGGTATTAAAGCACCAGCTCGCCTTCCACGTTCTCTATGAAAGTGTTTCCATTAATTATGAACCTATCAAAATTTTGACGATGGAGACGTATATTGCTCAAAATTATCAATGCATTAATAAGAAAACTAGTTTAAATAATCTAATCATGCACATATTTCAGGTTTTGAAAAAATAAATTCAACAAAATATATAATGAGACAGTCGAAGTAGGTACTATAAGAGATAGGAAATGGAAAACCCCTTCAAAACCTTATAATGCCATTATAGAATTTCGTTAGCCACCACAGTTTCTTTGAAATTCAAATGAATTCAATAGAGAGTTAGTTTAAGTCGCTACGAATGATTTTGATTATTATTGATATTAAAACACTATGAATCTGTTAAAATTTTTAAACCTCTTCAAAACCCTATGATGCCATTAACCATCAAAAAGAGAAACTATTGAACTTGAATGCCAATCATTTTAACAGTTTTCTTTCCTGACAACAACAAAAAAAAATGGGGTAAGTATGAGTCAATTAGCAGGTAGCCGGTTTATATAATAAATATTTACAAAACTTGATCTCTCTGTTTCATAATTGATTTTTAATGACGGTTGGTATCAACTATGTATAGATTGCAGATATTTGTGATAAAAGTGAAGAATAAATTGTGAATATATAATCCTTTTGCTTTCAATTACCTGCTCTTACCCCACTATTAGTATAAAAACATGTCTTAGTCGTTCAAATAACTTAATAAAGTATGAGTCGTTATTTTAGTGTTTATTAGTTTTTTAAATAACTAATTTTTTAAATTTAAATTATTTCCAAAGTTGAAACAAATATATTCATATATAATTTTTTTGTGCATGTGAAAAGCTTCACATTAAAGGAAAAGGCATCCTGACAAAACATCCATATTAAGCAAATTTATTTTCTATAAGTAATAACAATTCTGATTAATTTCGTTAGGAGACAAACATTTGAATGAATATTATCGATAATCTCGTGGGGCATAGCATAAACAAGGTTGAATAGTTGTAAAGATCTTGAAATCTTTGTTTTTCTCTTCAATATTTTAATATGAATATTTTTACTGTTTGGAATTACTAATTTTTCTCCAATCAATCACAAACATTTCGCCGCTTCTAGATTTTTGATTCAATTTATGTATTTATTGTTAATGTCTATCTAAAGACAATTTTTCGGAATTATGACAAGATTTATGGAATAGTCTAATCTCAACTAAAACTCCTCTATTTTCCAAATACTCCTGTTTCAAAGCTTTCTTAATATTTCGCTTCATTAAACTTCATATCATTTTTATTATTTAATGTCCTAATTTGGAGTTGTACAAGATTTCCATTTCAGTTTAATTCGTGATTTTTCTGTCAATATATTGCGTTAAATCTTAACTTTATTTCTGATTTTTCTATTTAATTTTGAGATATTTTAAATATCAATAATTTTATTTTTATTGTCTATATAGTGTTTATTTGTATATAATTGTGTCGTACTGTATAGTTATTCACTTTCTATGAGTTTACATCATTGAAATATTTGATCAACAAAATTGACTCATTGACTTATCAATCTTATGACTAAAAACTCGAAATGAACGACATTTGACAAATTTCAATTCGAATTTCGTTTGCCTAGGTAATCAATCATCAATAACAATGACATTAACTGCGGAAGAAAGCGAGTTTCTAAATTCTCTTATGGATTTAGATCTCGAAGTAAATAGATCTTGCAGTAAAAGAGGTGATGAATTGAGTGGAAAAGACAAGGGATTGATGTGGGAAGCATTCAAGGTCACCGAGTCTTCGGATACCATCACTGACATGCTCAGGCCTCTTTTAAAATTCTCCAATAAATCTAAAACAAATTTTTCACAAAATGGAGATTCCACTAGAGAGATACAAAGAATTTGTGAATATCAGGTGCAATTGGATATTTCGAGTAAATGATTTAATCACGGCAACGTAGACAAATTCATTTATGAAAATGGAAATATTGATTTAAGTGAATTCACTAGCAAATCAAAAAAGATATCAGAGAAAGTGGTATTATAGAAGAAAATTAAGAAAAACCAACTAGTCCAAAAGAAGAGAACAACTACGAAATTCCAGTCAGAAGATATAACAAGATTTGTCGAAGAAATTGGAAGAAAAAATATCAACCTTCGCAAAAAGATGTTGTAGAAAAACTCCAAGAAGTTTGTCATAAACAGGAAGTAATCAATATCAATCCGCTTGTTGCCTTAGCAGATGTGGAGCATTCTGGTAAGTTTTATTCAGTTGTAATGTGGGTATACATCATTCTCATAAATGTATATACTTCTCAAGTTGAAATTTTTGGAACCGTAGTGTAAGTATTACTTACGAAATTGATAAAATTTATGTAATTCATTCAAAATTTATACTGAAAATTATTCATTCTTCCTATTATACTGTTAACATGAGATTTAATTTTCTTTTGTAATTTTATGGATTCAATAAATGTGGAATTAGACTCTATATCAAAACAGGCTATTTATGAAGACAAAACAACTGTGTGCGGCACACTTAATTATGAACAACATTCGAAAAATATTAAGTATAACGGAACTTGAAGATACGGATAAAAAAAGTGATTTTTCCCAGTCAGGCACTCAAAAGTCATCGACAAATTTGTATGCTATAAATAATTCATCATCAGAAAAAAAATTTCCTACTAAAATAAAACTTACAGACAGTTCTCAAAGGGAAACCAAAAACGATCTTGAATATTCTGAAGAGATTCAGGCTTCTAACAAGTGGATATGAAACTCCTTCATATAGTTACGATCGAGGCAAGGTAAGAAATTGTTTCTTTGCGTGAATTATTTATTCCTAAAGTATTATTTCGTAATAAGTTGTAGTTTTTTATGGATATAGCTTGGATATGTTGGTTTCCTTCCAAAATTTCATAATATATTTCAATAAGTATGATGTCTTATCTCTCAAAACATATATATCCTACAGCGTATTACGATTTAGTCACTTTTTCTTAAAAAAAAAACGATTTTTTTGGTACTTTCTTCATTTTATTAAAAAATAACTATTGATATCAATAATTTCGAATCCACGTGATAAACCGGCTTCAGTGACTTAACACTATGTTCTCTATATTTTAAAAAATTCTATCGAATTGAACTAAATAGTATAGAGAAATATGTTATCCAACAGTGAACTTAATCATAAAATATGAATTTCCACCATTATATAAGAAATTAACTCCGCCTGCATGATTGTGGGTGGATTGAGTAGCTCATAGTCATGCTGCCGGTCCCAAGCCCGGGTAAAGGAGGAGGGTTTCTAGGTAAGGGTAGCTTCCTGCTTTAAGTAAAAGAACAATCTAGCTCACAGAAAATAGCCTCGGATGTTGGACGGATTAGGGAACAAACGACAATGGCAAGAACACGGAAACGGAAAAATGTATTAAGATTTGCATGCTGGAATATTAGATCATGGAACAAGAGACACCAAGAAATCATAATCGAACTAAATAACCATACTACCATAAAATAGATATCTGTGCTCTATCGGAAACCAGACGCAAAGGAAAAGGGACCACACAATATGAAAATTACATATTATTATATAGTGGCATAGAGAAAACCGATAAAATAACAAATTCGGGAGTTGGATTAAGTACGTAAATGATAGAATACTAATAGCAACATTGAATATCGAAAGAACATCAACGATCTATCGACTATATCGACCTATGCACCAAATGACGCCAAACCAGCGGAAGAATATGTAGCCTTCTGCGACCAATTACAAGACGAACTTAATAACATACCATCTAAAGACAGAATAATTATCATGGGAGACCTGAACGCAAGAGTGGGAAACGAGATACTAGATAGAATTAAAGGAAAATTTAATGAAGATGTAGTAAATGACCGAGGTGAAATGCTAATAGAATAATGTGCACACAACGAACTAAGAATTAACAACACGTTCTACCAACACAAACCTCAACCACATATACTTGGGCAGATACAAGAGGAAGGAAATCCGTAATAGATTACATGATAACTAATAAAAAACACAGCCCAAGAACATACTGGATGTTCGAGTACTATCCTCAGCCAACATAGGATCCGACCATCAATTAGTGTTAAGCAAAATAAGACTACAGAAAACTAATATAGAATCACTAGAAAACGAAAGTACAAAAATCTTGTATCAAAATAGACTACTTAGAATTAAAAATAGAAGAAAACGAAATAGCACACAACGATGATGTAGAACAATGCTGAGAAAGAATAATCAACAACAGAATAACAGCTTCAAGAGAAGCACTTGGAACAAGAAAGATAAATGTAAATAATAAAAAAGGCAACAAACCCTGGTTTACAGAAGAAGTAAAAATCATATGCAAAGAAAAAAGAGACGCACACTTAAAATATAGAATTAACAAAATACCCGAAGAGCACGCAAATTATATAGCAACAAGAAATAGGGTGAATGCAAGGATAAAAACCATCAAAGAGGAATATTGGGAAAGATTCACGAAAGACATCGAGCACGATTTTTATCGAAGTCAAAAAAGAGTGTGGAAACTATTACGATCAACTAAAATGAATACATAAAGATTAACTCAAAAAAAATGGAAGAATGCACAAAATACTTATATAATTCAAAAGAAAATAATGCTCAAGACAAAACAGAAACAATAGGCTCAAATTGGGTAATAGCATAAAACCACGTGAAAAAAGCAATACGTGAACTGAAAAATCGAAAAGCACCAGGAGAAAACACGATCACAAACCAACAAATTAAATATGGAGGACCAAAGCTAATAAAGGAAATAACAAAAAATTTTCAATAAAATCATTGAAGATGAAAAGATACCTCTAGAGTGGAATAAAAGTTTGACTACATTAATATTTAAAAAAGGAGATTAGAACAAGTCATCAAACTATAGGGGAATATCACTGCTAGATACAATATCGAAAATTTCCACCAAAATCATAGCCGAAGAACTAAGAGCAACAATCCCAATATGCGAAGAACAGCAAGGTCTTGGAAAGAACAGATCAACAACAGATGCCAACATCTTTATAATTTGCCAATTAGTGGAAAAGTCAATAGAATACAACAAGCTTATCTTCATGTGTTTCGTGGACCTAACAAAAGCATTCGATAAAATACGACTCAATGACATAGTATACTTACTTAAAGAAAAAAAATGAATCTCCTAAAATAATAAAAATTATAGAAGAACTCAATTACAACTGCTCCACTAAAATAAAAGCTGAGGGAAAGTTATCTGAAGAAATAAAGGTGAGCACAGATATAAGACAAGGAGACAGCTTAAGTCCATTTCTATTTAACTTGATTATGGACAAAATGACGTATGCCATAGAAACCAGAGCCGATACAAAGAAAACAAAACAAACACTAAAGAACAACTGAGATGAAAACATTAAGATGCATAATAGGAAAGACTAGACGAGACCATGTAAGAAACGAAGATATCCGGCAACAATGTAAATATTCAGGATATAGTAAGAAGGGGACGAGAGAGAAGAAGAAATTGGAATCAACGAGTAACGAGAATGGAGGAGCAAAGACTAGCAAAGAGCATAAGAGATGAAAAACCTGAAGGGAAAAGATCAAGAGGAAGACCACAAAAAAGATGGCAAGATAGGCGGTCATCAGAATCACAAATAAGATTAAACATCACCCAGTAAACACAAGTCATTGGACTTAACGCAGGAATAAGAACAAGAAGATATAAGAAATTGAGATTGTATTTTTTTGTTATAATTCTCTTTTAATTTCAGGAGATATATCTTCGAGTAAGTGGAAACTTTCCATTTGTTGTCGAGTAAGTTTTATTGATGAAAACATTAGAATTTTGAAGTTAAGGGAAATTTGTTAAGATTTTCCAATATTGAAAGTTACACTGGTCAAAATAAGAAAAATTTATAACATAACGATTGTAACATAAATTCCTACTGTTTTTTATTCATCCTGTAGAGTTTGGAAAATATTCTTGTGTAAAAGTTAATCTCAATTATCAAAAATATTTTCAATTATATATTTTTAAATATTGTGAGAAAAAGAGTATTGAACGTGTGTGTTATAAGTATAATTTTGACCAGTGTAACTTTTAATTCGTATCAATTTGTAATTGAATGATGTCTTCTCCAATTAGGATATTCGTCACCTACGATTTCTAAGGGTAGACAATTACAGCATTTTCCCAGTAGTCGTTCGAGGTATGTAAATTTTTACGTATCAGATTTCTTGAATTATTCTTATTCCTCCTTCTCCTACCGCTCCCACAATTTTATCCAATGTATTTTCAATGCTTTTTCGGTCTTTTGCCATTATTTGTTTTGTTTGGATAATTATGAATATTACATTACATTCCCTTAGATATTATGTCTTCCACTGCTTTATTTAACAATACCGAGTCCATCACCACCTCACTATACTCCAAAGTTTATTCCCAATTTTATTTTTCCTTTTGATTTTTTCCTAATTTTAACCATTATTATTTTTTTGTCTGGTTTTTTCATGACCTTGCTAATCGGCCTTCCTTTCAAACATTTAGTGTTTGAAAATGATATTCATGGCTAATTTACAAATTCAATACTGATATTGAGCTTTTCACTAATACACTTAGGAGAATTTTTGAAATCATACTTGATAAAGCATCAAAATTGCTCTAAAAACTGAAAAAGAATTCAAGGATAAGTGTGGTAGCGGACAAGGTTGATACGTTCAGTTGAATAGAAAAATGTTTATGAGAGGATATAACATGTACTATTCTGGAGAAAGACCAAATTTGAACGTGCATACTTTTGGTTTTGTTATAATAAATTGTTGATATTTTTTTTAATTCTATTATTACCAAATTCTGACGGCAAATGTACCAACTTTATCGACTACGACCCATATAATGTCCTTATTTTCCACTTTTTAGTGTACTTTTAAATTTTTATAAAGGGTGATTTTGAAAAAAAATTTTATGAAATCTGCTTCCAACACTATTTGTTTTGTTGTTATTATAACTGTTTTCATCATTTATTGTTTAGTTTTTTCCTCCTTATGTCAATTATTTGAATTAATATACTCATTTTGTGCCTCCTTCTACTTATTTCAATAATAACCAATTATTGAAATAAGTAGAAGGAAAGATTTTTTCTGTTTTTTACTACATATTTTTCCACGTTCTTGAAATTGAAATTTTGTTACTAACTGCATGTAATCGATAGTTTTCAACAAATTTTTTCATTTATACTTTCCGTAAAACGAATTTGTATCCGTATAGCGACGATGACCAGCATCATCAGAAGTCCGATTCTTCGCCGATATGTTCAACAAAAAACAATCCACTGCCCGAAGAAAAGAAAAATAAAATAATGGAAGATCTGAGGATTTTCGTCCGAATGCAAGTGGGTAGGGCCAGAAAATATTACAAATCTGATATCGATTGGTTCCAGAAAATGGAACCATACGTTTCTGACGAAAACTTATTTTGAAATAGAAATGACCAGAGGTTATAATCGTATAATTATAAAAAATGAATCGAACTTCAATTTACGGCAAATATCACCAAGAAGATTCATTCGAATTTCTAAAACTCTGTACCTAGGAGGGACAAGGCGGGAGTATAATTGTATAATTCGTTTTTATGTCATTTATTATTCAATTTGACGAAGCTATGTGAAATATACAAAGACCAGTGTAGCTTTTAATTCATATCAATTTGTAATTGAATGATGTCTTCTCCAATTAGGATATTCGTCATCTACGATTTCTAAGGAGAGACAATTACAGCATATCCCCAGTAGTCGTTCGAGGTATGTAAATTTTTACGTATCAGATTTCTTGAATTATTTGTTTTAATTTAATGATGATGAATATCACATTACTTTCCCTTATTATGCCCTACACCGCAATGTTAAACAATACCGCTGGGAGTAGATACCCTCGTGTTGTACGTTACCATATTCCAGCGTTTCTTTCAAATTCAATTTTTCCTTTTGAATTTCTCATCATCTTAAGCATTATTATTTTTTTGTCTGGTTGTTTCATGTCCTCGATAATTGGTCCCCATTCCAAACATTTATTTAGTGTTTGAAATTGATATTCATGGCTAATTTACATATTCGCCCTCCAATATTAATAATATTCTCATTAACTGTAGATTCCCTCCTGGCATTCTTCAAATAGATTTCTTATCCTATTTTTGCGTTCACATCCTTAATGTTTTTTTAGATATGTATAATTTTTTGCGACTTGTTCATTTTTTCAATACTTTTTTTGTCATAAAACTCATATCACTATTTTTTGGTCTCCCTTCTCCAATATAAAATCAAATATATTTTTATTTCGGTATTTGTCTTTCTCCTCTCTATCATATTTTTAACTGGCCAATACATCTATTTGGTATTGCACATTTCTTCTGCAATTTCCTCATCCGTCTGTTCTTCTTAATCATAATCCATACCATTGCATAATCGACTCTGTTGGTCTTTCTACGTGTTAGTACGTGCTGTTTTCTTATCATATTTTTCTCTCAGTTTTCCCCATTAATGCTTCTATTCCATGAATTTTATTGTTGACAATTTAATCTATGAATGTTTTCTTTTCATATACATATTTTTCTAGTAATTGTCATCAGACTTTATCAAATCGCATTGTTAGTCTAAATTTGGTATTCATATTCAACTACCTTCCCTGTTTCAACCACCTCTTTGCGCTAGTAACAATTGTACTTTCTAAATAGATCGCAATAGATGGCATTATTGATATAAACAATCAAAATTCGAATTCTAGTTGAAAAATTTACAATAATTACTTACTTCATATATATGTAACTGCAATTGATTTTTGGAGCTACCTATTTGAAAAAAATAGAATTAGCCATTGTACAATAATTATAATACTTAATTTAAATAAGAATTTTGCCAAACAAAAATTTAGGAGAAAAAGCTCTTCATGGACGAAAAGAACTGAATGCTTGCTATTTGTGGCAGAGCTTTGGCTCATTTTTTATAAAGCAAGCAAGTTCATGGCCCTTTAATTTTTTTGTTGACATGAACATAAACCCTATTGTGTTATAGCATTTCCTTGCTAACACGATATTTTGAATGTCCTCGACCCTAAGACTATAGCGCCCATTATTCATGCTCCTCCTATCCTTCCTAGTTCGAAGTTACTGCCCAAACTGATCTTTTTTTGTTTTTAGATCCCATTTTGTTGCATAGCATCTTCGAATATAAAAAAATGCATTTGAAGAAACATGATAGACCCTCACATCCAATTATATTTGAATATCTCATGGAAGCAAATAACTTTGTGAGTTTTTCCAAACTGCGGTCAAACATTCAATATTCTTTGATTGATTTGACTATGTTATAATAGAAATCTTTAGGAGTTATTTTAAGTTAATGCTTTCTTATAGAGATGGCGCTTGATTTGTAGAATTAGTAGTTTAATGTTCTATGTACATAGTTTTGTTTTTTGTAGTTGATTATTATTGAGAAAAGTAAGGTTAAGTGAATATATTGTTTTAGCACATGGTTGGTTTTATTAGATATAAGTGATAGATGATGTATATATATATGAAGATGTAAATAAAATGTATATAAAGACCTAGATTGATTTTAATCAACACTGCTGTGTAACAAATAACCACAGACTAGAATACAGCATTCTCCTGAAGAAAGAAAATAACCAGAATACGACGTTATGTTTGATCCTTTTCCTTGTTTTATTTTAAATATATTACTTCGATTATTTATATCAATACAATTTTCCTCTTTTGTTCTTTTAATTTCCCTTTTCAACGTTCCAAAGTTTCTGTAGTTGGTACAATTTCATCTCTTGTTCATTATACTTAGTTACTTCTGTTAGTTTTTGATATCTGAAGCAAATTATATGTACCTTTTCAGATATTGTACTTAGTAAGTACCTGTTTTGATAACGTCTCGTCTTTTCTCGTGGATTCTGTTATAATTACTAATTGATTCCTTCGTTTTGTTACTTTCTCTTCTTTATTATCGATGCTTTTTATATACCAGATCCTTATCTGGGTATCTTTAGTTTATTTTTTTTATTTCTTCAGTGACTTCCAATTCGTTCTCATTCTTTATTTTTCATCACACACATTTCCTGTCTGTGTAATCAGTTTACATTTTCTCTTCTATATCCAATGTTTATTCGCTTAATCTCTCAAGTTGTACAGCACATACGATACTGTAGGTAAGTTTTCCGTTAGTTTAACCAAATTTCTGTTAAACTGGAATCTGTCTTCAAAATTGACTCGAACAAAATCTTGATAAGCATCTATCTATACTACTCGTTAAAAATATTCGCTTTCTATTTGAGTACAATGATCACTTACTGAAATTTTAATTTCAAATAAACAAAATGGCTGTATTAAAATGTTTAGTCATAGGCTACTACAGACGACCAATAAATGAATGCAACAGATCATTTAGATGGTCAGAGCACGCCTCCAATGTAATGGCTGCGATCGTGGGGCGTGAAACAGGGCGTTCCACTAATGAGCAGGGCAGATGTGGGCCATGACGAAATTTTTGAAAATGTCTCCCGGGTCGGATGACTAAACTGCATATTTGGTTTGGGTGGAGATTTTCCTTTGCAAAAAAAATTTTTTGACAAAAGTTTTGTCATGGGTCTACCAGAGCACAAGTTTTGTGCAGTAAAATATATTTTTGAAAGGATATATTTCATTACGTTCAAAATATATGACTATTCGAAATAATATCCAGTAATATCCGCCAGATAGTGTGGTGTTACGATCACATTGCTTCGTATAAGTAGTAAAATATTGCGCAAAAATAAATGAAAATATAAGTAAACGAGCTTTCAATTTATACGGTGCTGCTAAAATTTTATAAAGTACTATAGTCTATTTCAGAAATAATATGGGTATTTCCGTCCATTTCGGCTCAATTTCGGTGTCGGCCATAGGCGTAGGTCTTGAAATAGTATTATTTGTAATATTAAAATTTGAAATAATTGCATAAGAGAATTAGGAAAAGTATATTTTCTGGCCTGAAATGTCAATATCGGAATATTGTGTAGGGGTTACTTAGGTAGTAGATTATACAGTTACGATTTACGGTTAACAGGGGTACCGTTTAACATTCTATTAGTGCCTCATTCTAATTCCAACCCTATACCTACCAGATTCGGCTTAACCATGCGCCGTAAGGGCAATGGTGCCTCACCCAAAAGTTTTAGACCTTTAAAAGTATATTTGTTTAATTTAACGCATCACTATTTGCTGTAAAGCCGTAAATAGTATTATAAGATTAAGTAATAAAATGGCGACATTTGCACCGGCGAAAATATGTTCCAATAATTCTCCACTATCAGTGAATGAAAAACTTATTATTTTAAATGTACACGATTGCATAAAATACGATTACCCGAAATTTACTGTACAAGAAACTGTCGACCGATGTTTCCGAATGATTGGAGTTTTTAAATTATTGCGAGGGGGAAAAATAGCAATAGCAATAGCCAAGTGAAACCTCCCAAGAAAAGTTCAGGCAGACCCAGAGCCGGACTTAGAGTCATCGTGGCCCCCGGGCCAAAATACTTAAGGGGCCTATGTAAGGCGGGCGTTTTACTTGAATTCTTACATCAAGTTGATTTCTCATTATAGTCAATCTATTCATTATTTCTAAATAAAAATAGTACAAAATTACGTTCATAAATTAAAAACATTTTTTTCTTATTTTGCTACCTACAAATTCTTCAATAACACTAGTGCAGTCAATCGATTTCAGTAGCTCATTTTCAATACACAATACGCTATATTGATTTAGTTTGCAGTGTTTCCTATGTTTCGCAATGTACGAGGTGATTTCAAGAAAGCCTAAAAAACAAGCGCTCCGCGTACACTCGTAAATATGTAATAAAATATCTACAGCTCATCCGGGGGAAGCGTAGTTTCTAACTCGTCGTTGTGATTTTAAAAAATAAATCAGCGATACCATGCATTGGACGCAACTTCGAGCTTTCATTTTTTTAAATATGATTTTTCGGAACTTTTAAAATGATTGCGCATAAAAAAATTTATGTTGATTCTGAACATTGGCTATGGTTGTATTTTTTCGCTTGCATTCATATGTTTAAAAATCAATCATATGGCTCGTCGCGAGGCCGCCCCGCAGCGGGGGCCCCCGCCGCACGCCCGGGTTGGCCCATGCCTAAGTCCGGTTCTGCTGTACATATCTTTATATTTATGAAAACTGCTTAATCTGCACTGCAAACAGCGTCTTTTAAAAAACAATTGAATACAACATTGTACCAATAAGAAATGCGTTAAAAAACATCATTAATTGCGTATTAAATAAACAAACTCAAAATAATAACTAATACTTAATAATAATACTTTTGCAGGTACGTTCAAAATAGAAATTTCCTCATCACACCTGCCTGTAATTAAAGAACTACCCATTCCTGAAGAAGTAGGAGAGGATATTATGGTCGTTCCAAAAGATAGTTTAGTAACCAGCTCTTATGATGAGCAAATTCTTCTTTCTTATGTTGTTGAATTAATTCGTGGTTAAATTTTTTCATTATCAAAATTTTTGTATATAATATCGTATTATGTACTGAATGTACCTACTGAATAGGAAAGTTTTTATTACTTTGGAAATTAAAAGTCGTTTACGTGTAAAACAGGACCTTTCATTTATTCCATTTACATATGAATCCAGAAATCCAAAGTATGACTGCAGCTGACAACATATTTTTCTGATCAGCATTAAGAAGGAGAACAATCTGTGCATATGAAAAGTTGCCGTCAAAATACGTTAAATAAGGGTGGCGTGACATTATCATAAATAGCTAGACACTTGTTCCCTTTTTCTCACAAATAAGATTCTCCTTCTATTAATTCTCTATAGTATTCTCCATTAAATCACTGTCGCAATTTGAAATTTTTCGACGTTTCGGTTTCCATTTTGAAGAGAGGAAGATTAGTCATTCGTTGATCTAAGAAATGATTCTAATCCGTGATCGTAATCTTCTCACTCCATCCAACGAATCACCCTTTTCAGCTGATTTCAAGATTTCAATCTAAATATAATCTCGGAATTCTATAGAACTGCGATGTGAGTAATACATCTACAAACCCTCACATCTGATTCAAAATCAAAAAAAAAAAAAAATTTGCGTGAAAATCGCTCGTTTTGAAAAATACTGCTTTTTCCAATTGCTTGCTTTAACAACATATATAGGAAAACAAAATTCGTAATATTTGTAATACATTTTCTATAAATAATATTCATTTAAATTATATTTGTGCAATGGAGAGATTCAGAAAAATCAAATAAGGCTAAAAAAATTCGCATGTATAGTCCATTTGAAATAATTCTTTACCAACCTACAAGTAGGTATATGCTTCATATCTACTGAAATCGATGAATCATATCATTAAGAGCTTATGCCACCAGTCTTGTCAGAAACATGTGAAGATAAACATTTAGGAAACTTGGAGCTCGCGCAAGATCGAGAGAATTCCGCTCGAGTATAGTGCGGGTCATCAAATAGCGAAAATCTTATCTAAGCAAAAAAAGACAAAAAACCCCTACTGTAAACTGAAAAAACTTTTTCGCCACTGCATTACAATATTCAATTTTCGGAATAAGTGAATCATTTAAAAGTATAGATAAACAACTTCATTACACAACAAAATAATCCCTTCGAATTCCTAAATAAAACTAAATCAAAAAAAGTGAAAAAAAATGAATATAAATAGGGTATTATCCATAATACGGAATATTTTTTATTTCCTCCAGGTAGGTACTTTTAGTAGCGTTTCCGATTCACAGTTAGTAGTTAGTTGTTAGCTGTGCAAGTGTTCGGTGTATTTAAGGTCTGATTATTCTTTATTAAAAATTTTGTGAACAATATGTGGCAACCGTGGCTTCAAGATTTGCAGATTCGGTAAAAACGTGCTACTAGCACAAAGAGATGCCAAACAGTTAAACAAAAACGGCAATATCTATCAACAGATGGTTAAAAACTGATTTGTAGTCGAGGAATATCCAGAAAAGGTACTACATAGTAAAAAATGTTTCTGTCAAAGACTTTGACTAAACATGAGGAATTTTTTAGGAAGTTTTTTTAATATGAAACCTGTTAGATCAATTCCAATATGCGAAACAATTAACGATATCTTCGCTTCGGAACTTCAAGGTATTCTTACAGTACTGGAAAGAAAACATATCCTTGAGGTATTTTCGGTACGAACACTGGTAACATTTTTTAAAGAGTAAAGAGCAAGTACCTAGTAATGGAAATTAGTCGTTTGATATAGTAGAGAAATGAGTATATGACAAAAATTCTGGAGTAGGTATCGTAATGAAGGGAGACAAATCTATCATTTGGCTGGACAAATGATAATTAGAAATGTAAAACGAAAGTAGGTACAAGAGGTAAACGCATATGCATATTACATTGCGGTGGGTTTGGATAATTGATGCGTTATCATTAAATTCTAAGCATGTTGAGGGTAGTTCTTTAGATCACCACTAAGATATTAAAGAGACCTTGATTTAAAAAAAAAACTTTTACCAAAACTACATACTACACACAGTGTACCTAATTGTGTTAAATAACATCTCGTATTATTCAAGAAAAATTCGTATTTATATTCGTATATTCGCCGTACCCCGAACATTATTTCGCAGAGAATGTCAGTATTGTTACAAGGCGATCTTGATTTTGATTAAACCATATCCAGCCATGTCCGGTCAAAGGGTAATTAAAGATGCAAGGTGTGGCTAGGCATAGAAAATGAAATGATTTCGTTTTGATCAGCAAAGCATTTCCACCGAATTACAATGAGTGGAATGTCCAGCGAGCAACAATAAAACTTCATCAGCTGGTTTCCTTGGTATAAAATGAGTTTTAAGCCAGGATAAGAATATTGATAAAGTGATCTTACATATAACCAGTAGATGTCGTTACGGATACAGCTTTCGAGCCTCTTTCGACGAGCACATGTCCTGCACGATTAGTTAATTGTGAGCCTGTCTCGTCCTTATTAAATATGCAATCGGTTTTTGAATCATTTTCTAGAAAATTCTTTTCTAGATAAAACGGAAGTTCATTTCATCCGGTTCATACATTGACATCAAGCCTTTTAATACTCCTCAGATTCACTCAAAACGATGTCGAGATTTTTACTTAGAAACATTCATAAGTAAATCATATCTCCAACTTACTAAATTTGTGTTGTATAATTAACTGTTCGAAAAACTGAAAGGCCTTCATTGTTAACGGAAAATCTTTTTCTTGCATAATTTTAAAATGGTTGGAATTTTTTTTAACGAGCATCAGTGCAGGTAGTACCACCTGGGTTGGATCAATATATGGATTTAACCTATTGTTGACCATTCACAAACACTGAAAATATTGTTCCAAATGCGTGCCGGTAGGATAGTCGTGAAAAGGGAAGAATTTTATTTTAACAGAATAAAAATTAGGCATTATGTACATAGTAAAAGGTGCACTTATTTTTTATTGAACCTTGTACAAAAAATACATTATACAGAAATCAAATTACAAAACATCATAATATTCTTCATCATCTGAGGAACTGTCATCTTCTCTTGACGCGTTATAATTAATGGGTCGACGGTCAGATCGATCAAGCTCCCACGTTTTCTCCTCTTCTTTAATGACATGCTGGACTGCTTTTCACCAGTTCTCTGGTGTCACCTCTTTAATAACTAGATCGAACAGTAGCTTAACGTCTTTCATTTTGAATGTCGTGTTATGTCTTGCTACAAATCCTTTCACTTGCGCCCATATAAGTTCTATAGGATTTAGATCGCAATGATATGGCGGTGTGCGCAACTAAGTTATACTATGTTTTTCTGCTATATCTTCCACGGCGTATTTCATAAAACGATGTTTGTGTACATTTCCTATAGCTAAAAGTTCTTTTTTCATCAAATTATCTTCAAATTCAATACTTTTGGTGGTTAACCAGTCAATAATTTCTTGTTTTCACCAAGATGAAGTTGGAGTCTTCTCTATGCGTCGAGAATGATAACTTGCGTTATCCATAACCACCACTTCAAAAACATCCGAATCCACCTCGTGATAATTTCCCGTATGGCACGACTGAAAGGTTAGCAGATCTTCTTTTAAAAATCCCTCTTCGCTTCCAATATGGACGATTGTTAATCTTTTCCCTTTACCTGAAGGCACCTCAATACCCGTTGACAGGCCTTTCATGAAAGCTTGGCGAGCACTGGATATAAATTTGACTTGCCACATTTTTAGTACTGTATAACGTTCATTAATCCACGTCTCATCAATATAAAAGATTTTCTTTTGCTCCGTTCTGTATTGCTTTATACTTCTTAAGTATTTTTGTCGCAAGCGACATAAAAGTTTTTTAGTTATCAACGGAATACTGTCATCCTGGCCAAGCTCCATTAAAATCTTTCTATTTTAAAATAAAAAGAGTGAACTTTTCTTCGAATTACACTTTTGTTGTCTTCATCAAGGACTTTTACTGGTCTGCCCAGAACCGGACTTAGGCATGGGCCAACCCGGGCGTGCGGCGGGGGCCCCCGCTGCGGGGCGGCCTCGCGACGAGCCATATGATTGATTTTTAAACATATGAATGCAAGCGAAAAAATACAACCATAGCCAATGTTCAGAATCAACATAAATTTTTTTATGCGCAATCATTTTAAAAGTTCCGAAAAATCATATTTAAAAAAATGAAAGCTCGAAGTTGCGTCCAATGCATGGTATCGCTGATTTAGTTTTTAAAATTACAACGACGAGTTAGAAACTACGCTTCCCCCGGATGAGCTGTAGATATTTTATTACATATTTACGAGTGTACGCGAGCGCTTGTTTTTTAGGCTTTCTTGAAATCACCTCGTACATTGCGAAACATAGGAAACACTGCAAACTAAATCAATATAGCGTATTGTGTATTGAAAATGAGCTACTGAAATCGATTGACTGCACTAGTGTTATTGAAGAATTTGTTAGTAGCAAAATAAGAAAAAAATGTTTTTAATTTATGAACGTAATTTTGTACTATTTTTATTTAGAAATAATGAATAAATTGACTATAATGAGAAATCAACTTGATGTAAGAATTCAAGTAAAACGCCCGCCTTACATAGGCCCCTTAAGTATTTTGGCCCGGGGGCCACGAAGACTCTAAGTTCGGCTCTGGTGTGTAGAATAGATGAAGTATGATTTTATGTGAATCTGATATAGAACTTATAGTTTGTATTTTAATTTTGCACTCTAAATAAATTCTTATTTTTGACAAATAAATTCTAAAAACCAAAAAGGTAATTTATTTCATCACAATTTTGATTTCCACTAGTAACTTCGATATTGACTCCCATTCATAAACAACAAAAAATATGAAAACACTGAAAATGTAATGAGATGCAGTTTCGCAATATTTTTGTGTCAAATATTAACAAAATATTTATTTTTCAATATTGATTCTCGTGGCTTCGAAATAGTAGATCATCAACTTTTAAGAGTGGGAAGAGAAAAGCGAAACACAAAATGAAACAAGATTACTGCCGTTCCGGTGGCAACAAAAATTACAATTAACCCCTTTTGAAGGATATTTGTCAATTTTTAAATGAAGAAATATAAGACCAAGAAGGTAGTGCAAGTGGTTGATTGATTGATAACGTCATATCACATATTCGATGAAATTAGAGAATCGTCTCAAAGCAAATGATCATCTAATAATCCAACGATTTTTTTCAAATAAAAATAATTCTATATTTCTATAACTAAAACTACTGTCAACATTTGTGGAAGTGGTTAAACGTCGATCCTCTATAAATTATGAGAGAGGTTCATGTTGGGTTTGTCTTTTTTATTGATTTAGAAATGTTTGAGGTAGGATTTGATCAAATTTGAATGGTACAATTCTTTTCCTATACAGAGCTTGTATTGGGATGTTGTTTAGCGTGTGTTTGTTATGTTGTCAATTCATGTCATTTTGGGTCATTTGACCAATGGAATCAATGGGATCACATTTTAGTTGATTTAGTTCATTTTCTCCTAATCTCCTAATCATGCCCAAAATTTTTTTCGCTTCAGCTCATCTACAGCTATACAGGAATTAAATGCAAAATTCCCGAGCTCGATAGATGCTTCTCGTGAGGAGATTTCGTGGCTACAGATAGATTTTTTATAAAAAATGAGCTAAAAATATATTAAACGGATAGATAAGGGGGCGGGTAGTCGGACATTTGACTAATGAACGAGTTCATAAAAGAGATTTACAGTATTCTTGGTAAGGTAATTGTATTTATGGTTTTCACTGTGCTTTTGATGTCATCCGTATAAATTTTAGATAAATTTGACTGATAGATTAGTTTTACTACCCAAAAAATCATTTCCTATGTTGATTTAATGTGGAAAAATAATTAAAGAAATTGTAAGCTACGTATACTTACAGGGTGAGTCGGGAGGAGCGCACCAAACTCTGGGAGTGTATTATACACGTGAAAATAATGTGAAAAACTCATATGTTCTTGTCCGAGTTCCATTTGTTTTCAAGTTATGGAGTAATTAAAAATGTTCATCTAGCTTTCCACTTATATCTGAATTTTAATATTATAAAAGTATGCCATGTTCGAGGCTCAAAGGCATTTGATAATTCTGACGTTATGATGAACTGTCAGTGTCCAGTGAACAGTAACTGAACGTTTAATTTCGAATTTATGTGATTGTTATTGTTGCAAAATGTCAGATACTTATTCAAATTTAGAATATGCAAATATGGTTTTTATTTATGGTTTCTGTAATAGAAATGCTACAGTTGCTGCTAAAGAATATCGTCAACGTTTTCCACATCAAAGATATCCCGATAAAAACGTATTTATTAGAGTTTTTAACAAATTGTGTGAGACTGGTAAGCTTCTCAGTGCTTATATCCTTATCACGTACAGAAAGTACAGCACCTAAGTACAACAAGAGGATTACGCTATTCGCATGGAGTTTTGTCGATGGATAAATAATAATCATCGTGTTGTATCGAGTATACTCTTTACGGATGAAGCTACATTTACCCGTGATGGCATTAATAATACTCGTAACTATTATGTAGGTATGGTCGGACGAAAATCCCCACGCAACAGTCGAAAGCAATTTTCAACATCGGTTTTCTGTAAACGTGTGGTGTGATATGGTTGACAGTTATTCAATTGGCCCTTTCATTTTGGAGAATCGTCTCACAGGAGACGACTACCTAAATTTTAGAAGGCAGTTGTACTATCAGCACGATGGAGCTCCTGCACATGTCGCTCGTCAGGTCAAGCAACATTTGGACGAACGTTTTCCAGGGCGTTGGATTGGTCGTGGAGGTCCCATTAATTGGCCTGCAAGATCTCCAGACCTCACACCAATAGATTTTTGTTTATGGGCCTGGATGAGAAATGAAGTCCACAAAATAAAATGAATTAATTGGAAGAGCAACAAACACTCTTCGTGGACGAAGTAGAAAATGTTTAGAAGTCAATGGCGGTATTTTTGAACATTTATTGAAAGAACGCTACGATTAAGAAAATTTTTATATAATAATTTGTTTTTTTGTTAATATGCTATAACTTGAAAACAAATGAAAATCGGATGAGAATATATGAATTTTTTACATTATTTTCATGTAGGTATACAATACACTCCTAGAGTTTGGTGCGCTCCTCCCGACTCACCCTTGTATTATCCCAAAATTACTTTATCTCATAGAATGATTTGTAAGTGCTTATCAACTTTTAGAAGTGGCCTTGTGAACCTCTTTCAGGTAGACTAAACCACACTAAACAGAGTATATCATAATCAATTTACGTTAGAATGAACAAATGATATCGGATGGGGTCTTTCCTAACTCGACAAAACTTAGAAAAAAAAATATTAATGAAATCTTATCACAGTAAGTTAGACCAAACAATCTATTTTATCTTAGTGAAAGAACTTAGATAAAGATATTTCTCAATATGCCAAGTCATCAATATTATTTATATAAAATTACCAAACTAAAATTATTCAACTCAGTCTCACTTCAGTCTTGGTTTCGTTATATTATTGATAATGTGTACTTTCAAATTACGCCTTCCATAATGAAGATAAAGGGAGTTGAAGAAAAAAATTATACATATATAGCTAATACATCCAATCCAATGAATTTGTTAAAATGCCTGACTCTCATAGAGGGCGCTAGTTACAAGGTTCGTACCATGTATTATTGGACATAACTTTTTCAATATCAGATTTATTAAGCAAAATTTCAAATGAACATCAGTTAATTTTACACCAAAAAGGTATTTTTGATAAAACTCGATACTGTGTACTGTATTCGGATTATTTTGATTTAAAAATTTTGAAGTAATGCTAGTATAAAGTATTGATAAAGTTATTAATTATTATTAGTATTATTCAGTAAGCCTTATGTGAATCGAAAATTTTTTGTCTCGTAAATGAGACCTCTTGGATAAAACGGATACATTCTAAAAAATTGGGACTGATGGCTTTTGTTTCTTGTAACGTTTCACAAAAATCCAGTCTAACCAGTATAGGATCTTGTATTTCAAAGTTAAATAAGTATTGGCACTGGGCTATTGGAGGCCTTAGTATGAAACACACAGCAATTTAATGATCACGTATTGCGGTTCTGGGACTCAAACTGCTTAAAGCAAGAGCCCACGACCGCCAGACCTTCTTTTTTTTATAAAGGCTGAAAATTTGTCTATTTGTGTCCTCTATACAGGTAAGAACGACCAGCGGCTATAGGGCTCCGGTCGCGGTTACTTGGGCAGGTAACAGGTAATAAAGGTGTATAAAATAGTATCTTACTTTCCACTAAGTATAAAGCTTAATTTTTTTTTAATTTTCTTCGGGATAGCTGTAGAAAACTCGTCATCCACCGCCGGAAACTTATGACAGTTGCTACCCCTGCCAACGATAGGAATAATCTTAATAACCGAGGCAATTTTAATAATAGAAATCCAGTCCACAATCAAGGTCATAATTTACAAATCCTGAGTAATAATAATTTTCCAAATAATAATTCCTTTCAAACCCAAAACACTCCCGTAAAGAATCAACCACGGTCTCCAAGAAACTAAATATTTTCAACCAACTCTGAAACTTCTCATCAAAATGGAAATGTAGACGTTTTCAGATCTGATCAAATACCAAAACAAAATTCACCGAATCCAACGTAACACATTTCAAATAGGTACACCAAGTACCTATTTGTATCAAAAAAATTTGTATCCAAAAAATTATTTAATATAGAATGTCAGAATATTGATTTTTATCCTCAAAATTCCAATTCAGATGTCTATAATACACATGTAAATAATCCTGCAAATTATGTAATTGATTGTAACGATCCCGAAATAAATTTTCAAGGCCAGCCTAATAACCACATAGATCCACAAATATATAATATCTCTTGATAATGTATATAAAAGTGAATTGCCCTATATCTTCTTGAATAAATTAAAATTATTATTAATAGATTCCAGAACGTTAAAATCGTTCGTTGACCCAAATGTAGCACTGAAGTTATTTTCTAAGCATATTGAAGATCAATCCATTTATCGTTTCAAGTGCCCTCCAAAAATATGCTCATAGATATAGTACTTCAATACCTATGTCGAAAATATTCAAGTTACCAGAATCATCATATCAAAATTTTTTTTTGCTTAAATTTCATAGTATATTAGACGGCTTAATAGGAATGTTTATCTTGAAATTTTCACAATCCAACATAGATATTAATGAAGGATACTTGTCAACCCCTTACACATCTCACTACCAACGTAGTAAATTTGATAAGCATAGCGCCTCGTTGTGTACGACATCTGGATGATATTCTAAAAGATGTAAACTCACACAAACAACATGACCTAGAACTTTTCAATTACTAATGTACTAATGACAATAACCTCATTGACCAATACACAGAAAATATACCAAATCCTGATATATCATTAACAAACGACAACACAGACAATACTTGAAATTATTGAAAACGGTAATAATGATAATGATAACGATACTATACAGTCTAATAAAACATACAAACCCACTTTTGAAATACTTACAATAAATACAGCAGTAAATTACAGGCAAAATCAAATAATTATTAATGACGTATGTACCTACTTCATCTATCAGCTACACCTAAAATAAAAATTTTGTTTGGAAAGAAAAAAACGTACAATTACTCAAACTTCTAACAACAACTTCGAATCAGATTCCATTTACATTATAAAAAATTATCCTGACAGCATTTCTTATATTTATTTCGAAAACCCCAACATATTTGAACTAGTAACCAAAATATTTTCAACATTCTTCTATAATATTTAATAGGAGTACCAAAAAAAGATGTTAAAAACGAAAACGACGTAAAAGAAATTATACAAACTTATCATAATGGTAAGACAAACCATAGAGCGATAGACGAAACCTACTTACATGAGACTTAAAGACAAATATTTCTGGCCTTACATTGAAACTCACATTTTTCCTCGTTATAAAAGACGATATAAAATAAATAATCACCCCATAGACACACTCGCATCAAGACCTTTCGTTAGTGTACGAACAGGGTAGAGTGAAAACCAAAAAATATGTTTTTCCCATTTACCCTTGTTATAGAAAAGCGTGTCGAACCAATAATTACACCCACCTCATTAAAACCTTTCTTTAGTGTACAAACAACGTAGGGCTAAAACCAAAACAAAAGTTTTTCCTATTTTTCCACGTCATAAAAGACTATATCAAACAAATAAACACCTCATGAACAAACCCTTATGAAGACCATTCATTACAAGACAAATAAAGTAGGGTTTAAACAAAAAAAAAAAAATGTTTCCACAATTTCCGCGTTGTGAAAAACGATACTATTTATCACCCCAGTGACATCTCCCAATCAAGACCTTTCATTAGAATATGGTTAAAACCCAAAAACACGTTTTTTTTTTCATTTTTTCACGTTATAAAAGACAATACTAAACGAATACTACCCCACTGATACACCCGCGTCAAAATTCCATTACGAGACAAACAAGGTAGGGTTAAAACCAAAAAACACGTTTTTGCCTAAAAACACGCTTTTTCCATTTTTCCACGTTGAAGACGATGTCCTATTGATACTCCCTCATCAAGAACTTTCATTACAATACAAACAATGTAGAGTTACCAAATAAAATTAAAAAAAAAAATAAAATAAAATCAACCAGAGCATTATTGATCTTTTTTCGGTTATTTACCTATGCAAGTTATACCGGTTTTTTTACTATATACCTCCATAACTAATTATCAATTTCCAGTCCATATCAGCGTCAGTCCACTATGTTCTTTCGTGCACATCCTCAAAAAAGCGGATTTTTCTTATTCGGTAGAAGGTTCCCTGATTAGTGGAACTTCATCTGAAACTGGGGCGGCTGTTAAAGAAGTAAAAAAGAGCAAGAGAAAAGTGAGTATCTTGTAGGTTCTGCAACAGTCACAAAAACGATTGTTTCGATTTCGATTTTCGAGAACTTGCGACAACGATCACCAGAAGGTTTTTTAATCTAGACCGTTCTTGGAACGGTAGCTTTCGTCTAGACCAGAACGGCCGGCAATTCCGGTCTAAGGTAGGTAAGGTCTAAGGCAGAACTGCCGGCAAAAGTGTACTGGACGGAGCTATTACTCGCAATCATGATGATTTCTTTTAAAATGTTCATTTACTGTGCTACGGTTACTGATGTGGTTGCAAAATGAAAACTCAACTTTTGAACGTGGATAAAATAATTGTGGTCGTTTATTGCAGGTGGAAATTTTGCGAGTGAACGAGATCAGCTGTGATGATGGATGAGATGTATGCCAGTTGGAAAACAACTTTTGTAGAAGTGGTGATCATTATAAAGTCTTTAATGCTGAACAGTATCAAAAGCTGATAAAAGAAGTAGGAGATGCAGCAGTGGCTAGGCCAAAGACTAAACACCAAAGTAGACTGTTCAAGCATTTCAAAGTATACAAAGTAACTGGATTGCCTACTAAGCTCATTGATGCAACTAGTAATGAAGTGAGATATTATGAACCTGCTGAAATTTTATTTGACGAAATTCACAACATACATCTTGCTACTGGACATGGTGGTCGAGACTGGATTATACATAAGGGAAATAAAGAGTTTACCAATATGACAAAAGAGATCGTGCATAAATATTTGAGTATGTGCCAGTCTTGCCCAGTCTTGCCCAGTCTTGCCATCAGAAGAAAGCTAAGGTGAAGCGTGGTTTTGTTTCGGAACCAATTTTACACGAGTAAATGAACAGTCGTTGCCAAATGGATCTTATTGATATTCAATCCCAAGCAGATGATAATTACAAGTTTATTCTGGTCTACCAAGATCATCTTACAAAATTCGTTTTTTTGCGGACACTGCAAAGTAAAACAGCATCTGATAAGGATAATAAAACGACAAAATGGACTCGAGGCCTTAAACTAGTTCAATTTCAGAAGAACACGACTTTGAATTCTGGTATTCAAGAATCTCCTTACAAAACTATGTTTGGTATGGAGCCCAGGGTGGGATTATCGAGTACTCGTCTTCCACGAGAAGTTCTTAGTTCGATGCGCCATAAAAGTGATTTGGAAAAGTTTATAGCCACAGTATCTGTAAATATTTATCCTTCTGAAAACCAGTTAATGAACTTTGCTGACTCTGTTGAACCTACTCTTCACTCCAGCACGGATTCTTTTCCTATCGTTCTCCCTTCTTCACAGCAGATCACTGAGATTATCGAGCCTGCGTCATCTTCCCAAAACACGGATTTTTCAATTTTCTACAAAAACCGTTAATTTGAGATATTTACTATCGAAGTACCCTTAATTTGAAGCGTAGAATCCAATGGTATAAAGAAAAATGAGGGTTGCCATTTGAAAAAATCAAGTTTTCGAAGTTTTTAGATAGCTAAATTTTTGTCGAGGTTTTCACAGGTTTTGAAAGCTGTGGGTGTTATTTGTCCGAATTCCAAAAATATTAGACCTGACTCACTCATACTTAGAAATATAATTTTTTCAGTGGAGGGCCTGCATTTGTCTAAAATTTTCTAAAATGTTGAATAATTAAACAATAGTGGATTTTAGGCATACTATGCCTTATATGAAGTTATTTTGAAATTTTGCGTAGATTCCAAAAATTTTATAAAAACTATAGTATTCCGCTTAATATAACGAAGTTTGGATACACTTCCGGTATAACAGGAAGTTTCAGAAAACTGAAATTATTTGAGCTAAAACGAGCATTTCGGATAACCAATATACATATCAATATAGCTCGTCGTGAAGGACCCTGTGGGTACTGTAGGTACCTCTAATAAAAGTGAATCCAGAAATATTAAAACAACTTTAGCTTAGTCTCCACAATCTTCCAAAATATTAGTAAAACTTTAATTTGCGTTTTTTTCAAAACATCTGAATTGTAGTTACCTCTTTGTAGTATTGAAGAGAAAGAGAGAGGGAGAGAGAGCTTGTGATAAGAATTAAAATAAAATTTCAATATAAAGGATAAAACCAAAAAGTGCCAAAAAGTTACGAGTCTCTCAAAAATATGGTGATTAGTGCATTGGACTCAGAATTTAATTCTGAGAATGGAGATTTTTGAATTTATCCGCCATTAAAAATTTAATTTGTTATAAACAAAACACGAAGAGAAAAAAAGGGAGTCTCCATTTCTTAGTTATATTTTCAAAACTATAAGGAATAAATGAAATTTGAAAAAAGATCCTAAAAGAGAAAATTTGAAAATTTTAGTTAAAAATGTCCCGACTCCCGGAGTTGTAACTCCATTATTTATAATTTTAATTTAACGTTGAAAATTGTGCTTCGCGCGGCCGTTTCGGTGCCTAGGTGCCTCCGCCAGGTAAAGCATGCATTACAAAATATTTTTTTTATAAACTTCAATATTAATTTAGAATTATTTTTTTATATTTTTTATAGGTACCATTTGTTTATCAGTTTTTTTAGTATCTAATTCAAAAACCCTCAATTGGGAACTATTTAAATTATAATTAGAAAATATAAAATAATAATAATAATAATAATAATAATTTAAAAAAGAATCAAATAAGAAATATAATAATATAATAATTACAATCCCTCTTATCAACAATATCAGCAATATGATAATAATTATAATAGAAATCAATTTTATAATAATGAAAGATATGATAATAATAATAATAATAATAATAATAATAATAATAATATAATATAAATAATAATATAAATTCCATGCCACAAAGAAGGCAAAACAATGTTTTCCGGCCAAATCAAATACCTGTAAATCGACTACCAAGACCAGAACCGATCGATGTCTACAACATCGAGAAACTTCACAGATAAACCCATTAGACATGTAAATATTAATCGCTATAACAACAATAATAATAATTATAAACATTTCCAATCAAGAAATGAAAAACCAAATTTTACATCTGAGGAATTATACAATAATAATTTTAACGATAACGAAGAAGAAGAAGAAATAATTGATTTTCAGAATTTATTTGAACCAGATGAAAATAATGATCGAATCGTAAATTTTCGAAAAAAGCCTCGGAAAAAGAATCAAAAATAGAAGAAATCAATTTTACTCCTAATGATCTATTAGCATACTTTGAAAATTTCATAGAATCTAACGAATAAAAACCCAGTGAAAGAATAATTGAAATAAATTTTACATCTAATAATTCATCACCAAAAATTCAAAAATTCATTGAAATGAAAGAATCGGAATTAAATTATTGTAAAGAAATAAATGAACAAGTAGAAATAGATCTCTGTAAATTATTTGATGAAGAAGAAGATAAATTGAATGTAACAGAAAAGAATTCAGAAGAAAATATTATAGTGGTAGGAGAAATGAATAATGATACAAAAGGAGAATTAGAATTATTTGATAAAGTGGAATTAAATGTGAAATTACAATATACAGGATTAGATGAATTAAAAATGAATGAAAATGATAATGAAATTGAAGTAAAAGAAAATGTTATAGAATTAAACAGAGAAATAAATGAAATAAATAATGATGAGACAATGAAAGAAAAAGATAATGATATATTAGAAGAAGAATGTTATGTTATAAAGCCTGAATTAAATACAAATATTTGGATATGCAAAATCAAAATAATATGATTAATAAAAGAGACATGAATAATGAAAATGAGAAAATGGTTATTCATTATGAAATAATTAACAAACAAATTGATAAGAATAATAGTAATATAAGTTTAAAATATTTCAATAGAAAATTAAATTCGATACTAAATGACAAAATAATAGAAGAACAATTTTGGAAAAATTAATATTATCATTCATTAAAATGGTACGCAATTCAAGGAATTACACAATGGATTTTTATACAAAGACCTTACTTTCATTTTTATTATTATGTTATAAGATTTAGAATCAATACAAATTAAAATAAGTAAAATATAAAAAAATTAGTAAACTTTTAGAAACTAGAATAATAAAAAGTTATTATTAATTAGAATATATATATAAGAAATTTAATAATATAATTCATAACTTTGTGTATTTAACTAATGGAAAAAGAAGAAAACAATATAAAATTTTAAATTATAATCAGTGTAACACAAATGAAACGTTTAAGACAATTTATATAATTTTAAATGAGCCTCTTAATATTTATCCTTTAGAAATAAGCCAATATGAAATTCAAATTTTAATTATTTGAAACAGTACGAAAAAATAATTAGCGAAAATTTAATTTAACCCCAACAGCTAGCAAACCATTCGAACATATATGTACATATAGACACTTTTAAAATAGCTAATCACTCATATTTAACTATAATCGACGCATTCTCTCGTTACGGTCAGGCATATTCAATGTCAAGTGTGAATGGAACCTCAGTCGTTGATAATATATTCAATTGTGTTACTCATCACAGCTGATTGTGGTTCAGAGTTTAAGAATAACGACCTTCAAGATTTTTGCAAATTGCACAAAATTGAACTACATTATACGACAACTAAAAATAGTAATTCTAATTCACCTGTGGAACGATTCCATTCCGGTCTAATTGAACTCTTTACATGTTTAAGAGAAACTAATAAAAATTTAACGCCTGATCAATTAATTGAACACTCAATATTGGCATATAATAATTCAATTCACTCTGTAACGCAATTTACACCATTTGAAATTATTAAAGGTCATATAAATAATCCCAATCCTTTTGATTTAGACGATCGTTCAATAATATCCAATTATATACAAAATCACAAAGAAACCTCGAAATTATTATATGAAAAAATTACGGACAGAAATGCTAATATTAAAGAAAAAATAATAAATAAGAGAAACTAAAATAGAAATGATTCCCCTTCCTATGAAAATCAAAACATAGCTTATATAAAAACAAAATTTCGAGATAAAAAATTACCAAAATTCAAAAAGGCAGAAATTATAAAAGATTCTGGAATATTGTTAGAGGAACCTATCATAAAAACATAATCAGAAAACCAAAAACTAAAACTAGAACAGAAAAATTGTTACAGAATAATGAAGCTGACGACAGTATTAATAATACTTACTCACTTACAAGACGACTAAGTCGGAAGACATAGAAATTACAAAAGTAAATAACTTACTATTACTCATTAATTTAGGAACCAGTAATCTTATAAATACTAAACATACTTTTATATATTATATAGATTTAGAATTTATTCAGAAACAAATTAATAATTTGAAACAATATTATTATAGTTTAAAAAATAATTTATCTCAAGCGAACGCTACAAATCCCATTTCATATCATAATTTAGCTGAACAATCAGTAAGCAGAATAGAAATTTTGATTAATACTTTAGATAAAAAATCAGAAAACATTTATCCGCATTTAAGATTAAAAAGAGAATTAAAAAATGCATTAGGTAAAATTGGTAAATGGCTTTTTGGAACTCTAGATTCAGATGATGAAGAAAGATATGATAATGCTATAAATGTTTTACGACAAAACCAAAAAACAGATAATTCATAAAGTAAATTTGCAAATATCGTTACACAAAAAATTAATTGATCATTATAATAAATCAATAACGACTCTATGGACTAATCAGCAGAAACTCTCAGATAATTTGGAAAAATTTCACATTTCAATAGAAAATAAAATAATAACTTTGAATAATTTTATAACATTTCACAGTACAATTTCACAGATTAATCTGGATTGTCAAAGTTTAATTACATTGATTGATAATATTGAAAATGCGATAACATTTTCCAAATTAAATACAATTCATAGTTCTGTTATATCGAGTCAAGAAATTTTAGAAATGATTAAATATTTAACCACTATTTATAAAAAACAACAAATCCCAAAATTTGATAATATTTTAACGTAGTATCTCTTTTTGGGCTCACAAGTAACCTTTTCCAAATCCAAAATAATTTATGTTACCCATGTTCCAATCTTGAAACCTAGAACTTATGAATTTTTCAATTTATATCCTGTAATCCTAAATCATACGATATTCATCCCTCCTCAATCTTACTTGGCCAGGCCAAGTCAAAAAGAAGTTATTTTTATCAAAGAAGAATGTCCAGTGTTAGAAGAAAAATATTATTACAAAGAAACATTCAAGTTAAAAGACAATTGTACCTACTATTGAATTGTTAAACGGACGCTGTGCTGAAAATTGTGTTGTTAGTAAAATTAATCTTCAAGAAACTATATTAGAACAAGTAACAAATAACGAGAACTTTTAGTAATTTCAAATTCAGAAACTGAAGTGATTTCTAAATGTGTTTCGGACCGTTATTTGAAAATAAGTTATCCATCAATTGTGAAAATTCCAAAGAACTGCAGTATTCAAATTGAAAGTGAAATTTTTTCAACTAATATACAAATAAAAAAAGGAAAATTGATAATATTACCGAAATTGAACTTCAAATTTTTAAATAATCACATTTATAAATCTCCATATTTAATCAATATAGATTTTGACAAATTATATGAAATAAATAAAATTGCTAGAAATATAAAGCCAATTCATGAAATTTACAATTCACAAAACCATGTATCAATATGTCTATTTACAATAATTATAATCATTTGTATAATTTTAATAATGGTATGGTTAATTCGAAAATATAAAAGAAAATTTGTGAGAACACAGAAGTTCCAAGAAATTGAAGAAAAGAAAAACGAAAAAATCGATTTAGAAGAAAAAAGAAAGATACCTCCGTCATTTTTCATTCTTAGGAATAGAGGAGTTACATGGAGAAAATTCTAGAAGGTTATTTTAAACAATACGTAATAGCATTAAATATCGTAAATAATTTGTCAGCAATAATTTTATTATATATATATATATATATATATATATATATATATATATATATGCTGCATTTGAACTTATTTTTGATAGTGAAATTAATGGTCTCATTGTGAAATTTACGAATGGCAATGATGCAGAAAAAGAAGGCCAAAATTGGAAGACCACTGACCCCATTGAAATAGAAAGTTACATTGGGCTACTTATTTATGCAGGCACTAAAAAAGAGGGCATTTTTTATTTGACAGACTTTTAGGATAAAATTCACGGAAATTCAGTGTTCAGGGCAACAATGTCAAAGAATCGGTTCGCTAAAATTTCTCAACATTTAGGTACGTTTCGATGATGCATCAACAAGATCTGATAGACGACAGAGAAACAAGTTTGCACCAATAAGGGATCTTTGGAATTTCGTTATGACAAATTTGAAAAAGTTGTATGTGTCTGGAATGAACCTCACGACTGATGAACAATTGGTCCCTTTTAGAGGTAGCGTTCAATTTAACCAATACATTCCTTCAAAGCCGGATAAATATGGCATTAAAATCTGGTGGATTTGTGATAGCTTCACATCTTACCACCCCTTATAAGGCATTCCTTACCTTGGAAAGCAAGGAAACAAAAGAGATTTCAACCAAGTGGAGAATGTAGTTTTGACTCTTTCCGACTTTTATTCTGATTCAAATCGAAATCTCACGTTTGACAATTCTTTCACATCATACAATCTTGCAAATCAATTATTGAGCAGGTATCTGACTTGCATTCCAAAAGAATTTCTTCCCACTAAAACCAGGGATCCGAAGTTTAGTTTATTTGGATTCAGAAAAAAATATCATTAGTGAGCTACGTCCCGAAAAAAAAAAAAACAAATCAGTTTTACCTGGAGAGAAAGCACTGTTTTCACTTAACTTGAAACCATAAATCAAAGACTACTGTGAGTGCAACTTGGATAACGTTCAGCGTTTGTAATTTTTGAATCTATTTTTTTCAACTCAAGTGAAGTTACCTTGATATTTTTTATTGTCGAAATTAAGAAAAACATGGTGGTTTTACATTTAAAAAACACGCTAGATGTGATTTCAACTTTTTTCAACTGATGTTTTATATAATAAAAGTTCTCTCTTTTCAATTTGATTCAAATCTTATTCCTGTTAGATTAGCATGCTTAGAGTGGTAAGAACCACTTTCCATTTAAATCCAGCTTTTTAAGCAAAAAAATGAAAAAAATGATTTTTGTTATTAAAAAAGCTATCTTTTGGATGGGGTTACTTTATTACAAACCACCGAAACAGTCGTTTTAGATAGAGGAATCACGTTGTTACAAAGTAACCCCGGATGGTGGGGTAACATTAATACAAAAACCAAATGACCCCCCTCCCTCCCTATTCAATATATCGAAGAATTCCAGCAATTTAAAGCTGAGATGTTAAGCTATCGTTTGGTTCAAGAATTGTTGTAATATCTTGAAAAATAAAAATGAGGGAGCTACAATACAAAATATGCGAACAACACTCCAACAACAAGTTATAAGAAATCTGTTTTTCTTAATGCCTATTTATACCTGTTGATTATCTGTCAAATATCGGTGATTTTCAAATTTAGTATTGCGCCCTTAAAAACAAACAGGTTGCCGACCCCTAATCTAGAGCTTTATTATGAAAAACACAAGCTACACGTATGAGGTGACAAATCAGTCTGATATTTCGTACATTTTTAATTTACAGTTACCAGAATTTTTGTTTAAAAACTCCAAAACAATATTCGATTCGAAACGGCTTCACTAACTATCGTTTGATTTTCATTCGGCCATTTTATTACTTCATCAAACAAATTACTCAAAACAAGTATAGGGCGTTTTGAAATTCTATTGATAGAACTAATCGTAACATCAAACCGAGCAGCCACATCCCGAAAGCTTGCAATTTGGTGACCATTACCATAAGTATATAAGTAACCAGTTAAACTTCATATTAATATTTTTCCAAGCAGTAAGCATAGTATTTTGTCTTCCCCATTTAAAATTATACAAGAAGTAGGGATTACTAGAACTAAGATGAAACCTAAAAAGAGAAAAATGTACTCCATCATAAAACACATTTACAAAAAGTACAAACACTGAAAGCTGTCAACAAAACAGTGAGACGAAATGGTTTGAAGCAGAACCATTTCAGAATAAATGTCAGGAGAGTCCAACAATTCACGAAGGTTTACTTTAGAAGAAAAACTTTTGTCACTGTCCCTGTTTTTAGAGAAGTCAAAAATCCTATTCATTTCTTGCAACATTCCTTGTACTGCCAAGCAAGATAATCCAAACAAGACTGCTTGAAGAAACTGTTTGTAGTCCAGGTATCCATAAAACGATTTTTGATTCACTACAAGAAGTGGCAAATAATATGGATGACAGTGAAAAATATGTAGCAGTATTGTTTGAGATGGCAATTATGCCTAGATTACACTTCAATGAGCACATTGGTCGTATAGAAGGATTAGAAGATATTGTAGGTGGCATTAGGGAAAGTCTTCCTACAGGCCATGCTTTGGTGTTTATGACAAGATGAATTAAGAAGTCATTGAAAGCTCCCATATCTTTTCATCTAATAGGTAGAGGTGGTGCAAAAATTGCACAAATTAAAAAAGTTGTTAGAGCAGGTGATTACTGAAATTTTATCAATAAAATTGAAACATTTAACAGTTATTTGAGACCAGAACAATGCAAAATCCATGAATGTATTAATAACTGAGACGAGGAAAAAATACTTAAGAAGTATGCTAATGAAATATAGAGAAGGATCATTTGAAATATACATTTACATAACCACCGGTTAGATTTCTGCCTTTGTTGTCACCATGAGATATTATGATCAGAAAAAATGTTCGATCTACAACTAGATAGTTGTTCAACTTAGCAGAGCTGCAAGATTAAAGCAACAATTAAATAACTTAACATGTCTAGTTGTAGTATTACAAGACTAGGGCTTGATTTTTAATTCAACAGGTGGCTCGAGTTGTCCTGGTAATGTTAAGATAAGGCTTTCTACATTTTCTAGCTTGTTCAATGTAAACAGTCTGTGATATTTAGTACTTTATTCTTCTAAAATTCCAAGATGTCTTCAAGAACAAGACGTATATAATAATATACGTCTATATATTGTAATACGACATCAACATAAGTAAGTATAAACAAGTGCTGGAAAGGATTTTTAGACTAGAACTTTTAGAACGTTGAAATATAATGCCGAAATTAAAATTATCCTAATAGTTGTTCGGTTCCAGACTATTCCAGATCCAGATTATTGAATCATCTGTTCGAAACTGAACCTACAGTTAAAGCAGAAGCATTAGGGCTTGCCAAAAAGTTGGAACCGCTTGCTTGACTGAATAACACCAGTAAGTGTTTACAAAAAAAAAGATGGTAACATGAAGATGGCAGTACAGCTTCTTGACTCATTGAAAAACTATGTTTTCAATGTACCTGACGATTTCTCAGCAATGGAAAATGAAGTCCGAGTTTATTGACATTGTTAACAGAAAAATTTCAATGTAAAGAAAAAAATGAAATAAAAACGATTGAGGAAAAGAAAGATATTTGATGATGAGACCCCATTCTCAACAGAAAATGAGATAATATTACAGGGAAGAGATAAAGTGAGAGTGGACATGTTGAATGAAGTTTGTGACACAATTTTTTTTTAATTAAAAAATAGACAAAGAAAACTACAGCATATTTTTAACAATTTTGAGAACTTGTTTTGTGTTTAAGACGATCAACTTTCAAGAAGTCAACTGAAGAATCTAGCCGAAATTTATTCAAGTGATATTGACGGGTCATCGTTATTAGATGTGTTAAAACACTTTCGTGAGTTCCTGAAAGTCTTAAAAGGAACGGACCTAAACGTGAGTAAGAACTGTCCAGGAAAATGGTATAATCGGATAGTGACAAATAACGGCCTCAAAGAAACCTTTCCCAATCTAGAAACTATATTGAAAATATTCCTTACAATCCCAGTATCCATTGGTGAGAGATCCTTTAGTGCTTTGAAGAGAATAAAGAACTATCTTTGCACGATACTTTCAGAAGATCACCTGAATGACTTGGCAATTCTCTACATAGAAAGTGATTGTTTGAAAAGTATGAGCTATCACAAACTGATAGACACGTTTGCTGCTCAAAAATCCAGAAAATAATTTATTTAGCTGTAAAAAGGTGAATATTAAGTGTGAGCTATAGGTTTTGAGAATTTTATTATCATTAAATTATTATTGCTATTTTTTGTAAATATAAAGTATCTTTGAAAACATTTTATAAAACTGCACTTACTAAATAAATGTCATTACGATTTAATTTACAAAAGTCCCCATTGTAAAGTGCCGTTTTAATAAACGTATTTTACACTACGCGAAACGAAAAATTTTAGTATTTAACTGCAAACAAGGGGCCTCTAAAAGCCAAAGTGCGACGGGCCCCCAAATATGTAGTAAATCCGAAACTGTCAGTTCCGAACATTTGGATTTTCATGAACTTAGGTTCAAACGTATTTGGAAAAGACTAAAATAGCGCAGCCAATAGGTTATTCCGGGCAATGAATTCTACCGGGTAAGCATAGAAGCAATCAAGGACACTGTATTAAAATTTAATTGTAATGTATTTACAATTCGATACTGTAATTTTAACATTTGTTTTGATCTCATATCTTAGAAAATTTTGATTTTCAGATGAGACCAGTTGATTTGGTTGATATATGATCACCGCTCGCATAGTTGGTGCTGAGTTGTAGTACCTCTAAGTATTTTTTTTTTGTATTTTATTTCAAATCGAATTCGATTCACTGTTTAATTTCCTTTAATTTAAGTTCTATACATTTTTTCCTTGCCCCTATCTGTTTTAAATATATCATAATTCACCTTCATTTATATAGATGTAGGCAACGACTGGAGTTTGAAATCAGAAGATCATGTAGTCCATCCTCTCGTCATCACGCAATACCTGAAGATCACAGAGCAAATAAACTTACTGGAGAGATTTGTAATTATCCATCAAACACTTTACTTATGTAGTGATTTACAAGCAATTATTCTAATTTTATATTTCTCGTTACTAGCGGTACAACCAACACTAGAGACCAGTTGAGAAACTATACACTCTCAACTTAAATTATGATTCGGATGACGAAGTTAATGAAGAGCCTTTGTTCTCATCAGACCACTCTGAATTTTGCCCAGAGGAAATGTCTACAGACGCAACCTCTGTAAGTGACACTGACTACCTCCATACACATCGGATCCCAAACGTGAAGAACATCAGTGGACGTCTCGATGGAATAGAGGTGTTTCCAGAGTCAACGGCGAAATCTCGAAAACGGCCTATATGTCAAAGCAAATGAGCAAGGACTTTAAGCAAGAAAAAGAGGGCTAGGAGCGAAACCCATGTCTCCTTACGGAAGAAAGTAATTCCTGCTATCCAAATGAAACCCCCGCAGCGTGCCAAAACTGCAGGAGCCAATGAATCACAACAATCTCGAAAAAAGGAGCGAAATATGATTTTATCAGCCTATTATGCATCAGGTGGATATAGCAGGCAGAGGGATTTTATTCATGCCAACACCGACAAATTGACTAAAAAGCGTGTAACGGCCGATAATTCCAAAGGCAATTTTACCGTCACATTTGATCCTTCCAGCCAGGACAAAAAAGTTGAAGTGTGCAAGACAATGTTCCTCAATACCTTGGACACTGCAAAAAGTAGGAAGACTGGATTAGAGTCTGAACATTAGCCGAATGTACAACATTTACATTCAGGTTTGTAATGACAATAGTGAACCTAAGGCAAATGTACCTTTTTATCGAAGAATTTTCAACAAGTGCTAGAATTTGGGATTTCTTCATCCAAAAAAGGATCAGTGCCGAGTTTGCTCTCATTACACCAATGCTTCTTCAAACGAGAAAGAAACCTTCAAGCAATACAAAGCACTTACAGCTAAAAGAAAAGAGCTCGTGCCGAAAAAATTAAAGACAAAGAAGAAGCAAAAAATTCTAATGGCGAATCTGTATGTGCTAATTTCGATTTACAGCAAGTTCTTCTCATAACATCTGATCCAGTTAACAATACTCTATTTTATAAACGAAGACTCGTTACTTTCAATTTTACGATATACATACTGAACTCCCAGTGAGATTTCTGCTACATGTGGGACCATACCCAAGGAGCTAGAAGAAGCTGTGAAATAGTAAGTTGCGTTCACTTGTTTTTAAAAAGCAGACAGATGTGGTGGGCAAAATCTTAACCAGGTCATCGCAACAATGTCCACGATTGCTGTGCAGGAGCTAGAAAATATATCAATCATTGATATATTGATACAGAGATGGAGTGTGACTCTATACATTTTGCTGTAGCCATCGAACTGCAAAGATTAGGCAAAGCGTCGTGGCCGGAAGACTTGAAGCAGATCGCAAGAAGCGCAAGAAGGAAAGAGAACAAACCCTACCAAATGTTCGATCTTCATATCGATAATATCAATGATTACAAGTTTTTTATGAAGGAAAATCTCACGAACCGGAAGAAGGGTGAAGACTCAGAGGAAGTGCGGTGGCAAAAATGAGCTGGATGCGTTTAGAAAAGTCCGAACTTTATAAGGTGGAATTCTGGGAGAATTTTGATGAACCTTACAAAATCTTAGATTCTAATAAAAGAAGCCGTTGGCACACATTGTTGCAGCTGACTAATCAATTCCTATCACCTTCTTGAAATACAGGGATCTGGTTTCCTTGTTCTCTCTAAAGTCCTCAGCACTCGGAGATAGGTACAATTTTATCTAGATCTGCTTTATGATAGAGATGTCGGCGAGCCCTAATTGCGATTTTGATCATTCTGACAACGAAAATCTATATTTTTTTATCATTATTTTGTTTTTCTCAATTTTTATTTTTAACTTTGTAAATTTAATCAAATAACATCGTTCGATTTTGATTTATTGCTTGTAAAAGAATATTATCACCATTATTGTCAATAAAAAGTTATAAATACTAAATAAACTATTTATTTACTACCCTGCTTGCTAAATGTGTTTGATTTATTTAGTTTGACTCTAACATTGTGCTATAAATGCTTCATAAATTGGATATGAAAAATCATTTATTAAAATCAACATTGATCATTTGGTTTTTAAGTACTACTACTACTAATACTAACTCAACATCAAAAATACCCTTACTCCTAAAACTAGGTAACTGATTTTTTTTAGGATACATTAAATTTCAAGGACCAATAGGGACCTATTATCTACGACTGGCTTACATTTTACAAAAATTATATTACAGTATATTGTGATCCATTCAAATTGTTCTAAAGATTAGACAGTTCGGAAAGTCGCGAAAAAAATTTACTCGGCATCCAACCTCCCGGCGAACGCCACACTATTTAGGCCGGTATCCCTTGCATTCAGTTTTGTACAGTGGTATAATTTCGAAAAAATATAAATTTCGGACATAGTATTTTGCATGTCCCAATTTATTCGTTTTTCGTTGAATAAATTATAGTATACTTATCACCCAAAACCTTCGGAGTCTTTGGATTCTTGCATTGTTCTGTTTATATTTTGATAACAGGAAATATAGAAGTAATATTCGTATTAAATATGTAGCTTCGACGGACCTGCAGCTGTCGATGATTCATATTTATTTCGAATTATTCCAATTTAAAGGGCTGATATCTCAACTCGAAAGAATCATACAAAACAAAAATATCAAATGTATAATAAAAACTTAGGTTACAAACCGTCCGATACCAGAGAAAGTTAAACAAAACAGAATGCATGGGACATTGGCCTGCCTAAGACCGCCGGGATTATAGCGTAGGTTATCGAAAGAGCGCCCAGACCACGTTCTTCAATCACAATCAAATAATACTGCAATAACATGAAAAGGAAGGTAGGTGAATTATTCAACTAATCGTCTCTACTAAAACGCTAAAATTTCTGTTACAGTTGTTTATCCAGTTATTATAAGGAAACTGCGTAGTATTGAATATTTTGTTTTGGATCTAGTAATAGTAGAAAGTGTTGTATTGGATTATTATTTTCTGCAAGCTCTGCAGCATTACAACGCTTATGTACTAGCCATCTCTAGTGTCTATAAAACGGTGTTAAGTCTGTCGTCTGGCCGGCAGAGGGAGCTAGTGTCTATAAAACCGTGTTAAGTTTGGTGTCTGGTCGGCAGGATATAGGAACTTGTCGAAAAAGATGAATTGTGAAAATTGAATGAAGATGTTTTATATGTAGAAGCCGTTCGAGGTGTGTTATATAAAAGTTTTATGAGAATAGTAATAATGATGAAAAACAAGTATTATGAAATTAGATTGCTCTCGATATAGGAACTTGATGAAAAAAATGAACTGTGAAAATTGAAAGAGTTGTTTTGGATGTAGAAGCCGCCCGATGTGGATTATATAAAAGTTGTATGAAAATATTAATAATGTCGAAAAATATGAATTGTAAAAATTGTATGGAGATAGATGTTTTAGATGTCTACATCCGTCCGAGGTGTTTTATATAAAAGTGTTGTGAAAATAGTAACAATAAGATGCCCACAGAAAAAATGAATGTATAATGGAAATAGGAACCATCGATCCGACAAATGAGCTTACGTATGACTAAAAATTTTAACCGAAAAATTGTGTTATGAATCAATGAATAAAATAGAAGCCGTAACAATATTAGAAAATGTAATATTAACGGTAAAAGATGTATATAGAAAGTTGAAACGAAAAAAAGTGTGTGAAAAATGGAATTCTATCTGAAATATATAATGAGAAAACAGGTCTCGAGTTTTGGATACATAATAATATTGCTTGAAAACCTCGTTCAATCGAATATAAAGATTAGTATGAAGTGTAATGTCATTAAATTGTTTCCAAAAAAAGAAGCTTTATGAAAATTTGCTTATAAAAAATGCCGCTTCCGAAATACAACTATTAACAATAATAACAATATAGTTGTTGTATAATCGAAAACGGCATGTTATATCAATAAAAACGGAAGAATTTCGTCTAATCGACAAGACGAATTAATTTTGAAAAATTTTTATGATCGGAACCGTTCTTCTGGCCAATATATTATATATATATTATATATATATATATCATAAAATATATATATATATATATATGGATAAGTGTTTATACGGGGACAGTATAAGTTTAAACTGTATAACATATACGGTATAAACTTATACCGTATATACCTTTCCACTGACCCCAAATACACATTTACATATCAAAAATGTTAGGTCCTCAAACAAACTTATACGGTATAAGGGTATACGGTATAAAGTATAAACCTTCAATTGTCCCCAAAGACACAATTACATATGAAGAACAACATCATCAGTACTGTAACAGCTCCCTTTTGTTCACCTAACAATAAGTTGCATGTATCAGCTCCTATAATGTTGTTATAGTATTATCCAGTACTTCACCACCAAAGTAGGTCTCATGCGTCGTACTTCCTTAATTACTAGCATGACAGTCAATGAATCCTACCAAACTTTCTTGTCAGTCAATAGACATTTGTGATGCGTGGCAACATCTGTCGTTTCGTCAAAAATAACGCTATAGTATTTGCTTAGCATAATACAACGTAATATTTGTTATAGTATTTCATTCCCATAGGCGCCTTCAATTGATTCCTGACACTACTAATATTTTAAAAAAATTTAAAATGAGTTTGTGCATTCTGTTATTATTGGGTGTATGTGTATTTTAGGTTGAAACTGATTTTTCTTTCTCTTCTAAATTCCATAATCTTATGTGAAGGGGGTTGATTACCCCAATACCTACCAAATATCCAATGTTAGCTATAAATTTCAGTCTGTCAGTCATGAGTTAAACTGTATAAAAAGTTACCAAAAACGTTGCTGAAATGGTTATTTTGTGAATCTGTTTCCGATGTCACAGAGTAAATTTTGTATATATGTGAATTATTAAGAAATTACTTCTTGTAGTTCGTGTTTATAAGAGTATATCATTATTTACAGTGATACAATTGAAATTCTTTGAAATTTTTAGTATCATACAGTTGGTCATTGTATGTATTTTTATTTTACATTTTATAGTTAATTTTACGATGAGTCAAACCAAGTCTTGACTTGAAATTTGAGATTCAAACATACATCTTACACATATCACTTCAGTACAAAGATAATGAACACAAAATAGCATTACCTATTTGTGTAATGTCATTTTATTATTATAAAAAATTTTACTTTTTGTAGTACTCGTGCTACAAAACGAGTTATTGTGAGAGTAGGAACAGTGTTTCACAAAATAATCATTGTAACTTTGTTTTTAGTAATTTTTCATGTCATGCAGTTAGATGTACTAGTTAACTTGAATTTTGACGGACTTTGGTGTTGTCAAAGATAAAGATAAGATAGTAATTAATGCAAAAAATACTTTATCTTACTCAATAGAAATAGCATGATTGGAGAACCAACATTCTTTAAATATATGTTTTAAGCTTAACACGTTTTAACCAAATTGAACTGATATTGTCACGTTTACATCGCTGAATATCCGTAAATGCGAAAAAAAATACTTCATTTACTACCAATGTTATATGAAAATTAGGTCTGTGAAAATCGGAGATATCGACCACCAAATTGGATTGCCCATATAACATCAATTTTCCAACCATTCTTTCTTTTACTTGTTTTGCACAAGCTCAATCCAACTATTTATCCTTTGCTGTTTTTACTCATTTCATCATACCTAGGTTCTTTTGTAAATTTATACATGCCCATTGCACAATACCTAATAAGTACCTTTTGCTTCTCCCCCCCCCAGGGGTAATTTACCATATTCTAATTCGTTATCAATTTTTCTCCAGAACCCTTCATATAATTTGGTTTATGTCTCAGATAAAAGCGTATTATACGTTTCAAGTACTTTAAATTTGAATTCAAGTAATCACATCCAATTAAAAATTAGAAAAAATATTGTGTGAAACACGTTGGAAAACAGTATTTTTTGTCAAATTTTAGAGGTAAATGCAACTCGGAATTGAGTCGATGCGATTAGTTCTTTATAATATGACAAAACAAGAAATATTTATAAAATTCTACTGATTACGAAGAAGCCTGTCAATTGGTCATTTGGTGACATTCACTCACTTAAACCGCTATAAAATCAATAAGTTCCACTCTACCCAAATATATATGTTTCTAATATATTTATTCTTGATATACCTACCTATTTAAAATTGAAAAATGAATAACTGGAATTCGAACGTTACAGATAAAAACGCGGTCTAAGCGACAACAAAGCTCTCCGATATCGACAAAAACAATACATAAACAGAGGGGAGTTTTTTTAATCGTATTCTTTCATATTTGTCTAGTAGAAAGAACGTAAAACAATCGCCAAGTAGGAATTTTTGGCACTCTTAATTAAACCTACAAAGGAAATATGCCACCAGAAGTTTTATAATTTTGGAGAAAATCGTGGATTTAATCATACCGCCTAAAATAATGGTTATACAGAAAAAGTGTGGAGAGATATTTGCCTATTTGCGTTAGGTATTCTTAAATAAAAAATTGTATCTGCTTATAAAAAACGCATATTTCCAACTAACTTTGAAATATGTCTCGTACAAGGGATTATGATAGTTTTGCTTGATAAATAAACTATTATAAGCAATATGTCCGTAAAACTTTATACGGTGAGTTTACAATACAAACCCGTAAATTTATGTTACGGTGATTTTGCTCAGCTTACAGAGTGATACAGGGAAAACAATAAAAATCATATATTAAATTATATAGGTACTTACATAAAATTTGTTTTGTGTTTTTGTTTAGCAATTTAGTGAATACGTGAATAGATAAGGAAATGATTCTCATTTCACATATATACGGGGTACATCATACATACACAATATAATGACTTTTTTTATACAAAATATGACGTTGTAGCTTAGTGGCAGTATTAAACACCTTCCAGAAAGTTGGAGATTCAAAGAATGAAATTTGCATAATACTTTGGAACGAAAGTGTTCATAGGTGGATGCAAATTTTTAGGTACAAATTATATTTTGCACTATACATCAAGAGTGTTGTCACCAAATTTCCCCAGAATTTGATCAATATCAGTTCAGTAGTTTAGACTGTAGAGAAATGGGTAGATCACAAGAATTGATTTTGAAAATCTTATAATATATTTGCATAAGAAAATAGAATAGAATAGAAAAAGTGGCAACAATGCTGTTGCTTAAAATCGGTTATATTATATAGGTATATTAAGGTGAAATATAATATATATCAGAAGTGTTATTGGTGATTTGGCTTTATAGACTATACTTGAACATAAAGCGTATTGTATTTTGCGATTAAAAGTTTATTTTTTAATATTATTTATGCGCCAAAGGAGAAAAGTGAATTACCTATTATTGTCGAGGTACCGTATGTACAAAGAGTAGTATGCTTCCATCTGAAACTGGACAAAGATTTACAATATCTCCCATTAAGCAAGAATTATTCATTTTCTTGTCCTTTAGTGTTAAAATATATAAATTCTTGCGTTTGCATTATATATTTATGTTTTATAGGGTTATATAAAAAGCAATCCAACCGCGGTCCATACACACACTTTTATTATTAAAATATCATCAATACAATACATTGTCATTTTCAAAAGCAAAGGACAATTAAAAAAATTCTTTTACAAAATAAAATGGTCTTTCTATCGGTCTTCATACATCAAAAGATCTGTCTATACAAAAAACAATATATATGCGAAATATACGCCAGTTCCTTTAGGCGATTAGGCGGCGTTGCACGATTATGCATGAAAGGAATCTATATCATTACACTACTTTATTTAAGAACTAAAGAAATACTTTAAACGAGTAAAATAGTGATACTGGTCTTTGAGGTGTTCTAAAAATGATGGTAATTAGTATATTGAAAATATTTAATTTTTGGAATAGGTTTTATCATTATAGGAGGTAACTGACGAATTGATTTCAGTTTTAATTGTGCTCTCTGTCATTGTACAAATTTTATCCATATCCCTTAAAGGCTTACAAAGACCATCTCGAAGTACGGAAAGTGAAATGTTATAATATATAAAAAAACGATTTGGTATAGAGCCGTAATTGTTCTATTTTTATCTATCCTTTCTCTTCATTTTCAATCTACATGTTGAAAGTGTATGTTCCCATACAATATTCCTTTTTATGATAAAAAAATCGTTCGTCATTTGATTTTAACGTAAAACAATAATCGTCCCACTCTCAACGGAAAATGCAAAGGTTACACAGCATTACCAATGTGTTATAGACAGTGAGATAGACAATCTAAAGTCAGCGTAGATTATTACATTTAAAATAAGGATACTAGACTATACACCGAATTTACATTTGTTTCTTTCTAACACATTGTCGCTTATGGACCGTGTGTTAAATCCTAAGTTACCACGAAATATTCCTAACACTGTATATTCTATAACATCACATAAATACATACAATTCAAAATATTTGAATGGTTTTCATGAAATTCTAAATAAAAATATTTCTTTGATTTGCATGGTAAATAAGGCTTAAACTGTTCAAAAGACTTTGTTGATTGTAACAATTTTTGTCCATGTATACAACAACAACAATATTATGAAACCAAAACAAAACTTATTGTATTGAGTTGCCTTCCTTGTGCACAGCTGTTATGTGAAACGGGAGTGACTAATGGCCCGTCCAAAATCCAGCCGACAAACAATAACCTAATTCTAAACATAAACTAGATTATTCAGGTACTTATTTAAAATTATTATATATTGGATGTCATATTAAACGTTAGTCAAGTAATACCGAACGGGTTAATATTAATTGTACGATTTTTAAAGTTAAAATTATTTTCCTTCGTTAGACTGTTGGCTTTTTCCGTTAACGTCGATGAAGTTTAAGCTTCTTGAAAACTTTCGTTATGATTATCTGACTTCGAAGTAGACGGTTGGGAATATGTTGGTATGTTTGGTCAATGGTTACTTATCTTAACTTGGGATCGGTGAGTGGACACATCCAAATAAACTCACTCGTTGTTCTGTCAGATTATAAGTACTCCCGATGCAGTTCTTTGCCAAATTAATTTTCACAAAAAGAAATAATTCAAATTTTATTTAGAAAATTTCATTTTCATATGAACTAAAAGTAACGAAATAAATAAGGCACCTACCTTTTTCGACAAATATATGGACAATAATACCTCACATACCCACCTTGGCGCATATTCTATATGATTAATCTTATTCTGTCAAGTTACTAAACCTATTTTTATGATGGTACGTTGTGTTTATCGGTTATATTTTGAAAATTCTTAATAAAAATCGATCTCATACACCATGAGAACCAAAAATGTTTCGTCTGGTGCTTAAGGTAAACACTGAATAAATTCTCTGCTAAAAATATTGGACTTTTTTTAGACAATACCCAACAGTTCTCTTTTCAAGCAAACGGGTAACGAAATAAACCGATAGAAGTCTTAATGAAATGATTTGAATGACGAGTATTAAACTCACAGCCTTCATAGAGGCTATCGTCACAAAATATACTATAAGTTTTCTCATTCATATTTGCACTACTTTTGGAGCAGCATTTCTTGAAATATACGTGTTAGGAATATTTCATGGTGACATAGGATTCTACACACAGTCCATAAGCGACAATGTGTTAGAAAGAAACAAGTATAAATTCAGTGCATTACTATTTTCCGAAAACATATCATAACAGAGCAAAGGTAGGTACAAATATCCCATTCTAACGTCTCTATTATCAATATCTGTAATTACAACCCCTGTAACTTACGTTCCTAATAAAATAAATTGGTCTAACGACGGAGAATGTCACAAGAAAGAACATAAATCTAATTATTTGCTAAAACTGAAAATTTTGATACGTAGCTATAAAGTACAATTTGGGGTTCAAATTTTTGGCCAAAGTTCAAGAACTGATGAGAGTGAACGGGTTTAGTTATTAGGCAAATAACAAAAATCGTCTGACTATCCTAGCCACTTTCCTAAGTTTTAATAGAAAAATCATAATCGTCCAAATGATTGAGTCTCTATTAGAATAGTTGCTAACGCGAATCATCCTTAAATTTGCTGGATTTAATGCTAAATAAACAATGGTTCTCTTATTCGATTCAGTCCTCGAATTGCTATATGCTGTCCCCGAATTGCTCAGTGTGGTCCCCATTTTGCTCAATAGTGTCCTCAAACACCAAATTTGATAGTCCCCAAACTGCCCAAGTCCTCAAAACAACAGTTAGGCATATAAAAACTTTGGGGACAGTCCTCAAATTGACAAAATGTCCTCAAACAATCACTTACGGAAATATTTTGTCCCCAAACTAACACTTTGGCATACATATATATATATATAATATATATATAATATATATATATATATATATATATATATATATATATATATATATATATATAATATATTGGCCAGAAGAACGGTTCGGATCATAAAAATTTTTCAAAATTAACTTCGAAAATTTCATCAGGACCGGCTAAGGAGGGGTTGTTAAATTTTGGTCTGCGATTTGGCTGAAAATTTAAGATAAAGGGTTTTCGGGGATGAGGAAGCCGATGGTAATATTAGTTTTACCGTTAAAATCCAATAACATGGATAAAAAAATTAAAAACACCGAAAATTATGGTTTTTGTCGTTTAAAAAATAGTAAACTACTGCCGATTGGGACGAAATTCCGAATATAGAGTACACGCGTGATAAGACTTTCTATGTTCTCATTAATTTTGGAAAAAAAATTTTTTTCCTCATACTTTACTTAAAGAAATTTTAGAAAATATTTTTTTTCTCTTTTCAACTATAAAACTTTGGCAAAATAACTCAAAAATTGGTATCCTCGTATAAAAATACGTCTTATTTCATTTTTTTCATCACACGATCCACAATATTTGAATTTTATTCGAATTAAGATTCTAAATTTTTTGTAAATTATATCCCTTGAAAAATTATATATCTCACGTCTATGGTATAATGATATAAAAATATACAGAATACGAAAGCACAACAATGATATTGTTTGAAAAAAATATATTCTTCTTATTTTACCATTGAAAATAAAACAAAAAAATTTGAAATTCGAATTTAGTATTATAATAGTAACAGTGTATACTAGTACAATAAATCCATTGAGCTGAAAATAATGAGTCGATTAATCATTGTACTTTTTTTCTTGGAAATTTTAAAATTTCCTTTTATAATTGAGGCGTTTTATTATAATATTATAATATCGTACTTGAAAATATCCGATAAATTTTAACCGCTGCACATGTTTTATTACAAACGAGGCGCGCATAGACAGATATCTCGCACGATATATTCCTCTTAATTATTAAAAGTTTTTTCATCTTGAAAGTTTTATACAAATTTCGACACGGTCGGGCGTAAATCTTCGAACACCATCGAAATAATACGTATAATATTATTTCAAAAACGAATTTTTATACATATCCAGAGAATCGACACGTGCTTAAGTTTCGTTTAGGTACCCGGATGAAAATATCTCATCACATAATCTTGTCGAAATTTTATTGTATTACCTTCGATCGATAAAAAACTTATGTAATAATATAAAAACGAAATAAAATTTTCTCCATAAAAATACAGACACACACACACACACACGACAACAGACGACGTTTCAATAATCTATATATTTTTCGTTTATTATAATAACGATTCTATATTAGAACGTTTTTATTTAAGAAGAAATTTTGTTAATGATCGTTCCGTCAATCGTTAATATACTGTGCTTTTCAGATAAAAGTATCCACCTTTAATAACTTTTGTAATACTGGTATTTAGAAAAAATCCAAAAACACGTCAATTTATGTTGAAAGGGGCAAGCATTATGGCTTATTTAAACTTACTGGAAAAGCCACCCCCTCATCCCTAGCAGCATCCCCTTTATTTTTTAAATTACTTTTCATATTTTTTATGTAAAATTTGGATACTCCTCTTTGAGCTGATTTCAAAAATGTATAATACTTGTAGGTTAAAGTGGTTAGTTTATGAGATAAACAATTTTTCTTTTAAGAGCACAAATTTTACTTATTATTTACTTTCACCTTATTTGCCTGTACTAAAATGGGTTGTACAACAGTTCAAACTCTTTAATCTTTTTAACTGTGCTATTTATTCTACTTAAAAAATCCAAACAACAAAAAACTCTACTTTTTATTAAAGTTTGACATTGTCAACTAGAATTTGTAGTCACTATTGATAGTGTAATTTGATACATTATTTATTTTGTTTCTCTGAAATGGTTTACTCTTTGCAAGAAAGAATTGAAATTGTAGGTTTATACTACCAAAATAATAATTGTGCAAGAGCTGCTGCAAGAATATTTAACGAATTACATGACGGAAGACATGCAACTCATAAGTATGTAATTCAACTGATGGTGAAATTTACCACAACAGGGTCTGTTTGCAATAAAGTGCATAAGCGAGAGGGACTCGTAAATAACGAAGCAATCCAAGTGGCAAATTTAGGGAAAGTCAGCTTAGAGGCTCAACAACCCCAATCGTTGTCAACAATAAGTAGAGCGATCGGTGTTTCATCTTCTACAGTTTTCCGAGTTCTACATAAATTCAAGTACCACCCATACAAAGTTAAGTTGGTGCACGAGTTGAATGAAGATGATTTTGATCGTCGTCTAGAGTTTTGCGAATCAATGACGCAAATTATCAATAACAATCCACAATTTTTAAACAATATTTGCTTTTCTGATGAATGCTCATGGTCATTAAATGGCTTAGTAAGTAGGCATAATTGTAGATATTGGGCTGAAAGTGATCCACATATTATGCGTGAATTCCATACACAACATCCCCAAAAGGTAAACGTTTGGTGTGGTATCCTAGGTGACCACATTGTCGGACCTTTCTTCATCAACGGAAATTTAAATGGTGAATCATATCTTGAGTTACTCAGGGAAGGGGTTGACCCACGTATTACAACAATAATAGAAAATGATGATAACCTTTCCGAAGATTCACTGGTATTTCAACAAGACGGAGCTCCCCCACACTATGCTATGCCTGTCCGACAATTTTTAAACGAAACATTCCCCGCTCGTTGGATAGGTAGAAGGGGGCAGATGATGGAGTGGCCACCTAGATCACCGGTTTAACACCCCTAGATTTCTTTTTATGGGGGTATTTAAAAACAAAAGTTTATGCTACCCAACCAGAATCTCTGGATGATTTACGAGAGAGGATAGAAAATGAATGTCGACAATTAAATCCAGCCGTATTAAGCAATGTCAGAGAGGCATTTCAAAATAGATTATACCATTGTATGGAAGTGAATGGTACTCATTTTGAACACTTATTGTAACTTCATAATAAATAGCACAGTTAAAAAGATTAAAGAGTTTGAACTGTTGTACAACCCATTTTAGTACAGGCAAATAAGGTGAAAGTAAATAATAAGTAAAATTTGTGCTCTTAAAAGAAAAATTGTTTATCTCATAAACTAACCACTTTAACCTACAAGTATTATACATTTTTGAAATCTGCTCAAAGAGGAGTATCCAAACTTTATATAAAAAATATGAAAAGTAATTTAAAAAAATAAAGGGGATGCTGCTAGGGGTGAGGGGGTGGCTTTTCCAGTAAGTTTAAATAAGTCATAATGCTTGCCCCTTCCAACATGAATTGACGTGTTTTTGGATTTTTTCTATATACCAGTATTACAAAAGTTATTAAAGGTGGATACTTTTATCTGAAAAGCACTGTATATAATATAAATATGTTGTTATTGTTGTGTCGTCGACGCCTTCTAATCTATGATAAAAATTTTTCGTTATTTTTACTGTAAATTTATATATGTAGATATATTTTATAGACGTATGAAATATATTTATCTTTTTTTTTAATATTATTCGGAACTTGTTCGAATTTTGTAAAAAAAAAAAATTTCAATATATATACATCATATATTTATATCATATATAAATTTTTTTTTTGAAGAGTTCGATAATTTTGTAAAAGAAAAATTTCTTTCACAATTAATACAGACTTGATTTCGTTTTTTTTTTATTTTTTGTTTAAAAACGAACAAATACTCTGTAATGATCCTTCCGCAGGTTCACCTACGGAAACCTTGTTACGACTTTTACTTCCTCTAAATGATCAAGTTTGGTCATCTTTCCGAAGCATCGGCGACACCGAAACGCCACCGCGCTCAGTCCGAAGACCTCACTAAATCATTCAATCGGTAGTAGCGACGGGCGGTGTGTACAAAGGGCAGGGACGTAATCAACGCGAGTTTATGACTTGCGCTTACTGGGAATTCCTCGTTCATGGGGAACAATTGCAAGCCCCAATCCCTAGCACGAAGGAGGTTCAGCGGGTTACCCGGGCCGCTCGGCCAGGGAGGACACGCTGATTCCTTCAGTGTAGCGCGCGTGCGGCCCAGCACATCTAAGGGCATCACAGACCAGTTATTGCTCAATCTCGTGCGGCTAGAAGACGCCTGTCCCTCTAAGAAGAATTATTTGTACGCCGACAGTAAAAACCGCGAACGGCAAGAGCCGAAACTCAATACCGACGGGCCTTTGGGATGTCGAAATACGCCTAGTTAGCAGGCTAGAGTCTCGTTCGTTATCGGAATTAACCAGACAAATCGATCCACCAACTAAGAAAGGCCATGCACCACCACCCACCGAATCAATCCTTCCGGTGTAAAGGCCTGGTGAGGTTTCCCGTGTTGAGTCAAATTAAGCCGCAGGCTCCACTCCTGGTGGTGCCCTTCCGTCAATTACTTTAAGTTTCAGCTTTGCAACCATACTTCCCCCGGAACAAAAGCTTTGGTTTCCCGGAAGCTGCCCGCCGAGTCATCGGAGGAACGTAAGCGGATCGCTAGCTGGCATCGTTTATGGTTAGAAATAGGGCGATATCTGATCGCTTTCGAACCTCTAACTTTCGTTCTTGATCAATGAAAGCGTTTTTGGCAAATGCTTTCGCTTCTGTCCGTCTTGCGACGATCCAAGAATTTCACCTCTAATGTCGCAATACGAATGCCCCCAGAAAAACTCAAAAACTAGCCATAAAAACTCATAAATTAGCCACAGAAACCAAAAAATTAGCCATAAAATCACAAAAATTAGCCATAAAACCCAAAAATTAGCCAGACAAACTCAAAAATTATCCACAAAAACCCAGAATATAGCCTCAAAAATCCAAAAATTAGCCATAAAAACCCAAAAATTGGTTATAAAACCCACAAATTAGATAGAAAAACTCAAAAATTAGCCAGAGAAACTCGAAAATTAGCTAGAAAAACTCAGGAATTAGCCACAAAAACCCAAAAATTTGCTATAAAAACTCAAAAATTAGCCATAAAAACCCAAAAATAAGCTATAAAACCCACAAATTAGCTAGAAAAACTCAAAAATTAGCTAGGAAAACTCAAAAATTAGCCATGAAAACCCAAAAATTAGCCATAAAATTCCAAAGATTAGCTATGAGACCCATAAATTTTTGGGTTTTATAGCTATTTTTTTGGTTTTTATGGCTAAATTTTGAGTTTTTCTAGCCAATTTATGGGTTTTTGTGGCTAAATTTTGAGTTATTCTAGCTAGTTTCTGAATTTTTCTAGCTAATTTTTGAGTTTTTCTAGCTAATTTTCGGGTTTTATGGCTAATTTTTGGGTTTTTATGGCTAATTTTTGAGGTTTTCTAGCAAATTTTTGGGTTTTTATAGCTAATTTTTGGGTTTTATAGCTATTTTTTGAGTTTTTATAGCTAAATTTTGGGATTTTCTAACAATTTTTGGGTTTTGTGACTAATTTCTGTGTTTTTCTAGCGGATTGTTGGGTTTTTGTGGCTAATTTTTGGGTTCTTATGGATAATTTTTGGGTCTTGTGGCCAATTTCTGAGTTTTTCTAAACAATTGTTGGGTTTTAGTGGCTAATTTCTGTGTTTTTCTAGCTCATTTTCTAGTTTTTCTGGCTAATTTTTGAGTTTTTGTGGCTAATGTTTGAGTTTTTATGGCTAATTGTTGAGTTTTTCTAGCTAATTTCTGAGATTTTCTAGCTAATTTATGAGTTTCTCTAGCTAATTTTCGGGTTTTATGGCTAATTTTTGGGTTTTTATGGCTAATTTTTGGGTTTTTCTAACAATTTTTGGTTTTTGTGACTAATTTCTGAGTTTTTCTAGCCGACTGTTGGGTTTTTGTGGCTAATTTCTGAGTTTTTCTAGCTAATTTTCGAGTTTTTCTTGCTAAATTTTGGGTTTTATGGCTAATTTTTGGGTTTTTCAGCAATTTTTGGGTTCTTGTGACTAATTTCCAAGTTTTTCTACCTCATTCTTGAGTTTTCTAGCTAATGTTTGGGATTTATGGCTAAATTTTGAGTTTTTCTAGCCAATTTATGGGTTTTTGTGGCTAATTTTTGAGTTTTTCTAGCTAATTTCTGAGATTTTCTAGCTAATTTATGAGTTTCTCTAGCTAATTTTCGGGTTTTATGGCTAATTTTTGGGTTTTTATGGCTAATTTTTGAGGTTTTCTAGCTAATTTTTGGGTTGTATAGCTAATTTTTGGGTTTTTATAGCTAACTTTTGAGTTTTATAGCTATTTTTTGAGTTTTATAGCTAATTTTTGGGTTTTTCTAACAATTTTTGGTTTTTGTGACTAATTTCTGAGTTTTTCTAGCCGACTGTTGGGTTTTTGTGGCTAATTTCTGAGTTTTTCTAGCTAATTTTCGAGTTTTTCTTGCTAAATTTTGGGTTTTATGGCTAATTTTTGGGTTTTTATAGCTAATTTTGAGTTTTTTGTGGTTAATTTATGGGTTTTTGTGGCTAATTTTTGAGTTTTTCTAGCTAATTTCTGAGATTTTCTAGCTAATTTATGAGTTTCTCTAGCTAATTTTCGGGTTTTATGGCTAATTTTTGGGTTTTTATGGCTAATTTTTGAGGTTTTCTAGCTAATTTTTGGGTTGTATAGCTAATTTTTGGGTTTTTATAGCTAACTTTTGAGTTTTATAGCTAATTTTTGGGTTTTTCTAACAATTTTTGGTTTTTGTGACTAATTTCTGAGTTTTTCTAGCCGACTGTTGGGTTTTTGTGGCTAATTTCTGAGTTTTTCTAGCTAATTTTCGAGTTTTTCTTGCTAAATTTTGGGTTTTATGGCTAATTTTTGGGTTTTTTAGCAATTTTTGGGTTCTTGTGACTAATTTCCAAGTTTTTCTACCTCATTCTTGAGTTTTCTAGCTAATGTTTGGGATTTATGGCTAAATTTTGAGTTTTTCTAGCCAATTTATGGGTTTTTGTGGCTAATTTTTGAGTTTTTCTAGCTAATTCCTGAGTTTCTCCAGCTAATTTATGAGTTTCTCTAGCTAATTTTCGGGTTTTATGGCTAATTTTTGGGTTTTTATGGCTAATTTTTGAGGTTTTCTAGCTAATTGTTGGGTTGTATAGCTAATTTTTGGGTAATTATAGCTAATTTATGAGTTTTATAGCTATTTTTTGAGTTTTTATAGCTAATTTTTGGGTTTTTCCAACAATTTTTGGATTTTGTGACTAATTTCTGAGATTTCTAGCCGACTGTTGGGTTTTTGTGGCTAATTTCTAAGTTTTTCTAGCTAATTTTCGAGTTTTTCTTGCTAAATTTTGGGTTTTATGGCTAATTTTTGGGTTTTTTAGCAATTTTTGAGTTCTTGTGACTAATTTCCAAGTTTTTCTACCTCATTCTTGAGTTTTCTAGCTAATGTTTGGGATTTATGGCTAAATTTTGAGTTTTTCTAGCCAATTTATGGGTTTTTGTGGCTAATTTTTGAATTTTTCTAGCTAATTCCTGAGTTTCTCCAGCTAATTTATGAGTTTCTCTAGCTAATTTTCGGGTTTTATGGCTAATTTTTGAGGTTTTCTAGCTAATTGTTGGGTTGTATAGCTAATTTTTGGGTAATTATAGCTAATTTATGAGTTTTATAGCTATTTTTTGAGTTTTTATAGCTAATTTTTGGGTTTTTCCAACAATTTTTGGGTTTTGTGACTAATTTCTGAGTTTTTATAGCTGACTGTTGGGTTTTTGTGGCTAATTTCTGAGTTTTTCTTGCTAAATTTTGGGTTTTGTGGCTAATTTTTGAGTTTTTATGGCTAATTTTTGAGTTTTTCTAGCTAACTTTTGGGTTTTTCTAACAATTTGTTGGTTAAATGGCTAATTTTTTGGTTTTTATGGCTAATTTGTGGGTTTTTATGGCTGATTTTTGAGTTTTTGTGGCTAATTTCCAAGTTTTTCTACCTCATTCTCGAGTTTTCTAGCTAATGTTTGGGATTTATGGCTGAATTTTGAGTTTTTCTAGCCAATTTATGGGTTTTTGTGGCTAATTTTTGAGTTTTTCCAGCTAATTCCTGAGTTTCTCTAGCTAATTTATGAGTTTCTCTAGCTAATTTTCGGGTTTTATGGCTAATTTTTGAGTTTATGGCTAATTTTTGAGGTTTTCTAGCTAATTTTTGGAATGTATAGCTAATTTTTGGGTATTTATAGCTAATTTATGAGTTTTATAGCTATTTTTTGAGTTTTTATAGCTAATTTTTGGGTTTTTCCAACAATTTTTGGGTTTTGTGACTAATTTCTGTGTTTTTCTAGCTGATTGTTGGGTTTTTGTGGCTAATTTTTGGGTTTTATGGCTAATTTTTGGGTTCTTATGGATAACTTTTGGGTCTTGTGGCCAATTTCTGAGTTTTTCTAAACAATTGTTGGGTTTTAGTGGCTAATTTCTGTGTTTTTCTAGCTAATTTTCTAGTTTTTCTGGCTAATTTTTGAGTTTTTGTGGCTAATTTTTTAGTTTTTATGGCTAATTGTTGAGTTTTTCTAGCTAATTTGTGGGTTTTATAGCTAATTTTTGGGTTTTTTTAGCTAATTTTGAGGTTTTTGTGGTTAATTTATGGGTTTTTGTGGCTAATTTTTGAGTTTTTCTAGCTAATTTCTGAGATTTTCTAGCTAATATATGAGTTTCTCTAGCTAATTTTCGGGTTTTTCTAACAATTTGTGGGTTAAATGGCTAATTTTTTTGGTTTTTATGGCTAATTTGTGGGTTTTTATGGCTGATTTTTGAGTTTTTGTGGCTAATTTCCAAGTTTTTCCACCTTATTCTCGAGTTTTCTAGCTAATGTTTGGGATTTATGGCTAAATTTTGAGTTTTTCTAACCAATTTATGGGTTTTTGTGGCTAATTTTTGAGTTTTTCCAGCTAATTCCTGAGTTTCTCTAGCTAATTTATGAGTTTCTCTAGCTAATTTTCGGGTTTTATGGCTAATTTTTGAGTTTATGGCTAATTTTTGAGGTTTTCTAGCTAATTTTTGGAATGTATAGCTAATTTTTGGGTATTTATAGCTAATTTATGAGTTTTATAGCTATTTGTTGAGTTTTTATAGCTAATTTTTGGGTTTTTCCAACAATTTTTGAGTTTTTGTGGCTAGTTTCTGAGTTTTTATGGCTGATTTTTGAGTTTTTCTAGCTAATTTCTGGGTTTTATAGCTATGTTTTGAGTTTTTATAGCTAACTTTTGGGTTTTTCTTACAATTTGTGGGTTAAATGGCTAATTTTTTAGTTTTTATGGCTAATTTGTGGGTTTTTATGGCTAGTTTTTGTGGCTAATTTTTGAGTTTTTATTGCTAATTGTTGAGTTTTTATAGCTAACTTTTGGGTTTTTCTAACAATTTTTGGGTTTTATGGCTAATTTTTTGGTTTTTATGGCTAATTTGTGGGTTTTCTAGCTAATTGTTGGGTTGTATAGCTAATTTTTGGGTAATTATAGCTAATTTATGAGTTTTATAGCTATTTTTTGAGTTTTTATAGCTAATTTTTGCGTTTTTCCAACAATTTTTGGGTTTTGTGACTAATTTCTGAGTTTTTATAGCTGACTGTTTGGTTTTTGTGGCTAATTTCTGAGTTTTTCTTGCTAAATTTTGGGTTTTATGGCTAATTTTTGAGTTTTTATGGCTAATTTGTGGGTTTTTATGGCTGATTTTTGAGTTTTTGTGGCTAATTTCCAAGTTTTTCTACCTCATTCTTGAGTTTTCTAGCTAATGTTTGGGATTTAAGGCTAAATTTTGAGTTTTTCCAGCCAATTTATGGGTGTTTGTGGCTAATTTTTGAGTTTTTCCAGCTAATTCCTGAGTTTCTCTAGCTAATTTATGAGTTTCTCTAGCTAATTTTCGGGTTTTATGGCTAATTTTTGAGTTTATGGCTAATTTTTGAGTTTTTATAACTGATTTTCGGGTTTTTCTAACAATTTTTGGGTTCTGTGACTAATTTCTGAGTTTTTCTAGCTGACTGTTGGGTTTTTGTGGCTAATTTCCGAGTTTTTCTAACCAATTTTCGAGTTTTTCTTGCTAAATTTTGGGTTTTATGGCTAATTTTTGAGTTTTTATGGCTAATTTTTGAGTTTTTGTGGCTAATTTTTGAGTTTTTATGGCTAATTGTTGAGTTTTTCTGAGTAATTTCTGAGTTTTATAGATATTTTTTGAGTTTTTGTGGCTAATTTTTGAGTTTTTATAGCTAATTTCTGAGTTTTTGTGGCTAATTTTTGAGTTTTTATGGCTAATTGTTGAGTTCTTGGGGCTAATTTCCGGGTTTTTCTAACAATTGGTTTTTGTGGCTAATTTCTGAGTTTTTCTAGCTAATTTCTGAGTTTTTGTAGCTAATTTTTGGGTTTTATGGCTAATATTTTAGTTTTATGCCTGATTTTTGGGTCTTTCTACCTAATTTTTGGGTTGTTCTAGCAATTTTTGGGTTTTTGTGGCTAATTTCTAAGTTTTTCTAGCTAATTTTTAGAGTTTTTCTAGCTATAAAAACTATAAAAACTCAAAGAATAGCTATAAAACCCAAAAATTAGCCAGAAAAATTCAAAAATTAGCTAGAAAAACTCAAAATGTAGCCATAAAATCCAAAAATTAGCTAGAAAATCCCAAAAATTAGCTATAAAAACCCAAAAATTGCCAGGAAACCCAAAAATTGGGTAGAAAAACTCAAAAATTTGCCATAAAAACCCAAAAATTAGCCAGAAAAACTCAAAAATTAGCTAGAAAATCCAAAACTTAGATTGAAAAACTCAAAAAATAAGCCATGGAAACCCAAAAATTAGCTAGGAAACTTAGACATTAGCTAGAAAAACTCAAAAGTTAGACATAAAAACCCAAAAATTGCTATAAAAACCCAAATATTAGCTATAAAAACCCAAAAATTTTTGAGTTTTCGTGGCTAATTTTTGAGTTTTTATGGCTGATTGTTGAGTTTCTCTAGCTAATTTTTGAGTTTTATGGCTAATTTTTGGGTTTTTATGGCTAATTTTTGGGTTTCTGTGGCTAGTTTTCGAGTTATTCTTGCTAATTTTTGGGTTTTTCAGCTGATTTTTTGTTTTTCTGGCTAATTTTTGGGTTTTATAGCCAATTTTTGAGTTCTTAAAGCTAATTTTTGGGTTTTTCTAACAATTTATTGGTTTTTCTAGCAATTTCTGGGTTTTTGTGGCTAATTTCTGAGCTAATTTTCAGAGTTTTTCCAGCTATAAAAACTATAAAAACTGAAAGAATAGCTAGAAAACCCAAAAATTAGCCAGAAAAATTCAAAAGTTAGCTAGAAGAACTCAAAATTTAGCCATAAAATCCAAAAACTAGCTAGAAAAACCCAAAAAATCAGCTATCAAAACTCAAAAGTTAGGTAGAAAAACTCAAAAATCAGCCATAAAAACAGAAAAATTAGTCAGAAAAACTCAAAAATTAGCTAATTTTTAGGTTTTTCTACCAATTTTTGAGTTTTGTGGCTAATTTCTGAGTTTATCTAGCTAATTTTTGGGTTTTTATGGCTTATTTTTTGGATTTTTCCATCTGACTTTTGAGTTTTCTAGCAATTTTTGGGTTTTTGTGGCTAATTTTTGAGATTTTATGGCCAATTTTCAAGTTTTTCTAGCTAATTTCTGAGTTTCTCTAGCTAATTTTCGGGTTTTATGGCTAATTTTTGGGTTTTTATGACTAATTTTTGGGTTTTTATGGCTAATTTTGGAGGTTTTCCAGCTAATGTTTGGGTTGTATAGCAAATTTTTGGGTATTTATAGCTAATTTATGAGTTTTATTGCTTTTTTTTGAGTTTTTATAGCTAATTTTTGGGTTTTCCTAACAATTTTTGGGTTTTGTGACTAATTTCTGAGTTTTTCTAGCTGACTGTTGGGTTTTTGTGGCTAATTTCTGAGTTTTTCTAACTAATTTTCGAGTTTTTCTTGCTAAATTTTGGGTTTTATGGCTAATTATTGAGTTTTTATGGCTAATTTTTGAGTTTTTGTGGCTAAATTTTGAGTTTTTCTAGCTAATTTCTGGGTTTTATAACTATTTTTTGAGTTTTTATAGCTAATTTTTGGGTTTTTATTGCTAATTTGTGGGTTTTCATGGCTAATTTTAGAGATTTGTGGCTTATTTTTGAGTTTTTTTGACTATTTGTTGAGTTTTTCTAGGTGATTTCTGAGTTTTATAGATATTATATTATTTTATTATCCAAAAGAACTCGAAAGCTAGCCATAAAAACTCAGAAATTAGCCATAAAAACCCAACAATTAGCTATAAAACATGAAAATTAGCCAAAAAACCCAAAAATAAGCCATAAAAACGCAAATATTAGCCATAAAAACCGACAATTAGCCATAAAACCTAAAAATTAGCCAGAAAAACTCGAAAATTAGCTAGAAAAACAAAAAATTAGATATACAACCCATAAATCAGCCTGAAAAACTCAAAAATCAGCGATGAAAACTCAAAAATTAGCCATAATACCAGAAAATTAGCTAGAGAAACTCAAAAATTAGCCACAAAACCCAAAAATTGATTGGAAAACTCGAAAATTAGCTATAGAAACTCAAAATTCAGCTATAAATCATGAAAATTAGCTAGAAAAAACTCAAAAATTAGCCATAAAAACTTAAAAATTAGCCATTAAACCCAAAAATTAGCAAGAAAAACTCGAAAATTAGCTAGAAAAACTCAAAAAATAGCTATAAAAACTCAAAAATTAGCCACAGAAACTCAAAAATCAGCTATAAAAACCCAAAAATTAGCCATAAAACCCATAAATTAGCTATAAAACCCGCAAATCAGCTAGAAAAATCGAAAAATTGATAGAAAAACTCAGAAAGTAGCCATAAAAACTAAAAAATTAGCCACAAAAACCCAAAATTTAGCCACATAAACCCAAAAATTAGCCACAAAAACCCAAAAATTAGCCATAAAACCCAAAAATTAGCCAGAAAAACCTCGATAATTAGCCATAAAAACTCAGAAATCAGCTAGAAAAACCGAAAATTAGCTGGAAAAACTTGAAAATTAGCGAGAAAAATTCAGAAATTAGCTAGAAAAACTCAAACAAATAGCTATAAAAGATGGAAATTGGCCAAAAAAACTCAAAAATTAGCCATAAAAACTTAGAAATTGGACAGAAAAACCCAAAAATTGTTAGAAAAATCCAAAAATTATCTATAAAAACTCAAAAAATAGCTATAAAACCCAAAAATTAGCTAGAAAAACCCAAAAATTAGCCAGAAGAACTCAAAAATTAGCCACAAAAACCCAAAAATTAGCCATAAAAACCCAAAAATTAGCCACAAAAACCCAAAAATTAGCCAATAGAACTCGAAAATTAGCCATAAAAACTCAGAAATTAGCCATAAAAACCCAAAAATTAGCCATAAAACCATCAAATTAGCTGGAAAAACTCAAAAATTAGCCATAAAAACTCAAAAATTAGCCAAAAAACCCAAAATTTAGCCATAAAAACCCAAAAATTAGCCACAAAAACCCAAAAATTAGCCATAAAAACCCAAAAATTAGCTATAAACCCCACAAATCAGCTAGAAAAACTCAAAAATTGATAGAAAAACTCAAAAATTAGCTATAAAAACTCAAACAAATAGCTATAAAACATGAAAATTAGCCAAAAAAACTCAAAAATTAGCCATGAAATCTTAGAAATTAGCCACAAAAACACAAAAATTAGCCAGAAGAACTCGAAAATTAGCTAGAAGAACCTCGAAAATTAGCCATAAAAACTCAGAAATTAGCTAGAAAAACCGAAAATTAGCTGGAGAAACTTGAAAATTAGCGAGAAAAACTCAGAAATTAGCTAGAAAAACTCAAACAAATAGCTATAAAAGATGGAAATTAGCAAGAAAAACTCGAAAATTAGCTAGAAAAACTCAGAAATTAGCCACAAAACCCAAAAACTGTTGGAAAACCCCAAAAATTAGCTATAAAAACTCAAAAATTAGCCACAGAAACTCAAAAATCAGCTATAAAAACCCAAAAATTAGCCATAAAACCCATAAATTAGCTATAAAACCCGCAAATCAGCTAGAAAAATCGAAAAATTGATAGAAAAACTCAGAAAGTAGCCATAAAAACTAAAAAATTAGCCACAAAAACCCAAAATTTAGCCACAAAAACCCAAAAATTAGCCACAAAAACCTAAAAATTAGCCATAAAACCCAAAAATTAGCCAGAAGAACCTCGATAATTAGCCATAAAAACTCAGAAATCAGCTAGAAAAACCGAAAATTAGCTAGAAAAACTCAAACAAATAGCTATAAAAGATGGAAATTGGCCGAAAAAACTCAAAAATTAGCCATTAAAACTTAGAAATTAGACAGAAAAACCCAAAAATTGTTAGAAAAATCCAAAAATTATCTATAAAAACTCAAAAAATAGCTATAAAACCCAAAAATTAGCTAGAAAAACCCAAAAATTAGCTGGAAAAACTCAAAAACTAGCAAGAAGAACTCAAAAATTAGCCACAAAAACCCAAAAATTAGCCATAAAAACACAAAAATTAGCCACAAAAACCCAAAAATTAGCCAATAGAACTCGAAAATTAGCCATAAAAACTCAGAAATTAGCCATAAAAACCCAAAAATTAGCCATAAAACCATCAAATTAGCTGGAAAAACTCAAAAATTAGCCATAAAAACTCAAAAATTAGCCAAAAAACCCAAAATTTAGCCATAAAAACCCAAAAATTAGCCACAAAAACCCAAAAATTAGCCATAAAAACCCAAAAATTAGCTACAAAACCCAGAAATCAGCTAGAAAAACTCAAAAATTGATAGAAAAACTCAAAAATTAGCTATAAAAACTCAAACAAATAGCTATAAAACATGAAAATTAGCCAAAAAAACTCAAAAATTAGCCATAAAAACTTAGAAATTAGCCACAAAAACACAAAAATTAGCCAGAAGAACTCGAAAATTAGCTAGAAGAACCTCGAAAATTAGCCATAAAAACTCAGAAATTAGCTAGAAAAACCGAAAATTAGCTGGAGAAACTTGAAAATTAGCGAGAAAAACTCAGAAATTAGCTAGAAAAACTCAAACAAATTGCTATAAAACATGGAAATTAGCCAAAAAAACTCAAAAATTAGCCATAAAAACTTAGAAATTAGACAGAAAAACCCAAAAATTGTTAGAAAAATCCAAAAATTAGCTATAAAAACTCAAAAAATAGCTATAAAACGCAAAAATTAGCTAGAGAAACCCAAAAATTAGCTGGAAAAACTCAAAAATTAGCCAGAAGAACTCAAAAATTAGCCACAAAAACCCAAAAATTAGCCAATAGAACTCGAAAATTAGCCATAAAAACTCAGAAATTAGCCATAAAAACCCAAGAATTAGCCATAAATCCATCAAATTAGTTGGAAAAACTCAAAAATTAGCCAAAACCCCGAAAATTAGCCATAAAAACCCAAAACTCAGCCACAAAACCCAAAAATTAGCCATAAAAACCCAAAAATTAGCTATAAAACCCACAAATCAGCTAGAAAAACTCAAAAATTGATAGAAAAACTCAAAAATTAGCTATAAAAACTCAAACAAGTAGCTATAAAACATGAAAATTAGCCAAAAAACTCAAAAGTTAGCCATGAGAACTTAGAAATTAGCCACAAAAACACAAAAATTAGCCATAAAAACCCAAAAATTGGCCATAAAACCCAAAAACTAGCCAGAAGAACTCGAAAATTAGCTAGAAGAACCTCGAAAATTAGCCATAAAAACTCAGAAATTAGCTAGAAAAACCGAAAATCAGCTGGAGAAACTTAAAAATTAGCGAGAAAAACTCAGAAATTAGCTGGAAAGACTCAAAAAATAGCCACAAAACTCAAAAATTGATAGAAAAACTCAAAAATTAGCTATAAAAACTCAAACAAATAGCTATAAAACATAAAAATTAGCCAGAAGAACCTGGAAAATTAGCCATAAAAACTTAGGAATTAGCCAAAAAATCCAACAATTAGCTAGAAAAACTCAGAAATTAGCCACAAAACCCAAAAATTAGACATAAAAACTCAAAAATTAGCCATAAAACGCAAAAATTAGCCAGAAAAAATCGAAAATTAGCCATCAAATCTCAAAAATTAGCCACAAAAACCCAAAAATTAGCCATAAAAACCCAAAAATTTAACACAAAAACCCAAAACTTAGCCACAAAACCCAGAAATTAGACATTAAAACCCAAAAATTAGCTATAAAACCCACATATCAGCTAGAAAAATTGAAAAATTGATAGCAAAATTCGAAAATTAGCCATAAAAACTCAAAAATTAGCCACAAAAACCCAAAAATTAGCCATAAAAACCCAAAATTAGCCACAAAAAAAAACTCAAAAATTAGCCACAGAACTCAAAAATTGATGGAAAAACTCGAAAATTAGCTATAAAAACCCAAACAAATAGCTATAAAACATGAAAATTAGCCAATAAAACTCAAAAATTAGCCACAAAAACCTAGAAATTAGCCACAAAACTATAAAAATTAGCCATAAAAACCCAAAAATTAGCCATAAAACCCAAAAATTAGCTAAAAGAACTCGAACATTAGCTAGAAAAACTCAGAAATTAGTTACAAAACCCAAAAATTGTTAGAAAAATCCGAAAATTAGCTATAAAAACTTAAAAAATAGCTATAGAACCCAAAAATTAGCTAAAAAACCCAAAAATTAGCTGGAAAAACTCAAAAATTAGCCATAAAAACTCAAAAATTAGCCAGAAGAACTCGAAAAATAGCCAAAAAAACCCAAAAATTAGCCATAAAACCCAAAAATTAGCCAGAAGAACCTGGAAAATTAGCCATAAAAACTTAGGAATTAGCCAAAAAAATCCAACAATTAGCTAGAAAAACTCAGAAATTAGCCACAAAACCCAAAAATTAGACATAAAAACTCAAAAATTAGACATAAAACGCAAAAATTAGCCAGAAAAAATCGAAAATTAGCCATCAAATCTCAAAAATTAGCCACAAAAACTCAAAAATTAGCTATAAAAACCCAAACAAATAGCTATAAAACATGAAAATTAGCCAATAAAACTCAAAAATTAGCCACAAAAACCTAAAAATTAGCCACAAAACTATAAAAATTAGCCATAAAAACCCAAAAATTAGCCATAAAACCCAAAAATTAGCTAAAAGAACTCGAACATTAGCTAGAAAAACTCAGAAATTAGTTGAAAAACCCAAAAATTGTTAGAAAAATCCGAAAAATAGCTATAAAAACTCAAAAAATAGCTATAGAACCCAAAAATTAGCTAGAAAAAAACCCAAAAATTAGCTGGAAAAACTCAAAAATTAGCCATAAAAACTCAAAAATTAGCCACAAAAACCCAAAAATTAGCCATAAAAACCCCAAAAACTAGCCTCAAAAACCCAAAAATTAGCCATAAAACCCAAAAATTAGCCAGAAGAACCTGGAAAATTAGCCATAAAAACTTAGGAATTAGCCAAAAAAATCCAACAATTAGCTAGAAAAACTCAGAAATTAGCCACAAAACCCAAAAATTGTTGGAAAACCCCAAAAATTAGCTATAAAAACTCAAAAAATAGCTATAAAAACTCAAAAATTAGCCACAGAAACTCAAAAATCAGCTATAAAAACCCAAAAATTAGCCATAAAACCCATAAATTAGCTATAAAACCCGCAAATCAGCTAGAAAAATCGAAAAATTGATAGAAAAACTCAGAAAGTAGCCATAAAAACTAAAAAATTAGCCACAAAAACCCAAAATTTAGCCACATAAACCCAAAAATTAGCCACAAAAACCCAAAAATTAGCCATAAAACCCAAAAATTAGCCAGAAAAACCTCGATAATTAGCCATAAAAACTCAGAAATCAGCTAGAAAAACCGAAAATTAGCTGGAAAAACTTGAAAATTAGCGAGAAAAATTTAGAAATTAGCTAGAAAAACTCAAACAAATAGCTATAAAAGATGGAAATTGGCCAAAAAACTCAAAAATTAGCCATAAAAACTTAGAAATTGGACAGAAAAACCCAAAAATTGTTAGAAAAATCCAAAAATTATCTATAAAAACTCAAAAAATAGCTATAAAACCCAAAAATTAGCTAGAAAAACCCAAAAATTAGCCAGAAGAACTCAAAAATTAGCCACAAAAACCCAAAAATTAGCCATAAAAACCCAAAAATTAGCCACAAAAACCCAAAAATTAGCCAATAGAACTCGAAAATTAGCCATAAAAACTCAGAAATTAGCCATAAAAACCCAAAAATTAGCCATAAAACCATCAAATTAGCTGGAAAAACTCAAAAATTAGCCATAAAAACTCAAAAATTAGCCAAAAAACCCAAAATTTAGCCATAAAAACCCAAAAATTAGCCACAAAAACCCAAAAATTAGCCATAAAAACCCAAAAATTAGCTATAAACCCCACAAATCAGCTAGAAAAACTCAAAAATTGATAGAAAAACTCAAAAATTAGCTATAAAAACTCAAACAAATAGCTATAAAACATGAAAATTAGCCAAAAAAACTCAAAAATTAGCCATGAAATCTTAGAAATTAGCCACAAAAACACAAAAATTAGCCAGAAGAACTCGAAAATTAGCTAGAAGAACCTCGAAAATTAGCCATAAAAACTCAGAAATTAGCTAGAAAAACCGAAAATTAGCTGGAGAAACTTGAAAATTAGCGAGAAAAACTCAGAAATTAGCTAGAAAAACTCAAACAAATAGCTATAAAAGATGGAAATTAGCAAGAAAAACTCGAAAATTAGCTAGAAAAACTCAGAAATTAGCCACAAAACCCAAAAACTGTTGGAAAACCCCAAAAATTAGCTATAAAAACTCAAAAATTAGCCACAGAAACTCAAAAATCAGCTATAAAAACCCAAAAATTAGCCATAAAACCCATAAATTAGCTATAAAACCAGCAAATCAGCTAGAAAAATCGAAAAATTGATAGAAAAACTCAGAAAGTAGCCATAAAAACTAAAAAATTAGCCACAAAAACCCAAAATTTAGCCACAAAAACCCAAAAATTAGCCACAAAAACCTAAAAATTAGCCATAAAACCCAAAAATTAGCCAGAAGAACCTCGATAATTAGCCATAAAAACTCAGAAATCAGCTAGAAAAACCGAAAATTAGCTAGAAAAACTCAAACAAATAGCTATAAAAGATGGAAATTGGCCGAAAAAACTCAAAAATTAGCCATTAAAACTTAGAAATTAGACAGAAAAACCCAAAAATTGTTAGAAAAATCCAAAAATTATCTATAAAAACTCAAAAAATAGCTATAAAACCCAAAAATTAGCTAGAAAAACCCAAAAATTAGCTGGAAAAACTCAAAAACTAGCAAGAAGAACTCAAAAATTAGCCACAAAAACCCAAAAATTAGCCATAAAAACACAAAAATTAGCCACAAAAACCCAAAAATTAGCCAATAGAACTCGAAAATTAGCCATAAAAACTCAGAAATTAGCCATAAAAACCCAAAAATTAGCCATAAAACCATCAAATTAGCTGGAAAAACTCAAAAATTAGCCATAAAAACTCAAAAATTAGCCAAAAAACCCAAAATTTAGCCATAAAAACCCAAAAATTAGCCACAAAAACCCAAAAATTAGCCATAAAAACCCAAAAATTAGCTACAAAACCCAGAAATCAGCTAGAAAAACTCAAAAATTGATAGAAAAACTCAAAAATTAGCTATAAAAACTCAAACAAATAGCTATAAAACATGAAAATTAGCCAAAAAAACTCAAAAATTAGCCATAAAAACTTAGAAATTAGCCACAAAAACACAAAAATTAGCCAGAAGAACTCGAAAATTAGCTAGAAGAACCTCGAAAATTAGCCATAAAAACTCAGAAATTAGCTAGAAAAACCGAAAATTAGCTGGAGAAACTTGAAAATTAGCGAGAAAAACTCAGAAATTAGCTAGAAAAACTCAAACAAATTGCTATAAAACATGGAAATTAGCCAAAAAAACTCAAAAATTAGCCATAAAAACTTAGAAATTAGACAGAAAAACCCAAAAATTGTTAGAAAAATCCAAAAATTAGCTATAAAAACTCAAAAAATAGCTATAAAACGCAAAAATTAGCTAGAGAAACCCAAAAATTAGCTGGAAAAACTCAAAAATTAGCCAGAAGAACTCAAAAATTAGCCACAAAAACCCAAAAATTAGCCAATAGAACTCGAAAATTAGCCATAAAAACTCAGAAATTAGCCATAAAAACCCAAGAATTAGCCATAAATCCATCAAATTAGTTGGAAAAACTCAAAAATTAGCCAAAACCCCGAAAATTAGCCATAAAAACCCAAAACTCAGCCACAAAACCCAAAAATTAGCCATAAAAACCCAAAAATTAGCTATAAAACCCACAAATCAGCTAGAAAAACTCAAAAATTGATAGAAAAACTCAAAAATTAGCTATAAAAACTCAAACAAGTAGCTATAAAACATGAAAATTAGCCAAAAAACTCAAAAGTTAGCCATGAGAACTTAGAAATTAGCCACAAAAACACAAAAATTAGCCATAAAAACCCAAAAATTGGCCATAAAACCCAAAAACTAGCCAGAAGAACTCGAAAATTAGCTAGAAGAACCTCGAAAATTAGCCATAAAAACTCAGAAATTAGCTAGAAAAACCGAAAATCAGCTGGAGAAACTTAAAAATTAGCGAGAAAAACTCAGAAATTAGCTGGAAAGACTCAAAAAATAGCCACAAAACTCAAAAATTGATAGAAAAACTCAAAAATTAGCTATAAAAACTCAAACAAATAGCTATAAAACATAAAAATTAGCCAGAAGAACCTGGAAAATTAGCCATAAAAACTTAGGAATTAGCCAAAAAATCCAACAATTAGCTAGAAAAACTCAGAAATTAGCCACAAAACCCAAAAATTAGACATAAAAACTCAAAAATTAGCCATAAAACGCAAAAATTAGCCAGAAAAAATCGAAAATTAGCCATCAAATCTCAAAAATTAGCCACAAAAACCCAAAAATTAGCCATAAAAACCCAAAAATTTAACACAAAAACCCAAAACTTAGCCACAAAACCCAGAAATTAGACATTAAAACCCAAAAATTAGCTATAAAACCCACATATCAGCTAGAAAAATTGAAAAATTGATAGCAAAATTCGAAAATTAGCCATAAAAACTCAAAAATTAGCCACAAAAACCCAAAAATTAGCCATAAAAACCCAAAATTAGCCACAAAAAAAAACTCAAAAATTAGCCACAGAACTCAAAAATTGATGGAAAAACTCGAAAATTAGCTATAAAAACCCAAACAAATAGCTATAAAACATGAAAATTAGCCAATAAAACTCAAAAATTAGCCACAAAAACCTAGAAATTAGCCACAAAACTATAAAAATTAGCCATAAAAACCCAAAAATTAGCCATAAAACCCAAAAATTAGCTAAAAGAACTCGAACATTAGCTAGAAAAACTCAGAAATTAGTTACAAAACCCAAAAATTGTTAGAAAAATCCGAAAATTAGCTATAAAAACTTAAAAAATAGCTATAGAACCCAAAAATTAGCTAAAAAACCCAAAAATTAGCTGGAAAAACTCAAAAATTAGCCATAAAAACTCAAAAATTAGCCAGAAGAACTCGAAAAATAGCCAAAAAAACCCAAAAATTAGCCATAAAACCCAAAAATTAGCCAGAAGAACCTGGAAAATTAGCCATAAAAACTTAGGAATTAGCCAAAAAAATCCAACAATTAGCTAGAAAAACTCAGAAATTAGCCACAAAACCCAAAAATTAGACATAAAAACTCAAAAATTAGACATAAAACGCAAAAATTAGCCAGAAAAAATCGAAAATTAGCCATCAAATCTCAAAAATTAGCCACAAAAACTCAAAAATTAGCTATAAAAACCCAAACAAATAGCTATAAAACATGAAAATTAGCCAATAAAACTCAAAAATTAGCCACAAAAACCTAAAAATTAGCCACAAAACTATAAAAATTAGCCATAAAAACCCAAAAATTAGCCATAAAACCCAAAAATTAGCTAAAAGAACTCGAACATTAGCTAGAAAAACTCAGAAATTAGTTGAAAAACCCAAAAATTGTTAGAAAAATCCGAAAAATAGCTATAAAAACTCAAAAAATAGCTATAGAACCCAAAAATTAGCTAGAAAAAAACCCAAAAATTAGCTGGAAAAACTCAAAAATTAGCCATAAAAACTCAAAAATTAGCCACAAAAACCCAAAAATTAGCCATAAAAACCCCAAAAACTAGCCTCAAAAACCCAAAAATTAGCCATAAAACCCAAAAATTAGCCAGAAGAACCTGGAAAATTAGCCATAAAAACTTAGGAATTAGCCAAAAAAATCCAACAATTAGCTAGAAAAACTCAGAAATTAGCCACAAAACCCAAAAATTAGACATAAAAACCCAAAAATTAGCCATAAAACCCAAAAATTAGCCAGAAGAACCTGGAAAATTAGCCATAAAAACTTAGGAATTAGCCAAAAAAATCCAACAATTAGCTAGAAAAACTCAGAAATTAGCCACAAAACTATAAAAATTAGCCATAAAAACCCAAAAATTAGCCATAAAACCCAAAAATTAGCTAAAAGAACTCGAAAATTAGCTAGAAAAACTCGGAAATTAGTCACAAAAATTGTTAGAAAAATCCGAAAATTAGCTATAAAAACTCAAAAAATAGCTATAGAACCCAAAAATTAGCTAGAAAAACCCAAAAATAAGCTGGAAAAACTCAAAAATTAGCCATAAAAACTCAAAAATTAGCCACAAAAACCCAAAAATTAGCCATAAAAACCCAAAAACTAGCCCCAAAAACCCAAAAATTAGCCATAAAACTCAACAATTAGCCAGAAGAACCTCGACGATTAGCCATAAAAATTCAGAAATTAGCCAAAAAAACCCAACAATTAGCTAGAAAAACTCAGAAATTAGCTATAAAACCATCAAATTAGCTGGAAAAACTGAGAAATTAGCCATAAAAACCCAAAAATTAGCCACAAAAACCCAAAAATTAGCCATAAAACCCAAAAATTAGCCAGAAGAACCTGGAAAATTAGCCACAAAAACTTAGGAATTAGCCAAAAAAACCCAACAATTAGCCATAAAAACCCAAAAATTAGCTATAAAACCCACAAATCAGCTTGAAAAACTCAAAAATTAGCCATAAAAACTCAAAAATTAGCCACAAAAACCCAAAAATAAGCCATAAAAACGCAAATATTAGCCATAAAACTCAAAAATTAGCAAGAAAAACTCGAAAATTAGCTATAAAAACGAAAAATTAGATATACAACCCAGAAATTAGCTTGAAAAAGTCGAAAATCAGCGATGAAAACTCAAAAATTAGCCATAAAAACTTAAAAATTAGCCATTAAACTCAAAAATTAGCCATAAAACCCATGAATTAGCTATAAAACCCACAAATCAGCTAGAAAAATTGAAAAATTGATAGAAAAACTCAAAAATTAGCCATAAAAACTCAAAAATTAGCCACAAAAACCCAAAAATTAGCCACAAAAACCCATAAATTAGCCATAAAAACCCAAAAATCAGCCACAAAAACCCAAAAATTAGCCATAAAACCCAAAAATTAGCCAGAAGAACCTGGAAAATTAGCCATAAAAACTTAGGAATTAGCCAAAAAATCCAACAATTAGCTAGAAAAACTCAGAAATTAGCCACAAAACCCAAAAATTAGACATAAAAACTCAAAATTTAGCCAGAAAAAATCGAAAATTAGCCATCAAATCTCAAAAATTAGCCACAAAAACCCAAAAATTAGCCATAAAAACCCAAAAATTTAACACAAAAACCCAAAACTTAGCCACAAAACCCAGAAATTAGACATAAAAACCCAAAAATTAGCTATAAAACCCACATATCAGCTAGAAAAATTGAAAAATTGATAGCAAAACTCGAAAATTAGCCATAAAAACTAAAAAATTAGCCACAAAAACCCAAAAATTAGCCATAAAAACCCAAAATTAGCCATAAAAAAAAAACTCAAAAATTAGCCACAGAACTCAAAAATTGATGGAAAAACTCAAAAATTAGCTATAAAAACCCAAACAAATAGCTATAAAACATGAAAATTAGCCAATAAAACTCAAAAATTAGCCACAAAAACCTAGAAATTAGCCACAAAACTATAAAAATTAGCCATAAAAACCCAAAAATTAGCCATAAAACCAAAAAATTAGCTAAAAGAACTCGAACATTAGCTAGAAAAACTCAGAAATTAGTTACAAAACCCAAAAATTGTTAGAAAAATCCGAAAATTAGCTATAAAAACTCAAAAAATAGCTATAGAACCCAAAAATTAGCTAGAAAAACCCAAAAATTAGCTGGAAAAACTCAAAAATTAGCCATAAAAACTCAAAAATTAGCCAGAAGAACTCGAAAAATAGCCAAAAAAACCCAAAAATTAGCCATAAAACCCAAAAATTAGCCAGAAGAACCTGGAAAATTAGCCATAAAAACTTAGGAATTAGCCAAAAAAATCCAACAATTAGCTAGAAAAACTCAGAAATTAGCCACAAAACCCAAAAATTAGACATAAAAACTCAAAAATTAGCCATAAAACGCAAAAATTAGCCAGAAAAAATCGAAAATTAGCCATCAAATCTCAAAAATTAGCCACAAAAACCCAAAAATTAGCCATAAAAACCCAAAAATTCAACACAAAAACCCAAAACTTAGCCACAAAACCCAGAAATTAGACATAAAAACCCAAAAATTTAACACAAAAACCCAAAACTTAGCCACAAAACCCAAAAATTAGCCATAAAAACCCAAAAATTAGCTATAAAACCCACAAATCAGCTAGAAAAATTGAAAAATTGATAGCAAAACTCGAAAATTAGCTATAAAAACTCAAAAATTAGCCACAAAAACCCAAAAATTAGCCATAAAAACCCAAAATTAGCCACAAAAAAAAAAACTCAAAAATTAGCCACAGAACTCAAAAATTGATGGAAAAACTCAAAAATTAGCTATAAAAACCCAAACAAATAGCTATAAAACATGAAAATTAGCCAATAAAACTCAAAAATTAGCCACAAAAACCTAGAAATTAGCCACAAAAACACAAAAATTAGCCATAAAACCCAAAAATTAGCTATAAAACCCAAAAACTAGCCAGAAGAACTCGAAAATTAGCTAGAAGAACCTCAGAAATTAGCCATAAAAAACCAAAAATTAGCCATAAAACCCAAAAATTAGCTAAAAGAACTCGAACATTAGCTAGAAAAACTCAGAAATTAGTTGAAAAACCCAAAAATTGTTAGAAAAATCCGAAAAATAGCTATAAAAACTCAAAAAATAGCTATAGATTCCAAAAATTAGCTAGAAAAACCCAAAAATTAGCTGGAAAAACTCAAAAATTAGCCATAAAAACTCAAAAATTAGCCACAAAAACCCAAAAATTAGCCATAAAAACCCCAAAAACTAGCCCCAAAAACCCAAAAATTAGCCATAAAACCCAAAAATTAGCCAGAAGAACCTGGAAAATTAGCCATAAAAACTTAGGAATTAGCCAAAAAAATCCAACAATTAGCTAGAAAAACTCAGAAATTAGCCACAAAACCCAAAAATTAGACATAAAAACCCAAAAATTAGCCATAAAACCCAAAAATTAGCCAGAAGAACCTGGAAAATTAGCCATAAAAACTTAGGAATTAGCCAAAAAAATCCAACAATTAGCTAGAAAAACTCAGAAATTAGCCACAAAAACCTAGAAACTAGCCACAAAACTATAAAAATTAGCCATAAAAACCCAAAAATTAGCCATAAAACCCAAAAATTAGCTAAAAGAACTCGAAAATTAGCTAGAAAAACTCGAAAATTAGCTAGAAAAACTCAGAAATTAGCCACAAAACCCAAAAATTGTTGGAAAACCCCAAAAATCTCAAAAAATAGCTATAAAAACTCAAAAATTAGCCACAGAAACCCAGAAATCAGCCAGAAAAACCCAAAAATCAGCCATAAAACCCTTAAATTAGCTATAAAACCCACAAATCATCTAGAAAAATTAGAAATTGATAGAAAAACTCAAAAATTAGCCATAAAAACTCAAAAATTAGCCATAAAAAGCCAAAATTAGCCACATAAACCCAAAAATTAGCCATAAAACCCAAAAATTAGCCAGAAAAACCTCGAAAATTAGCCATAAAAACTAAGAAGTTAGCTAGAAAAACCGAAAATTAGCTGGAGAAACTTAAAAATTAGCGAGAAAAACTCAGAAATTAGCTGGAAAAACTCAAACAAATAGCTATAAAACATAAAAATTAGCCACAAAAACACAAAAATTAGCCATAAAACCCAAAAATTAGCCAGTAGAACTCGAAGATTAGCTAGAAAAACTCAGAAATTAGCTTGAAACTCCCAGAAATTAGCCAGAAGAACCCAAAAATTAGCCATAAAAACCCAAAAATTAGCCACAAAATCCCAAAACTCAGCCACAAAACCCAAAAATTAGCCATAAAAACCCAAAAATTAGCTATAAAACCTACAAATCAGCTAGGAAAACTCAAAAATTGATAGAAAAACTCAAAAATTAGCTATAAAAACTCAAACAAATAGCTATAAAACATGAAAATTAGCCAAAAAAACTTAAAAATTAGGCATAAAAACTTAGAAATTAGCCACAAAAACACAGAAATTAGCCACAAAAACCCAAAAATTTGTCATAAAAACCCAAAAACTAGCCACAAAAACCCAAAAATTAGCCATAAAAACTCAAAAATTAGCCAAAAAACCCAAAAATTAGCCATAGAAACCCAAAAATTAGCCACAAAAACCCAAAACTCAGCAACAAAACCCAAAAATTAGCTATAAAACCCACAAATCAGCTAGAAAAACTCAAAAATTAGCTATAAAAACTCGAACAAATAGCTATAAAACATGAAAATTAGCCAAAAAAACTCAAAAATTAGCCATAAAAACTTAGAAATTAGCCACAAAAACACAAAAATTAGCCATAAAAACCCAAAAATTAGCCATGAAACCGAAAAATTAGCCAGAAGAACTCGAAAATTAGCTAGAAGAACCTCGAAAATAAGCCATAAAAACTCAGAAATTAGCTAGAAAAACCGAAAATTAGCTGGAGAAACTTAAAAATTAACGAGAAAAACTCAGAAATTAGCTGGAAAAACTCAAAAAGTAGCCACAAAACTCAAAAATTGATAGAAAAACTCGAAAATTAGCTATAAAAACTCAAACAAATAGCTATTAAACATAAAAATTAGCCAAAAAACTCAAATATTAGCCAAAAAAACTTAAGAATTAGCCACAAAAACACAAAAATTAGCCATAAAACCCAAAAATTAGCCAGTAGAACTCGAAGATTAGCTAGAAAAACTCAGAAATTAGCTTGAAAAACCCAGAAATTAGCCATAAGAACTCAAAAATTAGCCAAAAAACCCAAAAATTAGCCATAAAAACCCATAAATTAGCCACAAAAACCCAAAACTCAGCCACAAATCCCAAAAATTAGCCATAAAAACCCAAAAATTAGCTATAAAACCCACAAATCAGCTAGAAAAACTCAAAAATTTATACAAAAACTCAAAAATTAGCTATAAAAACTCAAACAAATAGCTATAAAACATGAAAATTAGCCAAAAAAACTCAAAAATTAGCCATAAAAACTTAGAAATTAGCCACAAAAACACAAAAATTAGCCATAAAAACCCAAAAATTAGCCATGAAACCGAAAAACTAGCCAGAAGAACTCGAAAATTAGCTAGAAGAACCTCGAAAATTAGCCATAAAAACTCAGAAATTAGCTAGAAAAACCGAAAATCAGCTGGAGAAACTTAAAAATTAGCGAGAAAAACTCAGAAATTAGCTGGAAAGACTCAAAAAATAGCCACAAAACTCAAAAATTGATAGAAAAACTCAAAAATTAGCTATAAAAACTCAAACAAATAGCTATAAAACATAACAATTAGCCAAAAAACTCAAATATTGGCCATAAAAACTTGATAATTAGCCAAAAAAACACAAAAATCAGCCATAAAACCCAGAAATTAGCCAGTAGAACTCGAAGATTAGCTAGAAAAACTCAGAAATTAGCTGGAAAAACTCAAAAATTAGCCAGACGAACTCAAAAATTAGCCAAAAAAACCCAAAAATTAGCCATAAAAACCCAAAAATTAGCCACAAAAACCCAAAACTCAGCCACAAAACCCAAAAATTAGCCATAAAATCCCAAAAATTAGCTATAAAACCCACAAATCAGCTAGAAAAACTCAAAAATTGATAGAAAAACTCGTAAATTAGGTATAAAAATTCAAACAAATAGCTATAAAACATGAAAATTAGCCAAAAAAACTCGAAAATTAGCCATAAAAACTTAGAAATCAGCCACAAAAACACAAAAATTAGCCATAAAAACCCAAAAATTAGCCATAAAACCAAAAAATTGGCCAAAGGAACTCGAAAATTAGCTAGAAAAACTCAGAAATTGGTCACAAAACCCAAAAATTGTTAGAAAAATCCAAAATTTAGCTATATAAACTCAAAAAATAGCTATAAGACCCAAAAATTAGCTAGAAAAACCTAAAAATTAGCTGGAAAAACTCAAAAATTAGCCAAAAAACTCAAAAATTAGCCATAAAAACCCAAAAATTAGCCATAAAACCCAACAATTAGCCATAAAACCCAACAATTAGCTAGAAGAAGCTCGAAGATTAGCCATAAAAATTCAGAAATTAATCAAAAAAACCCAACAATTAGCTAGAAAAACTCAGAAATTAGCTACAAAACCCAAAAATTAGACATGAAATCCCAAAAATCAACAATAAAACCCAAAAATTAGCCAGACGAACTCGAAAGCTAGCCATAAAAACTCAGAAATTAGCCATAAAAACCCAAAAATTAGCTATAAAACCATCAAATTAGCTGGAAAAACTCAAAAATTGGCTATAAAAACTCAAAAATCAGCTATAAATCATGAAAATTAGCTAGAAAAAACTCAAAAATTAGCCATAAAAACTCAAAAATTAGCCATTTAACCCAAAAATTAGCAGGAAAAACTCGAAAATTAGCTAGAAAAACTCAGAAATTAGCCACAAAACCCAAAAATTGTTGGAAAAACTCAAAAATTAGCTATAAAAACTCAAAAAATAGCTATAAAAACTCAGAAATTAGCCACAGAAACCAAAAAATCAGCTAGAAAAATTGAAAAATTAATAAAAAAACTCAAAAATTAGCCATAAAAACTCAAAAATTAGCCACAAAAACCCAAAAATTAGCCATAAAAACCCAAAATTAGCCACAAAAACCCAAAAATTAGCCATAAAACCCAAAAATTAGCCAGTATAACTCGAAGATTAGCTAGAAAAACTCAGAAATTAGCTTGAAAAACTCAAAAATTAGCCAGAAGAAGTCGAAAAATAGCCAAAAAAACCCAAAAATTAGCCATAAAAACCCAAAAATTAGCCACAAAAACCCAAAACTCAGCCACAAAACATAAAAATTAGCCATAAAAACCTAAAAATTAGCTATAACACCCACAAATCAGCTAGAAAAACTCAAAAATTGATAGAAAAACTCAAAATTTAGCTATAAAAACTCAAACAAATAGCTATAAAACATGGGAATTAGCCAAAAAAACTCAAAAATTAGCCATAAAACCTTAGTAATTAGACACAAAAACACAAAAATTAGCCATAAAAACCCAAACATTAGCCAGAAAACCCAGAAATTAGCCAGAAAAACTCAGAAATTAGTCACAAAATCCAAAAATTGTTAGAAAAATCTAAAAATTAGCTATAAAAACTCAAAAATAGCTATAAAACCCAAAAATTAGCTAGAAAAACCCAGAAATTAGCTGGAAAAACTCAAAAATTAGCCATAAAAACTCAAAAATTAGCCACAAAAACCCATAAATTAGCCATAAAAACACAAAAATCAGCCACAAAAACCCAAAAATTAGCCACAAAAACCCAAAAATCAGCAATAAAACCCAAAAATTAGCCAGAAGAACTCGAAAATTAGCCATAAAAACTCAGAAATTAGCCATAAAAACCCAAAAATTAGCTATAAAACCATCAAATTAGCTGGAAAAACTCAAAAATTGGCTATAAAAACTCAAAAATCAGCTATAAATCATGAAAATTAGCTAAAAAAAACTCAAAAATTGGCCATAAAAACTTAAAAATTAGCCATTAAACCCAAAAATTAGCAGGAAAAACTCGAAAATTAGCTAGAAAAACTCAGAAATTAGCCACAAAACCCAAAAATTGTTGGAAAAACTCAAAAATTAGCTATAAAAACTCGAAAAATAGCTATAAAAACTCAGAAATTAGCCACAGAAACCCAAAAATCAGCCATCAAAACCCAAAAATTAGCCATAAAACCCATAAATTAGCTATAAAACCCACAAATCAGCTAGAAAAATTGAAAAATTGATAGAAAAACTCAAAAATTAGCCATAAAAACTCAAAAATTAGCCACAAAAACCCAAAAATTAGCCATAAAAACCCAAAATTAGCCACAAAAAATCCAAAAATTAGCCATAAAACCCAAAAATTAGCCAGTAGAACTCGAAGATTAGCTAGAAAAACTCAGAAATTAGCTTGAAAAACTCAAAAATTAGCCAGAAGAACTCGAAAAATAGCCAAAAAAACCCAAAAATTAGCCATAAAAACCCGAAAATTAGCCACAGAAACCCAAAACTCAGCCACAAAACCCAAAAATTAGCCATAAAAACCTAAAAATTAGCTATAACACCCACAAATCAGCTAGAAAAACTCAAAAATTGATAGAAAAACTCAAAACTTAGCTATAAAAACTCAAACAAATAGCTATAAAACATGGGAATTAGCCAAAAAACTCAAAAATTAGCCATAAAAACTTAGTAATTAGACACAAAAACACGAAAATTAGCCATAAAAACCCAAAAATTAGCCATAAAACCCAGAAATTAGCCAGAAGAACTCGGAAATTAGCTAGAAAAACTCAGAAATTAGTCACAAAACCCAAAAATTGTTGGAAAAATCCAAAAATTAGCTATAAAAACTCAAAAATAGCTATAAAACCCAAAAATTAGCTAGAAAAACCCAGACATTAGCTGGAAAAACTCAAAAATTAGCCATGAAAACTCAAAAATTAGCCACAAAAACCCATAAATTAGCCATAAAAACACAAAAATCAGCCACAAAAACCCAAAAATTAGCCATAAAACCCAAAAATTAGCCAGAAGAACCTGGAAAATTAGCCATAAAAACTTAGGAATTAGCCAAAAAAATCCAACAATTAGCTAGAAAAACTCAGAAATTAGTCACAAAATCCAAAAATTGTTAGAAAAATCTAAAAATTAGCTATAAAAACTCAAAAATAGCTATAAAACCCAAAAATTAGCTAGAAAAACCCAGAAATTAGCTGGAAAAACTCAAAAATTAGCCATAAAAACTCAAAAATTAGCCACAAAAACCCATAAATTAGCCATAAAAACACAAAAATCAGCCACAAAAACCCAAAAATTAGCCATAAAACCCAAAAATTAGCCGGAAGAACCTGGAAAATTAGCCATAAAAACCCAAAAATTAGCTATAAAAACCCAAACAAATAGCTATAAAACATGAAAATTAGCCAATAAAACTCAGTAATTAGCCACAAAAACATAGAAATTAGCCACAAAACTATAAAAATTAGCCATAAAAACCCAAAAATTAGCCATAAAACCCAAAAATTAGCTAGAAAAACCCAAAAATTAGCTGGAAAAACTCAAAAATTAGCCATAAAAACTCAAAAATTAGCCACAAAAACCCAAAAATCAGCAATAAAACCCAAAAATTAGCCAGAAGAACTCGAAAATTAGCCATAAAAACTCAGAAATTAGCCATAAAAACCCAAAAATTAGCTATAAAACCATCAAATTAGCTGGAAAAACTCAAAAATTGGCTATAAAAACTCAAAAATCAGCTATAAATCATGAAAATTAGCTAAAAAAAACTCAAAAATTGGCCATAAAAACTTAAAAATTAGCCATTAAACCCAAAAATTAGCAGGAAAAACTCGAAAATTAGCTAGAAAAACTCAGAAATTAGCCACAAAACCCAAAAATTGTTGGAAAAACTCAAAAATTAGCTATAAAAACTCGAAAAATAGCTATAAAAACTCAGAAATTAGCCACAGAAACCCAAAAATCAGCCATCAAAACCCAAAAATTAGCCATAAAACCCATAAATTAGCTATAAAACCCACAAATCAGCTAGAAAAATTGAAAAATTGATAGAAAAACTCAAAAATTAGCCATAAAAACTCAAAAATTAGCCACAAAAACCCAAAAATTAGCCATAAAAACCCAAAATTAGCCACAAAAAAACTCAAAAATTAGCCACAGAACTCAAAAATTGATGGAAAAACTCAAAAATTAGCTATAAAAACCCAAACAAATAGCTATAAAACATGAAAATTAGCCAATAAAACTCAAAAATTAGCCACAAAAACCTAGAAATTAGCCACAAAACTATAAAAATTAGCCATAAAAACCCAAAAATTAGCCATAAAACCCAAAAATTAGCTAGAAAAACCCAAAAATTAGCTGGAAAAACTCGAAAATTAGCCATAAAAACTCAAAAATTAGCCATAAAAACCCAAAAATTAGCCAATAGAACTCGAAAATTAGCCATAAAAACTCAAAAATTAGCCATAAAAACCCAAAAATTAGCCAATAGAACTCGAAAATTAGCCATAAAAACTCAGAAATTAGCCATAAAAACCCAAGAATTAGCCATAAAACCATCAAATTATCTGGAAAAACTCAAAAATTAGCCATAAAAACTCAAAAATTAGCCAAAAAACCCGAAAATCAGCCATAAAAACCCAAAACTCAGCCACAAAACCAAAAAATTAGCCATAAAAACCTAAAAATTAGCTATAAAACCCACAAATCAGCTAGAAAAACTCAAAAATTGATAGAAAAACTCAAAAATTAGCTATAAAAACTCAAACAAGTAGCTATAAAACATGAAAATTAGCCAAAAAAACTCAAAAATTAGCCATAAGAACTTAGAAATTAGCCACAAAAACACAAAAATTAGCCATAAAACCCAAAAATTAGCCATAAAACCCAAAAACTAGCCAGAAGAACTCGAAAATTAGCTAGAAGAACCTCGAAAATTAGCCATAAAAACTCAGAAATTAGCTAGAAAAACCGAAAATCAGCTGGAGAAACTTAAAAATTAGCGAGAAAAACTCAGAAATTAGCTGGAAAGACTCAAAAATAGCCACAAAACTCAAAAATTGATAGAAAAACTCAAAAACTAGCTATAAAAACTCAAACAAATAGCTATAAAACTTAAAAATTAGCCAAAAAACTCAAATATTGGCCATAAAAACTTGAGAATTAGCCAAAAAAACACAAAAATTAGCCATAAAACCCAGAAATTAGCCAGTAGAACTCGAAGATTAGCTAGAAAAACTCAGAAATTAGCTGGAAAAACTCAAAAATTAGCCAGACGAACTCAAAAATTAGCCACAAAAACCCAAAAATTAGCTACAAAACCCAAAAATTAGACATAAAATCCAAAAAATCAGCAATAAAACCCAAAAATTAGCCAGAAGAACTCGAAAATTAGCCATAAAAACTCAGAAATTAGCCATAAAAACCCAAAAATTAGCTATAAAACCATCAAATTAGCTGGAAAAACTCAAAAATTGGCTATAAAAACTCAAAAATCAGCTATAAATCATGAAAATTAGCTAAAAAAAACTCAAAAATTAGCCATAAAAACTTAAAAATTAGCCATTAAACCCAAAAATTAGCAGGAAAAACTCGAAAATTAGCTAGAAAAACTCAGAAATTAGCCACAAAACCCAAAAATTGTTGGAAAAACTCAAAAATTAGCTATAAAAACTCAGAAATTAGCCACAGAAACCCAAAAATCAGCCATCAAAACCCAAAAATTAGCCATAAAACCCATGAATTAGCTATAAAACCCACAAATCAGCTAGAAAAATTGAAAAATTGATAGAAAAACTCAAAAATTAGCCATAAAAACTCAAAAATTAGCCACAAAAACCCAAAAATTAGCCACAAAAACCCATAAATTAGCCATAAAAACCCAAAAATCAGCCACAAAAACCCAAAAATTAGCCATAAAACCCAAAAATTAGCCAGAAGAACCTGGAAAATTAGCCATAAAAACTTAGGAATTAGCCAAAAAATCCAACAATTAGCTAGAAAAACTCAGAAATTAGCCACAAAACCCAAAAATTAGACATAAAAACTCAAAAATTAGCCAGAAAAAATCGAAAATTAGCCATCAAATCTCAAAAATTAGCCACAAAAACCCAAAAATTAGCCATAAAAACCCAAAAATTTAACACAAAAACCCAAAACTTAGCCACAAAACCCAGAAATTAGACATAAAAACCCGAAAATTAGCTATAAAACCCACATATCAGCTAGAAAAATTGAAAAATTGATAGCAAAACTCGAAAATTAGCCATAAAAACTAAAAAATTAGCCACAAAAACCCAAAAATTAGCCATAAAAACCCAAAATTAGCCACAAAAAAAAAACTCAAAAATTAGCCACAGAACTCAAAAATTGATGGAAAAACTCAAAAATTAGCTATAAAAACCCAAAAATTAGCTAAAAGAACTCGAACATTAGCTAGAAAAACTCAGAAATTAGTTACAAAACCCAAAAATTGTTAGAAAAATCCGAAAATTAGCTATAAAAACTCAAAAAATAGCTATAGAACCCAAAAATTAGCTAGAAAAACCCAAAAATTAGCTGGAAAAACTCAAAAATTAGCCATAAAAACTCAAAAATTAGCCAGAAGAACTCGAAAAATAGCCAAAAAAACCCAAAAATTAGCCATAAAACCCAAAAATTAGCCAGAAGAACCTGGAAAATTAGCTAGAAAAACTCAGAAATTAGCCAAAAAAATCCAAAAATTAGACATAAAAACTCAAAAATTAGCCATAAAACGCAAAAATTAGCCAGAAAAAATCGAAAATTAGCCATCAAATCTCAAAAATTAGCCACAAAAACCCAAAAATTAGCCATAAAAACCCAAAAATTTAACACAAAAACCCAAAACTTAGCCACAAAACCCAGAAATTAGACATAAAAACCCAAAAATTAGCTATAAAACCCACATATCAGCTAGAAAAATTGAAAAATTGATAGCAAAACTCGAAAATTAGCCATAAAAACTCAAAAATTAGCCACAAAAACCCAAAAATTAGCCATAAAAACCCAAAATTAGCCACAAAAAAAAACTCAAAAATTAGCCACAGAACTCAAAAATTGATGGAAAAACTCAAAAATTAGCTATAAAAACCCAAAAATTAGCCAAAAAACCCAAAAATTAGCCATAAAAACCCAAAAATTAGCCACAAAAACCCAAAAATTAGCCATGAAACCGAAAAACTAGCCAGAAGAACTCGAAAATTAGCTAGAAGAACCTCGAAAATAAGCCATAAAAACTCAGAAATTAGCTAGAAAAACCGAAAATTAGCTGGAGAAACTTAAAAATTAACGAGAAAAACTCAGAAATTAGCTGGAAAAACTCAAAAAGTAGCCACAAAACTCAAAAATTGATAGAAAAACTCGAAAATTAGCTATAAAAACTCGAACAAATAGCTATAAAACATGGAAATTAGCCAAAAAATCTCAAAAATTAGCCATAAAACCTTAGAAATTAGCCACAAAAACACAAAAATTAGCAATAAAAACCCAAAAATTAGCCATAAAACCCAAAAATTAGCCAGAAGAACTCGAAAATTAGCTAGAAGAACCTCGAAAATAAGCCATAAAAAATCAGAAATTAGCTAGAAAAACTCGAAAATTAGCTATAAAAACTCAAACAAATAGCTATTAAACATAAAAATTAGCCACAAAAACAGAAAAATTAGCCATAAAACCCAAAAATTAGCCAGTAGAACTCGAAGATTAGCTAGAAAAACTCAGAAATTAGCTTGAAAAACCCAGAAATTAGCCAGAAGAACTCGAAAATTAGCCAAAAAAACCCAAAAATTAGCCATAAAAACCCATAAATTAGCCACAAAAACCCAAAACTTAGCTATAAAACCCACAAATCAGCTAGAAAAACTCAAAAATTAGCTATAAAAACTCGAACAAATAGCTATAAAACATGAAAATTAGCCAAAAAAACTCAAAAATTAGCCATAAAAACCCAAAAATTAGCCAAAAGAACTCGAAAATTAGCCACAAAAAAAACTCAAAAATTAGCCACAGAACTCAAAAATTGAAAGAAAAACTCAAAAATTAGCTATAAAAACCCAACAAATAGCTATAAAACATGAAAATTAGCCAATAAAACTCAAAAATTAGCCACAAAAACCTAGAAATTAGCCACAAAACTATAAAAATTAGCCATAAAAACCCAAAAATTAGCCATAAAACCAAAAAATTAGCTAAAAGAACTCGAACATTAGCTAGAAAAACTCAGAAATTAGTTACAAAACCCAAAAATTGTTAGAAAAATCCGAAAATTAGCTATAAAAACTCAAAAAATAGCTATAGAACCCAAAAATTAGCTAGAAAAACCCAAAAATTAGCTGGAAAAACTCAAAAATTAGCCATAAAAACTCAAAAATTAGCCAGAAGAACTCGAAAAATAGCCAAAAAAACCCAAAAATTAGCCATAAAACCCAAAAATTAGCCAGAAGAACCTGGAAAATTAGCCATAAAAACTTAGGAATTAGCCAAAAAATCCAACAATTAGCTAGAAAAACTCAGAAATTAGCCACAAAACCCAAAAATTAGACATAAAAACTCAAAAATTAGCCATAAAACGCAAAAATTAGCCAGAAAAAATCGAAAATTACCCATCAAATCTCAAAAATTAGCCACAAAAACCCAAAAATTAGCCATAAAAACCCAAAAATTTAACACAAAAACCCAAAACTTAGCCACAAAACCCAGAAATTAGACATAAAAACCCAAAAATTAGCTATAAAACCCACATATCAGCTAGAAAAATTGAAAAATTGATAGCAAAACTCGAAAATTAGCCATAAAAACTCAAAAATTAGCCACAAAAACCCAAAAATTAGCCATAAAAACCCAAAATTAGCCACAAAAAAAACTCAAAAATCAGCCACAAAACCCAAAAATTAGACATAAAAACCCAAAAATTAGCCATAAAACCCAAAAATTAGCCAGAGGAACCTGGAAAATTAGCCATAAAAACTTAGGAATTAGCCAAAAAAATCCAACAATTAGCTAGAAAAACTCAGAAATTAGCCACAAAACCCAAAAATTAGACACAAAAACCCAAAACTTAGCCACAAAGAAAAACTCAAAAATTAGCCACAGAACTCAAAAATTGATGGAAAAACTCAAAATTAGCTATAAAAACACAAAAAAATAGCTATAAAACTGGAAAATTGGCCAAAAAAACTCAAAAATTAGCCACAAAAACCTAGAAACTAGCCACAAAACTATAAAAATTAGCCATAAAAACCCAAAAATTAGCCATAAAACCCAAAAATTAGCTAAAAGAACTCGAAAATTAGCTAGAAAAACTCGGAAATTAGTCACAAAAATTGTTAGAAAAATCCGAAAATTAGCTATAAAAACTCAAAAAATAGCTATAGAACCCAAAAATTAGCTAGAAAAACCCAAAAATTAGCTGAAAAAACTCAAAAATTAGCCATAAAAACTCAAAAATTAGCCACAAAAACCCAAAAATTAGCCATAAAAACCCAAAAACTAGCCCCAAAAACCCAAAAATTAGCCATAAAACTCAACAATTAGCCAGAAGAACCTCGACGATTAGCCATAAAAATTCAGAAATTAGCCAAAAAAACCCAACAATTAGCTAGAAAAACTCAGAAATTAGCTACAAAACCCAAAAGTTAGCCATAAAAACCCAAAAATTAGCTATAAAACCATCAAATTAGCTGGAAAAACTGAGAAATTAGCCATAAAAACCCAAAAATTAGCCACAAAAACCCAAAAATTGGCCATAAAACCCAAAAATTAGCCAAAAGAACCTGGAAAATTAGCCACAAAAACTTAGGAATTAGCCAAAAAAACCCAACAATTAGCCATAAAAACCCAAAAATTAGCTATAAAACCCACAAATCAGCTTGAAAAACTCAAAAATTAGCCATAAAAACTCAAAAATTAGCCACAAAAACCCAAAAATAAGCCATAAAAACGCAAATATTAGCCATAAAACTCAAAAATTACCAAGAAAAACTCGAAAATTAACTATAAAAACGAAAAATTAGATATACTACCCAGAAATTAGCTTGAAAAACTCGAAAATCAGCGATGAAAACTCAAAAATTAGCCAAAAAACTTAAAAATTAGCCATTAAACTCAAAAATTAGCAAGAAAAACTCGAAAATTAGCTAGAAAAACTCAGAAATTAGCCACAAAACCCAAAAATTGTTGGAAAACCCCAAAAATTAGCCATAAAATCTCAAAAAATTGCTATAAAAACTCAAAAATTAGCCACAGAAACCCAGAAATCAGCCAGAAAAACCCAAAAATCAGCCATAAAACCCATAAATTAGCTATAAAACCCACAAATCATCTAGAAAAATTAGAAATTGATAGAAAAACTCAAAAATTAGCCATAAAAACTCAAAAATTAGCCATAAAAACCCAAAATTAGCCACATAAAACCAAAAATTAGCCATAAAACCCAAAAATTAGCCAGAAAAACCTCGAAAATTAGCCATAAAAACTAAGAAGTTAGCTAGAAAAACCGAAAATTAGCTGGAGAGACTTAAAAATTAGCGAGAAAAACTCAGAAATTAGCTGGAAAAACTCAAACAAATAGCTATAAAACATAAAAATTAGCCACAAAAACACAAAAATTAGCCATAAAACCCAAAAATTAGCCAGTAGAACTTGAAGATTAGCTAGAAAATCCCAGAAATTAGCCAGAAGAACTCAAAAATTAGCCAAAAAAACCCAAAAATTAGCCATAAAAACCCAAAAATTAGCTATAAAACCCACAAATCAGCTAGAAAAACTCAAAAATTGAGAGAAAAACTCAAATATTAGCTATAAAAACTCAAACAAATAGCTATAAAACATGGAAATTAGCCAAAAATCTCAAAAATTAGCCACAAAAACCTAGAAATTAGACACAAAAACACAAAAATTAGCCATAAAACTCCAAAAATTAGCCATAAAACCCAAAAATTAGCCAGAAGAACTCGAAAATTAGCTAGAAAAACTCAGATATCAGTCGCAAAACCCAAAAATTGTTAGAAAAATCCGAAAATTAGCTATAAAAACTCGAAAAATAGCTGGAAAAACTCAAAAATTAGCCAAAAAACTCAAAAATTAACCATAAAAACACAAAAATAATCCATAAAAACCCAAAAATTAGCCACAAAAACCCCAAAATCAGCCATAAAACCCAAAAATTAGCCATAAAAACCCAAAAATTAGCTATAAAACCCACAAATCAGCTAGGAAAACTCAAAAATTGATAGAAAAACTCAAAAATTAGCTATAAAAACTCAAACAAATAGCTATAAAACTCAAAAATTAGCTACAAAAACACAGAAATAATCCATAAAAACCCAAAAATCAGCCACAAAAACCCCAAAATCAGCCATAAAACCCAAAAATTAGCCAAAAGAACTCGAAAATTAGCCATGAAAAATCAGAAATTAGCTATAAAAACCCAAAAATTAGCTATAAAACCATCAGATTAGCTGGAAAAATTAAAAAATTAGCCATAAAAACTCAAAAATTAGCCAAAAAAACCCAAAAATTAGCCATAAAAACCCAAAAATTAGCCACAAAATCCCAAAACTCAGCCACAAAACCCAAAAATTAGCCATAAAAACCCAAAAATTAGCTATAAAACCCACAAATCAGCTAGGAAAACTCAAAAATTGATAGAAAAACTCAAAAATTAGCTATAAAAACTTAGAAATTAGCCACGAAAACACAGAAATTAGCCACAAAAACCCAAAAATTAGTCATAAAAACCCAAAAACTAGCCACAAAAACCCAAAAATTAGCCATAAAAACTCAAAAATTAGCTACAAAAACACAAAAATAATCCATAAAAACCCAAAAATTAGCCACAAAAACCCCAAAATCAGCCATAAAACCAAAAAATTAGCCAAAAGAACTCGAAAATTAGCCATAAAAAATCAGAAATTAGCTATAAAAACCCAAAAATTAGCTATAAAACCATCAGATTAGCTGGAAAAATTAAAAAATTAGCCATAAAAACTCAAAAATTAGCCAAAAAAACCCAAAAATTAGCCATAAAAACCCAAAAATTAGCCACAAAATCCCAAAACTCAGCCACAAAACCCAAAAATTAGCCATAAAAACCCAAAAATTAGCTATAAAACCCACAAATCAGCTAGGAAAACTCAAAAATTGATAGAAAAACTCAAAAATTAGCTATAAAAACTTAGAAATTAGCCACGAAAACACAGAAATTAGCCACAAAAACCCAAAAATTAGTCATAAAAACCCAAAAATTAGCCATAAAAACCCAAAAATTAGCTATAAAACCATCAAATTAGCTGGAAAAACTGAGAAATTAGCCATAAAAACCCAAAAATTAGCCACAAAAACCCAAAAATTAGCCATAAAACCCAAAAATTAGACAGAAGAACCTGGAAAATTAGCCACAAAAACTTAGGAATTAGCCTAAAAAACCCAACAATTAGCCATAAAAACCCAAAAATTAGCTATAAAACCCACAAATCAGCTTGAAAAACTCAAAAATTAGCCATAAAAACTCAAAAATTAGCCACAAAAACCCAAAAATAAGCCATAAAACGCAAATATTAGCCATAAAACTCAAAAATTAGCAAGAAAAACTCGAAAATTAGCTATAAAAACGAAAAATTAGATATACAACCCAGAAATTAGCTTGAAAAACTCGAAAATCAGCGATGAAAACTCAAAAATTAGCCATAAAAACTTAAAAATTAGCCATTAAACTCAAAAATTAGCAAGAAAAACTCGAAAATTAGCTAGAAAAACTCAGAAATTAGCCACAAAACCCAAAAATTGTTGGAAAACCCCAAAAATCTCAAAAAATAGCTATAAAAACTCAAAAATTAGCCACAGAAACCCAGAAATCAGCCAGAAAAACCCAAAAATCAGCCATAAAACCCATAAATTAGCTATAAAACCCACAAATCATCTAGAAAAATTAGAAATTGATAGAAAAACTCAAAAATTAGCCATAAAAACTCCAAAATTAGCCATAAAAACCCAAAATTAGCCACATAAACCCAAAAATTAGCCATAAAACCCAAAAATTAGCCAGAAAAACCTCGAAAATTAGCCATAAAAACTAAGAAGTTAGCTAGAAAAACCGAAAATTAGCTGGAGAAACTTAAAAATTAGCGAGAAAAACTCAGAAATTAGCTGGAAAAACTCAAACAAATAGCTATAAAACATAAAAATTAGCCACCAAAACACAAAAATTAGCCATAAAACCCAAAAATTAGCCAGTAGAACTCGAAGATTAGCTAGAAAAACTCAGAAATTAGCTTGAAAATCCCAGAAATTAGCCAGAAGAACTCAAAAATTAGCCAAAAAAACCCAAAAATTAGCCATAAAAACCCAAAAATTAGCTATAAAACCCACAAATCAGCTAGAAAAACTCAAAAATTGAGAGAAAAACTCAAATATTAGCTATAAAAACTCAAACAAATAGCTATAAAACATGGAAATTAGCCAAAAATCTCAAAAATTAGCCACAAAAACCTAGAAATTAGACACAAAAACACAAAAATTAGCCATAAAACTCCAAAAATTAGCCATAAAACCCAAAAATTAGCCAGAAGAACTCGAAAATTAGCTAGAAAAACTCAGATATCAGTCACAAAACCCAAAAATTGTTAGAAAAATCCGAAAATTAGCTATAAAAACTCGAAAAATAGCTGGAAAAACTCAAAAATTAGCCAAAAAACTCAAAAATTAGCCATAAAAACCCAAAAATAAGCCATAAAAACCCAAAAATTAGCCACAAAAACCCCAAAATCAGCCATAAAACCCAAAAATTAGCCAAAAGAACTCGAAAATTAGCCATAAAAAATCAGAAATTAGCTATAAAAACCCAAAAATTATCTATAAAACCATCAGATTCGCTAGAAAAACTTAAAAACTATCCATAAAAACTCAAAAATTAGCCAAAAAAACCCAAAAATTAGCCATAAAAACCCAAAAATTAGCCACAAAAACCCAAAACCCAGCCACAAAACCCAAAAATTAGCCATAAAAACCCAAAAATTAGCTATAAAACCCACAAATCAGCTAGAAAAACTCAAAAATTGATAGAAAAACTCAAAAATTAGCTATAAAATCTCAAACAAATAGCTATAAAACTCAAAAATTAGCTACAAAAACACAAAAATAATCCATAAAAACTCAAAAATTAGCCAAAAGAACTCGAAAATTAGCCATAAAAAATCAGAAATTAGCTATAAAAACCCAAAAATTAGCTATAAAACCATCAGATTAGCTGGAAAAATTAAAAAATTAGCCATAAAAACTCAAAAATTAGCCAAAAAAACCCAAAAATTAGCCATAAAAACCCAAAAATTAGCCACAAAATCCCAAAACTCAGCCACAAAACCCAAAAATTAGCCATAAAAACCCAAAAATTAGCTATAAAACCCACAAATCAGCTAGGAAAACTCAAAAATTGATAGAAAAACTCAAAAATTAGCTATAAAAACTTAGAAATTAGCCACGAAAACACAGAAATTAGTCACAAAAACCCAAAAATTAGTCATAAAAACCCAAAAACTAGCCACAAAAACCCAAAAATTAGCCATAAAAACTCAAAAATTAGCTACAAAAACACAAAAATAATCCATAAAAACCCAAAAATTAGCCACAAAAACCCCAAAATCAGCCATAAAACCCAAAAATTAGCCAAAAGAACTCGAAAATTAGCCATAAAAAATCAGAAATTAGCTATAAAAACCCAAAAATTAGCTATAAAACCATCAGATTAGCTGGAAAAATTAAAAAATTAGCCATAAAAACTCAAAAATTAGCCAAAAAAACCCAAAAATTAGCCATAAAAACCCAAAAATTAGCCACAAAATCCCAAAACTCAGCCACAAAACCCAAAAATTAGCCATAAAAACCCAAAAATTAGCTATAAAACCCACAAATCAGCTAGGAAAACTCAAAAATTGATAGAAAAACTCAAAAATTAGCTATAAAAACTTAGAAATTAGCCACGAAAACACAGAAATTAGCCACAAAAACCCAAAAATTAGTCATAAAAACCCAAAAATTAGCCATAAAAACCCAAAAATTAGCTATAAAACCATCAAATTAGCTGGAAAAACTGAGAAATTAGCCATAAAAACCCAAAAATTAGCCACAAAAACCCAAAAATTAGCCATAAAACCCAAAAATTATACAGAAGAACCTGGAAAATTAGCCACAAAAACTTAGGAATTAGCCTAAAAAACCCAACAATTAGCCATAAAAACCCAAAAATTAGCTATAAAACCCACAAATCAGCTTGGAAAACTCAAAAATTAGCCATAAAAACTCAAAAATTAGCCACAAAAACCCAAAAATAAGCCATAAAAACGCAAATATTAGCCATAAAACTCAAAAATTAGCAAGAAAAACTCGAAAATTAGCTATAAAAACGAAAAATTAGATATACAACCCAGAAATTAGCTTGAAAAACTCGAAAATCAGCGATGAAAACTCAAAAATTAGCCATAAAAACTTAAAAATTAGCCATTAAACTCAAAAATTAGCAAGAAAAACTCGAAAATTAGCTAGAAAAACTCAGAAATTAGCCACAAAACCCAAAAATTGTTGGAAAACCCCAAAAATCTCAAAAAATAGCTATAAAAACTCAAAAATTAGCCACAGAAACCCAGAAATCAGCCAGAAAAACCCAAAAATCAGCCATAAAACCCATAAATTAGCTATAAAACCCACAAATCATCTAGAAAAATTAGAAATTGATAGAAAAACTCAAAAATTAGCCATAAAAACTCCAAAATTAGCCATAAAAACCCAAAATTAGCCACATAAACCCAAAAATTAGCCATAAAACCCAAAAATTAGCCAGAAAAACCTCGAAAATTAGCCATAAAAACTAAGAAGTTAGCTAGAAAAACCGAAAATTAGCTGGAGAAACTTAAAAATTAGCGAGAAAAACTCAGAAATTAGCTGGAAAAACTCAAACAAATAGCTATAAAACATAAAAATTAGCCACCAAAACACAAAAATTAGCCATAAAACCCAAAAATTAGCCAGTAGAACTCGAAGATTAGCTAGAAAAACTCAGAAATTAGCTTGAAAATCCCAGAAATTAGCCAGAAGAACTCAAAAATTAGCCAAAAAAACCCAAAAATTAGCCATAAAAACCCAAAAATTAGCTATAAAACCCACAAATCAGCTAGAAAAACTCAAAAATTGAGAGAAAAACTCAAATATTAGCTATAAAAACTCAAACAAATAGCTATAAAACATGGAAATTAGCCAAAAATCTCAAAAATTAGCCACAAAAACCTAGAAATTAGACACAAAAACACAAAAATTAGCCATAAAACTCCAAAAATTAGCCATAAAACCCAAAAATTAGCCAGAAGAACTCGAAAATTAGCTAGAAAAACTCAGATATCAGTCACAAAACCCAAAAATTGTTAGAAAAATCCGAAAATTAGCTATAAAAACTCGAAAAATAGCTGGAAAAACTCAAAAATTAGCCAAAAAACTCAAAAATTAGCCATAAAAACCCAAAAATAAGCCATAAAAACCCAAAAATTAGCCACAAAAACCCCAAAATCAGCCATAAAACCCAAAAATTAGCCAAAAGAACTCGAAAATTAGCCATAAAAAATCAGAAATTAGCTATAAAAACCCAAAAATTATCTATAAAACCATCAGATTCGCTAGAAAAACTTAAAAACTATCCATAAAAACTCAAAAATTAGCCAAAAAAACCCAAAAATTAGCCATAAAAACCCAAAAATTAGCCACAAAAACCCAAAACCCAGCCACAAAACCCAAAAATTAGCCATAAAAACCCAAAAATTAGCTATAAAACCCACAAATCAGCTAGAAAAACTCAAAAATTGATAGAAAAACTCAAAAATTAGCTATAAAAACTCCAAAATTAGCCATAAAAACCCAAAATTAGCCACATAAACCCAAAAATTAGCCATAAAACCCAAAAATTAGCCAGAAAAACCTCGAAAATTAGCCATAAAAACTAAGAAGTTAGCTAGAAAAACCGAAAATTAGCTGGAGAAACTTAAAAATCAGCGAGAAAAACTCAGAAATTAGCTGGAAAAACTCAAACAAATAGCTATAAAACATAAAAATTAGCCACCAAAACACAAAAATTAGCCATAAAACCCAAAAATTAGCCAGTAGAACTCGAAGATTAGCTAGAAAAACTCAGAAATTAGCTTGAAAATCCCAGAAATTAGCCAGAAGAACTCAAAAATTAGCCAAAAAAACCCAAAAATTAGCCAAAAGAACTCGAAAATTAGCCATAAAAAATCAGAAATTAGCTATAAAAACCCAAAAATTAGCTATAAAACCATCAGATTAGCTGGAAAAATTAAAAAATTAGCCATAAAAACTCAAAAATTAGCCATAAAAACTCAAAAATTAGCCAAAAAAACCCAAAAATTAGCCATAAAAACCCAAAAATTAGCCACAAAATCCCAAAACTCAGCCACAAAACCCAAAAATTAGCCATAAAAACCCAAAAATTAGCTATAAAACCCACAAATCAGCTAGGAAAACTCAAAAATTGATAGAAAAACTCAAAAATTAGCTATAAAAACTCAAACAAATAGCTATAAAACTCAAAAATTAGCTACAAAAACACAGAAATAATCCATAAAAACCCAAAAATTAGCCACAAAAACCCCAAAATCAGCCATAAAACCCAAAAATTAGCCAAAAGAACTCGAAAATTAGCCATAAAAAATCAGAAATTAGCTATAAAAACCCAAAAATTAGCTATAAAACCATCAGATTAGCTGGAAAAATTAAAAAATTAGCCATAAAAACTCAAAAATTAGCCAAAAAAACCCAAAAATTAGCCATCAAAACCCAAAAATTAGCCACAAAATCCCAAAACTCAGCCACAAAACCCAAAAATTAGCCATAAAAACCCAAAAATTAGCTATAAAACCCACAAATCAGCTAGGAAAACTCAAAAATTGATAGAAAAACTCAAAAATTAGCTATAAAAACTTAGAAATTAGCCACGAAAACACAGAAATTAGCCACAAAAACCCAAAAATTAGTCATAAAAACCCAAAAACTAGCCACAAAAACCCAAAAATTAGCCATAAAAACTCAAAAATTAGCTACAAAAACACAAAAATAATCCATAAAAACCCAAAAATTAGCCACAAAAACCCCAAAATCAGCCATAAAACCCAAAAATTAGCCAAAAGAACTCGAAAATTAGCCATGAAAAATCAGAAATTAGCTATAAAAACCCAAAAATTAGCTATAAAACCATCAGATTAGCTGGAAAAATTAAAAAATTAGCCATAAAAACCCAAAAATTAGCCACAAAATCCCAAAACTCAGCCACAAAACCCAAAAATTAGCCATAAAAACCCAAAAATTAGCTATAAAACCCACAAATCAGCTAGGAAAACTCAAAAATTGATAGAAAAACTCAAAAATTAGCTATAAAAACTTAGAAATTAGCCACGAAAACACAGAAATTAGCCACAAAAACCCAAAAATTAGTCATAAAAACCCAAAAATTAGCCATAAAAACCCAAAAATTAGCTATAAAACCATCAAATTAGATGGAAAAACTGAGAAATTAGCCATAAAAACCCAAAAATTAGCCACAAAAACCCAAAAATTAGCCATAAAACCCAAAAATTAGACAGAAGAACCTGGAAAATTAGCCACAAAAACTTAGGAATTAGCCTAAAAAACCCAACAATTAGCCATAAAAACCCAAAAATTAGCTATAAAACCCACAAATCAGCTTGAAAAACTCAAAAATTAGCCATAAAAACTCAAAAATTAGCCACAAAAACCCAAAAATAAGCCATAAAAACGCAAATATTAGCCATAAAACTCAAAAATTAGCAAGAAAAACTCGAAAATTAGCTATAAAAACGAAAAATTAGATATACAACCCAGAAATTAGCTTGAAAAACTCGAAAATCAGCGATGAAAACTCAAAAATTAGCCATAAAAACTTAAAAATTAGCCATTAAACTCAAAAATTAGCAAGAAAAACTCGAAAATTAGCTAGAAAAACTCAGAAATTAGCCACAAAACCCAAAAATTGTTGGAAAACCCCAAAAATCTCAAAAAATAGCTATAAAAACTCAAAAATTAGCCACAGAAACCCAGAAATCAGCCAGAAAAACCCAAAAATCAGCCATAAAACCCATAAATTAGCTATAAAACCCACAAATCATCTAGAAAAATTAGAAATTGATAGAAAAACTCAAAAATTAGCCATAAAAACTCCAAAATTAGCCATAAAAACCCAAAATTAGCCACATAAACCCAAAAATTAGCCATAAAACCCAAAAATTAGCCAGAAAAACCTCGAAAATTAGCCATAAAAACTAAGAAGTTAGCTAGAAAAACCGAAAATTAGCTGGAGAAACTTAAAAATTAGCGAGAAAAACTCAGAAATTAGCTGGAAAAACTCAAACAAATAGCTATAAAACATAAAAATTAGCCACCAAAACACAAAAATTAGCCATAAAACCCAAAAATTAGCCAGTAGAACTCGAAGATTAGCTAGAAAAACTCAGAAATTAGCTTGAAAATCCCAGAAATTAGCCAGAAGAACTCAAAAATTAGCCAAAAAAACCCAAAAATTAGCCATAAAAACCCAAAAATTAGCTATAAAACCCACAAATCAGCTAGAAAAACTCAAAAATTGAGAGAAAAACTCAAATATTAGCTATAAAAACTCAAACAAATAGCTATAAAACATGGAAATTAGCCAAAAATCTCAAAAATTAGCCACAAAAACCTAGAAATTAGACACAAAAACACAAAAATTAGCCATAAAACTCCAAAAATTAGCCATAAAACCCAAAAATTAGCCAGAAGAACTCGAAAATTAGCTAGAAAAACTCAGATATCAGTCACAAAACCCAAAAATTGTTAGAAAAATCCGAAAATTAGCTATAAAAACTCGAAAAATAGCTGGAAAAACTCAAAAATTAGCCAAAAAACTCAAAAATTAGCCATAAAAACCCAAAAATAAGCCATAAAAACCCAAAAATTAGCCACAAAAACCCCAAAATCAGCCATAAAACCCAAAAATTAGCCAAAAGAACTCGAAAATTAGCCATAAAAAATCAGAAATTAGCTATAAAAACCCAAAAATTATCTATAAAACCATCAGATTCGCTAGAAAAACTTAAAAACTATCCATAAAAACTCAAAAATTAGCCAAAAAAACCCAAAAATTAGCCATAAAAACCCAAAAATTAGCCACAAAAACCCAAAACCCAGCCACAAAACCCAAAAATTAGCCATAAAAACCCAAAAATTAGCTATAAAACCCACAAATCAGCTAGAAAAACTCAAAAATTGATAGAAAAACTCAAAAATTAGCTATAAAAACTCAAACAAATAGCTATAAAACTCAAAAATTAGCTACAAAAACACAAAAATAATCCATAAAAACCCAAAAATTAGCCACAAAAACCCCAAAATCAGCCATAAAACCCAAAAATTAGCCAAAAGAACTCGAAAATTAGCCATAAAAAATCAGAAATTAGCTATAAAAACCCAGAAATTAGCTATAAAACCATCAGATTAGCTGGAAAAATTAAAAAATTAGCCATAAAAACTCAAAAATTAGCCAAAAAAACCCAAAAATTAGCCATAAACCCAAAAATTAGCCACAAAATCCCAAAACTCAGCCACAAAACCCAAAAATTAGCCATAAAAACCCAAAAATTAACTATAGAACCTACAAATCAGCTAGGAAAACTCAAAAATTGATAGAAAAACTCAAAAATTAGCTATAAAAACTCAAACAAATAGCTATAAAACATGAAAATTAGCCAAAAAAACTCAAAAATTAGTCATAAAAACTTAGAAATTAGCCACAAAAACACAGAAATTAGCCACAAAAAACCAAAAATTTGTCATAAAAACCCAAAAACTAGCCACAAAAACCCAAAAATTAGCCATAAAAACTCAAAAATTAGCCAAAAAACCCAAAAATTAGCCATAAAAACCCAAAAATTAGCCACAAAAACCCAAAACTCAGCAACAAAACCCAAAAATTAGCTATAAAACCCACAAATCAGCTAGAAAAACTCAAAAATTAGCTATAAAAACTCGAACAAATAGCTATAAAACATGAAAATTAGCCAAAAAAACTCAAAAATTAGCCATAAAAACTTAGAAATTAGCCACAAAAACACAAAAATTAGCCATAAAAACCCAAAAATTAGCCATGAAACCGAAAAACTAGCCAGAAGAACTCGAAAATTAGCTAGAAGAACCTCGAAAATAAGCCATAAAAACTCAGAAATTAGCTAGAAAAACCGAAAATTAGCTGGAGAAACTTAAAAATTAACGAGAAAAACTCAGAAATTAGCTGGAAAAACTCAAAAAGTAGCCACAAAATTCAAAAATTGATAGAAAAACTCGAAAATTAGCTATAAAAACTCAAACAAATAGCTATTAAACATAAAAATTAGCCAAAAAACTCAAATATTAGCCAAAAAAACTTAAGAATTAGCCACAAAAACACGAAAATTAGCCATAAAACCCAAAAATTAGCCAGTAGAACTCGAAGATTAGCTAGAAAAACTCAGAAATTAGCTTGAAAAACCCAGAAATTAGCTATAAGAACTCAAAAATTAGCCAAAAAATCCAAAAATTAGCCATAAAAACCCATAAATTAGCCACAAAAACCCAAAACTCAGCCACAAATCCCAAAAATTAGCCATAAAAACCCAAAAATTAGCTATAAAACCCACAAATCAGCTAGAAAAACTCAAAAATTTATACAAAAACTCAAAAATTAGCTATAAAAACTCAAACAAATAGCTATAAAACATGAAAATTAGCAAAAAAAACTCAAAAATTAGCCATAAAAACTTAGAAATTAGCCACAAAAACACAAAAATTAGTCATAAAAACCCAAAAATTAGCCACAAAAACACAAAAATTAGCCATAAAAACTAGGAAATTAGCCATAAAAACCCAAAAATTAGCTATAAAACCCACAAATCAGCTAGAAAAACTCAAAAATTTATACAAAAACTCAAAAATTAGCTATAAAAACTCAAACAAATAGCTATAAAACATGAAAATTAGCAAAAAAAACTCAAAAATTAGCCATAAAAACTTAGAAATTAGCCACAAAAACACAAAAATTAGTCATAAAAACCCAAAAATTAGCCACAAAAACACAAAAATTAGCCATAAAAACTAGGAAATTAGCCATAAAAACCCAAAAATTAGCCATAAAAACCCAAAAATTAGCCACAAAAACCCAAAAATTAGCCACAAAAACCCAAAACTCAGCCACAAAACCCAAAAATTAGCCACAAAAACCCAAAACTCAGCCACAAAACCCAAAAATTAGCTATAAAACCCACAAATCAGCTAGAAAAACCCAAAAATTAGCTATGAAAACTCGAACAAATAGCTATAAAACATGGAAATTAGCCAAAAAATCTCAAAAATTAGCCATAAAACCTTAGAAATTAGCCACAAAAACACAAAAATTAGCAATAAAAACCCAAAAATTAGCCATAAAACCCAAAAATTAGCCAGAAGAACTCGAAAATTAGCTAGAAGAACCTCGAAAATAAGCCATAAAAACTCAGAAATTAGCTAGAAAAACTCGAAAATTAGCTATAAAAACTCAAACAAATAGCTATTAAACATAAAAATTAGCCACAAAAACACAAAAATTAGCCATAAAACCCAAAAATTAGCCAGTAGAACTCGAAGATTAGCTAGAAAAACTCAGAAATTAGCTTGAAAAACCCAGAAATTAGCCAGAAGAACTCGAAAATTAGCCAAAAAAACCCAAAAATTAGCCATAAAAACCCATAAATTAGCCACAAAAACCCAAAACTCAGCTATAAAACCCACAAATCAGCTAGAAAAACTCAAAAATTAGCTATAAGAACTCGAACAAATAGCTATAAAACATGAAAATTAGCCAAAAAAACTCAAAAATTAGCCATAAAAACCCAAAAATTAGCCAAAAGAACTCGAAAATTAGCCACAAAAAAAACTCAAAAATTAGCCACAGAACTCAAAAATTGATGGAAAAACTCAAAAATTAGCTATAAAAACCCAAACAAATAGCTATAAAACATGAAAATTAGCCAATAAAACTCAAAAATTAGCCACAAAAACCTAGAAATTAGCCACAAAACTATAAAAATTAGCCATAAAAACCCAAAAATTAGCTAAAAGAACTCGAACATTAGCTAGAAAAACTCAGAAATTAGTTACAAAACCCAAAAATTGTTAGAAAAATCCGAAAATTAGCTAAAAAAACTCAGAAAATAGCTATAGAACCCAAAAATTAGCTAGAAAAACCCAAAAATTAGCTGGAAAAACTCAGAAATTAGCCATAAAAACTCAAAAATTAGCCAGAAGAACTCGAAAAATAGCCAAAAAAACCCAAAAATTAGCCATAAAACCCAAAAATTAGCCAGAAGAACCTGGAAAATTAGCCATAAAAACTTAGGAATTAGCCAAAAAATCCAACAATTAGCTAGAAAAACTCAGAAATTAGCCAGAAGAACTCAAAAATTAGCCAAAAAAACCCAAAAATTAGCCATAAAAACCCAAAAATTAGCTATAAAACCCACAAATCAGCTAGAAAAACTCAAAAATTGAGAGAAAAACTCAAATATTAGCTATAAAAACTCAAACAAATAGCTATAAAACATGGAAATTAGCCAAAAATCTCAAAAATTAGTCACAAAAACCTAGAAATTAGACACAAAAACACAAAAATTAGCCATAAAACTCCAAAAATTAGCCATAAAACCCAAAAATTAGCCAGAAGAACTCGAAAATTAGCTAGAAAAACTCAGATATCAGTCACAAAACCCAAAAATTGTTAGAAAAATCCGAAAATTAGCTATAAAAACTCGAAAAGTAGCTGGAAAAACTCAAAAATTAGCCAAAAAACTCAAAAATTAGCCATAAAAACCCAAAAATAAGCCATAAAAACCCAAAAATTAGCCACAAAAACCCCAAAATCAGCCATAAAACCCAAAAATTAGCCAAAAGAACTCGAAAATTAGCCATAAAAAATCAGAAATTAGCTATAAAAACCCAAAAATTATCTATAAAACCATCAGATTCGCTAGAAAAACTTAAAAACTATCCATAAAAACTCAAAAATTAGCCAAAAAAACCCAAAAATTAGCCATAAAAACCCAAAAATTAGCCACAAAAACCCAAAACCCAGCCACAAAACCCAAAAATTAGCCATAAAAACCCAAAAATTAGCTATAAAACCCACAAATCAGCTAGAAAAACTCAAAAATTGATAGAAAAACTCAAAAATTAGCTATAAAAACTCAAACAAATAGCTATAAAACTCAAAAATTAGCTACAAAAACACAAAAATAATCCATAAAAACCCAAAAATTAGCCACAAAAACCCCAAAATCAGCCATAAAACCCAAAAATTAGCCAAAAGAACTCGAAAATTAGCCATAAAAAATCAGAAATTAGCTATAAAAACCCAGAAATTAGCTATAAAACCATCAGATTAGCTGGAAAAATTAAAAAATTAGCCATAAAAACTCAAAAATTAGCCAAAAAAACCCAAAAATTAGCCATAAACCCAAAAATTAGCCACAAAATCCCAAAACTCAGCCACAAAACCCAAAAATTAGCCATAAAAACCCAAAAATTAACTATAGAACCTACAAATCAGCTAGGAAAACTCAAAAATTGATAGAAAAACTCAAAAATTAGCTATAAAAACTCAAACAAATAGCTATAAAACATGAAAATTAGCCAAAAAAACTCAAAAATTAGTCATAAAAACTTAGAAATTAGCCACAAAAACACAGAAATTAGCCACAAAAACCCAAAAATTTGTCATAAAAACCCAAAAACTAGCCACAAAAACCCAAAAATTAGCCATAAAAACTCAAAAATTAGCCAAAAAACCCAAAAATTAGCCATAAAAACCCAAAAATTAGCCACAAAAACCCAAAACTCAGCAACAAAACCCAAAAATTAGCTATAAAACCCACAAATCAGCTAGAAAAACTCAAAAATTAGCTATAAAAACTCGAACAAATAGCTATAAAACATGAAAATTAGCCAAAAAAACTCAAAAATTAGCCATAAAAACTTAGAAATTAGCCACAAAAACACAAAAATTAGCCATAAAAACCCAAAAATTAGCCATGAAACCGAAAAACTAGCCAGAAGAACTCGAAAATTAGCTAGAAGAACCTCGAAAATAAGCCATAAAAACTCAGAAATTAGCTAGAAAAACCGAAAATTAGCTGGAGAAACTTAAAAATTAACGAGAAAAACTCAGAAATTAGCTGGAAAAACTCAAAAAGTAGCCACAAAATTCAAAAATTGATAGAAAAACTCGAAAATTAGCTATAAAAACTCAAACAAATAGCTATTAAACATAAAAATTAGCCAAAAAACTCAAATATTAGCCAAAAAAACTTAAGAATTAGCCACAAAAACACGAAAATTAGCCATAAAACCCAAAAATTAGCCAGTAGAACTCGAAGATTAGCTAGAAAAACTCAGAAATTAGCTTGAAAAACCCAGAAATTAGCTATAAGAACTCAAAAATTAGCCAAAAAATCCAAAAATTAGCCATAAAAATCCATAAATTAGCCACAAAAACCCAAAACTCAGCCACAAATCCCAAAAATTAGCCATAAAAACCCAAAAATTAGCTATAAAACCCACAAATCAGCTAGAAAAACTCAAAAATTTATACAAAAACTCAAAAATTAGCTATAAAAACTCAAACAAATAGCTATAAAACATGAAAATTAGCAAAAAAAACTCAAAAATTAGCCATAAAAACTTAGAAATTAGCCACAAAAACACAAAAATTAGTCATAAAAACCCAAAAATTAGCCACAAAAACACAAAAATTAGCCATAAAAACTAGGAAATTAGCCATAAAAACCCAAAAATTAGCTATAAAACCCACAAATCAGCTAGAAAAACTCAAAAATTTATACAAAAACTCAAAAATTAGCTATAAAAACTCAAACAAATAGCTATAAAACATGAAAATTAGCAAAAAAAACTCAAAAATTAGCCATAAAAACTTAGAAATTAGCCACAAAAACACAAAAATTAGTCATAAAAACCCAAAAATTAGCCACAAAAACACAAAAATTAGCCATAAAAACTAGGAAATTAGCCATAAAAACCCAAAAATTAGCCATAAAAACCCAAAAATTAGCCACAAAAACCCAAAAATTAGCCACAAAAACCCAAAACTCAGCCACAAAACCCAAAAATTAGCCACAAAAACCCAAAACTCAGCCACAAAACCCAAAAATTAGCTATAAAACCCACAAATCAGCTAGAAAAACCCAAAAATTAGCTATGAAAACTCGAACAAATAGCTATAAAACATGGAAATTAGCCAAAAAATCTCAAAAATTAGCCATAAAACCTTAGAAATTAGCCACAAAAACACAAAAATTAGCAATAAAAACCCAAAAATTAGCCATAAAACCCAAAAATTAGCCAGAAGAACTCGAAAATTAGCTAGAAGAACCTCGAAAATAAGCCATAAAAACTCAGAAATTAGCTAGAAAAACTCGAAAATTAGCTATAAAAACTCAAACAAATAGCTATTAAACATAAAAATTAGCCACAAAAACACAAAAATTAGCCATAAAACCCAAAAATTAGCCAGTAGAACTCGAAGATTAGCTAGAAAAACTCAGAAATTAGCTTGAAAAACCCAGAAATTAGCCAGAAGAACTCGAAAATTAGCCAAAAAAACCCAAAAATTAGCCATAAAAACCCATAAATTAGCCACAAAAACCCAAAACTCAGCTATAAAACCCACAAATCAGCTAGAAAAACTCAAAAATTAGCTATAAGAACTCGAACAAATAGCTATAAAACATGAAAATTAGCCAAAAAAACTCAAAAATTAGCCATAAAAACCCAAAAATTAGCCAAAAGAACTCGAAAATTAGCCACAAAAAAAACTCAAAAATTAGCCACAGAACTCAAAAATTGATGGAAAAACTCAAAAATTAGCTATAAAAACCCAAACAAATAGCTATAAAACATGAAAATTAGCCAATAAAACTCAAAAATTAGCCACAAAAACCTAGAAATTAGCCACAAAACTATAAAAATTAGCCATAAAAACCCAAAAATTAGCTAAAAGAACTCGAACATTAGCTAGAAAAACTCAGAAATTAGTTACAAAACCCAAAAATTGTTAGAAAAATCCGAAAATTAGCTATAAAAACTCAGAAAATAGCTATAGAACCCAAAAATTAGCTAGAAAAACCCAAAAATTAGCTGGAAAAACTCAAAAATTAGCCATAAAAACTCAAAAATTAGCCAGAAGAACTCGAAAAATAGCCAAAAAAACCCAAAAATTAGCCATAAAACCCAAAAATTAGCCAGAAGAACCTGGAAAATTAGCCATAAAAACTTAGGAATTAGCCAAAAAATCCAACAATTAGCTAGAAAAACTCAGAAATTAGCCAGAAGAACTCAAAAATTAGCCAAAAAAACCCAAAAATTAGCCATAAAAACCCAAAAATTAGCTATAAAACCCACAAATCAGCTAGAAAAACTCAAAAATTGAGAGAAAAACTCAAATATTAGCTATAAAAACTCAAACAAATAGCTATAAAACATGGAAATTAGCCAAAAATCTCAAAAATTAGTCACAAAAACCTAGAAATTAGACACAAAAACACAAAAATTAGCCATAAAACTCCAAAAATTAGCCATAAAACCCAAAAATTAGCCAGAAGAACTCGAAAATTAGCTAGAAAAACTGAGATATCAGTCACAAAACCCAAAAATTGTTAGAAAAATCCGAAAATTAGCTATAAAAACTCGAAAAGTAGCTGGAAAAACTCAAAAATTAGCCAAAAAACTCAAAAATTAGCCATAAAAACCCAAAAATAAGCCATAAAAACCCAAAAATTAGCCACAAAAACCCCAAAATCAGCCATAAAACCCAAAAATTAGCCAAAAGAACTCGAAAATTAGCCATAAAAAATCAGAAATTAGCTATAAAAACCCAAAAATTATCTATAAAACCATCAGATTCGCTAGAAAAACTTAAAAACTATCCATAAAAACTCAAAAATTAGCCAAAAAAACCCAAAAATTAGCCATAAAAACCCAAAAATTAGCCACAAAAACCCAAAACCCAGCCACAAAACCCAAAAATTAGCCATAAAAACCCAAAAATTAGCTATAAAACCCACAAATCAGCTAGAAAAACTCAAAAATTGATAGAAAAACTCAAAAATTAGCTATAAAAACTCAAACAAATAGCTATAAAACTCAAAAATTAGCTACAAAAACACAAAAATAATCCATAAAAACCCAAAAATTAGCCACAAAAACCCCAAAATCAGCCATAAAACCCAAAAATTAGCCAAAAGAACTCGAAAATTAGCCATAAAAAATCAGAAATTAGCTATAAAAACCCAGAAATTAGCTATAAAACCATCAGATTAGCTGGAAAAATTAAAAAATTAGCCATAAAAACTCAAAAATTAGCCAAAAAAACCCAAAAATTAGCCATAAACCCAAAAATTAGCCACAAAATCCCAAAACTCAGCCACAAAACCCAAAAATTAGCCATAAAAACCCAAAAATTAACTATAGAACCTACAAATCAGCTAGGAAAACTCAAAAATTGATAGAAAAACTCAAAAATTAGCTATAAAAACTCAAACAAATAGCTATAAAACATGAAAATTAGCCAAAAAAACTCAAAAATTAGTCATAAAAACTTAGAAATTAGCCACAAAACACAGAAATTAGCCACAAAAACCCAAAAATTTGTCATAAAAACCCAAAAACTAGCCACAAAAACCCAAAAATTAGCCATAAAAACTCAAAAATTAGCCAAAAAACCCAAAAATTAGCCATAAAAACCCAAAAATTAGCCACAAAAACCCAAAACTCAGCAACAAAACCCAAAAATTAGCTATAAAACCCACAAATCAGCTAGAAAAACTCAAAAATTAGCTATAAAAACTCGAACAAATAGCTATAAAACATGAAAATTAGCCAAAAAAACTCAAAAATTAGCCATAAAAACTTAGAAATTAGCCACAAAAACACAAAAATTAGCCATAAAAACCCAAAAATTAGCCATGAAACCGAAAAACTAGCCAGAAGAACTCGAAAATTAGCTAGAAGAACCTCGAAAATAAGCCATAAAAACTCAGAAATTAGCTAGAAAAACCGAAAATTAGCTGGAGAAACTTAAAAATTAACGAGAAAAACTCAGAAATTAGCTGGAAAAACTCAAAAAGTAGCCACAAAATTCAAAAATTGATAGAAAAACTCGAAAATTAGCTATAAAAACTCAAACAAATAGCTATTAAACATAAAAATTAGCCAAAAAACTCAAATATTAGCCAAAAAAACTTAAGAATTAGCCACAAAAACACGAAAATTAGCCATAAAACCCAAAAATTAGCCAGTAGAACTCGAAGATTAGCTAGAAAAACTCAGAAATTAGCTTGAAAAACCCAGAAATTAGCTATAAGAACTCAAAAATTAGCCAAAAAATCCAAAAATTAGCCATAAAAACCCATAAATTAGCCACAAAAACCCAAAACTCAGCCACAAATCCCAAAAATTAGCCATAAAAACCCAAAAATTAGCTATAAAACCCACAAATCAGCTAGAAAAACTCAAAAATTTATACAAAAACTCAAAAATTAGCTATAAAAACTCAAACAAATAGCTATAAAACATGAAAATTAGCAAAAAAAACTCAAAAATTAGCCATAAAAACTTAGAAATTAGCCACAAAAACACAAAAATTAGTCATAAAAACCCAAAAATTAGCCACAAAAACACAAAAATTAGCCATAAAAACTAGGAAATTAGCCATAAAAACCCAAAAATTAGCTATAAAACCCACAAATCAGCTAGAAAAACTCAAAAATTTATACAAAAACTCAAAAATTAGCTATAAAAACTCAAACAAATAGCTATAAAACATGAAAATTAGCAAAAAAAACTCAAAAATTAGCCATAAAAACTTAGAAATTAGCCACAAAAACACAAAAATTAGTCATAAAAACCCAAAAATTAGCCACAAAAACACAAAAATTAGCCATAAAAACTAGGAAATTAGCCATAAAAACCCAAAAATTAGCCATAAAAACCCAAAAATTAGCCACAAAAACCCAAAAATTAGCCACAAAAACCCAAAACTCAGCCACAAAACCCAAAAATTAGCCACAAAAACCCAAAACTCAGCCACAAAACCCAAAAATTAGCTATAAAACCCACAAATCAGCTAGAAAAACCCAAAAATTAGCTATGAAAACTCGAACAAATAGCTATAAAACATGGAAATTAGCCAAAAAATCTCAAAAATTAGCCATAAAACCTTAGAAATTAGCCACAAAAACACAAAAATTAGCAATAAAAACCCAAAAATTAGCCATAAAACCCAAAAATTAGCCAGAAGAACTCGAAAATTAGCTAGAAGAACCTCGAAAATAAGCCATAAAAACTCAGAAATTAGCTAGAAAAACTCGAAAATTAGCTATAAAAACTCAAACAAATAGCTATTAAACATAAAAATTAGCCACAAAAACACAAAAATTAGCCATAAAACCCAAAAATTAGCCAGTAGAACTCGAAGATTAGCTAGAAAAACTCAGAAATTAGCTTGAAAAACCCAGAAATTAGCCAGAAGAACTCGAAAATTAGCCAAAAAAACCCAAAAATTAGCCATAAAAACCCATAAATTAGCCACAAAAACCCAAAACTCAGCTATAAAACCCACAAATCAGCTAGAAAAACTCAAAAATTAGCTATAAGAACTCGAACAAATAGCTATAAAACATGAAAATTAGCCAAAAAAACTCAAAAATTAGCCATAAAAACCCAAAAATTAGCCAAAAGAACTCGAAAATTAGCCACAAAAAAAACTCAAAAATTAGCCACAGAACTCAAAAATTGATGGAAAAACTCAAAAATTAGCTATAAAAACCCAAACAAATAGCTATAAAACATGAAAATTAGCCAATAAAACTCAAAAATTAGCCACAAAAACCTAGAAATTAGCCACAAAACTATAAAAATTAGCCATAAAAACCCAAAAATTAGCTAAAAGAACTCGAACATTAGCTAGAAAAACTCAGAAATTAGTTACAAAACCCAAAAATTGTTAGAAAAATCCGAAAATTAGCTATAAAAACTCAGAAAATAGCTATAGAACCCAAAAATTAGCTAGAAAAACCCAAAAATTAGCTGGAAAAACTCAAAAATTAGCCATAAAAACTCAAAAATTAGCCAGAAGAACTCGAAAAATAGCCAAAAAAACCCAAAAATCAGCCATAAAACCCAAAAATTAGCCAGAAGAACCTGGAAAATTAGCCATAAAAACTTAGGAATTAGCCAAAAAATCCAACAATTAGCTAGAAAAACTCAGAAATTAGCCACAAAACCCAAAAATTAGACATAAAAACTCAAAAATTAGCCATAAAACGCAAAAATTAGCCAGAAAAAATCGAAAATTAGCCATCAAATCTCAAAAATTAGCCACAAAAACCCAAAAATCAGCCATAAAAACCCAAAAATTTAACACAAAAACCCAAAACTTAGCCACAAAACCCAGAAATTAGACATAAAAACCCAAAAATTAGCTATAAAACCCACATATCAGCTAGAAAAATTGAAAAATTGATAGCAAAACTCGAAAATTAGCCATAAAAACTCAAAAATTAGCTACAAAAACTCAAAAATTAGCCACAAAACTCAAAAATTAGACATAAAAACCCAAAAATTAGCCATAAAACCCAAAAATTAGCCAGAAGAACCTGGAAAATTAGCCATAAAAACTTAGGAATTAGCCAAAAAAATCCAACAATTAGCTAGAAAAACTCAGAAATTAGCAACAAAACCCAAAAATTAGACACAAAAACCCAAAACTTAGCCACAAAGAAAAACTCAAAAATTAGCCACAGAACTCAAAAATTGATGGAAAAACTCAAAATTAGCTATAAAAACACAAAAAAATAGCTATAAAACTGGAAAATTGGCCAAAAAAACTCAAAAATTAGCCACAAAAACCTAGAAACTAGCCACAAAACTATAAAAATTAGCCATAAAAACCCAAAAATTAGCCATAAAACCCAAAAATTAGCTAAAAGAACTCGAAAATTAGCTAGAAAAACTCGGAAATTAGTCACAAAAATTGTTAGAAAAATCCGAAAATTAGCTATAAAAACTCAAAAAATAGCTATAGAACCCAAAAATTAGCTGAAAAAACTCAAAAATTAGCCATAAAAACTCAAAAATTAGCCACAAAAACCCAAAAATTAGCCATAAAAACCCAAAAACTAGCCTCAAAAACCCAAAAATTAGCCATAAAACTCAACAATTAGCCAGAAGAACCTCGACGATTAGCCATAAAAATTCAGAAATTAGCCAAAAAAACCCAAAAATTAGCTAGAAAAACTCAGAAATTAGCTACAAAACCCAAAAATTAGCCATAAAAACCCAAAAATTAGCTATAAAACCATCAAATTAGCTGAAAAAACTGAGAAATTAGCCATAAAAACCCAAAAATTAGCCACAAAAACCCAAAAGTTAGCCATAAAACCCAAAAATTAGCCAGAAGAACCTGGAAAATTAGCCACAAAAACTTAGGAATTAGCCAAAAAAACCCAACAATTGGCCATAAAAACCCAAAAATTAGCTATAAAACCCACAAATCAGCTTGAAAAACTCAAAAATTAGCCATAAAAACTCAAAAATTAGCCACAAAAACCCAAAAATTAGCTATAAAACCCACAAATCAGCTAGAAAAACTCAAAAATTAGCTATAAAAACTCGAACAAATAGCTATAAAACATGAAAATTAGCCAAAAAAACTCAAAAATTAGCCATAAAAACTTAGAAATTAGCCACAAAAACACAAAAATTAGCCATAAAAACCCAAAAATTAGCCATGAAACCGAAAAACTAGCCAGAAGAACTCGAAAATTAGCTAGAAGATCCTCGAAAATAAGCCATAAAAACTCAGAAATTAGCTAGAAAAACCGAAAATTAGCTGGAGAAACTTAAAAATTAACGAGAAAAACTCAGAAATTAGCTGGAAAAACTCAAAAAGTAGCCACAAAATTCAAAAATTGATAGAAAAACTCGAAAATTAGCTATAAAAACTCAAACAAATAGCTATTAAACATAAAAATTAGCCAAAAAACTCAAATATTAGCCAAAAAAACTTAAGAATTAGCCACAAAAACACGAAAATTAGCCATAAAACCCAAAAATTAGCCAGTAGAACTCGAAGATTAGCTAGAAAAACTCAGAAATTAGCTTGAAAAACCCAGAAATTAGCTATAAGAACTCAAAAATTAGCCAAAAAATCCAAAAATTAGCCATAAAAACCCATAAATTAGCCACAAAAACCCAAAACTCAGCCACAAATCCCAAAAATTAGCCATAAAAACCCAAAAATTAGCTATAAAACCCACAAATCAGCTAGAAAAACTCAAAAATTTATACAAAAACTCAAAAATTAGCTATAAAAACTCAAACAAATAGCTATAAAACATGAAAATTAGCAAAAAAAACTCAAAAATTAGCCATAAAAACTTAGAAATTAGCCACAAAAACACAAAAATTAGTCATAAAAACCCAAAAATTAGCCACAAAAACACAAAAATTAGCCATAAAAACTAGGAAATTAGCCATAAAAACCCAAAAATTAGCTATAAAACCCACAAATCAGCTAGAAAAACTCAAAAATTAGCTATAAAAACTCAAACAAATAGCTATAAAACATGAAAATTAGCAAAAAAAACTCAAAAATTAGCCATAAAAACTTAGAAATTAGCCACAAAAACACAAAAATTAGTCATAAAAACCCAAAAATTAGCCACAAAAACACAAAAATTAGCCATAAAAACTAGGAAATTAGCCATAAAAACCCAAAAATTAGCCATAAAAACCCAAAAATTAGCCACAAAAACCCAAAAATTAGCCACAAAAACCCAAAACTCAGCCACAAAACCCAAAAATTAGCCACAAAAACCCAAAACTCAGCCACAAAACCCAAAAATTAGCTATAAAACCCACAAATCAGCTAGAAAAACTCAAAAATTAGCTATGAAAACTCGAACAAATAGCTATAAAACATGGAAATTAGCCAAAAAATCTCAAAAATTAGCCATAAAACCTTAGAAATTAGCCACAAAAACACAAAAATTAGCAATAAAAACCCAAAAATTAGCCATAAAACCCAAAAATTAGCCAGAAGAACTCGAAAATTAGCTAGAAGAACCTCGAAAATAAGCCATAAAAACTCAGAAATTAGCTAGAAAAACTCGAAAATTAGCTATAAAAACTCAAACAAATAGCTATTAAACATAAAAATTAGCCACAAAAACACAAAAATTAGCCATAAAACCCAAAAATTAGCCAGTAGAACTCGAAGATTAGCTAGAAAAACTCAGAAATTAGCTTGAAAAACCCAGAAATTAGCCAGAAGAACTCGAAAATTAGCCAAAAAAACCCAAAAATTAGCCATAAAAACCCATAAATTAGACACAAAAACCCAAAACTCAGCTATAAAACCCACAAATCAGCTAGAAAAACTCAAAAATTAGCTATAAGAACTCGAACAAATAGCTATAAAACATGAAAATTAGCCAAAAAAACTCAAAAATTAGCCATAAAAACCCAAAAATTAGCCAAAAGAACTCGAAAATTAGCCACAGAAAAAAACTCAAAAATTAGCCACAGAACTCAAAAATTGATGGAAAAACTCAAAAATTAGCTATAAAAACCCAAACAAATAGCTATAAAACATGAAAATTAGCCAATAAAACTCAAAAATTAGCCACAAAAACCTAGAAATTAGCCACAAAACTATAAAAATTAGCCATAAAAACCCAAAAATTAGCTAAAAGAACTCGAACATTAGCTAGAAAAACTCAGAAATTAGTTACAAAACCCAAAAATTGTTAGCAAAATCCGAAAATTAGCTATAAAAACTCAGAAAATAGCTATAGAACCCAAAAATTAGCTAGAAAAACCCAAAAATTAGCTGGAAAAACTCAAAAATTAGCCATAAAAACTCAAAAATTAGCCAGAAGAACTCGAAAAATAGCCAAAAAAACCCAAAAATTAGCCATAAAACCCAAAAATTAGCCAGAAGAACCTGGAAAATTAGCCATAAAAACTTAGGAATTAGCCAAAAAATCCAACAATTAGCTAGAAAAACTCAGAAATTAGCCACAAAACCCAAAAATTAGACATAAAAACTCAAAAATTAGCCATAAAACGCAAAAATTAGCCAGAAAAAATCGAAAATTAGCCATCAAATCTCAAAAATTAGCCACAAAAACCCAAAAATCAGCCATAAAAACCCAAAAATTTAACACAAAAACCCAAAACTTAGCCACAAAACCCAGAAATTAGACATAAAAACCCAAAAATTAGCTATAAAACCCACATATCAGCTAGAAAAATTGAAAAATTGATAGCAAAACTCGAAAATTAGCCATAAAAACTCAAAAATTAGCTACAAAAACTCAAAAATTAGCCACAAAACTCAAAAATTAGACATAAAAACCCAAAAATTAGCCATAAAACCCAAAAATTAGCCAGAAGAACCTGGAAAATTAGCCATAAAAACTTAGGAATTAGCCAAAAAAATCCAACAATTAGCTAGAAAAACTCAGAAATTAGCAACAAAACCCAAAAATTAGACACAAAAACCCAAAAATTAGCTATAAAACCATCAAATTAGCTGAAAAAACTGAGAAATTAGCCATAAAAACCCAAAAATTAGCCACAAAAACCCAAAAATTAGCCATAAAACCCAAAAATTAGCCAGAAGAACCTGGAAAATTAGCCACAAAAACTTAGGAATTAGCCAAAAAAACCCAACAATTGGCCATAAAAACCCAAAAATTAGCTATAAAACCCACAAATCAGCTTGAAAAACTCAAAAATTAGCCATAAAAACTCGAAAATTAGCCACAAAAACCCAAAAATAAGCCATAAAAACGCAAATATTAGCCATAAAACTCAAAAATTAGCAAGAAAAACTCGAAAATTAGCTATAAAAACGAAAAATTAGATATACAACCCAGAAATTAGCTTGAAAAACTCGAAAATCAGCGATGAAAACTCAAAAATTAGCCAAAAAACTTAAAAATTAGCCATTAAACTCAAAAATTAGCAAGAAAAACTCGAAAATTAGCCACAAAACCCAAAAATTGTTGGAAAACCCCCAAAATTAGCCATAAAATCTCAAAAAATAGCTATAAAAACTCAAAAATTAGCCACAGAAACCCAGAAATCAGCCAGAAAAACCCAAAAATCAGCCATAAAACCCATAAATTAGCTATAAAACCCACAAATCATCTAGAAAAATTAGAAATTGATAGAAAAACTCAAAAATTAGCCATAAAAACTCAAAAATTAGCCATAAAAACCCAAAATTAGCCACATAAAACCAAAAATTTGCCTTAAAACCCAAAAATTAGCCAGAAAAACCTCGAAAATTAGCCATAAAAACTAAGAAGTTAGCTAGAAAAACCGAAAATTAGCTGGAGAAACTTAAAAATTAGCGAGAAAAACTCAGAAATTAGCTGGAAAAACTCAAACAAATAGCTATAAAACATGGAAATTAGCCAAAAATCTCAAAAATTAGCCACAAAAACCTAGAAATTAGACACAAAAACACAAAAATTAGCCATAAAACTCCAAAAATTAGCCATAAAACCCAAAAATTAGCCAGAAGAACTCGAAAATTAGCTAGAAAAACTCAGATATCAGTCACAAAACCCAAAAATTGTTGGAAAAATCCGAAAATTAGCTATAAAAACTCGAAAAATAGCTGGAAAAACTCAAAAATTAGTCAAAAAACTCAAAAATTAGCCATAAAAACCCAAAAATAAGCCATAAAAACCCAAAAATTAGCCACAAAAACCCCAAAATCAGCCATAAAACCCAAAAATTAGCCAAAAGAACTCGAAAATTAGCCATAAAAAATCAGAAATTAGCTATAAAAACCCAAAAATTATCTATAAAACCATCAGATTCGCTGGAAAAACTTAAAAACTATCCATAAAAACTCAAAAATTAGCCAAAAAAACCCAAAAATTAGCCATAAAAACCCAAAAATTAGCCACAAAAACCCAAAACTCAGCCACAAAACCCAAAAATTAGCCATAAAAACCCAAAAATTAGCTATAAAACCCACAAATCAGCTAGAAAAACTCAAAAATTGATAGAAAAACTCAAAAATTAGCTATAAAAACTCAAACAAATAGCTATAAAACTCAAAAATTAGCTACAAAAACACAAAAATAATCCATAAAAACCCAAAAATTAGCCACAAAAACCCCAAAATCAGCCATAAAACCCAAAAATTAGCCAAAAGAACTCGAAAATTAGCCATAAAAAATCAGAAATTAGCTATAAAAACCCAAAAATTAGCTATAAAACCATCAGATTAGCTGGAAAAATTAAAAAATTAGCCATAAAAACTCAAAAATTAGCCAAAAAAACCCAAAAATTAGCCATAAAAACCCAAAAATTAGCCACAAAATCCCAAAACTCAGCCACAAAACCCAAAAATTAGCCATAAAAACCCAAAAATTAGCTATAAAACCTACAAATCAGCTAGGAAAACTCAAAAATTGATAGAAAAACTCAAAAATTAGCTATAAAAACTCAAACAAATAGCTATAAAACATGAAAATTAGCCAAAAAACTCAAAAATTAGGCATAAAAACTTAGAAATTAGCCATAAAAACACAGAAATTAGCCACAAAAACCCAAAAATTAGTCATAAAAACCCAAAAACTAGCCACAAAAACCCAAAAATTAGCCATAAAAACTCAAAAATTAGCCAAAAAACCCAAAAATTAGCCATAAAAACCCACAAATCAGCTAGAAAAACTCAAAAATTAGCTATAAAAAATCGAACAAATAGCTATAAAACATGAAAATTAGCCAAAAAAACTCAAAAATTAGCCATAAAAACTTAGAAATTAGCCACAAAAACACAAAAATTAGCCAAAAAAACTCAAAAATTAGCCATAAAAACTTAGAAATTAGCCACAAAAACACAAAAATTAGCCATAAAAACCCAAAAATTAGCCATGAAACCGAAAAATTAGCCAGAAGAACTCGAAAATTAGCTAGAAGAACCTCGAAAATAAGCCATAAAAACTCAGGAATTAGCTAGAATTAGACACAAAAACCCAAAACTTAGCCACAAAAAAAACTCAAAAATTAGCCACAGAACTCAAAAATTGATGGAAAAACTCAAAATTAGCTATAAAAACACAAAAAAATAGCTATAAAACTAGAAAATTGGCCAAAAAAACTCAAAAATTAGCCACAAAAACCTAGAAACTAGCCACAAAACTATAAAAATTAGCCATAAAAACCCAAAAATTAGCCATAAAACCCAAAAATTAGCCAGTAGAACTCGAAGATTAGCTAGAAAAACTCAGAAATTAGCTTGAAAAACCCAGAAATTAGCTATAAGAACTCAAAAATTAGCCAAAAAATCCAAAAATTAGCCATAAAAACCCATAAATTAGCCACAAAAACCCAAAACTCAGCCACAAATCCCAAAAATTAGCCATAAAAACCCAAAAATTAGCTATAAAACCCACAAATCAGCTAGAAAAACTCAAAAATTTATACAAAAACTCAAAAATTAGCTATAAAAACTCAAACAAATAGCTATAAAACATGAAAATTAGCAAAAAAAACTCAAAAATTAGCCATAAAAACTTAGAAATTAGCCACAAAAACACAAAAATTAGTCATAAAAACCCAAAAATTAGCCACAAAAACACAAAAATTAGCCATAAAAACTAGGAAATTAGCCATAAAAACCCAAAAATTAGCTATAAAACCCACAAATCAGCTAGAAAAACTCAAAAATTTATACAAAAACTCAAAAATTAGCTATAAAAACTCAAACAAATAGCTATAAAACATGAAAATTAGCAAAAAAAACTCAAAAATTAGCCATAAAAACTTAGAAATTAGCCACAAAAACACAAAAATTAGTCATAAAAACCCAAAAATTAGCCACAAAAACACAAAAATTAGCCATAAAAACTAGGAAATTAGCCATAAAAACCCAAAAATTAGCCATAAAAACCCAAAAATTAGCCACAAAAACCCAAAAATTAGCCACAAAAACCCAAAACTCAGCCACAAAACCCAAAAATTAGCCACAAAAACCCAAAACTCAGCCACAAAACCCAAAAATTAGCCATAAAAACCCAAAAATTAGCTATAAAACCCACAAATCAGCTAGAAAAACTCAAAAATTGATAGAAAAACTCAAAAATTAGCTATAAAAACTCAAACAAATAGCTATAAAACTCAAAAATTAGCTACAAAAACACAAAAATAATCCATAAAAACCCAAAAATTAGCCACAAAAACCCCAAAATCAGCCATAAAACCCAAAAATTAGCCAAAAGAACTCGAAAATTAGCCATAAAAAATCAGAAATTAGCTATAAAAACCCAAAAATTAGCTATAAAACCATCAGATTAGCTGGAAAAATTAAAAAATTAGCCATAAAAACTCAAAAATTAGCCAAAAAAACCCAAAAATTAGCCATAAAAACCCAAAAATTAGCCACAAAATCCCAAAACTCAGCCACAAAACCCAAAAATTAGCCATAAAAACCCAAAAATTAGCTATAAAACCTACAAATCAGCTAGGAAAACTCAAAAATTGATAGAAAAACTCAAAAATTATCTATAAAAACTCAAACAAATAGCTATAAAACATGAAAATTAGCCAAAAAACTCAAAAATTAGGCATAAAAACTTAGAAATTAGCCATAAAAACACAGAAATTAGCCACAAAAACCCAAAAATTAGTCATAAAAACCCAAAAACTAGCCACAAAAACCCAAAAATTAGCCATAAAAACTCAAAAATTAGCCAAAAAACCCAAAAATTAGCCATAAAAACCCACAAATCAGCTAGAAAAACTCAAAAATTAGCTATAAAAAATCGAACAAATAGCTATAAAACCCACAAATCAGCTAGAAAAACTCAAAAATTTATACAAAAACTCAAAAATTAGCTATAAAAACTCAAACAAATAGCTATAAAACATGAAAATTAGCAAAAAAAACTCAAAAATTAGCCATAAAAACTTAGAAATTAGCCACAAAAACACAAAAATTAGCCATAAAAACCCAAAAATTAGCCATGAAACCGAAAAATTAGCCAGAAGAACTCGAAAATTAGCTAGAAGAACCTCGAAAATAAGCCATAAAAACTCAGGAATTAGCTAGAATTAGACACAAAAACCCAAAACTTAGCCACAAAAAAAAACTCAAAAATTAGCCACAGAACTCAAAAATTGATGGAAAAACTCAAAATTAGCTATAAAAACACAAAAAAATAGCTATAAAACTAGAAAATTGGCCAAAAAAACTCAAAAATTAGCCACAAAAACCTAGAAACTAGCCACAAAACTATAAAAATTAGCCATAAAAACCCAAAAATTAGCCATAAAACCCAAAAATTAGCCAGTAGAACTCGAAGATTAGCTAGAAAAACTCAGAAATTAGCTTGAAAAACCCAGAAATTAGCTATAAGAACTCAAAAATTAGCCAAAAAATCCAAAAATTAGCCATAAAAACCCATAAATTAGCCACAAAAACCCAAAACTCAGCCACAAATCCCAAAAATTAGCCATAAAAACCCAAAAATTAGCTATAAAACCCACAAATCAGCTAGAAAAACTCAAAAATTTATACAAAAACTCAAAAATTAGCTATAAAAACTCAAACAAATAGCTATAAAACATGAAAATTAGCAAAAAAAACTCAAAAATTAGCCATAAAAACTTAGAAATTAGCCACAAAAACACAAAAATTAGTCATAAAAACCCAAAAATTAGCCACAAAAACACAAAAATTAGCCATAAAAACTAGGAAATTAGCCATAAAAACCCAAAAATTAGCTATAAAACCCACAAATCAGCTAGAAAAACTCAAAAATTTATACAAAAACTCAAAAATTAGCTATAAAAACTCAAACAAATAGCTATAAAACATGAAAATTAGCAAAAAAAAACTCAAAAATTAGCCATAAAAACTTAGAAATTAGCCACAAAAACACAAAAATTAGTCATAAAAACCCAAAAATTAGCCACAAAAACACAAAAATTAGCCATAAAAACTAGGAAATTAGCCATAAAAACCCAAAAATTAGCCATAAAAACCCAAAAATTAGCCACAAAAACCCAAAAATTAGCCACAAAAACCCAAAACTCAGCCACAAAACCCAAAAATTAGCCACAAAAACCCAAAACTCAGCCACAAAACCCAAAAATTAGCTATAAAACCCACAAATCAGCTAGAAAAACTCAAAAATTAGCTATGAAAACTCGAACAAATAGCTATAAAACATGGAAATTAGCCAAAAAATCTCAAAAATTAGCCATAAAACCTTAGAAATTAGCCACAAAAACACAAAAATTAGCAATAAAAACCCAAAAATTAGCCATAAAACCCAAAAATTAGCCAGAAGAACTCGAAAATTAGCTAGAAGAACCTCGAAAATAAGCCATAAAAACTCAGAAATTAGCTAGAAAAACTCGAAAATTAGCTATAAAAACTCAAACAAATAGCTATTAAACATAAAAATTAGCCACAAAAACACAAAAATTAGCCATAAAACCCAAAAATTAGCCAGTAGAACTCGAAGATTAGCTAGAAAAACTCAGAAATTAGCTTGAAAAACCCAGAAATTAGCCAGAAGAACTCGAAAATTAGCCAAAAAAACCCAAAAATTAGCCATAAAAACCCATAAATTAGCCACAAAAACCCAAAACTCAGCTATAAAACCCACAAATCAGCTAGAAAAACTCAAAAATTAGCTATAAGAACTCGAACAAATAGCTATAAAACATGAAAATTAGCCAAAAAAACTCAAAAAGTAGCCATAAAAACCCAAAAATTAGCCAAAAGAACTCGAAAATTAGCCACAAAAAAAACTCAAAAATTAGCCACAGAACTCAAAAATTGATGGAAAAACTCAAAAATTAGCTATAAAAACCCAAACAAATAGCTATAAAACATGAAAATTAGCCAATAAAACTCAAAAATTAGCCACAAAAACCTAGAAATTAGCCACAAAACTATAAAAATTAGCCATAAAAACCCAAAAATTAGCTAAAAGAACTCGAACATTAGCTAGAAAAACTCAGAAATTAGTTACAAAACCCAAAAATTGTTAGAAAAATCCGAAAATTAGCTATAAAAACTCAGAAAATAGCTATAGAACCCAAAAATTAGCTAGAAAAACCCAAAAATTAGCTGGAAAAACTCAAAAATTAGCCATAAAAACTCAAAAATTAGCCAGAAGAACTCGAAAAATAGCCAAAAAAACCCAAAAATTAGCCATAAAACCCAAAAATTAGCCAGAAGAACCTGGAAAATTAGCCATAAAAACTTAGGAATTAGCCAAAAAATCCAACAATTAGCTAGAAAAACTCAGAAATTAGCCACAAAACCCAAAAATTAGACATAAAAACTCAAAAATTAGCCATAAAACGCAAAAATTAGCCAGAAAAAATCGAAAATTAGCCATCAAATCTCAAAAATTAGCCACAAAAACCCAAAAATCAGCCATAAAAACCCAAAAATTTAACACAAAAACCCAAAACTTAGCCACAAAACCCAGAAATTAGACATAAAAACCCAAAAATTAGCTATAAAACCCACATATCAGCTAGAAAAATTGAAAAATTAGCCATAAAAACTCAAAAATTAGCCACAAAAACCCAAAAATTAGCTATAAAACCCACAAATCAGCTAGAAAAACTCAAAAATTAGCTATAAAAACTCGAACAAATAGCTATAAAACATGAAAATTAGCCAAAAAAACTCAAAAATTAGCCATAAAAACCTAGAAACTAGCCACAAAACTATAAAAATTAGCCATAAAAACCCAAAAATTAGCCATAAAACCCAAAAATTAGCCAGTAGAACTCGAAAATTAGCTAGAAGAACCTCGAAAATAAGCCATAAAAACTCAGAAATTAGCTAGAAAAACCGGAAATTAGCTGGAGAAACTTAAAAATTAACGAGAAAAACTCAGAAATTAGCTGGAAAAACTCAAAAAGTAGCCACAAAATTCAAAAATTGATAGAAAAACTCGAAAATTAGCTATAAAAACTCAAACAAATAGCTATTAAACATAAAAATTAGCCAAAAAACTCAAATATTAGCCAAAAAAACTTAAGAATTAGCCACAAAAACACGAAAATTAGCCATAAAACCCAAAAATTAGCCAGTAGAACTCGAAGATTAGCTAGAAAGACTCAGAAATTAGCTTGAAAAACCCAGAAATTAGCTATAAGAACTCAAAAATTAGCCAAAAAATCCAAAAATTAGCCATAAAAACCCATAAATTAGCCACAAAAACCCAAAACTCAGCCACAAATCCCAAAAATTAGCCATAAAAACCCAAAAATTAGCTATAAAACCCACAAATCAGCTAGAAAAACTCAAAAATTTATACAAAAACTCAAAAATTAGCTATAAAAACTCAAACAAATAGCTATAAAACATGAAAATTAGCAAAAAAAACTCAAAAATTAGCCATAAAAACTTAGAAATTAGCCACAAAAACACAAAAATTAGTCATAAAAACCCAAAAATTAGCCACAAAAACACAAAAATTAGCCATAAAAACTAGGAAATTAGCCATAAAAACCCAAAAATTAGCTATAAAACCCACAAATCAGCTAGAAAAACTCAAAAATTTATACAAAAACTCAAAAATTAGCTATAAAAACTCAAACAAATAGCTATAAAACATGAAAATTAGCAAAAAAAACTCAAAAATTAGCCATAAAAACTTAGAAATTAGCCACAAAAACACAAAAATTAGTCATAAAAACCCAAAAATTAGCCACAAAAACACAAAAATTAGCCATAAAAACTAGGAAATTAGCCATAAAAACCCAAAAATTAGCCATAAAAACCCAAAAATTAGCCACAAAAACCCAAAAATTAGCCACAAAAACCCAAAACTCAGCCACAAAACCCAAAAATTAGCCACAAAAACCCAAAACTCAGCCACAAAACCCAAAAATTAGCTATAAAACCCACAAATCAGCTAGAAAAACTCAAAAATTAGCTATGAAAACTCGAACAAATAGCTATAAAACATGGAAATTAGCCAAAAAATCTCAAAAATTAGCCATAAAAACTCAAAAATTAGCTACAAAAACTCAAAAATTAGCAATAAAAACCCAAAAATTAGCCATAAAACCCAAAAATTAGCCAGAAGAACTCGAAAATTAGCTAGAAGAACCTCGAAAATAAGCCATAAAAACTCAGAAATTAGCTAGAAAAACTCGAAAATTAGCTATAAAAACTCAAACAAATAGCTATTAAACATAAAAATTAGCCACAAAAACACAAAAATTAGCCATAAAACCCAAAAATTAGCCAGTAGAACTCGAAGATTAGCTAGAAAAACTCAGAAATTAGCTTGAAAAACCCAGAAATTAGCCAGAAGAACTCGAAAATTAGCCAAAAAAACCCAAAAATTAGCCATAAAAACCCATAAATTAGCCACAAAAACCCAAAACTCAGCTATAAAACCCACAAATCAGCTAGAAAAACTCAAAAATTAGCTATAAGAACTCGAACAAATAGCTATAAAACATGAAAATTAGCCAAAAAAACTCAAAAATTAGCCATAAAAACCCAAAAATTAGCCAAAAGAACTCGAAAATTAGCCACGAAAAAAACTCAAAAATTAGCCACAGAACTCAAAAATTGATGGAAAAACTCAAAAATTAGCTATAAAAACCCAAACAAATAGCTATAAAACATGAAAATTAGCCAATAAAACTCAAAAATTAGCCACAAAAACCTAGAAATTAGCCACAAAACTATAAAAATTAGCCATAAAAACCCAAAAATTAGCTAAAAGAACTCGAACATTAGCTAGAAAAACTCAGAAATTAGTTACAAAACCCAAAAATTGTTAGAAAAATCCGAAAATTAGCTATAAAAACTCAGAAAATAGCTATAGAACCCAAAAATTAGCTAGAAAAACCCAAAAATTAGCTGGAAAAACTCAAAAATTAGCCATAAAAACTCAAAAATTAGCCAGAACTCGAAAAATAGCCAAAAAAACCCAAAAATTAGCCATAAAACCCAAAAATTAGCCAGAAGAACCTGGAAAATTAGCCATAAAAACTTAGGAATTAGCCAAAAAATCCAACAATTAGCTAGAAAAACTCAGAAATTAGCCACAAAACCCAAAAATTAGACATAAAAACTCAAAAATTAGCCATAAAACGCAAAAATTAGCCAGAAAAAATCGAAAATTAGCCATCAAATCTCAAAAATTAGCCACAAAAACCCAAAAATCAGCCATAAAAACCCAAAAATTTAACACAAAAACCCAAAACTTAGCCACAAAACCCAGAAATTAGACATAAAAACCCAAAAATTAGCTATAAAACCCACATATCAGCTAGAAAAATTGAAAAATTGATAGCAAAACTCGAAAATTAGCCATAAAAACTCAAAAATTAGCCACAAAAACTCAAAAATTAGCCACAAAACTCAAAAATTAGACATAAAAACCCAAAAATTAGCCATAAAACCCAAAAATTAGCCAGAAGAACCTGGAAAATTAGCCATAAAAACTTAGGAATTAGCCAAAAAAATCCAACAATTAGCTAGAAAAACTCAGAAATTAGCAACAAAACCCAAAAATTAGACACAAAAACCCAAAACTTAGCCACAAAGAAAAACTCAAAAATTAGCCACAGAACTCAAAAATTGATGGAAAAACTCAAAATTAGCTATAAAAACACAAAAAAATAGCTATAAAACTGGAAAATTGGCCAAAAAAACTCAAAAATTAGCCACAAAAACCTAGAAACTAGCCACAAAACTATAAAAATTAGCCATAAAAACCCAAAAATTAGCCATAAAACCCAAAAATTAGCTATAAGAACTCGAAAATTAGCTAGAAAAACTCGGAAATTAGTCACAAAAATTGTTAGAAAAATCCGAAAATTAGCTATAAAAACTCAAAAAATAGCTATAGAACCCAAAAATTAGCTATAAAAACCCAAAAATTAGCTGAAAAAACTCAAAAATTAGCCATAAAAACTCAAAAATTAGCCACAAAAACCCAAAAATTAGCCATAAAAACCCAAAAACTAGCCTCAAAAAGCCAAAAATTAGCCATAAAACTCAACAATTAGCCAGAAGAACCTCGACGATTAGCCATAAAAATTCAGAAATTAGCCAAAAAAACCCAACAATTAGCTAGAAAAACTCAGAAATTAGCTACAAAACCCAAAAATTAGCCGTAAAAACCCAAAAATTAGCTATAAAACCATCAAATTAGCTGAAAAAACTGAGAAATTAGCCATAAAAACCCAAAAATTAGCCACAAAAACCCAAAAATTAGCCATAAAACCCAAAAATTAGCCAGAAGAACCTGGAAAATTAGCCACAAAAACTTAGGAATTAGCCAAAAAAACCCAACAATTGGCCATAAAAACCCAAAAATTAGCTATAAAACCCACAAATCAGCTTGAAAAACTCAAAAATTAGCCATAAAAACTCAAAAATTAGCCACAAAAACCCAAAAATAAGCCATAAAAACGCAAATATTAGCCATAAAACTCAAAAATTAGCAAGAAAAACTCGAAAATTAGCTATAAAAACGAAAAATTAGATATACAACCCAGAAATTAGCTTGAAAAACTCGAAAATCAGCGATGAAAACTCAAAAATTAGCCAAAAAACTTAAAAATTAGCCATTAAACTCAAAAATTAGCAAGAAAAACTCGAAAATTAGCCACAAAACCCAAAAATTGTTGGAAAACCCCCAAAATTAGCCATAAAATCTCAAAAAATAGCTATAAAAACTCAAAAATTAGCCACAGAAACCCAGAAATCAGCCAGAAAAACCCAAAAATCAGCCATAAAACCCATAAATTAGCTATAAAACCCACAAATCATCTAGAAAAATTAGAAATTGATAGAAAAACTCAAAAATTAGCCATAAAAACTCAAAAATTAGCCATAAAAACCCAAAATTAGCCACATAAAACCAAAAATTTGCCTTAAAACCCAAAAATTAGCCAGAAAAACCTCGAAAATTAGCCATAAAAACTAAGAAGTTAGCTAGAAAAACCGAAAATTAGCTGGAGAAACTTAAAAATTAGCGAGAAAAACTCAGAAATTAGCTGGAAAAACTCAAACAAATAGCTATAAAACATGGAAATTAGCCAAAAATCTCAAAAATTAGCCACAAAAACCTAGAAATTAGACACAAAAACACAAAAATTAGCCATAAAACTCCAAAAATTAGCCATAAAACCCAAAAATTAGCCAGAAGAACTCGAAAATTAGCTAGAAAAACTCAGATATCAGTCACAAAACCCAAAAATTGTTGGAAAAATCCGAAAATTATCTATAAAAACTCGAAAAATAGCTGGAAAAACTCAAAAATTAGCCAAAAAACTCAAAAATTAGCCATAAAAACCCAAAAATAAGCCATAAAAACCCAAAAATTAGCCACAAAAACCCCAAAATCAGCCATAAAACCCAAAAATTAGCCAAAAGAACTCGAAAATTAGCCATAAAAAATCAGAAATTAGCTATAAAAACCCAAAAATTATCTATAAAACCATCAGATTCGCTGGAAAAACTTAAAAACTATCCATAAAAACTCAAAAATTAGCCAAAAAAACCAAAAAATTAGCCATAAAAACCCAAAAATTAGCCACAAAAACCCAAAACTCAGCCACAAAACCCAAAAATTAGCCATAAAAACCCAAAAATTAGCTATAAAACCCACAAATCAGCTAGAAAAACTCAAAAATTGATAGAAAAACTCAAAAATTAGCTATAAAAACTCAAACAAATAGCTATAAAACATGAAAATTAGCCAAAAAACTCAAAAATTAGGCATAAAAACTTAGAAATTAGCCATAAAAACACAGAAATTAGCCACAAAAACCCAAAAATTAGTCATAAAAACCCAAAAACTAGCCACAAAAACCCAAAAATTAGCCATAAAAACTCAAAAATTAGCCAAAAAACCCAAAAATTAGCCATAAAAACCCACAAATCAGCTAGAAAAACTCAAAAATTAGCTATAAAAAATCGAACAAATAGCTATAAAACATGAAAATTAGCCAAAAAACTCAAAAATTAGCCATAAAAACTTAGAAATTAGCCACAAAAACACAAAAATTAGCCAAAAAAACTCAAAAATTAGCCATAAAAACTTAGAAATTAGCCACAAAAACACAAAAATTAGCCATAAAAACCCAAAAATTAGCCATGAAACCGAAAAATTAGCCAGAAGAACTCGAAAATTAGCTAGAAGAACCTCGAAAATAAGCCATAAAAACTCAGGAATTAGCTAGAATTAGACACAAAAACCCAAAACTTAGCCACAAAAAAAAACTCAAAAATTAGCCACAGAACTCAAAAATTGATGGAAAAACTCAAAATTAGCTATAAAAACACAAAAAAATAGCTATAAAACTAGAAAATTGGCCAAAAAACTCAAAAATTAGCCACAAAAACCTAGAAACTAGCCACAAAACTATAAAAATTAGCCATAAAAACCCAAAAATTAGCCATAAAACCCAAAAATTAGCTAAAAGAACTCAAAACTTAGCAAGAAAAACTCGAAAATTAGCTAGAAAAACTCAGAAATTAGCCACAAAACCCAAAAATTGTTGGAAAACCCCAAAAGTTAGCCATAAAATCTCAAAAAATAGCTATAAAAACTTAAGAAATTAGCCACAGAAACCCAGAAATCAGCCAGAAAAACCCAAAAATCAGCCATAAAACCCATAAATTAGCTATAAAACCCACAAATCATCTAGAAAAATTAAAAATTGATAGAAAAACTCAAAAATTAGCCATAAAAACTCAAAAATTAGCCATAAAAACCCAAAATTAGCCACATAAACCCAAAAATTAGCCATAAAACCCAAAAATTAGCCAGAAAAACCTCGAAAATTAGCCATAAAAACTAAGAAGTTAGCTAGAAAAACCGAAAATTAGCTGGAGAAACTTAAAAATTAGCGAGAAAAACTCAGAAATTAGCTGGAAAAACTCAAACAAATAGCTATAAAACATAAAAATTAGCCACAAAAACACAAAAATTAGCCATAAAACCCAAAAATTAGCCAGTAGAACTCGAAGATTAGCTAGAAAAACTCAGAAATTAGCTTGAAAATCCCAGAAATTAGCCAGAAGAACTCAAAAATTAGCCAAAAAAACCCAAAAATTAGCCATAAAAACCCAAAAATCAGCCAGAAAACCCAAAAATTAGCCAAAAGAACTCGAAAATTAGCCATAAAAAATCAGAAATTAGCTGAAAAAACCCAAAAATTAGCTATAAAACCATCAGATTAGCTGGAAAAACTCAAAAATTAGGCATAAAAACTCAAAAATTAGCCAAAAAAACTCAAAAATTAGCTATAAAAACTCAAACAAATAGCTATAAAACATGGAAATTAGCCAAAAATCTCGAAAATTAGCCACAAAAACTTAGAAATTAGCCACAAAAAACCAAAAATAAGCCATAAAAACGCAAATATTAGCCATAAAAACAAACAATTAGCCATAAAACCCGAAAATTAGCCAGAAAAACTCGAAAATTAGCTAGAAAAACGAAAAATTAAATATACAACCCAAAAATTAGCTTGAAAAACTCAAAAATCAGCAATGAAAACTCAAAAATTAGCAATAAAAACTTAAAAATAAGCCATAAAAACCCAAAGTTAGCCATAAAACCCAAAAATTAGCTAGAAAAACTCAGAAATCAGCAATGAAAACTCAAAAATTAGCCTTAAAAACTTAAAAATAAGCCATTAAACCCGAAAATTAGCAAGAAAAACTCGAAAATTAGCTAGAAAAACTCATAAATTAGCAACAAAACCCAAAAATTGTTGGAAAACCCCAAAAATTAGCCATGCAATCTCAAAAAATAGCTATAAAAACTCAAAAATTAGCCAGAAGAACTCGAAAATTAGCTAGAAAAACTCAGAAATTAGTCACAAAACCCAAAAATTGTTAGAAAAATCCGAAAATTTGCTATAAAAACTCAAAAAATAGCTGGAAAAACTCAAAAATTAGCCGGAAGAACTCAAAAATTAGCCAAAAAACACAAAAATTAGCCATAAAAACCCAAAAATTAGCCACAAAAACCCAAAAATCAGCCAGAAAACCCAAAAATTAGCCAAAAGAACTCGAAAATTAGCCATAAAAAATCAGAAATTAGCTAAAAAAACCCAAAAATTAGCTATAAAACCATCAGATTAGCTGGAAAAACTCAAAAATTAGGCATAAAAACTCAAAAATTAGCCAAAAAAACCCAAAAATTAGCCATAAAAACTCAAAAATTAACCACAAAAACCCGAAACTCAGCCACAAAACCCAAAAACTAGACATAAAAACCCAAAAATTAGCTATAAAACCCACAAATCAGCTAGAAAAACTAAAAGATTAGCTATAAAAACTCGAACGAATAGCTATAAAACATGAAAATTAGCCAAAAAAACTTAAAAATTAGCCTTTAAACCCAAAAATTAGCAAGATAAACTCGAAAATTAGCTAAATAAACTCATAAATTAGCAACAAAACTCAAAAATTGTTGGAAAACCCCAAAAATTAGCCATGCAATCTCAAAAAATAGCTATAAAAACTCAACAATTAGCCAGAAGAACTCGAAAATTAGCTAGAAAAACTCAGAAATTAGTCACAAAACCCAAAAATTGTTAGAAAAATCCGAAAATTAGCTATAAAAACCCAAAAATCAGCTATAAAACCCAAAAATTAGCCATAAAAACCCATAAATTAGCCACAAAAACCCAAAACTCAGCCACAAATCCCAAAAATTAGCCATAAAAACCCAAAAATTAGCTATAAAACCCACAAATCAGCTAGAATAACTCAAAAATTGAAAGAAAAACTCAAAACCTAGCTATAAAAACTCAAACAAATAGCTATAAAACATGGAAATTAGCCACAAATCTCAAAAATTAGCCACAAAAACTTAGAAATTAGCCACAAAAACCCAAAAATAAGCCATAAAAACGCAAATATTAGCCATAAAAACAAACAATTAGCCATAAAACCCAAAAATTAGCCAGAAAAACTCGAAAATTAGCTGGAAAACCCCAGATTTTAAACACAAAAACTCAAAAATTGATAGAAAAACCCAAAAATTAGCTAGAAAAACTCACAAATAAGCCACAAAAACACAAAAATTAGCCATAAAAACTTAAAAATAAGCCATTAAACCAAAAAATTAGCAAGAAAAACTCGAAAATTAGCTAGAAAAACTCATAAATTAGCAACAAAACCCAAAAATTGTTGGAAAACCCCAAAAATTAGCCATGCAATCTCAAAAAATAGCTATAAAAACTCAAAAATTAGCCAGAAGAACTCGAAAATTAGCTAGAAAAACTCAGAAATTAGTCACAAAACCCAAAAATTGTTAGAAAAATCTGAAAATTAGCTATAAAAACTCAAAAAATAGCTGGAAAAACTCAAAAATTAGCCGGAAGAACTCAAAAATTAGCCAAAAAACCCAAAAATTAGCCATAAAAACCCAAAAATTAGCCACAAAAACCCAAAAATTAGCCAAGAGAACTCGAAAATTAGCCATAAAAAATCAGAAATTAGCTAAAAAAACCCAAAAATTAGCTATAAAACCGTCAGATTAGCTGGAAAAACTCAAAAATTAGGCATAAAAACTCAAAAATTAGCCAAAAAAACTCAAAAATTAGCTATAAAAACTCAAACAAATAGCTATAAAACATGGAAATTAGCCAAAAATCTCAAAAATTAGCCACAAAAACTTAGAAATTAGCCACAAAAACCCAAAAATAAGCCATAAAAACGAACAATTAGCCATAAAACCCGAAAATTAGCCAGAAAAACTCGAAAATTAGCTAGAAAAACGAAAAATTAGATATACAACCCAAAAGTTAGCTTGAAAAACTCAGAAATCAGCAATGAAAACTCAAACAAATAGCTATAAAACATGGAAATTAGCCAAAAATCTCGAAAATTAGCGACAAAAACTTAGAAATTAGCCACAAAAAACCAAAAATAAGCCATAAAAACGCAAATATTAGCCATAAAAACAAACAATTAGCCATAAAACCCGAAAATTAGCCAGAAAAACTCGAAAATTAGCTGGAAAAACGAAAAATTAAATATACAACCCAAAAATTAGCTTGAAAAACTCAAAAATCAGCAATGAAAACTCAAAAATTAGCAATAAAAACTTAAAAATAAGCCATAAAAACCCAAAATTAGCCATAAAACCCAAAAATTAGCTAGAAAAACTCAGAAATCAGCAATGAAAACTCAAAAATTAGCCATAAAAACTCAAAAATAAGCCATTAAACCCAAAAATTAGCAAGAAAAACTCGAAAATTAGCTAGAAAAACTCATAAATTAGCAACAAAACCCAAAAATTGTTGGAAAACCCCAAAAATTAGCCATGCAATCTCAAAAAATAGCTATAAAAACTCAAGAATTAGCCAGAAGAACTCGAAAATTAGCTAGAAAAACTCAGAAATTAGTCACAAAACCCAAAAATTGTTAGAAAAATCCGAAAATTAGCTATAAAAACTCAAAAAATAGCTGGAAAAACTCAAAAATTAGCCGGAAGAACTCAAAAATTAGCCAAAAAACACAAAAATTAAACATAAAAACCCAAAAATTAGCCACAAAAACCCAAAAATCAGCCACAAAACCCAAAAACTAGCAATAAAAACCCAAAAATTAGCTATAAAACCCACAAATCGGCTAGAAAAACTCAAAAAGTGATAGAAAAACTCAAAAATTAGCTATAAAAACTCAAACAAATATCTATAAAACATGAAAATTAGCCAAAAAAACTCGAAAATTAGCAATAAAAACTTAGGAATTAGCCACAAAAACACAGAAATTAGCCACAAAAACTCAATAATTAGCCATAAAAACCCAAAAATTAGCCACAAAAACTCAAAAATTAGCCAAAAGAACTCGAAAATTAGCCATAAAAACCCAAAAATTAGCCACAAAAACCCAAAATTCAGCCACAAAACCCAAAAATTAGCTATAAAACCCACAAATCAGCTAGAAAAACTAAAAGATTTCGCTATAAAAACTCGAACGAATAGCTATAAAACATGAAAATTAGCCAAAAAAACTCAAAAATTAGCCATAAAAACCCAAAAATTAGCCACAAAAACCCAAAAATTAGCCAAAAGAACTCGAAAATTAGCCATAAAAACTCAGAAATTAGCCATAAAACCCCGAAAATTATTTATAAAACCATCAAATTAGCTGGAAAAACTCGAAAATTAGCCATAAAAACTTAGAAATTAGCCAAAAAACCCAAAAATTAGCCACAAAAACCTAGAAATTAGCCACAAAAACCCAAAAATAAGCCATAAAAACGCAAATATTAGCCATAAAAACAAACAATTAGCCATAAAACCCAAAAATTAGCCAGAAAAACTCGAAAATTAGCTAGAAAAACGAAAAATTAGATATACAACTCAAAAATTAGCTTGAAAAACTCAAAAATCAGCAATGAAAACTCAAAAATTGGCCATAAAAACTTAAAAATTAGCCATTAAACCCAAAAATTAGCAAGAAAAACTCGAAAATTAGCTAGAAAAACTCATAAATTAGCCACAAAAACCAAAAATTAGCTATAAAACCCACAAATCAGCTAGAAAAACTAAAAGATTTCGCTATAAAAACTCGAACGAATAGCTATAAAACATGAAAATTAGCCAAAAAAACTCAAAAATTAGCCATAAAAACCCAAAAATTAGCCACAAAAACCCAAAAATTAGCCAAAAGAACTCGAAAATTAGCCATAAAAACTCAGAAATTAGCCATAAAACCCCGAAAATTATTTATAAAACCATCAAATTAGCTGGAAAAACTCGAAAATTAGCCATAAAAACTTAGAAATTAGCCAAAAAACCCAAAAATTAGCCACAAAAACCTAGAAATTAGCCACAAAAACCCAAAAATAAGCCATAAAAACGCAAATATTAGCCATAAAAACAAACAATTAGCCATAAAACCCAAAAATTAGCCAGAAAAACTCGAAAATTAGCTAGAAAAACGAAAAATTAGATATACAACTCAAAAATTAGCTTGAAAAACTCAAAAATCAGCAATGAAAACTCAAAAATTGGCCATAAAAACTTAAAAATTAGCCATTAAACCCAAAAATTAGCAAGAAAAACTCGAAAATTAGCTAGAAAAACTCATAAATTAGCCACAAAACCCAAAAATTGTTGGAAAACCCCAAAAATTAGCCATAAAATCTCAACAAATAGCTATAAAAACTCAAAAATTAGCCACAGAAACCCAGAAATCAGCCAGAAAAACCCAAAAATCAGCCATAAAACCCATAAATTAGCTATAAAACCCACAAATCATCTAGAAAAATTAAAAATTGATAGAAAAACTCAAAAATTAGGCATAATAACTTAGAAATTAGCCACAAAAACACAGAAATAAGCCACAAAACCCCAAAAATTAGCCATAAAAACCCAAAAACTAGCCACAAAAACCCAAAAATTAGCCAAAAGAACTCGAAAATTAGCCATAAAAACTCAGAAATTAGCCATAAAAACCCGGAAATTAGCTATAAAACCATCAAATTATCTGGAAAAACTCAAAAATTAGCCATAAAAACTCAAAAATTTGCCAAAAAACCCAAAAATTAGTCATAAAAACCCAAAAATTAGCCACAAAAACCCAAAAGTCAGCCACAAAACCCAAAAATTAGCTATAAAACCCAAAAATTAGCCAAAGAACTCGAAAATTAGCCATAAAAACTCAGAAATTAGCCATAAAAACCCGAAAATTAGCTATAAAACCATCAAATTTGCTGGAAAAACTCAAAAATTAGCCAAAAAACTCATAAATTAGCCAAAAAACCCAAAAATTAGCCATAAAAACCCAAAAATTAACCACAAAAACCCAAAACTCAGCCACAAAACCCAAAAATCAGCTATAAAACCCACAAATCAGCTAGAAAAACTCAAAAATTAGCTATAAAAACTTGAACAAATAGCTATAAAACATGGAAATTAGCCAAAAATCTCAAAAATTAGCCATAAAAACTTAGAAATTAGCCACAAAAACACAAAAATTAGCCAAAAAAACCCAAAAATTAGCCATAAAAACCCATAAATTAGCCACAAAAACCCAAAACTCAGCCACAAATCCCAAAAATTAGCCATAAAACCCCAAAAATTAGCTATAAAACCCACAAATCAGCTAGAATAACTCAGAAATCGAAAGAAAAACTCAAAAATTAGCTATAAAAACTCAAACAAATAGCTATAAAACATGGAAATTAGCCAAAAATCTCGAAAATTAGCCACAAAAACTTAGAAATTAGCCACAAAAAACCAAAAATAAGCCATAAAAACGCAAATATTAGCCATAAAAACAAACAATTAGCCATAAAACTCAAAAATTAGCCAGAAAAACTCGAAAATTAGCGAGAAAAACGAAAAATTAGATATACAACCCAAAAATTAGCTTAAAAAACTCAAAAATCAGCAATGAAAACTCAAAAATTAGCCATAAAAACTTAAAAATTAGCCATTAAACTCAAAAATTAGCAAGAAAAACTCGAAAATTAGCTAGAAAAACTCATAAATTAGCCACAAAACCCGAAAATTGTTGGAAAACCCCAAAAGTTAGCCATAAAATCTCAAAAAATAGCTATAAAAACTTAAGAAATTAGCCACAGAAACCCAGAAATCAGCCAGAAAAACCCAAAAATCAGCCATAAAACCCATAAATTAGCTATAAAACCCACAAATCATCTAGAAAAATTAAAAATTGATAGAAAAACTCGAAAATTAGCCATAAAAACTGAGAAGTTAGCTAGAAAAACCGAAAATTAGCTGGAGAAACTTGAAAAATAGCGAGAAAAACTCAGAAATTAGCTAGAAAAACTCAAACAAATAGCTATAAAACATAAAAATTAGCCAAAAAAACTCAAATATTAGCCATAAAAACTCAGAAATTAGCCATAAAAACCCAAAAATTAGCTATAAAACCATCAAATTTGCTGGAAAAACTCAAAAATTAGCCAAAAAACTCATAAATTAGCCAAAAAACCCAAAAATTAGCCATAAAAACCCAAAAATTAACCACAAAAACCCAAAACTCAGCCACAAAACCCAAAAATCAGCTATAAAACCCACAAATCAGCTAGAAAAACTCAAAAATTAGCTATAAAAACTTGAACAAATAGCTATAATACATGGAAATTAGCCAAAAATCTCAAAAATTAGCCATAAAAACTTAGAAATTAGCCACAAAAACACAAAAATTAGCCAAAAAAACCCAAAAAGTAGCCATAAAAACCCATAAATTAGCCACAAAAACCCAAAACTCAGCCACAAATCCCAAAAATTAGCCATAAAACCCCAAAAATTAGCTATAAAACCCACAAATCAGCTAGAATAACTCAGAAATCGAAAGAAAAACTCAAAAATTAGCTATAAAAACTCAAACAAATAGCTATAAAACATGGAAATTAGCCAAAAATCTCAAAAATTAGCCACAAAAACTTAGAAATTAGCCACAAAAACCCAAAAATAAGCCATAAAAACGCAAATATTAGCCATAAAAACAAACAATTAGCCATAAAACTCGAAAATTAGCCAAAAAAACTCGAAAATTAGCGAGAAAAACGAAAAATTAGATATACAACCCAAAAATTAGCTTAAAAAACTCAAAAATCAGCAATGAAAACTCAAAAATTAGCCATAAAAACTTAAAAATTAGCCATTAAACTCAAAAATTAGCAAGAAAAACTCGAAAATTAGCTAGAAAAACTCATAAATTAGCCACAAAACCCGAAAATTGTTGGAAAACCCCAAAAGTTAGCCATAAAATCTCAAAAAATAGCAATAAAAACTTAAGAAATTAGCCACAGAAACCCAGAAATCAGCCAGAAAAACCCAAAAATCAGCCATAAAACCCATAAATTAGCTATAAAACCCACAAATCATCTAGAAAAATTAAAAATTGATAGAAAAACTCGAAAATTAGCTATAAAAACTGAGAAGTTAGCTAGAAAAACCGAAAATTAGCTGGAGAAACTTGAAAAATAGCGAGAAAAACTCAGAAATTAGCTAGAAAAACTCAAACAAATAGCTATAAAACATAAAAATTAGCCAAAAAAACTCAAATATTAGCCATAAAAACTTAAGAATTAGCCACAAAAACAAAAAAATTAGCCATAAAACCCAAAAATTAGCCAGTAGAACTCGAAGATTAGCTAGAAAAACTCAGAAATTAGCTTGAAAAACCCAGAAATTGGTCAGAATAACTCAAAAATTAGCCAGAAAAACCCAAAAATTAGCTATAAAAACCCAAAAATTAGCCACAAAAACCCAAAACTCAGCAACAAATCCCAAAAATTAGCCATAAAAACCCAAAAATTAGCTATAAAACCCACAAATCAGCTAGAAAAACTCAAAAATTGGAAGAAAAACTCAAAAATTAGCTATAAAAACTCAAACAAATAGCTATAAAACATGGGAATTAGCCAAAAATCTCAAGAATTAGCCACAAAAACTTAGAAATTAGACACAGAAACACAAAAATTAGCCATAAAACCCCAAAAATTAGCCATAAAACCCAAAAATTAGCCAGAAGAACTCGAAAATTAGCTAGAAAAACTCAGAAATTAGTCACAAAACCCAAAAGTTGTTAGAAAAATCCGAAAATTAGCTATAAAAACTCAAAAAATAGCTGGAAAAACTCAACAATTAGCCAGAAGAACTCAAAAATTAGCCACAAAAACCCAAAAATAAGCCATAAAAACCCAAAAATTAGCAACAAAAACCCCAAAATCAGCCATAAAACCCAAAAATTAGCCAAAAGAACTCGAAAATTAGCCATGAAGAAATTAGCTATAAAAACCCAAAAATTAGCTATAAAACCATCACATTAGCTGGAAAAACTTAAAAATTGGCCATAAAAACCCAAAAATTAGCCACAAAAATCCAAAACTCAGCCACAAAACCCAAAAATTAGCCATAAAAACCCAAAAATTAGATATAAAACCCACAAATCAGCTAGAAAAACTCAAAAATTGATAGAAAAACTCAAAAATTAGCTATAAAAACTCAAACAAATAGCTATAAAACATAAAAATTAGCCAAAAAACTCAAAAATTAGCCATAAAAACTTAGAATTTAGCCACAAAAACACAGAAATTAGCCACAAAAACCCAAAAATTAGCCATAAAAACCCAAAAACTAGCCACAAAAACCCAAAAATTAGCCAAAAGAACTCGAAAATTAGCCATAAAAACTCAAAAATTAGCCAGAAAAACCCAAAAATTAGCCATAAAAACCCAAAAATTAGCCACAAAAACCCAAAACTCAGCCACAAATCCCAAAAATTAGCCATAAAAACACAAAAATTAGCCATAAAACCTCAAAAATTAGCCATAAAACCCAAAAATTAGCCAGAAGAACTCGAAAATTAGCTAGAAAAACTCAGAAATTAGTCACAAAACCCAAAAGTTGTTAGAAAAATCCGAAACTTAGCTATAAAAACTCAAAAAATAGCTGGAAAAACTCAACAATTAGCCAGAAGAACTCAAAAATTAGCCACAAAAACCCAAAAATAAGCCATAAAAACCCAAAAATTAGCCAAAAGAACTCGAAAATTAGCCATAAAACCCAAAAATTAGCCAAAAGAACTCGAAAATTAGCCATGAAGAAATTAGCTATAAAAACCCAAAAATTAGCTATAAAACCATCAGATTAGCTGGAAAAACTTAAAAATTGGCCATAAAAACCCAAAATTTAGCCACAAAAACCCAAAACTCAGCCACAAAACCCAAAAATTAGCCATAAAAACCCAAAAATTAGATATAAAACCCACAAATCAGCTAGAAAAACTCAAAAATTGATAGAAAAACTCAAACATTAGCTATAAAAACTCAAACAAATAGCTATAAAACATGAAAATTAGCCAAAAAAACTCAAAAATTAGCCATAAAAACTTAGAATTTAGCCACAAAAACACAGAAATTAGCCACAAAAACCCAAAAATTAGCCATAAAAACCCAAAAACTAGCCACAAAAACCCAAAAATTAGCCAAAAGAACTCGAAAATTAGCCATAAAAACTCAAAAATTAGCCAGAAAAACCCAAAAATTAGCCATAAAAACCCAAAAATTAGCCACAAAAACCCAAAACTCAGCCACAAATCCCAAAAATTAGCCATAAAAACCCAAAAGTTAGCTATAAAACCCACAAATCAGCTAGAAAAACTCATAAATTGGAAGAAAAACTCAAAAATTAGCTATAAAAACTCAAACAAATAGCTATGAAACATGGGAATTAGCAAAAATCTCAAAAATTAGCCACAAAAACTTAGAAATTAGACACAAAAACACAAAAATTAGCCATAAAACCCCAAAAATTAGCCATAAAACCCAAAAATTAGCCAGAAGAACTCGAAAATTAGCTAGAAAAACTCAGAAATTAGTCACAAAACCCAAAAATTGTTAGGAAAATCCGAAAATTAGCTATAAAAACTCAAAAAATAGCTGGAAAAACTCAACAATTAGCCAGAAGAACTCAAAAATTAGCCACAAAAACCCAAAAATAAGCCATAAAAACCCAAAACTTAGCCAAAAAAAACCCAAAATCAGCCATAAAACCCAAAATTTAGCCATAAAAACCCAAAAATTAGCCATAAAAACCCAAAAATTAGCCACAAAAACCCAAAACTCAGCCACAAAACCCAGAATTTAGCCATAAAAACCCAAAAATTAGCTATAAAACCCACAAATCAGCTAGAAAAACTCAAAAATTGATAGAAAAACTCAAAAATTAGCTATAAAAACTCAAACAAATAGATATAAAACATGAAAATTAGCCAAAAAAACTCAAAAATTAGCCATAAAAACTCAGGAATTAGCCACAAAAACACAGAAATTAGCCATAAAACGCAAATATTAGCCATAAAAACAAACAATTAGCCATAAAACCCAAAAATTGGCCATAAAAACTCGAAAATTAGCTAGAAAAACGGAAAAATTAGATATACAACTCAAAAATTAGCTTGAAAAACTCAAAAATCAGCAATGAAAACTCAAAAATTAGCCATAAAAACTTAAAAATTAGCCATTAAACCCAAAAATTAGCAAGAAAAACTCGAAAATTAGCTAGAAAAACTCATAAATTAGCCACAAAACCCAAAAATTGTTGGAAAACCCCAAAAATTAGCCATAAAATCTCAAAAAATAGCTATAAAAACTCAAAAATTAGCCACAGAAACCCAGAAATCAGCCAGAAAAACCCAAAAATCAGCCATAAAACCCATAAATTAGCTATAAAACCCACAAATCATCTAGAAAAATTAAAAATTGATAGAAAAACTCAAAAATTAGCCATAAAAACTTAAAAATTAGCCACAAAAACACAAAAATTAGCCATAAAAACCCAAAAATTAGCCACAAAAACCCAAAAATTAGCAATAAAACCCAAAAATTAGCCAAAAGAACTCGAAAATTAGCTAGAAAAACTCAGAAATTGGTCACAAAACCCAAAAAATTGTTAGAAAAATTCAAAAATTAGCTGTAAAAACCAAAAAATTAGCTATACAACCCAAAATTTGGCTTGAAAAACTCAAAAATTAGCGATGAAAAAACAAAAATTAGCTATAATACCCGAAAATTAGCTAGAGAAACTCAAGAATTAGCCACAAAAACCCAAAAATTAGCCATAAAAACCCAAAAATTAGCCATAAAACCCAAAAATTAGCCAGAAGAACTCGAAAATCAGCCGTGAAAACTCAGAAATTGATAGAGAAACTGAAAAATTAGCTATGAAAACTCAAACAAATAGCTATAAAACATAAAAATTAGCCAAAAAAACTAAAAAATTAGCCATAAAAACTTAAAAATTAGCCACAAAACACAAAAATTTGCCATAAAACCCAAAAATTAGCCAGAAGAACTCGAAAATTAGCTAGAAAAACTCAGAAATTAGTCACAAAAACCCAAAAATTAGCCATAAAAAAACAAAAATTAGCTATAAAAACCGGGAAATCAGCTTTACAACTCAAAAATTAGCTAGAAAAACTCAAAATCTAGCCGAAAAAACCCAAAAATTTGCCATAAAACGATCAAATTAGCTGGAAAAACTCAAAAATAAGCCATAAAAACCCAAAAATTAGCCACAAAAACCCAAAAATTAGCCATAAAAACCCAAAAATCACCCCCAAAACTCAGCCACGAAACCCAAAAATTAGCCAGAAGAACTCGAAAATTAACCAGAAAAACTCATAAGTTAGTCACAAAACCCAAAAATTGTCAGAAAAATCCAAAAATTAGCTATAAAAACTCAAAAAATAGCAATAAAACCCAAAAATTAGCTAAAAAAACCCAAAAATTGGCAGGAAAAATCCAAAACTAGCCACAAAAACTCAAAAATTAGGCACAAAAACCCAAAAATTAGCCATAAAAACAAACAATTAGCCATAAAACCCAAAAATTAGCCAGAAAAACTCGAAAATTAGCTAGAAAAACCCAGATTTTAAACACAAAAACTCAAAAATTGATAGAAAAACTCAAGAATTAGCTGGAAAAACTCAAAAATTAGCCAGAAGGACTCAAAAATTAGCCATAAAAACCCGAAAATTAGCCATAAAACCCAAAAATTAGCCAGAAGAACTCGGAAATTAGACATAAAAACTCAGAAATTAGCCAAAAAAAAACCAAAATTCAGCTATAAAACCCTCGAATTAGCTGGAAAAACTCAAAAATTAGCAATAAAAACCCAAAAATTAGCCACAAAAACCCAAAAATCAGCCATAAAACCCAGAAATTAGCCAGAAGAACTCGGAAATTAGCTAGAAAAACTCATAAGTTAGTCACAAAACCCGAAAATTGTTAGAAAAATCCAAAAATTAGCTATAAAAACTCAAAAAATAGCTATAAAAACCCAAAAATTAGCTAGAAAAACCCAAAAATTGGCAGGAAAAATCCAAAACTAGCCACAAAAACTCAACAATTAGCCACAAAAACCCAAAAATTAGCCATAAAAACAAACAATTAGCCATAAAACCCAAAAATTAGCCAGAAAAACTCGAAAATTAGCTAGAAAAACCCAGATTTTAAACACAAAAACTCAAAAATTGATAGAAAAACTCAAGAATTAGCTGGAAATATTCAAAAATTAGCCAGAAGAACTCAAAAATTAGCCATAAAAACCCGAAAATTAGCCATAAAACCCAAAAATTAGCCAGAAGAACTCGGAAATTAGACATAAAAACTCAGAAATTAGCCAAAAACAACCAAAATTCAGCTATAAAACCCTCGAATTAGCTGGAAAAACTCAAAAATTAGCGATAAAAACACGAAAATTAGCCGAAAAAACCCAAAAATTAGCCATAAACCCAAAAATTAGCCACAAAAACCCAAAAATCAGCCATAAAACCCAGAAATTAGCCAGAAAAACCTCGAAAATTAGCCATAAAAACTTGGGAATTAGACAAAAAATCCAACAATTAGCTAGGAAAACTCAGAAATTGGCCACAAAACCCAAAAATTAGCCATAAAAACCCAAAAATTAGCCATGAAACGCAAAAATTAGCCAGAAGAACCTCGAAAATTAGCCATAAAAACTTGGGAATTAGACAAAAAATCCAACAATTAGCTAGAAAAACTCCGAAATTAGCAATAAAACCCAAACATTAGCCAGAAAAACCCAAAAATTGACTATAAAACTCATAAATCAGCTAGAAAAACTCAAAAATTGATGGAAAAACTCAAAAATTAGCCATAAAAACCCAAAAATCACCCCCAAAACTCAGCCACAAAACCCAAAAATTAGCCAGAAGAACTCGAAAATTAACCAGAAAAACTCATAAGTTAGTCACAAAACCCAAAAATTGTCAGAAAAATCCAAAAATTAGCTATAAAAACTCAAAAAATAGCAATAAAACCCAAAAATTAGCTAAAAAAACCCAAAAATTGGCAGGAAAAATCCAAAACTAGCCACAAAAACTCAAAAATTAGGCACAAAAACCCAAAAATTAGCCATAAAAACAAACAATTAGCCATAAAACCCAAAAATTAGCCAGAAAAACTCAAAAATTAGCTAGAAAAACCCAGATTTTAAACACAAAAACTCAAAAATTGATAGAAAAACTCAAGAATTAGCTGGAAAAACTCAAAAATTAGCCAGAAGGACTCAAAAATTAGCCATAAAAACCCGAAAATTAGCCATAAAACCCAAAAATTAGCCAGAAGAACTCGGAAATTAGACATAAAAACTCAGAAATTAGCCAAAAAAAACCAAAATTCAGCTATAAAACCCTCGAATTAGCTGGAAAAACTCAAAAATTAGCAATAAAAACACAAAAATTAGCCACAAAAGCCCAAAAATTAGCCATAAAAACCCAAAAATTAGCCACAAAAACCCAAAAATCAGCCATAAAACCCAGAAATTAGCCAGAAGAACTCGGAAATTAGCTAGAAAAACTCATAAGTTAGTCACAAAACCCAAAAATTGTTAGAAAAATCCAAAAATTAGCTATAAAAACTCAAAAAATAGCTATAAAACCCAAAAATTAGCTAGAAAAACCCAAAAATTGGCAGGAAAAATCCAAAACTAGCCACAAAAACTCAAAAATTAGCCACAAAAACCCAAAAATTAGCCATAAAACCCAAAAATTAGCCAGAAAAACTCGAAAATTAGCTAGAAAAACCCAGATTTCAAACACAAAAACTCAAAAATTGATAGAAAAACTCAAGAATTAGCTGGAAATACTCAAAAATTAGCCAGAAGAACTCAATAATTAGCCATAAAAACCCGAAAATTAGCCATAAAACCCAAAAATTAGCCAGAAGAACTCGGAAATTAGACATAAAAACTCAGAAATTAGCCAAAAAAAACCAAAATTCAGCTATAAAACCCTCGAATTAGCTGGAAAAACTCAAAAATTAGCGATAAAAACACGAAAATTAGCCGAAAAACCCAAAAATTAGCCATAAACCCAAAAATTAGCCACAAAAACCCAAAAATCAGCCATAAAACCCAGAAATTAGCCAGAAAAACCTCGAAAATTAGCCATAAAAACTTGGGAATTAGACAAAAAATCCAACAATTAGCTAGGAAAACTCAGAAATTGGCCACAAAACCCAAAAATTAGCCATAAAAACCCAAAAATTAGCCATGAAACGCAAAAATTAGCCAGAAGAACCTCGAAAATTAGCCATAAAAACTTGGGAATTAGACAAAAAATCCAACAATTAGCTAGAAAAACTCCGAAATTAGCAATAAAACCCAAACATTAGCCAGAAAAACCCAAAAATTGACTATAAAACTCATAAATCAGCTAGAAAAACTCAAAAATTGATGGAAAAACTCAAAAATTAGCCATAAAAACCCAAAAATCACCCCCAAAACTCAGCCACAAAACCCAAAAATTAGCCAGAAGAACTCGAAAATTAACCAGAAAAACTCATAAGTTAGTCACAAAACCCAAAAATTGTCAGAAAAATCCAAAAATTAGCTATAAAAACTCAAAAAATAGCAATAAAACCCAAAAATTAGCTAGAAAAACCCAAAAATTAGCTAGAAAAACCCAAAAATTGGCAGGAAAAATCCAAAACTAGCCACAAAAACTCAAAAATTAGGCACAAAAACCCAAAAATTAGCCATAAAAACAAACAATTAGCCATAAAACCCAAAAATTAGCCAGAAAAACTCAAAAATTAGCTAGAAAAACCCAGATTTTAAACACAAAAACTCAAAAATTGATAGAAAAACTCAAGAATTAGCTGGAAAAACTCAAAAATTAGCCAGAAGGACTCAAAAATTAGCCATAAAAACCCGAAAATTAGCCATAAAACCCAAAAATTAGCCAGAAGAACTCGGAAATTAGACATAAAAACTCAGAAATTAGCCAAAAAAAACCAAAATTCAGCTATAAAACCCTCGAATTAGCTGGAAAAACTCAAAAATTAGCAATAAAACCACAAAAATTAGCCACAAAAGCCCAAAAATTAGCCATAAAAACCCAAAAATTAGCCACAAAAACCCAAAAATCAGCCATAAAACCCAGAAATTAGCCAGAAGAACTCGGAAATTAGCTAGAAAAACTCATAAGTTAGTCACAAAACCCAAAAATTGTTAGAAAAATCCAAAAATTAGCTATAAAAACTCAAAAAATAGCTATAAAACCCAAAAATTAGTTAGAAAAACCCAAAAATTGGCAGGAAAAATCCAAAACTAGCCACAAAAACTCAAAAATTAGCCACAAAAACCCAAAAATTAGCCATAAAAACAAACAATTAGCCATAAAACCAAAAAATTAGCCAGAAAAACTCGAAAATTAGCTAGAAAAACCCAGATTTTAAACACAAAAACTCAAGAATTAGCTGGAAATACTCAAAAATTAGCCAGAAGAACTCAAAAATTAGCCATAAAAACCCGAAAATTAGCCATAAAACCCAAAAATTAGCCAGAAGAACTCGGAAATTAGACATAAAATCTCAGAAATCAGCCAAAAAAAACCAAAATTCAGCTATAAAACCCTCGAATTAGCTGGAAAAACTCAAAAATTAGCGATAAAAACACGAAAATTAGCCGTAAACCCAAAAATTAGCCACAAAAACCCAAAAATCAGCCATAAAACCCAGAAATTAGCCAGAAGAACCTCGAAAATTAGCCATAAAAACTTGGGAATTAGACAAAAAATCCAACAATTAGCTAGGAAAACTCAGAAATTGGCCACAAAACCCAAAAATTGACCATAAAAACCCAAAAATTAGCCATGAAACGCAAAAATTAGCCAGAAGAACCTCGAAAATTAGCCATAAAAACTTGGGAATTAGACAAAAAATCCAACAATTAGCTAGAAAAACTCCGAAATTAGCAATAAAACCCAAAAATTAGCCAGAAAAACCCAAAAATTGACTATAAAACTCATAAATCAGCTAGAAAAACTCAAAAATTGATGGAAAAACTCAAAAATTAGCCATAAAAACTCAAAAATTAGCCACAAAAACCCGAAAATTAGCCAGAAGAACTCGAAAATTAGCCAGAAGAACTCAGAAATTAGTCACAAAACCCAAAATTTGTTAGAAAAACCCAAAAATTAGCTAAAAAAACTCAAACAAATAGCTATAAAACATAGAAATTAGCCAAATAAACTCAAAAATTAGCCATAAAAACTTAAAAATTAGCCACAAAAACACAAAGATTAGCCATGAATCGCAAAAATTAGCCAGAAGAACCTCGAAAATTAGCCATAAAAACTCAAAAATTAGCCATGAAACGCAAAAATTAGCCAGAAGAACCTCGAAAATTAGCCATAAAAACTTGGGAATTACACAAAAAATCCAACAATTAGCTAGAAAAACTCCGAAATTAGCCACAAAACCCAAAAATTAGCCACAAAAACCCAAAAATTGACTATAAAACCCACAAATCAGCTAGAAAAACTCAAAAATTGATAGAAAAACTCAAAAATTAGCCATAAAAACTCAAAAATTAGCCACGAAAACCCGAAAATTAGCCAAAATAACTCGAAAATTAGCCAGAAGAACTCAAAAATTAGTCACAAAACCCAAAAATTGTTAGAAATTCCAAAAATTAGCTATAAAAACTCAAACAATATAAAACATAAAAATTAGCCAAATAAACTCAAAAATTAGCCACAAAAACACAAAAATTAGCCATAAAAACCCAAAAATTAGCCACAAAAACCCAAAAATTAGCCAAAAGAACTCGAAAATTAGCTAGAAAAACCCAGAAATTGGTCACAAAACCCAAAAATTGTTAGAAAAACCCAAGAATTAGCTATAAAAACGAAAAAATTAGCTATACAACCCAAAATTTGGCTTGAAAAACTCAAAAATTAGCAGGAAAAACACAAAAATTTGCCATGAAAACTCAAAAATTAGCCACAAAAACCCAAAAATTAGCCTTAAAAACCCAAAAATTAGCCACAAAAACCCAAAAATCAGCCATAAAACCCAGAAATTAGCCAGAAGAACCTCGAAAATTAGCCATAAAAACTTGGGAATTAGACAAAAAATCCAACAATTAGCTAGAAAAACCCCGAAATTAGCCATAAAACCCAAAAATTAGCCACAAAAACCAAAAAATTGACTATAAAACCCACAAATCAGCTAGAAAAACTCAAAAATTGATAGAAAAACTCAAAAATTAGCCATAAAAACTTAAAAATTAGCCACAAAAACCCGAAAATTAGCCAGAAGAACTCGAAAATTAGCCAGAAGAACTCAGAAATTAGTCACAAAACCCAAAAATTGTTAGAAAAACCCAAAAATTAGCTATAAAAACTCAAACAAATAGCTATAAAACATAAAAATTAGCCAAATTATCTCAAAAATTAGCCATAAAAACTTGAAAATTAGCCACAAAAACACAAAAATTAGCCATAAAAACCCAAAAATTAGCCACAAAAACCAAAAAATTAGCAATAAAACCCAAAAATTAGCCAAAAGAACTCGAAAATTAGCTAGAAAAACTCAGAAATTGGTCACAAAACCCAAGAAATTGTTAGAAAAACTCAAAAATTAGCGATGAAAAAACAAAAATTAGCCATAATACCGGAAAATTAGCTAGAGAAACTCAAGAATTAGCCACAAAAACCCAAAAATAAGCCATAAAATCGCAAATATTAGCCATAAACTTTAAAAACTTAAAAATTGGCCATAAAAACCCAAAAATTAGCCACAAAAACCCAAAACTCAGCCACAAAACCCAAAAATTAGATATAAAACCCACAAATCAGCTAGAAAAACTCAAAAATTGATAGAAAAACTCAAAAATTAGCTATAAAAACTCAAACAAATAGCTATAAAACATGAAAATTAGCCAAAAAAAACTCAAAAATTAGCCATAAAAACTTAGAATTTAGCCACAAAACCCAAAAATTAGCCATAAAAACCCAAAAACTAGCCACAAAAACCCGAAAATTAGCCAAAAGAACTCGAAAATTAGCCATAAAAACTCAAAAATTAGCCAGAAAAACCCAAAAATTAGCCATAAAAACCCAAAAATTAGCCACAAAAACCCAAAACTCAGCCACAAATCCCAAAAATTAGCCATAAAAACCCAAAAATTAGCTATAAAACCCACAAATCAGCTAGAAAAACTCATAAATTGGAAGAAAAACTTAAAAATTAGCTATAAAAACTCAAACAAATAGCTATAAAACATGGGAATTAGCCAAAAATCTCAAGAATTAGCCACAAAAACTTAGAAATTAGCCATAAAAACCCAAAAATCACCCCCAAAACTCAGCCACAAAACCCAAAAATTAGCCAGAAGAACTCGAAAATTAAACAGAAAAACTCATAAGTTAGTCACAAAACCCAAAAATTGTCAGAAAAATCCAAAAATTAGCTATAAAAACTCAAAAAATAGCTATAAAACCCAAAAATTAGCTAGAAAAACCCAAAAATTAGCTAGAAAAACCCAAAAATTAGCCATAAAAACAAACAATTAGCCATAAAACCCAAAAGTTAGCCAGAAATACTCGAAAATTAGCTAGAAAAACCCAGATTTTAAACACAAAAACTCAAAAATTGATAGAAAAACTCAAGAATTAGCTGGAAAAACTCAAAAATTAGCCAGAAGGACTCAAAAATTAGCCATAAAAACCCGAAAATTAGCCATAAAAACCCGAAAATTAGCCATAAAACCCAGAAATTAGCCAGAAGAACCTCGAAAATTAGCCATAAAAACTTGGGAATTAGACAAAAAATCCAACAATTAGCTAGGAAAACTCAGAAATTGGCCACAAAACCCAAAAATTAGCCATAAAAACCCAAGAATTAGCCATGAAACGCAAAAATTAGCCAGAAGAACCTCGAAAATTAGCCATAAAAACTTGGGAATTAGACAAAAAATCCAACAATTAGCTAGAAAAACTCCGAAATTAGCAATAAAACCCAAAAATTAGCCAGAAAAACCCAAAAATTGACTATAAAACTCATAAATCAGCTAAAAAAACTCAAAAATTGATGGAAAAACTCAAAAATTAGCCATAAAAACTCAAAAATTAGCCACAAAAACCCGAAAATTAGCCAGGAGAACTCGAAAATTAGCCAGAAGAACTCAGAAATTAGTCACAAAACCCAAAATTTGTTAGAAAAACCCAAAAATTAGCTAAAAAAACTCAAACAAATAGCTATAAAACATAAGAATTAGCCAAAAAAACTCAAAAATTAGCCACAAAAACCCAAAAATTAGCCATAAAAACAAACAATTAGCCATGAAACGCAAAAATTAGCCAGAAGAACCTCGAAAATTAGCCATAAAAACTTGGGAATTAGACAAAAAATCCAACAATTAGCTGGAAAAACTCCGAAATTAGCAATAAAACCCAAAAATTATCCAGAAAAACCCAAACATTAGCCATGAAACGCAAAAATTAGCCAGAAGAACCTCGAAAATTAGCCATAAAAACTTGGGAATTAGACAAAAAATCCAACAATTAGCTAGAAAAACTCCGAAATTAGCAATAAAACCCAAACATTAGCCAGAAAAACCCAAAAATTGACTATAAAACTCATAAATCAGCTAGAAAAACTCAAAAATTGATGGAAAAACTCAAAAATTAGCCATAAAAACCCAAAAATCACCCCCAAAACTCAGCCACAAAACCCAAAAATTAGCCAGAAGAACTCGAAAATTAACCAGAAAAACTCATAAGTTAGTCACAAAACCCAAAAATTGTCAGAAAAATCCAAAAATTAGCTATAAAAACTCAAAAAATAGCAATAAAACCCAAAAATTAGCTAGAAAAACCCAAAAATTAGCTAGAAAAACCCAAAAATTGGCAGGAAAAATCCAAAACTAGCCACAAAAACTCAAAAATTAGGCACAAAAACCCAAAAATTAGCCATAAAAACAAACAATTAGCCATAAAACCCAAAAATTAGCCAGAAAAACTCAAAAATTAGCTAGAAAAACCCAGATTTTAAACACAAAAACTCAAAAATTGATAGAAAAACTCAAGAATTAGCTGGAAAAACTCAAAAATTAGCCAGAAGGACTCAAAAATTAGCCATAAAAACCCGAAAATTAGCCATAAAACCCAAAAATTAGCCAGAAGAACTCGGAAATTAGACATAAAAACTCAGAAATTAGCCAAAACAAACCAAAATTCAGCTATAAAACCCTCGAATTAGCTGGAAAAACTCAAAAATTAGCAATAAAAACACAAAAATTAGCCACAAAAGCCCAAAAATTAGCCATAAAAACCCAAAAATTAGCCACAAAAACCCAAAAATCAGCCATAAAACCCAGAAATTAGCCAGAAGAACTCGGAAATTAGCTAGAAAAACTCATAAGTTAGTCACAAAACCCAAAAATTGTTAGAAAAATCCAAAAATTAGCTATAAAAACTCAAAAAATAGCTATAAAACCCAAAAATTAGCTAGAAAAACCCAAAAATTGGCAGGAAAAATCCAAAACTAGCCACAAAAACTCAAAAATTAGCCACAAAAACCCAAAAATTAGCCATAAAAACAAACAATTAGCCATAAAACCCAAAAATTAGCCAGAAGAACCTCGAAAATTAGCCATAAAAACTTGGGAATTAGACAAAAAATCCAACAATTAGCTGGAAAAACTCCGAAATTAGCAATAAAACCCAAAAATTATCCAGAAAAACCCAAACATTAGCCATGAAACGCAAAAATTAGCCAGAAGAACCTCGAAAATTAGCCATAAAAACTTGGGAATTAGACAAAAAATCCAACAATTAGCTAGAAAAACTCCGAAATTAGCAATAAAACCCAAACATTAGCCAGAAAAACCCAAAAATTGACTATAAAACTCATAAATCAGCTAGAAAAACTCAAAAATTGATGGAAAAACTCAAAAATTAGCCATAAAAACCCAAAAATCACCCCCAAAACTCAGCCACAAAACCCAAAAATTAGCCAGAAGAACTCGAAAATTAACCAGAAAAACTCATAAGTTAGTCACAAAACCCAAAAATTGTCAGAAAAATCCAAAAATTAGCTATAAAAACTCAAAAAATAGCAATAAAACCCAAAAATTAGCTAGAAAAACCCAAAAATTAGCTAGAAAAACCCAAAAATTGGCAGGAAAAATCCAAAACTAGCCACAAAAACTCAAAAATTAGGCACAAAAACCCAAAAATTAGCCATAAAAACAAACAATTAGCCATAAAACCCAAAAATTAGCCAGAAAAACTCAAAAATTAGCTAGAAAAACCCAGATTTTAAACACAAAAACTCAAAAATTGATAGAAAAACTCAAGAATTAGCTGGAAAAACTCAAAAATTAGCCAGAAGGACTCAAAAATTAGCCATAAAAACCCGAAAATTAGCCATAAAACCCAAAAATTAGCCAGAAGAACTCGGAAATTAGACATAAAAACTCAGAAATTAGCCAAAAAAAACCAAAATTCAGCTATAAAACCCTCGAATTAGCTGGAAAAACTCAAAAATTAGCAATAAAAACACAAAAATTAGCCACAAAAGCCCAAAAATTAGCCATAAAAACCCAAAAATTAGCCACAAAAACCCAAAAATCAGCCATAAAACCCAGAAATTAGCCAGAAGAACTCGGAAATTAGCTAGAAAAACTCATAAGTTAGTCACAAAACCCAAAAATTGTTAGAAAAATCCAAAAATTAGCTATAAAAACTCAAAAAATAGCTATAAAACCCAAAAATTAGCTAGAAAAACCCAAAAATTGGCAGGAAAAATCCAAAACTAGCCACAAAAACTCAAAAATTAGCCACAAAAACCCAAAAATTAGCCATAAAACCCAAAAATTAGCCAGAAAAACTCGAAAATTAGCTAGAAAAACCCAGATTTTAAACACAAAAACTCAAAAATTGATAGAAAAACTCAAGAATTAGCTGGAAATACTCAAAAATTAGCCAGAAGAACTCAAAAATTAGCCATAAAAATCCGAAAATTAGCCATAAAACCCAAAAATTAGCCAGAAGAACTCGGAAATTAGACATAAAAACTCAGAAATTAGCCAAAAAAAAACCAAAATTCAGCTATAAAACCCTCGAATTAGCTGGAAAAACTCAAAAATTAGCGATAAACCCAAAAATTAGCCAGAAAAACCCAAAAATCAGCCATAAAACCCAGAAATTAGCCAGAAAAACCTCGAAAATTAGCCATAAAAACTTGGGAATTAGACAAAAAATCCAACAATTAGCTAGGAAAACTCAGAAATTGGCCACAAAACCCAAAAATTAGCCATAAAAACCCAAAAATTAGCCATGAAACGCAAAAATTAGCCAGAAGAACCTCGAAAATTAGCCATAAAAACTTGGGAATTAGACAAAAAATCCAACAATTAGCTAGAAAAACTCCGAAATTAGCAATAAAACCCAAAAATTAGCCAGAAAAACCCAAAAATTGACTATAAAACTCATAAATCAGCTAGAAAAACTCAAAAATTGATGGAAAAACTCAAAAATTAGCCATAAAAACCCAAAAATCACCCCCAAAACTCAGCCACAAAACCCAAAAATTAGCCAGAAGAACTCGAAAATTAACCAGAAAAACTCATAAGTTAGTCACAAAACCCAAAAATTGTCAGAAAAATCCAAAAATTAGCTATAAAAACTCAAAAAATAGCAATAAAACCCAAAAATTAGCTAGAAAAACCCAAAAATTAGCTAGAAAAACCCAAAAATTGGCAGGAAAAATCCAAAACTAGCCACAAAAACTCAAAAATTAGGCACAAAAACCCAAAAATTAGCCATAAAAACAAACAATTAGCCATAAAACCCAAAAATTAGCCAGAAAAACTCAAAAATTAGCTAGAAAAACCCAGATTTTAAACACAAAAACTCAAAAATTGATAGAAAAACTCAAGAATTAGCTGGAAAAACTCAAAAATTAGCCAGAAGGACTCAAAAATTAGCCATAAAAACCCGAAAATTAGCCATAAAACCCAAAAATTAGCCAGAAGAACTCGGAAATTAGACATAAAAACTCAGAAATTAGCCAAAACAAACCAAAATTCAGCTATAAAACCCTCGAATTAGCTGGAAAAACTCAAAAATTAGCGATAAAAACACGAAAATTAGCCACAAAAACCCAAAAATTAGCCATAAACCCAAAAATTAGCCAGAAAAACCCAAAAATCAGCCATAAAACCCAGAAATTAGCCAGAAAAACCTCGAAAATTAGCCATAAAAACTTGGGAATTAGACAAAAAATCCAACAATTAGCTAGGAAAACTCAGAAATTGGCCACAAAACCCAAAAATTAGCCATAAAAACCCAAAAATTAGCCATGAAACGCAAAAATTAGCCAGAAGAACCTCGAAAATTAGCCATAAAAACTTGGGAATTAGACAAAAAATCCAACAATTAGCTAGAAAAACTCCGAAATTAGCAATAAAACCCAAACATTAGCCAGAAAAACCCAAAAATTGACTATAAAACTCATAAATCAGCTAGAAAAACTCAAAAATTGATGGAAAAACTCAAAAATTAGCCATAAAAACCCAAAAATCACCCCCAAAACTCAGCCACAAAACCCAAAAATTAGCCAGAAGAACTCGAAAATTAACCAGAAAAACTCATAAGTTAGTCACAAAACCCAAAAATTGTCAGAAAAATCCAAAAATTAGCTATAAAAACTCAAAAAATAGCAATAAAACCCAAAAATTAGCTAGAAAAACCCAAAAATTAGCTAGAAAAACCCAAAAATTGGCAGGAAAAATCCAAAACTAGCCACAAAAACTCAAAAATTAGGCACAAAAACCCAAAAATTAGCCATAAAAACAAACAATTAGCCATAAAACCCAAAAATTAGCCAGAAAAACTCAAAAATTAGCTAGAAAAACCCAGATTTTAAACACAAAAACTCAAAAATTGATAGAAAAACTCAAGAATTAGCTGGAAAAACTCAAAAATTAGCCAGAAGGACTCAAAAATTAGCCATAAAAACCCGAAAATTAGCCATAAAACCCAAAAATTAGCCAGAAGAACTCGGAAATTAGACATAAAAACTCAGAAATTAGCCAAAACAAACCAAAATTCAGCTATAAAACCCTCGAATTAGCTGGAAAAACTCAAAAATTAGCAATAAAAACACAAAAATTAGCCACAAAAGCCCAAAAATTAGCCATAAAAACCCAAAAATTAGCCACAAAAACCCAAAAATCAGCCATAAAACCCAGAAATTAGCCAGAAGAACTCGGAAATTAGCTAGAAAAACTCATAAGTTAGTCACAAAACCCAAAAATTGTTAGAAAAATCCAAAAATTAGCTATAAAAACTCAAAAAATAGCTATAAAACCCAAAAATTAGCTAGAAAAACCCAAAAATTGGCAGGAAAAATCCAAAACTAGCCACAAAAACTCAAAAATTAGCCACAAAAACCCAAAAATTAGCCATAAAAACAAACAATTAGCCATGAAACCCAAAGATTAGCCAGAAAAACTCGAAAATTAGCTAGAAAAACCCAGATTTTAAACACAAAAACTCAAGAATTAGCTGGAAATACTCAAAAATTAGCCAGAAGAACTCAAAAATTAGCCATAAAAACCCGAAAATTAGCCCTAAAACCCAAAAATTAGCCAGAAGAACTCGGAAATTAGACATAAAATCTCAGAAATCAGCCAAAAAAAACCAAAATTCAGCTATAAAACCCTCGAATTAGCTGGAAAAACTCAAAAATTAGCGATAAAAACACGAAAATTAGCCACAAAAACCCAAAAATTAGCCGTAAACCCAAAAATTAGCCACAAAAACCCAAAAATCAGCCATAAAACCCAGAAATTAGCCAGAAGAACCTCGAAAATTAGCCATAAAAACTTGGGAATTAGACAAAAAATCCAACAATTAGCTAGGAAAACTCAGAAATTGGCCACAAAACCCAAAAATTAGCCATAAAAACCCAAAAATTAGCCATGAAACGCAAAAATTAGCCAGAAGAACCTCGAAAATTAGCCATAAAAACTTGGGAATTAGACAAAAAATCCAACAATTAGCTAGAAAAACTCCGAAATTAGCAATAAAACCCAAAAATTAGCCAGAAAAACCCAAAAATTGACTATAAAACTCATAAATCAGCTAGAAAAACTTAAAAATTGATGGAAAAACTCAAAAATTAGCCATAAAAACTCAAAAATTAGCCACAAAAACCCGAAAATTAGCCAGAAGAACTCGAAAATTAGCCAGAAGAACTCAGAAATTTGTCACAAAACCCAAAATTTGTTAGAAAAACCCAAAAATTAGCTAAAAAAACTCAAACAAATAGCTATAAAACATAGAAATTAGCCAAATAAACTCAAAAATTAGCCATAAAAACTTAAAAATTAGCCACAAAACACAAAGATTAGCCATGAATCGCAAAAATTAGCCAGAAGAACCTCGAAAATTAGCCATAAAAACCCAAAAATTAGCCATGAAACGCAAAAATTAGCCAGAAGAACCTCGAAAATTAGCCATAAAAACTTGGGAATTACACAAAAAATCCAACAATTAGCTAGAAAAACTCCGAAATTAGCCACAAAACCCAAAAATTAGCCACAAAAACCCAAAAATTGACTATAAAACCCACAAATCAGCTAGAAAAACTCAAAAATTGATAGAAAAACTCAAAAATTAGCCATAAAAACTCAAAAATTAGCCACGAAAACCCGAAAATTAGCCAAAATAACTCGAAAATTAGCCAGAAGAACTCAAAAATTAGTCACAAAACCCAAAAATTGTTAGAAATTCCAAAAATTAGCTATAAAAACTCAAACAATATAAAACATAAAAATTAGCCAAATAAACTCAAAAATTAGCCACAAAAACACAAAAATTAGCCACAAAAACCCAAAAATTAGCCAAAAGAACTCGAAAATTAGCTAGAAAAACCCAGAAATTGGTCACAAAACCCAAAAATTGTTAGAAAAACCCAAGAATTAGCTATAAAAACGAAAAAATTAGCTATACAACCCAAAATTTGGCTTGAAAAACTCAAAAATTAGCAGAAAAAACACAAAAATTTGCCATGAAAACTCAAAAATTAGCCACAAAAACCCAAAAATTAGCCTTAAAAACCCAAAAATTAGCCACAAAAACCCAAAAATCAGCCATAAAACCCAGAAATTAGCCAGAAGAACCTCGAAAATTAGCCATAAAAACTTGGGAATTAGACAAAAAATCCAACAATTAGCTAGAAAAACTCCGAAATTAGCCATAAAACCCAAAAATTAGCCACAAAAACCAAAAAATTGACTATAAAACCCACAAATCAGCTAGAAAAACTCAAAAATTGATAGAAAAACTCAAAAATTAGCCATAAAAACTTAAAAATTAGCCACAAAAACCCGAAAATTAGCCAGAAGAACTCGAAAATTAGCCAGAAGAACTCAGAAATTAGTCACAAAACCCAAAAATTGTTAGAAAAACCCAAAAATTAGCTATAAAAACTCAAACAAATAGCTATAAAACATAAAAATTAGCCAAATTATCTCAAAAATTAGCCATAAAAACTTGAAAATTTGCCACAAAAACACAAAAATTAGCAATAAAACCCAAAAATTAGCCAAAAGAACTCGAAAATTAGCTAGAAAAACTCAGAAATTGGTCACAAAACCCAAGAAATTGTTAGAAAAACTCAAAAATTAGCTATACAACCCAAAATTTGGCTTGAAAAACTCAAAAATTAGCGATGAAAAAACAAAAATTAGCCATAATACCCGAAAATTAGCTAGAGAAACTCAAGAATTAGCCACAAAAACCCAAAAATAAGCCATAAAATCGCAAATATTAGCCATAAACTTTAAAAACTTAAAAATTGGCCATAAAAACCCAAAAATTAGCCACAAAAACCCAAAACTCAGCCACAAAACCCAAAAATTAGCCATAAAAACCCAAAAATTAGATATAAAACCCACAAATCAGCTAGAAAAACTCAAAAATTGATAGAAAAACTCAAAAATTAGCTATAAAAACTCAAACAAATAGCTATAAAACATGAAAATTAGCCAAAAAAACTCAAAAATTAGCCATAAAAACTTAGAATTTAGCCACAAAAAAACAGAAATTAGCCACAAAAACCCAAAAATTAGCCATAAAAACCCAAAAACTAGCCACAAAAACCCAAAAATTAGCCAAAAGAACTCGAAAATTAGCCATAAAAACTCAAAAATTAGCCAGAAAAACCCAAAAATTAGCCATAAAAACCCAAAAATTAGCCACAAAAACCCAAAACTCAGCCACAAATCCCAAAAATTAGCCATAAAAACCCAAAAATTAGCTATAAAACCCACAAATCAGCTAGAAAAACTCATAAATTGGAAGAAAAACTTAAAAATTAGCTATAAAAACTCAAACAAATAGCTATAAAACATGGGAATTAGCCAAAAATCTCAAGAATTAGCCACAAAAACTTAGAAATTAGCCATAAAAACCCAAAAATCACCCCCAAAACTCAGCCACAAAACCCAAAAATTAGCCAGAAGAACTCGAAAATTAACCAGAAAAACTCATAAGTTAGTCACAAAACCCAAAAATTGTTAGAAAAATCCAAAAATTAGCTATAAAAACTCAAAAAATAGCTATAAAACCCAAAAATTAGCTAGAAAAACCCAAAAATTGGCAGGAAAAATCCAAAACTAGCCACAAAAACTCAAAAATTAGCCACAAAAACCCAAAAATTAGCCATAAAACCCAAAAATTAGCCAGAAAAACTCGAAAATTAGCTAGAAAAACCCAGATTTTAAACACAAAAACTCAAAAATTGATAGAAAAACTCAAGAATTAGCTGGAAATACTCAAAAATTAGCCAGAAGAACTCAAAAATTAGCCATAAAAACCCGAAAATTAGCCATAAAACCCAAAAATTAGCCAGAAGAACTCGGAAATTAGACATAAAAACTCAGAAATTAGCCAAAAAAAACCAAAATTCAGCTATAAAACCCTCGAATTAGCTGGAAAAACTCAAAAATTAGCGATAAAAACACGAAAATTAGCCACAAAAACCCAAAAATTAGCCATAAACCCAAAAATTAGCCAGAAAAACCCAAAAATCAGCCATAAAACCCAGAAATTAGCCAGAAAAACCTCGAAAATTAGCCATAAAAACTTGGGAATTAGACAAAAAATCCAACAATTAGCTAGGAAAACTCAGAAATTGGCCACAAAACCCAAAAATTAGCCATAAAAACCCAAAAATTAGCCATGAAACGCAAAAATTAGCCAGAAGAACCTCGAAAATTAGCCATAAAAACTTGGGAATTAGACAAAAAATCCAACAATTAGCTAGAAAAACTCCGAAATTAGCAATAAAACCCAAACATTAGCCAGAAAAACCCAAAAATTGACTATAAAACTCATAAATCAGCTAGAAAAACTCAAAAATTGATGGAAAAACTCAAAAATTAGCCATAAAAACCCAAAAATCACCCCCAAAACTCAGCCACAAAACCCAAAAATTAGCCAGAAGAACTCGAAAATTAACCAGAAAAACTCATAAGTTAGTCACAAAACCCAAAAATTGTCAGAAAAATCCAAAAATTAGCTATAAAAACTCAAAAAATAGCAATAAAACCCAAAAATTAGCTAGAAAAACCCAAAAATTAGCTAGAAAAACCCAAAAATTGGCAGGAAAAATCCAAAACTAGCCACAAAAACTCAAAAATTAGGCACAAAAACCCAAAAATTAGCCATAAAAACAAACAATTAGCCATAAAACCCAAAAATTAGCCAGAAAAACTCAAAAATTAGCTAGAAAAACCCAGATTTTAAACACAAAAACTCAAAAATTGATAGAAAAACTCAAGAATTAGCTGGAAAAACTCAAAAATTAGCCAGAAGGACTCAAAAATTAGCCATAAAAACCCGAAAATTAGCCATAAAACCCAAAAATTAGCCAGAAGAACTCGGAAATTAGACATAAAAACTCAGAAATTAGCCAAAACAAACCAAAATTCAGCTATAAAACCCTCGAATTAGCTGGAAAAACTCAAAAATTAGCGATAAAAACACGAAAATTAGCCACAAAAACCCAAAAATTAGCCATAAACCCAAAAATTAGCCAGAAAAACCCAAAAATCAGCCATAAAACCCAGAAATTAGCCAGAAAAACCTCGAAAATTAGCCATAAAAACTTGGGAATTAGACAAAAAATCCAACAATTAGCTAGGAAAACTCAGAAATTGGCCACAAAACCCAAAAATTAGCCATAAAAACCCAAAAATTAGCCATGAAACGCAAAAATTAGCCAGAAGAACCTCGAAAATTAGCCATAAAAACTTGGGAATTAGACAAAAAATCCAACAATTAGCTAGAAAAACTCCGAAATTAGCAATAAAACCCAAACATTAGCCAGAAAAACCCAAAAATTGACTATAAAACTCATAAATCAGCTAGAAAAACTCAAAAATTGATGGAAAAACTCAAAAATTAGCCATAAAAACCCAAAAATCACCCCCAAAACTCAGCCACAAAACCCAAAAATTAGCCAGAAGAACTCGAAAATTAACCAGAAAAACTCATAAGTTAGTCACAAAACCCAAAAATTGTCAGAAAAATCCAAAAATTAGCTATAAAAACTCAAAAAATAGCAATAAAACCCAAAAATTAGCTAGAAAAACCCAAAAATTAGCTAGAAAAACCCAAAAATTGGCAGGAAAAATCCAAAACTAGCCACAAAAACTCAAAAATTAGGCACAAAAACCCAAAAATTAGCCATAAAAACAAACAATTAGCCATAAAACCCAAAAATTAGCCAGAAAAACTCAAAAATTAGCTAGAAAAACCCAGATTTTAAACACAAAAACTCAAAAATTGATAGAAAAACTCAAGAATTAGCTGGAAAAACTCAAAAATTAGCCAGAAGGACTCAAAAATTAGCCATAAAAACCCGAAAATTAGCCATAAAACCCAAAAATTAGCCAGAAGAACTCGGAAATTAGACATAAAAACTCAGAAATTAGCCAAAACAAACCAAAATTCAGCTATAAAACCCTCGAATTAGCTGGAAAAACTCAAAAATTAGCAATAAAAACACAAAAATTAGCCACAAAAGCCCAAAAATTAGCCATAAAAACCCAAAAATTAGCCACAAAAACCCAAAAATCAGCCATAAAACCCAGAAATTAGCCAGAAGAACTCGGAAATTAGCTAGAAAAACTCATAAGTTAGTCACAAAACCCAAAAATTGTTAGAAAAATCCAAAAATTAGCTATAAAAACTCAAAAAATAGCTATAAAACCCAAAAATTAGCTAGAAAAACCCAAAAATTGGCAGGAAAAATCCGAAACTAGCCACAAAAACTCAAAAATTAGCCACAAAAACCCAAAAATTAGCCATAAAAACAAACAATTAGCCATGAAACCCAAAAATTAGCCAGAAAAACTCGAAAATTAGCTAGAAAAACCCAGATTTTAAACACAAAAACTCAAGAATTAGCTGGAAATACTCAAAAATTAGCCAGAAGAACTCAAAAATTAGCCATAAAAACCCGAAAATTAGCCCTAAAACCCAAAAATTAGCCAGAAGAACTCGGAAATTAGACATAAAATCTCAGAAATCAGCCAAAAAAAACCAAAATTCAGCTATAAAACCCTCGAATTAGCTGGAAAAACTCAAAAATTAGCGATAAAAACACGAAAATTAGCCACAAAAACCCAAAAATTAGCCGTAAACCCAAAAATTAGCCACAAAAACCCAAAAATCAGCCATAAAACCCAGAAATTAGCCAGAAGAACCTCGAAAATTAGCCATAAAAACTTGGGAATTAGACAAAAAATCCAACAATTAGCTAGGAAAACTCAGAAATTGGCCACAAAACCCAAAAATTAGCCATAAAAACCCAAAAATTAGCCATGAAACGCAAAAATTAGCCAGAAGAACCTCGAAAATTAGCCATAAAAACTTGGGAATTAGACAAAAAATCCAACAATTAGCTAGAAAAACTCCGAAATTAGCAATAAAACCCAAAAATTAGCCAGAAAAACCCAAAAATTGACTATAAAACTCATAAATCAGCTAGAAAAACTTAAAAATTGATGGAAAAACTCAAAAATTAGCCATAAAAACTCAAAAATTAGCCACAAAAACCCGAAAATTAGCCAGAAGAACTCGAAAATTAGCCAGAAGAACTCAGAAATTTGTCACAAAACCCAAAATTTGTTAGAAAAACCCAAAAATTAGCTAAAAAAACTCAAACAAATAGCTATAAAACATAGAAATTAGCCAAATAAACTCAAAAATTAGCCATAAAAACTTAAAAATTAGCCACAAAAACACAAAGATTAGCCATGAATCGCAAAAATTAGCCAGAAGAACCTCGAAAATTAGCCATAAAAACCCAAAAATTAGCCATGAAACGCAAAAATTAGCCAGAAGAACCTCGAAAATTAGCCATAAAAACTTGGGAATTACACAAAAAATCCAACAATTAGCTAGAAAAACTCCGAAATTAGCCACAAAACCCAAAAATTAGCCACAAAAACCCAAAAATTGACTATAAAACCCACAAATCAGCTAGAAAAACTCAAAAATTGATAGAAAAACTCAAAAATTAGCCATAAAAACTCAAAAATTAGCCACAAAAACCCGAAAATTAGCCAAAAGAACTCGAAAATTAGCCAGAAGAACTCAAAAATTAGTCACAAAACCCAAAAATTGTTAGAAATTCCAAAAATTAGCTATAAAAACTCAAACAAATAGCTATAAAACATAAAAATTAGCCAAATAAACTGAAAAGTTAGCCACAAAAACACAAAAATTAGCCATAAAAACCCAAAAATTAGCCACAAAAACCCAAAAATTAGCCAAAAGAACTCGAAAATTAGCTAGAAAAACCCAGAAATTGGTCACAAAACCCAAAAATTGTTAGAAAAACCCAAGAATTAGCTATAAAAACGAAAAAATTAGCTATACAACCCAAAATTTGGCTTGAAAAACTCAAAAATTAGCAGGAAAAACACAAAAATTTGCCATGAAAACTCAAAAATTAGCCACAAAAACCCAAAAATTAGCCTTAAAAACCCAAAAATTAGCCACAAAAACCCAAAAATCAGCCATAAAACCCAGAAATTAGCCAGAAGAACCTCGAAAATTAGCCATAAAAACTTGGGAATTAGACAAAAAATCCAACAATTAGCTAGAAAAACTCCGAAATTAGCCATAAAACCCAAAAATTAGCCACAAAAACCAAAAAATTGACTATAAAACCCACAAATCAGCTAGAAAAACTCAAAAATTGATAGAAAAACTCAAAAATTAGCCATAAAAACTTAAAAATTAGCCACAAAAACCCGAAAATTAGCCAGAAGAACTCGAAAATTAGCCAGAAGAACTCAGAAATTAGTCACAAAACCCAAAAATTGTTAGAAAAACCCAAAAATTAGCTATAAAAACTCAAACAAATAGCTATAAAACATAAAAATTAGCCAAATTATCTCAAAAATTAGCCATAAAAACTTGAAAATTTGCCACAAAAACACAAAAATTAGCAATAAAACCCAAAAATTAGCCAAAAGAACTCGAAAATTAGCTAGAAAAACTCAGAAATTGGTCACAAAACCCAAGAAATTGTTAGAAAAACTCAAAAATTAGCTATACAACCCAAAATTTGGCTTGAAAAACTCAAAAATTAGCGATGAAAAAACAAAAATTAGCCATAATACCCGAAAATTAGCTAGAGAAACTCAAGAATTAGCCACAAAAACCCAAAAATAAGCCATAAAATCGCAAATATTAGCCATAAACTTTAAAAACTTAAAAATTGGCCATAAAAACCCAAAAATTAGCCACAAAAACCCAAAACTCAGCCACAAAACCCAAAAATTAGCCATAAAAACCCAAAAATTAGATATAAAACCCACAAATCAGCTAGAAAAACTCAAAAATTGATAGAAAAACTCAAAAATTAGCTATAAAAACTCAAACAAATAGCTATAAAACATGAAAATTAGCCAAAAAAACTCAAAAATTAGCCATAAAAACTTAGAATTTAGCCACAAAAAAACAGAAATTAGCCACAAAAACCCAAAAATTAGCCATAAAAACCCAAAAACTAGCCACAAAAACCCAAAAATTAGCCAAAAGAACTCGAAAATTAGCCATAAAAACTCAAAAATTAGCCAGAAAAACCCAAAAATTAGCCATAAAAACCCAAAAATTAGCCACAAAAACCCAAAACTCAGCCACAAATCCCAAAAATTAGCCATAAAAACCCAAAAATTAGCTATAAAACCCACAAATCAGCTAGAAAAACTCATAAATTGGAAGAAAAACTTAAAAATTAGCTATAAAAACTCAAACAAATAGCTATAAAACATGGGAATTAGCCAAAAATCTCAAGAATTAGCCACAAAAACTTAGAAATTAGCCATAAAAACCCAAAAATCACCCCCAAAACTCAGCCACAAAACCCAAAAATTAGCCAGAAGAACTCGAAAATTAACCAGAAAAACTCATAAGTTAGTCACAAAACCCAAAAATTGTTAGAAAAATCCAAAAATTAGCTATAAAAACTCAAAAAATAGCTATAAAACCCAAAAATTAGCTAGAAAAACCCAAAAATTGGCAGGAAAAATCCAAAACTAGCCACAAAAACTCAAAAATTAGCCACAAAAACCCAAAAATTAGCCATAAAACCCAAAAATTAGCCAGAAAAACTCGAAAATTAGCTAGAAAAACCCAGATTTTAAACACAAAAACTCAAAAATTGATAGAAAAACTCAAGAATTAGCTGGAAATACTCAAAAATTAGCCAGAAGAACTCAAAAATTAGCCATAAAAACCCGAAAATTAGCCATAAAACCCAAAAATTAGCCAGAAGAACTCGGAAATTAGACATAAAAACTCAGAAATTAGCCAAAAAAAACCAAAATTCAGCTATAAAACCCTCGAATTAGCTGGAAAAACTCAAAAATTAGCGATAAAAACACGAAAATTAGCCACAAAAACCCAAAAATTAGCCATAAACCCAAAAATTAGCCAGAAAAACCCAAAAATCAGCCATAAAACCCAGAAATTAGCCAGAAAAACCTCGAAAATTAGCCATAAAAACTTGGGAATTAGACAAAAAATCCAACAATTAGCTAGGAAAACTCAGAAATTGGCCACAAAACCCAAAAATTAGCCATAAAAACCCAAAAATTAGCCATGAAACGCAAAAATTAGCCAGAAGAACCTCGAAAATTAGCCATAAAAACTTGGGAATTAGACAAAAAATCCAACAATTAGCTAGAAAAACTCCGAAATTAGCAATAAAACCCAAACATTAGCCAGAAAAACCCAAAAATTGACTATAAAACTCATAAATCAGCTAGAAAAACTCAAAAATTGATGGAAAAACTCAAAAATTAGCCATAAAAACCCAAAAATCACCCCCAAAACTCAGCCACAAAACCCAAAAATTAGCCAGAAGAACTCGAAAATTAACCAGAAAAACTCATAAGTTAGTCACAAAACCCAAAAATTGTCAGAAAAATCCAAAAATTAGCTATAAAAACTCAAAAAATAGCAATAAAACCCAAAAATTAGCTAGAAAAACCCAAAAATTAGCTAGAAAAACCCAAAAATTGGCAGGAAAAATCCAAAACTAGCCACAAAAACTCAAAAATTAGGCACAAAAACCCAAAAATTAGCCATAAAAACAAACAATTAGCCATAAAACCCAAAAATTAGCCAGAAAAACTCAAAAATTAGCTAGAAAAACCCAGATTTTAAACACAAAAACTCAAAAATTGATAGAAAAACTCAAGAATTAGCTGGAAAAACTCAAAAATTAGCCAGAAGGACTCAAAAATTAGCCATAAAAACCCGAAAATTAGCCATAAAACCCAAAAATTAGCCAGAAGAACTCGGAAATTAGACATAAAAACTCAGAAATTAGCCAAAACAAACCAAAATTCAGCAATAAAACCCTCGAATTAGCTGGAAAAACTCAAAAATTAGCGATAAAAACACGAAAATTAGCCACAAAAACCCAAAAATTAGCCATAAACCCAAAAATTAGCCAGAAAAACCCAAAAATCAGCCATAAAACCCAGAAATTAGCCAGAAAAACCTCGAAAATTAGCCATAAAAACTTGGGAATTAGACAAAAAATCCAACAATTAGCTAGGAAAACTCAGAAATTGGCCACAAAACCCAAAAATTAGCCATAAAAACCCAAAAATTAGCCATGAAACGCAAAAATTAGCCAGAAGAACCTCGAAAATTAGCCATAAAAACTTGGGAATTAGACAAAAAATCCAACAATTAGCTAGAAAAACTCCGAAATTAGCAATAAAACCCAAACATTAGCCAGAAAAACCCAAAAATTGACTATAAAACTCATAAATCAGCTAGAAAAACTCAAAAATTGATGGAAAAACTCAAAAATTAGCCATAAAAACCCAAAAATCACCCCCAAAACTCAGCCACAAAACCCAAAAATTAGCCAGAAGAACTCGAAAATTAACCAGAAAAACTCATAAGTTAGTCACAAAACCCAAAAATTGTCAGAAAAATCCAAAAATTAGCTATAAAAACTCAAAAAATAGCAATAAAACCCAAAAATTAGCTAGAAAAACCCAAAAATTAGCTAGAAAAACCCAAAAATTGGCAGGAAAAATCCAAAACTAGCCACAAAAACTCAAAAATTAGGCACAAAAACCCAAAAATTAGCCATAAAAACAAACAATTAGCCATAAAACCCAAAAATTAGCCAGAAAAACTCAAAAATTAGCTAGAAAAACCCAGATTTTAAACACAAAAACTCAAAAATTGATAGAAAAACTCAAGAATTAGCTGGAAAAACTCAAAAATTAGCCAGAAGGACTCAAAAATTAGCCATAAAAACCCGAAAATTAGCCATAAAACCCAAAAATTAGCCAGAAGAACTCGGAAATTAGACATAAAAACTCAGAAATTAGCCAAAACAAACCAAAATTCAGCTATAAAACCCTCGAATTAGCTGGAAAAACTCAAAAATTAGCAATAAAAACACAAAAATTAGCCACAAAAGCCCAAAAATTAGCCATAAAAACCCAAAAATTAGCCACAAAAACCCAAAAATCAGCCATAAAACCCAGAAATTAGCCAGAAGAACTCGGAAATTAGCTAGAAAAACTCATAAGTTAGTCACAAAACCCAAAAATTGTTAGAAAAATCCAAAAATTAGCTATAAAAACTCAAAAAATAGCTATAAAACCCAAAAATTAGCTAGAAAAACCCAAAAATTGGCAGGAAAAATCCAAAACTAGCCACAAAAACTCAAAAATTAGCCACAAAAACCCAAAAATTAGCCATAAAAACAAACAATTAGCCATGAAACCCAAAAATTAGCCAGAAAAACTCGAAAATTAGCTAGAAAAACCCAGATTTTAAACACAAAAACTCAAGAATTAGCTGGAAATACTCAAAAATTAGCCAGAAGAACTCAAAAATTAGCCATAAAAACCCGAAAATTAGCCCTAAAACCCAAAAATTAGCCAGAAGAACTCGGAAATTAGACATAAAATCTCAGAAATCAGCCAAAAAAAACCAAAATTCAGCTATAAAACCCTCGAATTAGCTGGAAAAACTCAAAAATTAGCGATAAAAACACGAAAATTAGCCACAAAAACCCAAAAATTAGCCGTAAACCCAAAAATTAGCCACAAAAACCCAAAAATCAGCCATAAAACCCAGAAATTAGCCAGAAGAACCTCGAAAATTAGCCATAAAAACTTGGGAATTAGACAAAAAATCCAACAATTAGCTAGGAAAACTCAGAAATTGGCCACAAAACCCAAAAATTAGCCATAAAAACCCAAAAATTAGCCATGAAACGCAAAAATTAGCCAGAAGAACCTCGAAAATTAGCCATAAAAACTTGGGAATTAGACAAAAAATCCAACAATTAGCTAGAAAAACTCCGAAATTAGCAATAAAACCCAAAAATTAGCCAGAAAAACCCAAAAATTGACTATAAAACTCATAAATCAGCTAGAAAAACTTAAAAATTGATGGAAAAACTCAAAAATTAGCCATAAAAACTCAAAAATTAGCCACAAAAACCCGAAAATTAGCCAGAAGAACTCGAAAATTAGCCAGAAAAACTCAGAAATTTGTCACAAAACCCAAAATTTGTTAGAAAAACCCAAAAATTAGCTAAAAAAACTCAAACAAATAGCTATAAAACATAGAAATTAGCCAAATAAACTCAAAAATTAGCCATAAAAACTTAAAAATTAGCCACAAAAACACAAAGATTAGCCATGAATCGCAAAAATTAGCCAGAAGAACCTCGAAAATTAGCCATAAAAACCCAAAAATTAGCCATGAAACGCAAAAATTAGCCAGAAGAACCTCGAAAATTAGCCATAAAAACTTGGGAATTAGACAAAAAATCCAACAATTAGCTAGAAAAACTCCGAAATTAGCCATAAAACCCAAAAATTAGCCACAAAAACCAAAAAATTGACTATAAAACCCACAAATCAGCTAGAAAAACTCAAAAATTGATAGAAAAACTCAAAAATTAGCCATAAAAACTTAAAAATTAGCCACAAAAACCCGAAAATTAGCCAGAAGAACTCGAAAATTAGCCAGAAGAACTCAGAAATTAGTCACAAAACCCAAAAATTGTTAGAAAAACCCAAAAATTAGCTATAAAAACGAAAAAATTAGCTATACAACCCAAAATTTGGCTTGAAAAACTCAAAAATTAGCAGGAAAAACACAAAAATTTGTCATGAAAACTCAAAAATTAGCCACAAAAACCCAAAAATTAGCCTTAAAAACCCAAAAATTAGCCACAAAAACCCAAAAATCAGCCATAAAACCCAGAAATTAGCCAGAAGAACCTCGAAAATTAGCCATAAAAACTTGGGAATTAGACAAAAAATCCAACAATTAGCTAGAAAAACTCCGAAATTAGCCATAAAACCCAAAAATTAGCCACAAAAACCAAAAAATTGACTATAAAACCCACAAATCAGCTAGAAAAACTCAAAAATTGATAGAAAAACTCAAAAATTAGCCATAAAAACTTAAAAATTAGCCACAAAAACCCGAAAATTAGCCAGAAGAACTCGAAAATTAGCCAGAAGAACTCAGAAATTAGTCACAAAACCCAAAAATTGTTAGAAAAACCCAAAAATTAGCTATAAAAACTCAAACAAATAGCTATAAAACATAAAAATTAGCCAAATTATCTCAAAAATTAGCCATAAAAACTTGAAAATTTGCCACAAAAACACAAAAATTAGCAATAAAACCCAAAAATTAGCCAAAAGAACTCGAAAATTAGCTAGAAAAACTCAGAAATTGGTCACAAAACCCAAGAAATTGTTAGAAAAACTCAAAAATTAGCTATACAACCCAAAATTTGGCTTGAAAAACTCAAAAATTAGCGATGAAAAAACAAAAATTAGCCATAATACCCGAAAATTAGCTAGAGAAACTCAAGAATTAGCCACAAAAACCCAAAAATAAGCCATAAAATCGCAAATATTAGCCATAAACTTTAAAAACTTAAAAATTGGCCATAAAAACCCAAAAATTAGCCACAAAAACCCAAAACTCAGCCACAAAACCCAAAAATTAGCCATAAAAACCCAAAAATTAGATATAAAACCCACAAATCAGCTAGAAAAACTCAAAAATTGATAGAAAAACTCAAAAATTAGCTATAAAAACTCAAACAAATAGCTATAAAACATGAAAATTAGCCAAAAAAAACTCAAAAATTAGCCATAAAAACTTAGAATTTAGCCACAAAAAAACAGAAATTAGCCACAAAAACCCAAAAATTAGCCATAAAAACCCAAAAACTAGCCACAAAAACCCAAAAATTAGCCAAAAGAACTCGAAAATTAGCCATAAAAACTCAAAAATTAGCCAGAAAAACCCAAAAATTAGCCATAAAAACCCAAAAATTAGCCACAAAAACCCAAAACTCAGCCACAAATCCCAAAAATTAGCCATAAAAACCCAAAAATTAGCTATAAAACCCACAAATCAGCTAGAAAAACTCATAAATTGGAAGAAAAACTTAAAAATTAGCTATAAAAACTCAAACAAATAGCTATAAAACATGGGAATTAGCCAAAAATCTCAAGAATTAGCCACAAAAACTTAGAAATTAGCCATAAAAACCCAAAAATCACCCCCAAAACTCAGCCACAAAACCCAAAAATTAGCCAGAAGAACTCGAAAATTAACCAGAAAAACTCATAAGTTAGTCACAAAACCCAAAAATTGTCAGAAAAATCCAAAAATTAGCTATAAAAACCCAAAAATTAGCCATAAAAACAAACAATTAGCCATAAATCCCAAAAGTTAGCCAGAAATACTCGAAAATTAGCTAGAAAAACCCAGATTTTAAACACAAAAACTCAAAAATTGATAGAAAAACTCAAGAATTAGCTGGAAAAACTCAAAAATAAGCCAGAAGGACTCAAAAATTAGCCATAAAAACCCGAAAATTAGCCATAAAACCCAGAAATTAGCCAGAAGAACCTCGAAAATTAGCCATAAAAACTTGGGAATTAGACAAAAAATCCAACAATTAGCTAGGAAAACTCAGAAATTGGCCACAAAACCCAAAAACTAGCCATAAAAACCCAAGAATTAGCCATGAAACGCAAAAATTAGCCAGAAGAACCTCGAAAATTAGCCATAAAAACTTGGGAATTAGACAAAAAATCCAACAATTAGCTAGAAAAACTCCGAAATTAGCAATAAAACCCAAAAATTAGCCAGAAAAACCCAAAAATTGACTATAAAACTCATAAATCAGCTAGAAAAACTCAAAAATTGATGGAAAAACTCAAAAATTAGCCATAAAAACTCAAAAATTAGCCACAAAAACCCGAAAATTAGCCAGGAGAACTTGAAAATTAGCCAGAAGAACTCAGAAATTAGTCACAAAACCCAAAATTTGTTAGAAAAACCCAAAAATTAGCTAAAAAAACTCAAACAAATAGCTATAAAACATAAGAATTAGCCAAATAAACTCAAAAATTAGCCATAAAAACTTGAAAATTAGCCACAAAAACACAAAGATTAGCCATGAAACGCAAAAATTAGCCAGAAGAACCTCGAAAACACCCGAAAATTAGCTGGAGAAACTCAAGAATTATCCACATAAACCCAAAAATTAGCCATAAAACCCAAAAATTAGCCAGAAAAACCTCGAAAATTAGCCATAAAAACTAAGAAGTTAGCTAGAAAAACCGAAAATTAGCTGGAGAAACTTAAAAATTAGCGAGAAAAACTCAGAAATTAGCTAGAAAAACTCAAACAAATAGCTATAAAACATAAAAATTAGCCAAAAAACTCAAAAATTAGCCAGTAGAACTCGAAGATTAGCTAGAAAAACCCAAAACTCAGCCATAAATCCCAAAAATTAGCCATAAAAACCCAAAAATTAGCTATTAAACCCACAAATTAGCTTGAAAAACTCAAAAATTGAAAGAAAAACTCAAAAATTAGCTATAAAAACCCAAAAATTAGCTATAAAACCATCAGATTAGCTGGAAAAACTTAAAAATTAGCCATAAAAACTCAAAAATTAGCCAAAAAAACCCAAAAATTAGCCATAAAAACCCAAAAATTAGCCACAAAAACCCAAAACTCAGCCACAAAACCCAAAAATTAGCCATAAAAACTCAGAAATTAGCCATAAAACCCCGAAAATTATTTATAAGACCATCAAATTAGCTGGAAAAACTCAAAAATTAGCCATAAAAACTTAAAAATTAGCCAAAAAACCCAAAACTCAGCCACAAATCCCAAAAATTAGCCATAAAAACCCAAAAATTAGCTATAAAACCCACAAATCAGCTAGAATAACTCAAAAATTGAAAGAAAAACTCAAGGATTAGCTATAAAAACTCAAACAAATAGCTATAAAACATGGAAATTAGCCAAAAATCTCAAAAATTAGCCACAAAAACCTAGAAAATAGCCACAAAAACCCAAAAATAAGCCATAAAAACGCAAATATTAGCCATAAAAACAAACAATTAGCCATAAAACCCAAAAATTAGCCAGAAAAACTCGAAAATTAGCTAGAAAAACGAAGAATTAGATATACAACTCAAAAATTAGCTTGAAAAACTCTAAAATCAGCAATGAAAACTCAAAAATTGGCCATAAAAACTTAAAAATTAGCCATTAAACCCAAAAATTAGCAAGAAAAACTCGAAAATTAGCTAGAAAAACTCATAAATTAGCCACAAAACCCAAAAATTGTTGGAAAACCCCAAAAATTAGCCATAAAATCTCAAAAAATAGCTATAAAAACTCAAAAATTAGCCACAGAAACCCAGAAATCAGCCAGAAAAACCCAAAAATCAGCCATAAAACCCATGAATTAGCTATAAAACCCACAAATCATCTAGAAAAATTAAAAATTGATAGAAAAACTCAAAAATTAGCCATAAAAACCCAAAATTAGCCACATAAACCCAAAACTTAACCATAAAACTCAAAAATTAGCCAGAAAAACCTCGAAAATTAGCCATAAAAACTGAGAAGTTAGCTAGAAAAACCGTAAATTAGCTGGAGAAACTCAAAAATTAGCGAGAAAAACTCAGACATTAGCTATAAAAACTCGAACAAATAGCTATAAAACATGAAAATTAGCCAAAAAAACTCAAATATCAGCCATGAAAACTTAGAAATTAGCCACAAAAACCCAAAAATAAGCCATAAAACGCAAATATTAGCCATAAAAACAAACAATTAGCCATAAAATCCAAAAATTAGCCAGAAAAACTCGAAAATTAGCTAGAAAAACGAAAAAATTAGATATACAACTCAAAAATTAGCTTGAAAAACTCAAAAATCAGCAATGAAAACTCAAAAATTAGCCATAAAAACTTAAAAATTAGCCATTAAACCCAAAAATTAGCAAGAAAAACTCGAAAATTAGCTAGAAAAACTCATAAATTAGCCACAAAACCCAAAAATTGCTGGAAAACCCCAGAAATTAGCCATAAAATCTCAAAAAATAGCTATAAAAACTCAAAAATTAGCCACAGAAACCCAGAAATCAGCCAGAAAAACCCAAAAATCAGCCATAAAACCCATAAATTAGCTATAAAACCCACAAATCATCTAGAAAAATTAAAAATTGATAGAAAAACTCAAAAATTAGTCATAAAAACTTGAAAATTAGCCACAAAAACACAAAAATTAGCCATAAAAACCCAAAAATTAGCCACAAAAACCCAAAAATTAGCAATAAAACCCAAAAATTAGCCAAAAGAACTCGAAAATTAGCTAGAAAAACTCAGAAATTGGTCACAAAACTCAAAAAATTGTTAGAAAAATTCAAAAATTAGCTATAAAAACCAAAAAATTAGCTATACAACCCAAAATTTGGCTTGAAAAACTCAAAAATTAGCGATGAAAAAACAAAAATTAGCCATAATACCCGAAAATTAGCTAGAGAAACTCAAGAATTAGCCACAAAAACCCAAAAATTAGCCATAAAAACCCAAAAATTAGCCATAAAACCCAAAAATAAGCCAGAAGAACTCGAAAATTAGCTAGAAAAACTCAGAAATTAGTCACAAAAACCCAAAAATTAGCCATAAAAAAACAAAAATTAGCTATAAAAACCGGGAAATCAGCTTTACAACTCAAAAATTAGCTAGAAAAACTCAAAATCTAGCCGAAAAAACCCAAAAATTAGCCATAAAACGATCAAATTAGCTGGAAAAACTCAAAAAATAGCCATAAAAACCCAAAAATTAGCCACAAAAACCCAAAAATTAGCCATAAAAACCCAAAAATCACCCCCAAAACTCAGCCACAAAACCCAAAAAGTAGCCAGAAGAACTCGAAAATTAACCAGAAAAACTCATAAGTTAGTCACAAAACCCAAAAATTGTCAGAAAAATCCAAAAATTAGCTATAAAAACTCAAAAAATAGCTATAAAACCCAAAAATTAGCTAGAAAAACCCAAAAATTAGCTAGAAAAACCCAAAAATTGGCAGGAAAAATCCAAAACTAGCCACAAAAACTCAAAAATTAGGCACAAAAACCCAAAAATTAGCCATAAAAACAAACAATTAGCCATAAAACCCAAAAATTAGCCAGAAAAACTCGAAAATTAGCTAGAAAAACCCAGATTTTAAACACAAAAACTCAAAAATTGATAGAAAAACTCAAGAATTAGCTGGAAAAGCTCAAAAATTAGCCAGAAGGACTCAAAAATTAGCCATAAAAACCCAAAACTCAGCCACAAAACCCAAAAAGTAGCCAGAAGAACTCGAAAATTAACCAGAAAAACTCATAAGTTAGTCACAAAACCCAAAAATTGTCAGAAAAATCCAAAAATTAGCTATAAAAACTCAAACAAATAGCTATAAAACCTAAAAATTAGCCAAAAAAAACCAAAATTCAGCTATAAAACCCTCGAATTAGCTGGAAAAACTCAAAAATTAGCAATAAAAACACAAAAATTAGCCACAAAAGCCCAAAAATTAGCCATAAAAACCCAAAAATTAGCCACAAAAACCCAAAAATCAGCCATAAAACCCGGAAATTAGCCAGAAAAACTCGGAAATTAGCTAGAAAAACTCATAAGTTAGCCACAAAACCCAAAAATTGCTGGAAAACCCCAGAAATTAGCCATAAAATCTCAAAAAATAGCTATAAAAACTCAAAAATTAGCCACAGAAACCCAGAAATCAGCCAGAAAAACCCAAAAATCAGCCATAAAACCCATAAATTAGCTATAAAACCCACAAATCATCTAGAAAAATTAAAAATTGATAGAAAAACTCAAAAATTAGTCATAAAAACTTGAAAATTAGCCACAAAAACACAAAAATTAGCCATAAAAACCCAAAAATTAGCCACAAAAACCCAAAAATTAGCAATAAAACCCAAAAATTAGCCAAAAGAACTCGAAAATTAGCTAGAAAAACTCAGAAATTGGTCACAAAACTCAAAAAATTGTTAGAAAAATTCAAAAATTAGCTATAAAAACCAAAAAATTAGCTATACAACCCAAAATTTGGCTTGAAAAACTCAAAAATTAGCGATGAAAAAACAAAAATTAGCCATAATACCCGAAAATTAGCTAGAGAAACTCAAGAATTAGCCACAAAAACCCAAAAATTAGCCATAAAAACCCAAAAATTAGCCATAAAACCCAAAAATAAGCCAGAAGAACTCGAAAATTAGCTAGAAAAACTCAGAAATTAGTCACAAAAACCCAAAAATTAGCCATAAAAAAACAAAAATTAGCTATAAAAACCGGGAAATCAGCTTTACAACTCAAAAATTAGCTAGAAAAACTCAAAATCTAGCCGAAAAAACCCAAAAATTAGCCATAAAACGATCAAATTAGCTGGAAAAACTCAAAAAATAGCCATAAAAACCCAAAAATTAGCCACAAAAACCCAAAAATTAGCCATAAAAACCCAAAAATCACCCCCAAAACTCAGCCACAAAACCCAAAAAGTAGCCAGAAGAACTCGAAAATTAACCAGAAAAACTCATAAGTTAGTCACAAAACCCAAAAATTGTCAGAAAAATCCAAAAATTAGCTATAAAAACTCAAAAAATAGCTATAAAACCCAAAAATTAGCTAGAAAAACCCAAAAATTAGCTAGAAAAACCCAAAAATTGGCAGGAAAAATCCAAAACTAGCCACAAAAACTCAAAAATTAGGCACAAAAACCCAAAAATTAGCCATAAAAACAAACAATTAGCCATAAAACCCAAAAATTAGCCAGAAAAACTCGAAAATTAGCTAGAAAAACCCAGATTTTAAACACAAAAACTCAAAAATTGATAGAAAAACTCAAGAATTAGCTGGAAAAGCTCAAAAATTAGCCAGAAGGACTCAAAAATTAGCCATAAAAACCCAAAACTCAGCCACAAAACCCAAAAAGTAGCCAGAAGAACTCGAAAATTAACCAGAAAAACTCATAAGTTAGTCACAAAACCCAAAAATTGTCAGAAAAATCCAAAAATTAGCTATAAAAACTCAAACAAATAGCTATAAAACCTAAAAATTAGCCAAAAAAAACCAAAATTCAGCTATAAAACCCTCGAATTAGCTGGAAAAACTCAAAAATTAGCAATAAAAACACAAAAATTAGCCACAAAAGCCCAAAAATTAGCCATAAAAACCCAAAAATTAGCCACAAAAACCCAAAAATCAGCCATAAAACCCGGAAATTAGCCAGAAAAACTCGGAAATTAGCTAGAAAAACTCATAAGTTAGTCACAAAACCCAAAAATTGTTAGAAAAATCCAAAAATTAGCTATAAAAACTCAAAAAATAGCTATAAAACCCAAAAATTAGCTAGAAAAACCCAAAAATTGGCAGGAAAAATCCAAAACTAGCCACAAAAACTCAAAAATTAGCCACAAAAACCCAAAAATTAGCCATAAAAACAAACAATTAGCCATAAAACCCAAAAATTAGCCAGAAAAACTCGTAAATTAGCTAGAAAAACCCAGATTTTAAACAAAAAAACTCAAAAATTGATAGAAAAACTCAAGAATTAGCTGGAAATACTCAAAAATTAGCCAGAAGAACTCAAAAATTAGCCATAAAAACCCGAAAATTAGCCATAAAACCCAAAAATTAGCCAGAAGAACTCGGAAATTAGACATAAAAACTCAGAAATTAGCCAAAAAAAACCTAAATTCAGCTATAAAACCCTCGAATTAGCTGGAAAAACTCAAAAATTAGCGATAAAAACACGAAAGTTAGCCACAAAAACCCAAAAATTAGCCATAAACCCAGAAATTAGCCAGAAGAACCTCGAAAATTAGCCATAAAAACTTGGGAATTAGACAAAAAATCCAACAATTAGCTAGGAAAACTCAGAAATTTGCCACAAAATCCAAAAATTAGCCATAAAAACCCAAAAATTAGCCATGAAACGCAAAAATTAGCCAGAAGAACCTCGAAAATTAGCCATAAAAACTTGGGAATTAGACAAAAAATCCAACAATTAGCTAGAAAAACTCCGAAATTAGCAATAAAACCCAAAAATTAGCCAGAAAAACCCAAAAATTGACTATAAAACTCAAAAATCAGCTAGAAAAACTCAAAAATTGATAGAAAAACTCAAAAATTAGCCATAAAAACTCAAAAATTAGCCACAAAAACCCGAAAATTAGCCAGAAGAACTCGAAAATTAGCCAGAAGAACTCAGAAATTAGTCACAAAACCCAAAATTTGTTAGAAAAACCCAAAAATTAGCTAAAAAAACTCAAACAAATAGCTATAAAACATAAAAATTAGCCAAATAAACTCAAAAATTAGCCATAAAAACTTAAAAATTAGCCACAAAAACACAAAGATTAGCCATGAATCGCAAAAATTAGCCAGAAGAACCTCGGAAATTAGCCATAAAAACTTGGGAATTAGACAAAAAATCCAACAATTAGCTAGAAAAACTCCGAAATTAGCCACAAAACCCAAAAATTAGCCACAAAAACCCAAAAATTGACTATAAAACCCACAAATCAGCTAGAAAAACTCAAAAATTGATAGAAAAACTCAAAAATTAGCCATAAAAACTCAAAAATTAGCCACAAAAACCCGAAAATTAGCCAAAAGAACTCGAAAATTAGCCAGAAGAACTCAGAAATTAGTCACAAAACCCAAAAATTGTTAGAAATTCCAAAAATTAGCTATAAAAACTCAAACAAATAGCTATAAAACATAAAAATTAGCCAAATAAACTCAAAAATTAGCCATAAAAACACAAAAACTAGCCATAAAAACCCAAAAATTAGCCACAAAAACCCAAAAATTAGCCAAAAGAACTCGAAAATTAGCTAGAAAAACTCAGAAATTGGTCACAAAACCCGAAAATTGTTAGAAAAACCCAAGAATTAGCTATAAAAATGAAAAAATTAGCTATACAACCCAAAATTTGGCTTGAAAAACTCAAAAATTAGCTTGAAAAACTCAAAAATTAGCAGGAAAAACACAAAAATTTGCCATGAAAACTCAAAAATTAGCCACAAAAACCCAAAAATTAACCTTAAAAACCCAAAAATTAGCCACAAAAACCCAAAAATCAGCCATAAAACCCAAAAATTAGCCAGAAGAACCTCGAAAATTAGCCATAAAAACTTGAGAATTAGACAAAAAATCCAACAATTAGCTAGAAAAACTCCGAAATTAGCCATAAAACCCAAAAATTAGCCACAAAAACCAAAAAATTGATCATAAAACCCACAAATCAGCTAGAAAAACTCAAAAATTGATAGAAAAACTCAAAAATTAGCCATAAAAACTTAAAAATTAGCCACAAAAACCCGAAAATTAGCCAGAAGAACTCGAAAATTAGCCAGAAGAACTCAGAAATTAGTCACAAAACCCAAAAATTGTTAGAAAAACCCAAAAATTAGCTATAAAAACTCAAACAAATAGCTATAAAACATAAAAATTAGCCAAATAAACTCAAAAATTAGCCATAAAAACTTGAAAATTAGCCACAAAAACACAAAAATTAGCCATAAAAACTCAAAAATTAGCCACAAAAACCCAAAAATTAGCAATAAAACCCAAAAATTAGCCAAAAGAACTCGAAAATTAGCTAGAAAAACTCAGAAATTGGTCACAAAACCCAAAAAATTGTTAGAAAAACTCAAAAATTAGCTATACAACCCAAAATTTGGCTTGAAAAACTCAAAAATTAGCGATGAAAAAACAAAAATTAGCCATAATACCCGAAAATTACCTAGAGAAACTCAAGAATTAGCCACAAAAACCCAAAAATTAGCCATAAAAACCCAAAAATTAGCCATAAAACCCAAAAATTAGCCAGAAAAACCCAAAAATTGACTATAAAACTCATAAATCAGCTAGAAAAACTCAAAAATTGATGGAAAAACTCAAAAATTAGCCATAAAAACTCAAAAATTAGCCACAAAAACCCGAAAATTAGCCAGGAGAACTTGAAAATTAGCCAGAAGAACTCAGAAATTAGTCACAAAACCCAAAATTTGTTAGAAAAACCCAAAAATTAGCTAAAAAAACTCAAACAAATAGCTATAAAACATAAGAATTAGCCAAATAAACTCAAAAATTAGCCATAAAAACTTGAAAATTAGCCACAAAAACACAAAGATTAGCCATGAAACGCAAAAATTAGCCAGAAGAACCTCGAAAACACCCGAAAATTAGCTAGAGAAACTCAAGAATTATCCACATAAACCCAAAAATTAGCCATAAAACCCAAAAATTAGCCAGAAAAACCTCGAAAATTAGCCATAAAAACTAAGAAGTTAGCTAGAAAAACCGAAAATTAGCTGGAGAAACTTAAAAATTAGCGAGAAAAACTCAGAAATTAGCTAGAAAAACTCAAACAAATAGCTATAAAACATAAAAATTAGCCAAAAAACTCAAAAATTAGCCAGTAGAACTCGAAGATTAGCTAGAAAAACCCAAAACTCAGCCATAAATCCCAAAAATTAGCCATAAAAACCCAAAAATTAGCTATTAAACCCACAAATTAGCTTGAAAAACTCAAAAATTGAAAGAAAAACTCAAAAATTAGCTATAAAAACCCAAAAATTAGCTATAAAACCATCAGATTAGCTGGAAAAACTTAAAAATTAGCCATAAAAACTCAAAAATTAGCCAAAAAACCCAAAAATTAGCCATAAAAACCCAAAAATTAGCCACAAAAACCCAAAACTCAGCCACAAAACCCAAAAATTAGCCATAAAAACTCAGAAATTAGCCATAAAACCCCGAAAATTATTTATAAGACCATCAAATTAGCTGGAAAAACTCAAAAATTAGCCATAAAAACTTAAAAATTAGCCAAAAAACCCAAAACTCAGCCACAAATCCCAAAAATTAGCCATAAAAACCCAAAAATTAGCTATAAAACCCACAAATCAGCTAGAATAACTCAAAAATTGAAAGAAAAACTCAAGGATTAGCTATAAAAACTCAAACAAATAGCTATAAAACATGGAAATTAGCCAAAAATCTCAAAAATTAGCCACAAAAACCTAGAAAATAGCCACAAAAACCCAAAAATAAGCCATAAAAACGCAAATATTAGCCATAAAAACAAACAATTAGCCATAAAACCCAAAAATTAGCCAGAAAAACTCGAAAATTAGCTAGAAAAACGAAGAATTATACAACTCAAAAATTAGCTTGAAAAACTCTAAAATCAGCAATGAAAACTCAAAAATTGGCCATAAAAACTTAAAAATTAGCCATTAAACCCAAAAATTAGCAAGAAAAACTCGAAAATTAGCTAGAAAAACTCATAAATTAGCCACAAAACCCAAAAATTGTTGGAAAACCCCAAAAATTAGCCATAAAATCTCAAAAAATAGCTATAAAAACTCAAAAATTAGCCACAGAAACCCAGAAATCAGCCAGAAAAACCCAAAAATCAGCCATAAAACCCATAAATTAGCTATAAAACCCACAAATCATCTAGAAAAATTAAAAATTGATAGAAAAACTCAAAAATTAGCCATAAAAACCCAAAATTAGCCACATAAACCCAAAACTTAACCATAAAACTCAAAAATTAGCCAGAAAAACCTCGAAAATTAGCCATAAAAACTGAGAAGTTAGCTAGAAAAACCGTAAATTAGCTGGAGAAACTCAAAAATTAGCGAGAAAAACTCAGACATTAGCTATAAAAACTCGAACAAATAGCTATAAAACATGAAAATTAGCCAAAAAAACTCAAATATCAGCCATGAAAACTTAGAAATTAGCCACAAAAACCCAAAAATAAGCCATAAAACGCAAATATTAGCCATAAAAACAAACAATTAGCCATAAAATCCAAAAATTAGCCAGAAAAACTCGAAAATTAGCTAGAAAAACGAAAAAATTAGATATACAACTCAAAAATTAGCTTGAAAAACTCAAAAATCAGCAATGAAAACTCAAAAATTAGCCATAAAAACTTAAAAATTAGCCATTAAACCCAAAAATTAGCAAGAAAAACTCGAAAATTAGCTAGAAAAACTCATAAATTAGCCACAAAACCCAAAAATTGCTGGAAAACCCCAGAAATTAGCCATAAAATCTCAAAAAATAGCTATAAAAACTCAAAAATTAGCCACAGAAACCCAGAAATCAGCCAGAAAAACCCAAAAATCAGCCATAAAACCCATAAATTAGCTATAAAACCCACAAATCATCTAGAAAAATTAAAAATTGATAGAAAAACTCAAAAATTAGTCATAAAAACTTGAAAATTAGCCACAAAAACACAAAAATTAGCCATAAAAACCCAAAAATTAGCCACAAAAACCCAAAAATTAGCAATAAAACCCAAAAATTAGCCAAAAGAACTCGAAAATTAGCTAGAAAAACTCAGAAATTGGTTACAAAACTCAAAAAATTGTTAGAAAAATTCAAAAATTAGCTATAAAAACCCAAAAATTAGCCATAAAACCCAAAAATTAGCCAGAAGAACTCGAAAATCAGCCGTGAAAACTCAGAAATTGATAGAAAAACTGAAAAATTAGCTATAAAAACTCAAACAAATAGCTATAAAACCTAAAAATTAGCCATAAAAACTAAAAAATTAGCCATAAAAACTTAAAAATTAGCCACAAAACACAAAAATTTGCCATAAAACCCAAAAATAAGCCAGAAGAACTCGAAAATTAGCTAGAAAAACTCAGAAATTAGTCACAAAAACCCAAAAACTAGCCATAAAAAAACAAAAATTAGCTATAAAAACCGGGAAATCAGCTTTACAACTCAAAAATTAGCTAGAAAAACTCAAAATCTAGCCGAAAAAACCCAAAAATTAGCCATAAAACGATCAAATTAGCTGGAAAAACTCAAAAATTAGCCATAAAAACCCAAAAATTAGCCACAAAAACCCAAAAATTAGCCATAAAAACCCAAAAATCACCCCCAAAACTCAGCCACAAAACCCAAAAAGTAGCCAGAAGAACTCGAAAATTAACCAGAAAAACTCATAAGTTAGTCACAAAACCCAAAAATTGTCAGAAAAATCCAAAAATTAGCTATAAAAACTCAAAAAATAGCTATAAAACCCAAAAATTAGCTAGAAAAACCCAAAAATTAGCTAGAAAAACCCAAAAATTGGCAGGAAAAATCCAAAACTAGCCACAAAAACTCAAAAATTAGGCACAAAAACCCAAAAATTAGCCATAAAAACAAACAATTAGCCATAAAACCCAAAAATTAGCCAGAAAAACTCGAAAATTAGCTAGAAAAACCCAGATTTTAAACACAAAAACTCAAAAATTGATAGAAAAACTCAAGAATTAGCTGGAAAAGCTCAAAAATTAGCCAGAAGGACTCAAAAATTAGCCATAAAAACCCAAAACTCAGCCACAAAACCCAAAAAGTAGCCAGAAGAACTCGAAAATTAACCAGAAAAACTCATAAGTTAGTCACAAAACCCAAAAATTGTCAGAAAAATCCAAAAATTAGCTATAAAAACTCAAAAAATAGCTATAAAACCCAAAAATTAGCTAGAAAAACCCAAAAATTAGCTAGAAAAACCCAAAAATTGGCAGGAAAAATCCAAAACTAGCCACAAAAACTCAAAAATTAGGCACAAAAACCCAAAAATTAGCCATAAAAACAAACAATTAGCCATAAAACCCAAAAATTAGCCACAAAAACCCAAAAATTAGCCCTAAAAACCCAAAAATTAGCCATAAAACCCAAAAATTAGCCAGAAGAACTCGAAAATCAGCCGTGAAAACTCAGAAATTGATAGAAAAACTGAAAAATTAGCTATAAAAACTCAAACAAATAGCTATAAAACCTAAAAATTAGCCAAAAAAAACCAAAATTCAGCTATAAAACCCTCGAATTCAACAATTAGCTAGAAAAACTCCGAAATTAGCCATAAAACCCAAAAATTAGCCACAAAAACCAAAAAATTGATCATAAAACCCACAAATCAGCTAGAAAAACTCAAAAATTGATAGAAAAACTCAAAAATTAGCCATAAAAACTTAAAAATTAGCCACAAAAACCCGAAAATTAGCCAGAAGAACTCGAAAATTAGCCAGAAGAACTCAGAAATTAGTCACAAAACCCAAAAATTGTTAGAAAAACCCAAAAATTAGCTATAAAAACTCAAACAAATAGCTATAAAACATAAAAATTAGCCAAATAAACTCAAAAATTAGCCATAAAAACTTGAAAATTAGCCACAAAAACACAAAAATTAGCCATAAAAACTCAAAAATTAGCCACAAAAACCCAAAAATTAGCAATAAAACCCAAAAATTAGCCAAAAGAACTCGAAAATTAGCTAGAAAAACTCAGAAATTGGTCACAAAACCCAAAAAATTGTTAGAAAAACTCAAAAATTAGCTATACAACCCAAAATTTGGCTTGAAAAACTCAAAAATTAGCGATGAAAAAACAAAAATTAGCCATAATACCCGAAAATTACCTAGAGAAACTCAAGAATTAGCCACAAAAACCCAAAAATTAGCCATAAAAACCCAAAAATTAGCCATAAAACCCAAAAATTAGCCAGAAGAACTCGAAAATTAGCCGTGAAAACTCAGAAATTGATAGAAAAACTGAAAAATTAGCTATAAAAACTCAAACAAATAGCTATAAAACATAAAAATTAGCCAAAAAAACTAAAAAATTAGCCATAAAAACTTAAAAATTAGCCACAAAACACAAAAATTTGCCATAAAACCCAAAAATTAGCCAGAAGAACTCGAAAATTAGCTAGAAAAACTCAGAAATTAGTCACAAAAACCCAAAATCTAGCCATAAAAAAACAAAAATTAGCTATAAAAACCGGGAAATCAGCTTTACAACTCAAAAATTAGCTAGAAAAACTCAAAATCTAGCCGAAAAAACCCAAAAATTGGACATAAAACGATCAAATTAGCTGGAAAAACTCAAAAATTAGCAATAAAAACACAAAAATTAGCCACAAAAGCCCAAAAATTAGCCATAAAAACCCAAAAATTAGCCACAAAAACCCAAAAATCAGCCATAAAACCCGGAAATTAGCCAGAAAAACTCGGAAATTAGCTAGAAAAACTCATAAGTTAGTCACAAAACCCAAAAATTGTTAGAAAAATCCAAAAATTAGCTATAAAAACTCAAAAAATAGCTATAAAACCCAAAAATTAGCTAGAAAAACCCAAAAATTGGCAGGAAAAATCCAAAACTAGCCACAAAAACCCAAAATTAGCCATAAAAACAAACAATTAGCCATAAAACCCAAAAATTAGCCAGAAAAACTCGTAAATTAGCTAGAAAAACCCAGATTTTAAACAAAAAAACTCAAAAATTGATAGAAAAACTCAAGAATTAGCTGGAAATACTCAAAAATTAGCCAGAAGAACTCAAATATTAGCCATAAAAACCCGAAAATTAGCCATAAAACCCAAAAATTAGCCAGAAGAACTCGGAAATTAGACATAAAAACTCAAAAATTAGCCACAAAAACCCAAAAATTAGCAATAAAACCCAAAAATTAGCCAAAAGAACTCGAAAATTAGCTAGAAAAACTCAGAAATTGGTGACAAAACCCAAAAAATTGTTAGAAAAACTCAAAAATTAGCTATACAACCCAAAATTTGGCTTGAAAAACTCAAAAATTAGCGATGAAAAAACAAAAATTAGCCATAATACCCGAAAATTACCTAGAGAAACTCAAGAATTAGCCACAAAAACCCAAAAATTAGCCATAAAAACCCAAAAATTAGCCATAAAACCCAAAAATTAGCCAGAAGAACTCGAAAATTAGCCGTGAAAACTCAGAAATTGATAGAAAAACTGAAAAATTAGCTATAAAAACTCAAACAAATAGCTATAAAACACAAAAATTAGCCAAAAAAACTAAAAAATTAGCCATAAAAACTTAAAAATTAGCCACAAAACACAAAAATTTGCCATAAAACCCAAAAATTAGCCAGAAGAACTCGAAAATTAGCTAGAAAAACTCAGAAATTAGTCACAAAAACCCAAAATCTAGCCATAAAAAAACAAAAATTAGCTATAAAAACCGGGAAATCAGCTTTACAACTCAAAAATTAGCTAGAAAAACTCAAAATCTAGCCGAAAAAACCCAAAAATTGGACATAAAACGATCAAATTAGCTGGAAAAACTCAAAAATTAGCCATAAAAACCCAAAAATTAGCCACAAAAACCCAAAAATTAGCCATAAAAACCCAAAAATTACCCCCAAAACCCAAAACTCAGCCACAAAACCCAAGAATTAGCCAGAAGAACTCGAAAATTAACTAGAAAAACTCATAAGTTAGTCACAAAACCCAAAAATTGTCAGAAAAATCCAAAAATTAGCTATAAAAACTCAAAAAATAGCTATAAAACCCAAAAATTAGCTAGAAAAACTCAAAAATTGGCAGGAAAAATCCAAAACTAGCCACAAAAACTCAAAAATTAGGCACAAAAACCCAAAAATTAGCCATAAAAACGAACAATTAGCCATAAAACCCAAAAATTAGCCAGAAAAACTCGAAAATTAGCTAGAAAAACCCAGATTTTAAACACAAAAACTCAAAAATTGATAGAAAAACTCAAGAATTAGCTGGAAAAACTCAAAAATTAGCCAGAAGGACTCAAAAATTAGCCATAAAAACCCGAAAATTAGCCATAAAACCCAAAAATTAGCCAGAAGAACTCGGAAATTAGACATAAAAACTCAGAAATTAGCCAAAAAAAACCAAAATACAGCTATAAAACCCTCGAATTAGCTGGAAAAACTCAAAAATTAGCAATAAAAACACAAAAATTAGCCACAAAAGCCCAAAAATTAGCCACAAAAACCCAAAAATTAGCCACAAAAATCCAACAATTAGCTAGAAAAACTCCGAAATTAGCCACAAAAACCCAAAAATTGACTATAAAACCCACAAATCAGCTAGAAAAACTCAAAAATTGATAGAAAAACTCAAAAATTAGCCATAAAAACTTAAAAATTAGCCACAAAAACCCGAAAATTAGCCAGAAGAACTCGAAAATTAGCCAGAAGAACTCAGAAATTAGTCACAAAACCCAAAAATTGTTGGGAAAACCCAGAAATTAGCTATAAAAACTCAAACAAATAGCTATAAAACATAAAAATTAGCCAAATAAACTCAAAAATTAGCCAAAAAAACTTAAAAATTAGCCACAAAAACACAAAAATTAGCAATAAAACCCAAAAATTAGCCAAAAGAACTCGAAAATTAGCTAGAAAAACTCAGAAATTGGTCACAAAACCCAAAAATTGTTAGAAAAACTCAAAAATTAGCTATAAAAACCAAAAAATTAGCTATACAACCCAAAATTTGGCTTGAAAAACTCAAAAATTAGCGATGAAAAAACAAAAATTAGCCATAATACCCGAAAATTAGCTAGAGAAACTCAAGAATTAGCCACAAAAACCCAAAAATTAGCCATAAAAACCCAAAAATTAGCCATAAAACCCAAAAATTAGCCAGAACTCGAAAATTAGCCGTGAAAACTCAGAAATTGATAGAAAAACTGAAAAATTAGCTATAAAAACTCAAACAAATAGCTATAAAACATGAAAATTAGCCAAAAAAACTATAAAATTAGCCATAAAAACTTAAAAATTAGCCACAAAACACAAAAATTTGCCATAAAACCCAAAAATTAGCCAGAAGAACTCGAAAATTAGCTAGAAAAACTCAGAAATTAGTCACAAAAACCCAAAAATTAGCCATAAAAACCCAAAAATTAGCCATGAAACGCAAAAATTAGCCAGAAGAACCTCGAAAATTAGCCATAAAAACTTGGGAATTAGACAAAAAATCCAACAATTAGCTAGAAAAACTCCGAAATTAGCAATAAAACCCAAAAATTAGCCAGAAAAACCCAAAAATTGACTATAAAACTCAAAAATCAGCTAGAAAAACTCAAAAATTGATAGAAAAGCTCAAAAATTAGCCATAAAAACTCAAAAATTAGCCACAAAAACCCGAAAGTTAGCCAGAAGAACTCGAAAATTAGCCAGAAGAACTCAGAAATTAGTCACAAAACCCAAAATTTGTTAGAAAAACCCAAAAATTAGCTAAAAAAACTCAAACAAATAGCCATAAAACATAAAAATTAGCCAAATAAACTCAAAAATTAGCCATAAAAACTTAAAAATTAGCCACAAAAACACAAAGATTAGCCATGAATCGCAAAAATTAGCCAGAAGAACCTCGAAAATTAGCCATAAAAACTTGGGAATTAGACAAAAAATCCAACAATTAGCTAGAAAAACTCCGAAATTAGCCACAAAACCCAAAAATTAGCCACAAAAACCCAAAAATTGACTATAAAACCCACAAATCAGCTAGAAAAACTCAAAAATTGATAGAAAAACTCAAAAACTAGCCATAAAAACTCAAAAATTAGCCACAAAAACCCAAAAATTAGCCGAAAGAACTCGAAAATTAGCCAGAAGAACTCAGAAATTAGTCACAAAACCCAAAAATTGTTAGAAATTCCAAAAATTAGCTATAAAAACTCAAACAAATAGCTATAAAACATAAAAATTAGCCAAATAAACTCAAAAATTAGCCATAAAAACACAAAAACTAGCCATAAAAACCCAAAAATTAGCCACAAAAACCCAAAAATTAGCCAAAAGAACTCGAAAATTAGCTAGAAAAACTCAGAAATTGGTCACAAAACCCGAAAATTGTTAGAAAAACCCAAGAATTAGCTATAAAAACGAAAAAATTAGCTAAACAACCCAAAATTTGGCTTGAAAAACTCAAAAATTAGCAGGAAAAACACAAAAATTTGCCATGAAAACTCAAAAATTAGCCACAAAACCCAAAAATTAACCTTAAAAACCCAAAAATTAGCCACAAAAACCCAAAAATCAGCCATAAAACCCAGAAATTAGCCAGAAGAACCTCGAAAATTAGCCATAAAAACTTGAGAATTAGACAAAAAATCCAACAATTAGCTAGAAAAACTCCGAAATTAGCCACAAAACCCAAAAATTAGCCACAAAAACCCAAAAATTGACTATAAAACCCACAAATCAGCTAGAAAAACTCAAAAATTGATAGAAAAACTCAAAAATTAGCCATAAAAACTTAAAAATTAGCCACAAAAACCCGAAAATTAGCCAGAAGAACTCGAAAATTAGCCAGAAGAACTCAGAAATTAGTCACAAAACCCAAAAATTGTTAGAAAAACCCAAAAATTAGCTATAAAAACCAAAAAATTAGCTATACAACCCAAAATTTGGCTTGAAAACTCAAAAATTAGCGATGAAAAAACAAAAATTAGCCATAATACCCGAAAATTAGCTAGAGAAACTCAAGAATTAGCCACAAAAACCCAAAAATTAGCCATAAAAACCCAAAAATTAGCCATAAAACCCAAAAATTAGCCAGAAGAACTCGAAAATTAGCCGTGAAAACTCAGAAATTGATAGAAAAACTGAAAAATTAGCTATAAAAACTCAAACAAATAGCTATAAAACATAAAAATTAGCCAAAAAAACTAAAAAATTAGCCATAAAAACTCAAAAATTAGCCACAAAACACAAAAATTTGCCATAAAACCCAAAAATTAGCCAGAAGAACTCGAAAATTAGCTAGAAAAACTCAGAAATTAGTCACAAAAACCCAAAAATTAGCCATAAAAAAACAAAAATTAGCTATAAAAACCGGGAAATCAGCTTTACAACTCAAAAATTAGCTAGAAAAACTCAGAATCTAGCCGAAAAAACCCAAAAATTGGACATAAAATGATCAAATTAGCTGGAAAAACTCAAAAATTAGCCATAAAAACCCGAAAATTAGCCATAAAACCCAAAAACTAGCCAGAAGAACTCGGAAATTAGACATAAAAACTCAGAAATTAGCCAAAAAAAACCTAAATTCAGCTATAAAACCCTCGAATTAGCTGGAAAAACTCAAAAATTAGCGATAAAAACACGAAAATTAGCCACAAAAACCCAAAAATTAGCCATAAACCCAAAAATTAGCCAGAAAAACCCAAAAATCAGCCATAAAACCCAGAAATTAGCCAGAAAAACCTCGAAAATTAGCCATAAAAACTTGGGAATTAGACAAAAAATCCAACAATTAGCTAGGAAAACTCAGAAATTGGCCACAAAACCCAAAAATTAGCCATAAAAACCCAAAAATTAGCCATGAAACGCAAAAATTAGCCAGAAGAACCTCGAAAATTAGCCATAAAAACTTGGGAATTAGACAAAAAATCCAACAATTAGCTAGAAAAACTCCGAAATTAGCAATAAAACCCAAACATTAGCCAGAAAAACCCAAAAATTGACTATAAAACTCATAAATCAGCTAGAAAAACTCAAAAATTGATGGAAAAACTCAAAAATTAGCCATAAAAACCCAAAAATCACCCCCAAAACTCAGCCACAAAACCCAAAAATTAGCCAGAAGAACTCGAAAATTAACCAGAAAAACTCATAAGTTAGTCACAAAACCCAAAAATTGTCAGAAAAATCCAAAAATTAGCTATAAAAACTCAAAAAATAGCAATAAAACCCAAAAATTAGCTAGAAAAACCCAAAAATTAGCTAGAAAAACCCAAAAATTGGCAGGAAAAATCCAAAACTAGCCACAAAAACTCAAAAATTAGGCACAAAAACCCAAAAATTAGCCATAAAAACAAACAATTAGCCATAAAACCCAAAAATTAGCCAGAAAAACTCAAAAATTAGCTAGAAAAACCCAGATTTTAAACACAAAAACTCAAAAATTGATAGAAAAACTCAAGAATTAGCTGGAAAAACTCAAAAATTAGCCAGAAGGACTCAAAAATTAGCCATAAAAACCCGAAAATTAGCCATAAAACCCAAAAATTAGCCAGAAGAACTCGGAAATTAGACATAAAAACTCAGAAATTAGCCAAAACAAACCAAAATTCAGCTATAAAACCCTCGAATTAGCTGGAAAAACTCAAAAATTAGCGATAAAAACACGAAAATTAGCCACAAAAACCCAAAAATTAGCCATAAACCCAAAAATTAGCCAGAAAAACCCAAAAATCAGCCATAAAACCCAGAAATTAGCCAGAAAAACCTCGAAAATTAGCCATAAAAACTTGGGAATTAGACAAAAAATCCAACAATTAGCTAGGAAAACTCAGAAATTGGCCACAAAACCCAAAAATTAGCCATAAAAACCCAAAAATTAGCCATGAAACGCAAAAATTAGCCAGAAGAACCTCGAAAATTAGCCATAAAAACTTGGGAATTAGACAAAAAATCCAACAATTAGCTAGGAAAACTTAGAAATTTGCCACAAAATCCAAAAATTAGCCATAAAAACCCAAAAATTAGCCATGAAACGCAAAAATTAGCCAGAAGAACCTTGAAAATTAGCCATAAAAACTTGGGAATTAGACAAAAAATCCAACAATTAGCTAGAAAAACTCCGAAATTAGCAATAAAACCCAAAAATTAGCCAGAAAAACCCAAAAATTGACTATAAAACTCAAAAATCAGCTAGAAAAACTCAAAAATTGATAGAAAAACTCAAAAATTAGCCATAAAAACTCAAAAATTAGCCACAAAAACCCGAAAATTAGCCAGAAGAACTCGAAAATTAGCCAGAAGAACTCAGAAATTAGTCACAAAACCCAAAATTTGTTAGAAAAACCCAAAAATTAGCTAAAAAAACTCAAACAAATAGCTATAAAACATAAAAATTAGCCAAATAAACTCAAAAATTAGCCATAAAAACTTAAAAATTAGCCACAAAAACACAAAGATTAGCCATGAATCGCAAAAATTAGCCAGAAGAACCTCGAAAATTAGCCATAAAAACTTGGGAATTAGACAAAAAATCCAACAATTAGCTAGAAAAACTCCGAAATTAGCCACAAAACCCAAAAATTAGCCACAAAAACCCAAAAATTGACTATAAAACCCACAAATCAGCTAGAAAAACTCAAAAATTGATAGAAAAACTCAAAAATTAGCCATAAAAACTCAAAAATTAGCCACAAAAACCCGAAAATTAGCCAAAAGAACTCGAAAATTAGCCAGAAGAACTCAGAAATTAGTCACAAAACCCAAAAATTGTTAGAAATTCCAAAAATTAGCTATAAAAACTCAAACAAATAGCTATAAAACATAAAAATTAGCCAAATAAACTCAAAAATTAGCCATAAAAACACAAAAACTAGCCATAAAAACCCAAAAATTAGCCACAAAAACCCAAAAATTAGCCAAAAGAACTCGAAAATTAGCTAGAAAAACTCAGAAATTGGTCACAAAACCCGAAAATTGTTAGAAAAACCCAAGAATTAGCTATAAAAATGAAAAAATTAGCTATACAACCCAAAATTTGGCTTGAAAAACTCAAAAATTAGCAGGAAAAACACACAAATTTGCCATGAAAACCCAAAAATTAGCCACAAAAACCCAAAAATTAACCTTAAAAACCCAAAAATTAGCCACAAAAACCCAAAAATCAGCCATAAAACCCAAAAATTAGCCAGAAGAACCTCGAAAATTAGCCATAAAAACTTGAGAATTAGACAAAAAATCCAACAATTAGCTAGAAAAACTCCGAAATTAGCCATAAAACCCAAAAAATAGCCACAAAAACCAAAAAATTGACTATAAAACCCACAAATCAGCTAGAAAAACTCAAAAATTGATAGAAAAACTCAAAAATTAGCCATAAAAACTTAAAAATTAGCCACAAAAACCCGAAAATTAGCCAGAAGAACTCGAAAATTAGCCAGAAGAACTCAGAAATTAGTCACAAAACCCAAAAATTGTTAGAAAAACCCAAAAATTAGCTATAAAAACTCAAACAAATAGCTATAAAACATAAAAATTAGCCAAATAAACTCAAAAATTAGCCATAAAAACTTGAAAATTAGCCACAAAAACACAAAAATTAGCCATAAAAACCCAAAAATTAGCCACAAAAACCCAAAAATTAGCAATAAAACCCAAAAATTAGCCAAAAGAACTCGAAAATTAGCTAGAAAAACTCAGAAATTGGTCACAAAACCCAAAAAATTGTTAGAAAAACTCAAAAATTAGCTATACAACCCAAAATTTGGCTTGAAAAACTCAAAAATTAGCGATGAAAAAACAAAAATTAGCCATAATACCCGAAAATTACCTAGAGAAACTCAAGAATTAGCCACAAAAACCCAAAAATTAGCCATAAAAACCCAAAAATTAGCCATAAAACCCAAAAATTAGCCAGAAGAACTCGAAAATTAGCCGTGAAAACTCAGAAATTGATAGAAAAACTGAAAAATTAGCTATAAAAACTCAAACAAATAGCTATAAAACATAAAAATTAGCCAAAAAAACTAAAAAATTAGCCATAAAAACTTAAAAATTAGCCACAAAACACAAAAATTTGCCATAAAACCCAAAAATTAGCCAGAAGAACTCGAAAATTAGCTAGAAAAACTCAGAAATTAGTCACAAAAACCCAAAATCTAGCCATAAAAAAACAAAAATTAGCTATAAAAACCGGGAAATCAGCTTTACAACTCAAAAATTAGCTAGAAAAACTCAAAATCTAGCCAAAAAAACCCAAAAATTGGACATAAAACGATCAAATTAGCTGGAAAAACTCAAAAATTAGCCATAAAAACCCAAAAATTAGCCACAAAAACCCAAAAATTAGCCATAAAAACCCAAAAATTACCCCCAAAACCCAAAACTCAGCCACAAAACCCAAAAATTAGCCAGAAGAACTCGAAAATTAACTAGAAAAACTCATAAGTTAGTCACAAAACCCAAAAATTGACAGAAAAATCCAAAAATTAGCTATAAAAACTCAAAAAATAGCTATAAAACCCAAAAATTAGCTAGAAAAACCCAAAAATTGGCAGGAAAAATCCAAAACTAGCCACAAAAACTCAAAAATTAGGCACAAAAACCCAAAAATTAGCCATAAAAACGAACAATTAGCCATAAAACTCAAAAATTAGCCAGAAGAACTCGGAAATTAGACATAAAAACTCAGAAATTAGCCAAAAAAAAACCAAAATACAGCTATAAAACCCTCGAATTAGCTGGAAAAACTCAAAAATTAGCAATGAAAACACAAAAATTAGCCACAAAAGCCCAAAAATTAGCCACAAAAACCCAAAAATTAGCCACAAAAATCCAACAATTAGCTAGAAAAACTCCGAAATTAGCCACAAAAACCCAAAAATTGACTATAAAACCCACAAATCAGCTAGAAAAACTCAAAAATTGATAGAAAAACTCAAAAATTAGCCATAAAAACTTAAAAATTAGCCACAAAAACCCGAAAATTAGCCAGAAGAACTCGAAAATTAGCCAGAAGAACTCAGAAATTAGTCACAAAACCCAAAAATTGTTGGAAAAACCCAGAAATTAGCTATAAAAACTCAAACAAATAGCTATAAAACATAAAAATTAGCCAAATAAACTCAAAAATTAGCCATAAAAACTTAAAAATTAGCCACAAAAACACAAAAATTAGCCATAAAAACCCAAAAATTAGCCACAAAAACCCAAAAATTAGCAATAAAACCCAAAAATTAGCCAAAAGAACTCGAAAATTAGCTAGAAAAACTCAGAAATTGGTCACAAAACCCAAAAATTGTTAGAAAAACTCAAAAATTAGCTATAAAAACCAAAAAATTAGCTATACAACCCAAAATTTGGCTTGAAAAACTCAAAAATTAGCGATGAAAAAACAAAAATTAGCCATAATACCCGAAAATTAGCTAGAGAAACTCAAGAATTAGCCACAAAAACCCAAAAATTAGCCATAAAAACCCAAAAATTAGCCATAAAACCCAAAAATTAGCCAGAACTCGAAAATTAGCCGTGAAAACTCAGAAATTGATAGAAAAACTGAAAAATTAGCTATAAAAACTCAAACAAATAGCTATAAAACATGAAAATTAGCCAAAAAAACTATAAAATTAGCCATAAAAACTTAAAAATTAGCCACAAAACACAAAAATTTGCCATAAAACCCAAAAATTAGCCAGAAGAACTCGAAAATTAGCTAGAAAAACTCAGAAATTAGTCTTAAAAACCCAAAAATTAGCCATAAAAACCCAAAAATTAGCCATGAAACGCAAAAATTAGCCAGAAGAACCTCGAAAATTAGCCATAAAAACTTGGGAATTAGACAAAAAATCCAACAATTAGCTAGAAAAACTCCGAAATTAGCAATAAAACCCAAAAATTAGCCAGAAAAACCCAAAAATTGACTATAAAACTCAAAAATCAGCTAGAAAAACTCAAAAATTGATAGAAAAGCTCAAAAATTAGCCATAAAAACTCAAAAATTAGCCACAAAAACCCGAAAGTTAGCCAGAAGAACTCGAAAATTAGCCAGAAGAACTCAGAAATTAGTCACAAAACCCAAAATTTGTTAGAAAAACCCAAAAATTAGCTAAAAAAACTCAAACAAATAGCTATAAAACATAAAAATTAGCCAAATAAACTCAAAAATTAGCCACAAAAACACAAAGATTAGCCATGAATCGCAAAAATTAGCCAGAAGAACCTCGAAAATTAGCCATAAAAACTTGGGAATTAGACAAAAAATCCAACAATTAGCTAGAAAAACTCCGAAATTAGCCACAAAACCCAAAAATTAGCCACAAAAACCCAAAAATTGACTATAAAACCTACAAATCAGCTAGAAAAACTCAAAAATTGATAGAAAAACTCAAAAATTAGCCATAAAAACTCAAAAATTAGCCACAAAAACCCAAAAATTAGCCAAAAGAACTCGAAAATTAGCCAGAAGAACTCAGAAATTAGTCACAAAACCCAAAAATTGTTAGAAATTCCAAAAATTAGCTATAAAAACTCAAACAAATAGCTATAAAACATAAAAATTAGCCAAATAAACTCAAAAATTAGCCATAAAAACACAAAAACTAGCCATAAAAACCCAAAAATTAGCCACAAAAACCCAAAAATTAGCCAAAAGAACTCGAAAATTAGCTAGAAAAACTCAGAAATTGGTCACAAAACCCGAAAATTGTTAGAAAAACCCAAGAATTAGCTATAAAAACGAAAAAATTAGCTATACAACCCAAAATTTGGCTTGAAAAACTCAAAAATTAGCAGGAAAAACACAAAAATTTGCCATGAAAACTCAAAAATTAGCCACAAAAACCCAAAAATTAACCTTAAAAACCCAAAAATTAGCCACAAAAACCCAAAAATCAGCCATAAAACCCAGAAATTAGCCAGAAGAACCTCGAAAATTAGCCATAAAAACTTGAGAATTAGACAAAAAATCCAACAATTAGCTAGAAAAACTCCGAAATTAGCCACAACACCCAAAAATTAGCCACAAAAACCCAAAAATTAGCCAAAAGAACTCGAAAATTAGCTAGAAAAACTCAGAAATTGGTCACAAAACCCAAAAAATTGTTAGAAAAATTCAAAAATTAGCTATAAAAACCAAAAAATTAGCTATACAACCCGAAATTTGGCTTGAAAACTCAAAAATTAGCGATGAAAAAACAAAAATTAGCCATAATACCCGAAAATTAGCTAGAGAAACTCAAGAATTAGCCACAAAAACCCAAAAATTAGCCATAAAACCCCAAAAATTAGCCATAAAACCCAAAAATTAGCCAGAAGAACTCGAAAATTAGCCGTGAAAACTCAGAAATTGATAGAAAAACTGAAAAATTAGCTATAAAAACTCAAACAAATAGCTATAAAACATAAAAATTAGCCAAAAAAACTAAAAAATTAGCCATAAAAACTTAAAAATTAGCCACAAAACACAAAAATTTGCCATAAAACCCAAAAATTAGCCAGAAGTACTCAAAAATTAGCTAGAAAAACTCAGAAATTAGTCACAAAAACCCAAAAATTAGCCATAAAAAAACAAAAATTAGCTATAAAAACCGGGAAATCAGCTTTACAACTCAAAAATTAGCTAGAAAAACTCAGAATCTAGCCGAAAAAACCCAAAAATTGGACATAAAACGATCAAATTAGCTGGAAAAACTCAAAAATTAGCCATAAAAACCCAAAAATTAGCCACAAAAACCCAAAAATTAGCCATAAAAACCCAAAAATTACCCCCAAAACCCAAAACTCAGCCACAAAACCCAAAAATTAGCCAGAAGAACTCGAAAATTAACTAGAAAAACTCATAAGTTAGTCACAAAACCCAAAAATTGTCAGAAAAATCCAAAAATTAGCTATAAAAACTCAAAAAATAGCTATAAAACCCAAAAATTAGCTAGAAAAACCTAAAAATTGGCAGGAAAAATCCAAAACTAGCCACAAAAACTCAAAAATTAGGCACAAAAACCCAAAAATTAGCCATAAAAACGAACAATTAGCCATAAAACCCAAAAATTAGCCAGAAAAACTCGAAAATTAGCTAGAAAAACCCAGATTTTAAACACAAAAACTCAAAAATTGATGGAAAAACTCAAGAATTAGCTGGAAAAACTCAAAAATTAGCCAGAAGGACTCAAAAATTAGCCATAAAAACCCGAAAATTAGCCATAAAACCCAAAAATTAGCCAGAAGAACTCGGAAATTAGACATAAAAACTCAGAAATTAGCCAAAAAAACCAAAATACAGCTATAAAACCCTCGAATTAGCTGGAAAAACTCAAAAATTAGCAATAAAAACACAAAAATTAGCCACAAAAGCCCAAAAATTAGCCATAAAAACCCAAAAATTAGCCACAAAAATCCAACAATTAGCTAGAAAAACTCCGGAATTAGCCACAAAAACCCAAAAATTGACTATAAAACCCACAAATCAGCTAGAAAAACTCAAAAATTGATAGAAAAACTCAAAAATTAGCCATAAAAACTTAAAAATTAGCCACAAAAACCCGAAAATTAGCCAGAAGAACTCGAAAATTAGCCAGAAGAACTCAGAAATTAGTCACAAAACCCAAAAATTGTTGGAAAAACCCAGAAATTAGCTATAATAACTCAAACAAATAGCTATAAAACATAAAAATTAGCCAAATAAACTCAAAAATTAGCCATAAAAACTTAAAAATTAGCCACAAAAACACAAAAATTAGCCATAAAAACCCAAAAATTAGCCACAAAAACCCAAAAATTAGCAATAAAACCCAAAAATTAGCCAAAAGAACTCGAAAATTAGCTAGAAAAACTCAGAAATTGGTCACAAAACCCAAAAATTGTTAGAAAAACTCAAAAATTAGCTATAAAAACCAAAAAATTAGCTATACAACCCAAAATTTGGCTCGAAAAACTCAAAAATTAGCGATGAAAAAACAAAAATTAGCCATAATACCCGAAAATTAGCTAGAGAAACTCAAGAATTAGCCACAAAAACCCAAAAATTAGCCATAAAAACCCAAAAATTAGCCATAAAACCCAAAAATTAGCCAGAACTCGAAAATTGGCCGTGAAAACTCAGAAATTGATAGAAAAACTGGAAAATTAGCTATAAAAACTCAAACAAATAGCTATAAAACATGAAAATTAGCCGAAAAAACCCAAAAATTAGCCATAAAACGATCAAATTAGCTGGAAAAACTCAAAAATTAGCCATAAAAACCCAAAAATTAGCCACAAAAACCCAAAAATTAGCCATAAAAACCCAAACATTACCCCCAAAACCCAAAACTCAGCCACAAAACCCAAAAATTAGCCATAAAAACCCAAAAACTAGCCACAAAACCCAAAAATTAGCCAGAAGAACACGAAAATTAACTAGAAAAACTCATAAGTTAGTCACAAAACCCAAAAATTGTTAGAAAAATCCAAAAATTAGCTATAAAAACTCAAAAAATAGCTATAAAACCCAAAAATTAGCTAGAAAAACCCAAAAATTGGCAGGAAAAATCCAAAACTAGCCACAAAAACTCAAAAATTAGGCACAAAAACCCAAAAATGAGCCATAAAAACAAACAATTAGCCATAAAACCCAAAAATTAGCCAGAAAAACTCGAAAATTAGCTAGAAAAACCCAGATTTTAAACACAAAAACTCAAAAATTGATAGAAAAATTCAAAAATTAGCCATAAAAACTCAAAAATTAGACACAAAAACCCGAAAATTAGCCAGAAGAACTCGAAAATTAGCCAGAAGAACTCAGAAATTAGTCACAAAACCCAAAATTTGTTAGAAAAACCCAAAAATTAGCTAAAAAACTCAAACAAATAGCTATAAAACATAAAAATTAGCCAAATAAACTCAAAAATTAGCCATAAAAACTTAAAAATTAGCAACAAAAACACAAAGATTAGCCATGAATCGCAAAAAGTAGCCAGAAGAACCTCGAAAATTAGCCATAAAAACTTGGGAATTAGACAAAAAATCCAACAATTAGCTAGAAAAACTCCGAAATTAGCCACAAAACCCAAAAATTAGCCACAAAAACCCAAAAATTGACTATAAAACCCACAAATCAGCTAGAAAAACTCAAAAATTGATAGAAAAACTCAAAAATTAGCCATAAAAACTCAAAAATTAGCCAGAATAACCTCGAAAATTAGCCAAAAAAACTCAAAAATTAGCCATGAAAACGCAAAAATTAGCCAGAATAACTCGAAAATTAGCTAGAAAAACTCATAAGTTAGTCACAAAACCCAAAAATTGTTAGAAAATCCAAAAATTAGCTATAAAAACTCAAAAAATAGCTATAAAACCCAAAAATTAGCTAGAAAAACCCAAAAATTGGCAGGAAAAATCCAAAACTAGCCACAAAAACTCAAAAATTAGCCACAAAAACCCAAAAATTAGCCATAAAAACCCAAAAATCAGCCACAAAAACCCAAAAATTAGATAAAACCCAACAATTAGCCACAAAAACCCGAAAATTAGCCAGAAGAACTCGAAAATTAGCCAAAAGAACTCAGAAATTAGTCACAAAACCCAAAATTTGTTAGAAAAACCCAAAAATTAGCTAAAAAAACTCAAACAAATAGCTATAAAACATAAAAACTAGCCAAATAATCTCAAAAATTAGCCATAAAAACTTAAAAATTAGCCACAAAAACACAAAGATTAGCCATGAATCGCAAAAAGGAGCCAGAAGAACCTCGAAAATTAGCCATAAAAACTTGGGAATTAGACAAAAAATCCAACAATTAGCTAGAAAAACTCCGAAATTAGCCACAAAACCCAAAAATTGACTATAAAACCCACAAATCAGCTAGAAAAACTTAAAAATTGATAGAAAAACTCAAAAATTAGCCATAAAAACTCAAAAATTAGCCACAAAAACCCGAAAACTAGCCAGAAGAACTCGAAAATTAGCCAGAAGAACTCAGAAATTAGTCACAAAACCCAAAAATTGTTAGAAAAACCCAACAACTAGCTATAAAAACTCAAACAAATAGCTATAAAACATAAAAATTAGCCAAATAAACTCAAAAATTAGCCACAAAAACACAAGAATTAGCCATAAAAACCCAAAAATTAGCCACAAAAACCCAAAAATTAGCGATAAAACCCAAAAATTAGCCAAAAGAACTCGAAAATTAGCTAGAAAAACTCAAAATTGGTCACAAAACCCAAGAATTGTTAGAAAAACCCAAGAATTAGCTATAAAAAACCAAAAAATTAGCTATACAACCCAAAATTTGGCTTGAAAAACTCAAAAATTAGCGATGAAAACCCAAAAATTAGCCATAATACCCGAAAATTAGCTAGAGAAACTCAAGAATTAGCCACAAAAACCCAAAAATTAGCCATAAAAACCCACAAATTAGCCATAAATACCAAAAATTAGCCAGAAAAACTCGAAAATTAGCCGTGAAAACTCAGAAATTGATAGAAAAACTGAAAAATTAGCTATAAAAACTCAAACAAATAGCTATAAAAAGTAAAAATTAGACAAAAAAACTAAAAAATTAGCCATGAAAACTCAAAAATTAGCCAGAAGAACTCGAAAATTAGCTAGAAAAACTCAGAAATTAGTCACAAAACTCAAAAATTAGCTAGAAAAACCCAAAAATTAGCTGGAAAAACTCAAAAATTAGCCACAAAAACCCAAAAATTAGCCATAAAAAAACAAAAATTAGCTATAAAAACCCGGAAGTCAGCTTTACAACTCAATAATTAGCCAGAAAAACTAAAAAATTAGCCGAAAAAACCCAAAAATTAGCCACAAAAACCTAAAAATTAGCCATAAAACCCAAAAATCAGCCACAAAAACCCAAAAATTAGCCATAAAACCCAACAATTAGCCAGAATAACCTCGAAAATTAGCCAAAAAAACTCAAAAATTAGCCATGAAAACGCAAAAATTAGCCAGAATAACTCGAAAATTAGCTAGAATAACTCATAAGTTAGTCACAAAACCCAAAAATTTTTAGAAAATCCAAAAATTAGCTATAAAAACTCAAAAAATAGCTATAAAACCCAAAAATTAGCTAGAAAAACCCAAAAATTGACAGGAAAAATCCAAAACTAGCCACGAAAACTCAAAAATTAGCCACAAAAACCCAAAAATTAGCCATAAAAACCCAAAAATCAGCCGCAAAAAC